>JAOQGH010000051.1:23587949-23673491 GCA_025769975.1 Gallinago jamesoni
GTGTGAGGCATCCAGGGGAATCTAGGAAGAGCTGGTCAGCCCTGGGGGCTTGGGATTGCTGCCCCCGGCATGCAGGCAGCAAAAGGGAAACTTTTCTGCCGTTAATGGAAATGCCATGGTTTCTTGCCACCCCAAGAAAAATGCATCATGAAGAACTGTTGTCTTTATGGTATAAAGTGCTGACCAAAAGGTGTACTGTTGTTACTCTTCAGCAGTTGTTATTGCTCCTGGCCAGAAATGCCCCTTTGTGGGTGCTCCCTTGTTGGGAAGCATGGATCTGACTGCTACATTACCCTCTTTATTCTGATGTTAAATGATTTTTTTTGAAAGATAGAAAGTCAGCAGTTATTGTTGAATTAATTAAGGTTGTCATACTGGAATTATAAATTTTCTTTTATGTGAATACTTATTTTGTTCTATTAGCCTATCATCTTTTTCTGATCACTCTAATAATTGTCAGTCATATACATTGTTTTAAGTTATCATTAGAGGAGTGATTATGGTATTTACCTCTGATCTCATTCCTGAGGGACAATGACATGCTTATTTTTGGAGGCGGTAAGCTTAGTATAATAGGAAAGAAAAGCAGAGATTTAGGGGCTGATAATTGTTTTCTTTAGGGTAGAGGAAAGGTCTCCAAACAATTGATGGTTCATTGGCCAAAAGGAAGAACAGGGTCATTTTCCTTTCTTTCTGTTCCACTGCTAAAGGGAGGAGACAAGTAGAAAAAGCGGTGTAAGAGAATAAAACTAGACACTATCTAAAGCCCAAACTTAGTCTGTAAAGCTCAAGTGGGTCTGTTCTGCTGGTGACAAGTGGATTAATGCTACTTAAATGTACTGCTGCCTTCCAGTTACAGCAAACCACTTGTTTCCAGCAATAATTTGGGTTGCGTTGTAGTACAAGTTGATGATTGTGACCTGGACCACAGAAGCCCAGATCAGGTGTCCCTCCAAGAGGTTTCTCTTACAAGATGACTGATGTGGCTGCCCACCACGGCTGCCCAGTGCTGCTCCCAGATGTTTCCTGCACAACCCAGAAGTGTGGGAGCCAAGTCATTGATAACACCTGCAGCCCTCATTTAGGCTGCTTCACTGGTTCCTCCATGACAACTTCATGTGAGATGGTTCATACACTGGTCTGCCCAGGCAAGCAGTCCTTTAACATGTCTCCTGGCTGCATCTGCAATGTTACAGTTTGGTGCCATTTGCATTCATGTGATCAGTCGTGTACTTCCTGGAGAACAAAATAAAGAAGAGCTAATGCTAGGTGTGAGGTGAGGCAAGGCAAACTGCCTGCTGTCGCTGCCTGGTCTCTAAAGGAGAAAACTGGGCCAGGAACAAGCATGAGAGGATTGCTTGATCTGCACTCATATCAGTGTTTGTTCCCTTAAGCTTTGGAATTTAGAAAGCGAGCCCGAATATTGGAGAGAGGCTGCATAAGGAATAGCCTTTCACTCCTATTTAGGGAGACATTCACAAGTAATTTCTAAAATAGGAAAGACTAAAGGAAACAATCCTCTTGGTTTGAGGCAGAACCACTACTGTGAAATAGCATTATTTGTCAACTTAAAGAAATTCAGTCTTACAATAGACCTGGTTTGTTCCTGACCCTGTCATGCACTTCTTTGGTGTTGTACATAATGCTTGTTAAAGGTTCAAGTATATTACATCTCACACCCACCTGATCACACACATATCCCAAAGCCATGCTGAGAGCAGTTCACAATATCCAGAAGAGACCCTAGGATATCAGACTTGCTTTTTCCTCGTCTCATCATGAGCTCTTCTGCCAAGTTAGAGTCAAAATAGCAAGCTGTATGTATGTGCATCAACCAAATCAGTGAAATCAGACACGTACCAGTTTGCCATTGTTGCTACTGCTCTTTTGTCAACAGCGTGCTGCAGTTCTTGAACGGCCGCAGACCTCCTTGACATTGTGTTCCCCAAAACATCGGGCACTTCTGCGTTCTGGGTGCTGAGCCTGATGGCTGCTGGGCTGTGCTGTGGGAAAGGTGCCTTCCTGCTCTCTGCCCCACGAGCAGGCCTGGGAGGCTTCTTCCATCCTGACACCAAGGCATCAGTCCCTTCTTCCAGGTTTCAAGTATGGCTATACCCATTTCTCCAGGGAAAGACTTCTCCATTAATAGCTTTAATTTTGTGTGCCTGATGACCTGTTTTCTCCGTTACAAAAGCTTGATATACCATTCATGTCCCATCAGAATTCCGACAATAAACTTCCCATCAGATAGAAAAGGCTGAGTCTTAACTGCCTGTTTGCTAGTACTGACTGCAAGAGAACCCTCTGGTAGGGAAAGAAATCGCTTTTATTTGTAACTGTTTGTTCCTTACCTTCTTGCTTTTGTGTCAAGACTTGAAGATTTGCAAAAAGCGTAAGTTCTGCTATTACCAGAAAGTTTAGTGGGAATTTTACAAACCCTGCTGCACTGTAATTTTCACTGTCTGTTACTTTTACAAGCATTGGCTAGTCTTTAACTTTCTTTCTTTTTACTGGCCTTTCTTACCCGTATTGAAATGTTTTGTTTCTGAAAATCAACCTAGTTTAAGTCAATTTTAATATAATTGTTAGGTGTATTATTTCAAGGCACCATGAAAGCTCTTCAGCCAAGTATTATCATGTGATTTCATTGCACTCCAGACAGTCTATGCAGCTTGTCCCTAACTCAGTTGTCCTGTGCAGGTATGAGGCCAGCATGTGGGCTCGAGAGGAAAAAATAGCAAGGAAGGTAATTTTTTCAGTCTGTAGCATAGTTTCCCATAAACATTTTTCTGTCTGGATTAATAGGAATGATAAAAATCAAAGTTAAATCAGTCACGGGTTAAACACAGCAGCACTCCGTATGGAACCAAACTCCACACCAAAGCCATAGAAGATGGATTGAGTGTCAGGGAACCACACAGGGACTTCATCTTTAAAAAAAAAATTAAAACTCACTTTCAAACAGAGTTGTGCTGATGTTCTGTCCCTTGATCTCTGCATTCTGTCCCTGAACAGGAGCAGAATGGATATGTAGCACCTGAGAGGAAGTAGCCATGGCCCAGGCCTGAGCTTTGGGCAGTGCTTTGCAGACGAGGGCTTAGCACTCTTCAAACAGCTCTAGGAGGACTGTTTCAGCTGCAAGAGATCAGGATCAGTTGAGATCTGAGCTTCCCAAGATGCTGGGGACCTTGCCACTCACAAAGGAAAAGTTGTGGCTTCCTGAAGTAGCAGGATTTCCCGGCCCCGCAAAGCTCGAGGAGCTCAGAAGCCCTGTCTGCCCCAGTGGTGGGTGCTATTCCTACAAAGTGACTGTTGGGTAACCCCAGCTGTCACACGGCCTGGCCAGCAGTCTGGCGTCAGCGCAGCACAGACCGAGACCCAGCTTTTCTGTTAGTGTTCAGTCACCAACTGGAGAGTTGGTGCATTTGTCTGAGATACAACACTAACCAGACTCTCCCCACCGTGCCTTTCCAGGTTGATACCTCGAGAGGTGACATTTTATCACTGCGATACCCAGTACCCAATGGCTTCCCTCTCTCAGCAGGTGAAAGACTAGAAGAAATAATGATAGGGAAATACTGTGCATCTGGATCTTAAATGCAAACTTGGACACAGTTGAGTTGGGTGACCTTCCTCAGCCTTCTTTGAAAGTCTAGGTCCAAGCCAACATTCCATGCACTGGCTTACATGGTGCTTCAGTGACAAAACGCAGAGCTCCCCGTAGAGCACTTATGTTAACAGCTGTCATAAGTAATAATCAGTTGATGTTAAGGATTTTTTTAAAATGCATTAGCGATAAGACTATTTTTAGAGGCATATATTTAAATTCTGATTCTTTTATCATTTTCTACCAGCATTTACCAGAGTATAAAAGTTACCAGAGAGTAACAGACAATTTGGTGTTGCAAGGGACAATCTGGAGATAATCGGGTCAACCTTCTGTTGAAAGCAGGGCCTTAGATTAGGTGATCCAGGGCCCTGTAAAACCAAGTCTTGCATCATTCCAGTGAGGGAGGTTCCATCTCTTCTCCGGTGCCCCTCCACTTCATGTGTGTTTACTTGCTTATATCTATGAAAATAAGTGCACTAGTCTTAAATGCATCACTTCTTCCTGTTTGTGGTGTTCTCAAGGTCCACCTTGAATTCATAGACAATAGTTCTTGGGCACAAAATAGGCACTTTATACCTTTGTACACTGAAATATGTTCCAGTGTCTAAAGCAAGAGCAGTTATATAATAACTTGATAGCGGGATACCTGGAAGTTCCTGCTTCCTATAGGAAAACATTCAAAGGAAATGACAACCAAAGAAAACAGCATGTCTCCGGATCTTGCACGAAGCAGGTTCCTGTTGTGAGTCCAGCCTGCCTGGATTACCACCGCTGAGGATGAAACAAATAAATGGACAATACGGGTTAAGCAGCAGCCCGCTCATTTACAGAGCGCAAATTTGCATACACTTACTGGCTGGAAGAAAATTTACTACTGTGCACATGATGCTGAGAAAAGCCTCGGGTATTACAGTTGGGAACCATTTGCTCATTACTGTTCATTTGAATAGCAGTGAGGTGCATGTAAGAGTCTATGCCACAGCTCCTGTGCATTTCTATGTGCAGCCTACTCTTAAGCGTAGTTGGGACTTTTTCTACCTCTAATTGTGATTTCATGGCTGAAAATGCCAGTTAGAGATTTGAGCCCTGTAGTTTTGAAAACATCCAGGCCTTCAGTTTCTATACCCCTCAACACCTCAGGCTTTGGTTAGCTGAAGTGTCTTGCATTGCAAATATGATTTATTTACTATGCACTTTTTAGTGACACCTACAATCTATCCTGCTTCCTGGGACTGTATGCATTTTAAATGAGATAATACATTTATTTCACTTGCCTTTTTCATGCATCTGAAATGAGCCTGTGCTTCAGTGCAGTTATGTGGGAGTGGATCTATTTGGGGCTGAGTATTCCCAGTCCCAGATGTCATGGATGAACTTGTCATTATGCAGAACAGACACCCAGGAGACCACTGATTCCCTTCAGAAATAGGTAGCCTTGGTATTGCCTTAACAGTAATAGCAAAGTGAAAAATGAGAGGCAGTGAACAAGACGGTGCCACTTCACATGTAGGAACAATACACTTTCATCACTGTTTTCTCAAGCTCGCTTTTGAACCGTGCAAAGACACCAGTCTTCGCTCTGGAGGAAAGTCATCCCATGGAGAGTCTGTCACCACATAAATCTCATGCAAACGCTACCCCCCGCCCTGAAGATTTGAGAGTTGCTAGTACTTGGCAAGCAGGATCCCAACCCCTGCAGAAGGCACCTGCCTCACTGCGAGACACAAACTGAGTTCTCTGCCTCTTATGGCAATTGAGAGCTCACAAAAAGTTATTAATAGAGCAACATCGGGGAGTATTCACAAAGGGTAACGTTGGTCTAGTAAGGCAAACAAGACCCAGCATGAATAACCATGCTGAAGCCTAGAATCAATATTTATGAATGTCACTAACTTTAAAGACTGAAATAATTCCAATGGCTATTCATAGTGTGCATAAATATAATTATATGTATGTTTGAGTAAAGGCCATGCTGAAAATAAGAGATACAGGGCCTCATGTGAACCTTCTGAGGTTAAACCTTTTGCCTGGTTGTTGGATAATAAGACTCCTTCTTCCAGAGGGTAAGTCAGAGTCTCAACATTGAGGCTTTTATTCTGGATTCTCCATTGATGATAAAGGGAACTTAGGGAGGAGGGATTTCTGGCAAGGCTGGCATTAACATTTTTGAGACCACTATAATTTCTCCCCCCAGTTTTCTCTGTATCATAAGCCTTCACTCTGGCTGGCGTTTCAGCACAAGGTCCACCAGCCATTGGATGTAGATGCATGTAGCAAGACGTGTGTGCTTTTTTTGATGCCTCGGTGCTGAATGTGCTTGTGCCCTGGTGTTTATGTGCTCCAGGCTGGTGGCAGTGTGGGCTCTGTCAGACAGTCCCCAAAAGAGACAGGGGTAACAGCATTGGATTGTTTTGAAGCAACCACAATGTGTCCTCAGTCTTACACACTTCAGTCACATCCGAAGATGAGTTTATGTAGGCCTATACAGGCTTTTAATGGGTGTAACTGAAAAAAAAAAGAAGAAACTGATGTACACATTCTGCTGTTTCCAGCATTTGGAAAAGAAAGTTTCTAGCTCTAATTTATTAATAATTCTGATATGGAAGATACTTTTTCTACATGACGAGGACTTTTCAACAGTTATGGAAGTATGTCTAATAACTAATTCAAATGGATTCGAGTAATAGTCAAATTTGAACCCAGCTTTTACTAGCCAGAAGTAAATAACTAAGCCATAACCTACTGATACGAAGCATGTAGTGTTTTGAATGCTGCCATATGTCCCAATCCATATCAGCCTTGCAAAGAGAATCAACGTCATTTCAGGGCTCTGCATCTTGTTTGCTCCTTTCAGTATCTATAAGAGGAGCCTCTCACAGTAGAGTTTTTCAAAATGACATGTTCATGGGAGTGAACTGGCAGACAAACAATGTAATTATTGGATAATATAATGAAACATGACTTGTGCTTCACTGCAGTAAAATGACGCCGAACCATATTTGATGTGGCATTTGAAATAAGAGAATCTAATAATACAAAATGGATTTCAGAAGGGTAAATGGAAAGCTTGAGATTTGTCTTTCTTAGGCCATATAATTGGGGCTGGATGAAGTCATAAAGAGAGGGGAGAGGTCCATGGGCCGCCGTGAGCTGCAGGCGCTTTGAACCCCTAGATGAAGCTGACCATTTGTGCCAGTTGCTCGAGTAAAAGTTTAATATTAAAGAGCTTTGTTGCATGAAGTTCTAGTCTCGAGGGTAATTTTGAGTCATGCAGCACGATACAGAAGTTTTAACTGAGGTGTGTAAAATGAATCACATATTCAAGTATTAAAGTTCAATTTTGGACTTCATTTAGAGTGTTTATGAACCATATGAAGCAATATTATACTTTCTTATTATAAAGATTATTTCAGTTATTGGTTAATATACTTTTTTAGGTGTTTGGGGTTTTTTTAATCCAGCTTTGCTAATCACTTCCAAGTACTTGGTAGACTAAAAATTGCACACCAGTTACCAGACATGTAAAATAACTTTTCAGTCGATAATATGATATATTAACTAATAATCCAAACAAAATGTCATCAATTGCTACTTAATTCTGAGATATTAAAACAAAACTAAATGTATTGGATTTTTCTGAAAACTTGAATAACTACTTTTAGAAATAAGAAGTTTCTGTTTAGCTTCTAAATGTAATGGTAAAAGCCAGAAAGTCCTGAGTGCACATGCAGGAAATGAGATTAGCTGGTAGTAAAGCATCTCAATTTACCGGCAAAGGAAAAACACTTACAATTTCAAAGCTAACAAAAGAGAAATACTAAACAGGTCAAGGCAAATCTGTGACTTGTAAAAGTCAAGAAGAAAAGCTAAAGGTGCGATGTAAAAGCTGTGACTGGTAGGGCCAAGGGCAGTGATAAACTGTCTTATCTTGTGTGCTAAGGTATGCTATTAGATATTAAATAATAATGATAAAAAAAACCCTATCCCTGTGCAACTTATCAATTCTAGTAAATGCTATGGATTTTTTGGCTATATTCTTTGAGGAAACCAAAGCTGTTCTGTCTGTCTGCACGTCTCTCTGCCCATCAGCCTGCTCCTCTGGCAACATTTCAAAGGGATCGATTTCAACCACATCTCCGTGGCCGTTTTTATCTGTGCCGAAGTTTCTCTCCGTGCCGATTATTCCTGTTTCAGAAGGTTTGGGCCTAAACAGACGTGTTGGCACATATGGTTCTTTGATTCCTGAGAGAAGATTCTTGGTAGAAGCGCCAGAGAGCGATGCACCGAGCACATCAACGAGGGCAAAGGATGAGGAGCCTTGTCTTCTTCCCAGGAATTGCCTGTGTGTAGAGTTTTAGCCGTAACTCCACGCTGCCTCTTTTGATTAAACCAGCACAGTTTTGTGTGTGTAGATGCTTTTTTTTTAATCAGTTCAGGCAGGGGAAAACTTGAATGACTGTAATCTGGGTTTAGCTCAAATAGTTCAATATGAACCGTCAAACTGGAGTTAAACTAGCCAGCAGGAGTTAAACTGTGTGCAGTTGCTGTGCAGCCCACTGTTAGCCTCGTAGCAATTTCAACGAAATTATATGATCGAAAAAGCATTAGTCCCTTCTGGCTGGTACACAGAGAGAAAAAGAACAAGATCATTTTGCTGGAGCCTCAAATCCAAGGAAATTCTGGTCTGTGGAGAATACTCCAGGAGTTTGTTTGAATCCTAGGGAAGATTTTGTCCACTTTTTTGTATGGGGGATTGGGAAGCATTCTAAAAAGAGCAGGTCTGGCCTGGTCTCAGTTAATATTATTGTCTGGGTCATAGAGAATGTCCCCAGCATGATCTAGCTGTGGAGGTAACAACGACTGTAGGCAGATACTTGAGGATGATAGAAGGCACCAGAATATTTAGTCTGATTTTTAGCTCTCTCCTATTCTCATTTTTTTCTCCTATCCCTTCCTTCTTCCCAATCCCCACTGTAAGTGAAGCATTTCATTTTGCCAGTGGTAACTGGGTGACAAGAGAAGGATGGAGCACAAGCCCCGCGTGTGTGAAGCAGGCCATATGCTTGCGTGGGTGTGGGAGAGCGTGTGGACACGCTTCTCCAGCAAGGATTCAAGTGGGATGAAAATGCAGTTTGTGGGGGGTCATTTGGGGGTGTGGTACTTCACTGCAAACCCCAGAATTCAGGTCGATCTCAGCATCACCCTGCAAGCTGTTTCTCAGCATCCTGATCCCATTATATCAGACCTTCCCAGTGGTCAATAATACAAGTTCAGGCGATCTGAAACCTGAGGGTCTGTCAGAGGGAAGAGCAGCAAATGGGAGATTTAGCAAATTCACACTTAGTCCCTGGCTTCTGCCTTGGATTCAGATTAAACTCTTGACAATCACAGCTACAGTTACATGACAGTTATATTACTGCAGTTAAATCAGTTAGGTTTCTTCGACCATTTTGTAAGTCCTATAAGGGAGGTGGGAGAAGGCATTGTTAGCCTGGCTCCTTGGGGGAAAGAGAGCATTGATTTCTTAAAGAACAGAAAATCCTGAGATTTAAAACACATATTTTCACTTTCCAGTCCAGAACTAAACACAAAATAGTAACATCAGCCTTGTAGACATGATACATGAGGAAGAATTTTTTTTGTCTTGTTCTTCCCAGTCCCTCCCTCACCCCAAAATATTATTTAGTCCACAGTGCTTGGTGGTAGTTCAGTCTTTCGTTTTAGGATACTCTTCCTTAACATGGCTTTATACAAAGTTTTATATGTGACAGAAATCAGATTAAATACCAACAGCTTGAACAGGCTTCCGTCATATCTGGACTTTGCTAGCTTTCAGAAAGCTGTCAGCTGTAATCAACCGTGTTGGTATATATGTATGTATGTGTATGTTTGAGTATGCATATAATTTTGAGCATTGCAAGTTGAAGACAGCAGAACCAAAAGCTAGTTGATCAGTCAGATGCACTTGAACGACTCTCAGTACGTGTAGTTACCTCTGACTGTCCTATCGATGTGATTTTTTTCTTCCTCTGTCTCTGAAAGAAGACAAATTGATGGCCATCTGCCAAATGTCTCTTTCTGTCATCTGTTTTGCTTAGTTGCCACCCAGAGGGTTCTCTCTGGACAGCCGTGTCTCCTGTCATGAATCCTCCAGACCTGCTGCATGTCCGTGTTTGGTACTTGATCCTTAGGAGGTATCTTATCCCTTCCACCCTGCCCCATGCTTATCTTCACATGTAGTTTGTAGTAACTTTTATTTCAAATTCTAGGTGAGACAGCATCCTCTGTTGAAGGTTTATAAGCTCACTGGGTGTTTTGGCTGGATGTCACTTTTTGGAGCACTGCTCCAATCTGAGACAAAAGTCTTAGCTGCATCTGATGGAGTTGCTTAGAATCATTTGTTGCCAGGCTGCTCCTGAGGATATTATTGTAGCTCTTGACTAAGGCAGTGGACAAAACTGTCCATTCAGGTTTTTTGATTAAAACCTGAGTCCCTAAACTTAGTTTACCAAGGTTATGTGAACCTAGATCTGTAGGACAGACTGTATTGTACATGGCAGTGGTAGACAGAAGGTCTTGGTTCAAAGGTGCCCTTTGCACAAACATTAGCAGGGACCAACTTTTCCCATTTCCTCTAAAGAAGCTGAGTACTGGGTTTTTTTTGTGAATACTGTTTGAATTAATATACATACACCACAAATGCTCAGCATACCCCAGCATGAAGACTCAGCATAACTGGCATTATGGCATTTTAATAAAAAGTAGTGGTTATTTTTAATCTACAAGCAGGAGTTTATGTTGCTGTGTGCTCTGGGATGCCAAATTTCTTAACGTTTTGGTGAGTTAAACTTTACCCTTGCAAAGACTGGCCTTTAGAAGGGTACAGATCTGAAAAAGATTTTCTGTCCTTGAGATCTAAGTCTTTCAGGCCTCTGGGGAGTTTTTTGGACACACTTATTGTTCTGGATTCTTTTAATTAAAAAAGCATAGAGGGCTACATAGTTCCTTGCTGTTCTCTGTTGCCACACCCTATTTGATACTCTACAATAAAATTATGCTATTTAAATTCTGGTTTATGCAGCATCACTTTAGGTAGTTCCTTTTCAGAAATGACAATTGTGGGGCTAATTTTTTGTGGTATCTTTAAATGGGGGCATCCTGCAGCTCATTATTTTCTTTGAAGATGAGGGTTCCCTCCTATCTTTTCTCGGATTGTAAGGTTCTATCTTCAGGCAAATTAATGGCTTCCAAGCCAAAGGTTGAATGGTCAAGTTAGTTTGAGGTTTTTTTCCTCTCACCATTGCAGAAAATGTGGAATTGCTGTTGCTGCTAGAAAACAGATAATATTTTTTGTGTATAGTTGCAAATTCTTCATGTTCTTTTAATAACAGTTGAAAAATCTATAAAGAGGGGAAATAGTTGCAGCAGGAATAACAGGGAAAGTTCACCAGTCAAAATGCTGCTCCCTCAGCATATTCATGTATGAGAAAGTGAAGCGTTTCTTCTAGAAGCTGGGGAGTAGGCCAGAGAAATCTTTGCAGCAGATGCCCAAACTGAAGCAGAACATCAGGGAACTTCCTTTTGCTCTTTGTCAGATTTTGTAAGCAGTCGATGAAGCCTGAGAACAGCACCAGTTGCAGTTTGTCCTCCCCGTGGAACTGGCATTCCGGTACAGGGCGGGTCAGAAATCGGCTGCTCATCCCTCAGTGAGTGAACAGGTCAGTGAATAGCTCTGATCAGCCTCTCAGTGACTTTGGAACCCGTCAGTTGTTTCAAACAGTGCTTAAGTCTCAAAAAATAAACAAATCAAGACCTTAGAAGTTTAAGGAGAAGAGTTGTTTGGAGAGTCAGATCCAGTTCAGTGTCCTGCTGACAGAAAGATTGCGGAGCGGGCTGTGTTTTATATCCCAAAGAATCCACATTAAGGGGAGGAATGAGACACGGGACTCTGAGTGGCCCAGATGCAAGAAAAGCTTCAGTCAGGTCTCATGCCTCAGTACATGTGAGATAATCCAGCCACAGAACACAAAGGCAAAGGTAATCAGCCTAAATTCTGCTTCCCACAGAATGTCTCGTTCCATTTGTGACCATGTGTTCAGTTTTGCTTTCCCTGTTGTACTCAGCAGTTTGGGGAATAAAAACGTAGATAAATGTTTTCCAGGCTAGACACTGAGAACGGTTGAACTCCTTATTATCAAAGTCATAAGCAAGTAAACTCTGTATGCCCGTGCTTACTCTTTACAACCATTTCTTTCTGCTGTTTCAGGGGGCTGTAAATTGATCTGCAGCCCAAACCACAGAAGTTTATGTGTTGATTATTGTATTTGCATAACCAACACAGTAATGAGTAAGGAGTGTTAAGAGCTTCAGTTCATTAAAAGAAAGAAAGAAAGAAAAACCTGAGTTGCTCACACAGTATACTGCAGCCGAATGTGTGATCTTGGACCAATTGTGTGGTCCATGACTACTTGCTGAAAGTTGATGTCATTTCAGTTACTGTGCTGAGAACTGCAAATTCCCAGTGCTTCCAGAAAATAGAAATTAACAGCTCAGGAGGAGCTCTTATCTGCATGTCACCTTTAAGATCCTGTGCTTTACTGTGGACTGTTCATTTTATTGGGCACATCAGTAAGCCATAAATGATTACATTGTATAATTGAGGGGTGATGTCACACGCTTGACAGCTGTCAGTCACGTGTTCTGGGTTTCGGACCGAGTGACTCTGATTTATTCACATTTCAGATGCCACAGAGCCTGTTTAGTGCTTTGTATGCAAGGGAGCTTTGTTAAAAACCTCTCAAAATATAGCTACTGTCTCACACAGACCAACAGTGTGGCCATAATTAGCAATGCCAAATTATTACTGTACACACTGGAAATGTGCTTCCTGAAGCCAATCCCATATAACCGCAGCTCCCAACTTACAATAAAGCAAAGCTGAGGTGTTTGGGCAAGAAAAAAACCTCACCACAACCCTCCCCCCCCCCTCCCCCCCTTCCCCCCCCGAGCTTGCTGTCCTTAGAGCTGTGAGCTTCTCTTCAAGAAACCAGGTATTGGAGCTCCCTAACTTTTGGGACAGAACCGTGCTGCACTGAGTTGCACTAATTTTGAAGAAGCCCAGGATGGGGAGAACGTGAAAGTGTCTTCAAAGTCTAACCAAATATTCCTGAGTGTTTTGCCAGTCAAAAGATGATGGGTTTTACGTTTTATTTGTTCATGTGTCTGTTACTTGGGCACCCATCCTCTTAAACATTGACTTAATGGCTTGATTATAGAAACCCATTCTTTCCATGGGGTTTGTGTAAAAGAGTTTTTCACTGTGCAGAGACAGAGAGAGGCTCTGGTGAGGAATGCTGTTGTTCAAGTTTTCCAAGGACACAGGTTTTCTATTTTTGTTCACTAACCCTTTTGTCCTCCTTGCTGGCTCCAAGTCAGCAGGGGCAGTCTCTGCTGGTGAGCAGAGAAGCTCTGGTTGGGTTTTGGTGGTGGCACATAGCCACTTCCTGAGCTGGGCAGCTGTGGTGGGCTCTGGGGAAATTCCATCACCATTTGGAATAACTCCGTGCTTGATTTCTCACGTCTCCTTAATATAAGAGTCTGGGACAAGTACCCATGAAGTCAGTGAAATAACTAACTGAAGTGAGCTGAGGGTTACATTAGGAATAAGATCAAGGTATGAGAACAATTCTGGTTCCAGAAAACAGCTCAAAAAGTGCCTCCTTCCTAAGTAACTAATATGAGATATCAAGATGCCCGTTGTAATCACAGCTTCACTGGGAGCTACATGTACATGACATGTTGCTTCATAATACAATATATTGAAAAATTCAGAATCCACAAAAGTTGCACTCTGATTCTCTTGTACCATTTTCCTGAACATGCCTCTGAGTATTAAAATAGAGTCTTAGGACAGAGATGCTGTAGCTCCAAATCAAATGCTGATAGTATGAACTGCTTTGGTTTTAGAATTATGTTTCTTCAGACAAAAGCTTTTTTCAGTCATGCTGAAAGTCAGAGCCACATATTTGATAAAAAGGAAGAAGGAAAACTCAAGCCTGCTGTAATTACATTTTGGGCGTTAGTGACATTTGACAAGTTTGCCTGTTGCAGATTAATGGCAAAGGTAAAGAGTCGGAGAAGAGGAGATGAAACAGGGATAGAAAACCCCCTCACAAAAAGAGGCAAAAGGTTAGCCATAAAAAAAAAAAAAAGAAAAGAAGAAACTAAAGAAACAAAAAACCTTTTCAAGTGGGGAAAAAAAGCTCTGAGTGTTGATGAATGAACTGCCAGAGTTTCGGGAGTTCAGTTTGCTGAACATGCCCAGGTTGGGAACATGCACAGGAACTCTCCATCACGGCTGAACCTCCAGCCCCCTATTAGAAATCCTGTGAAAACAAGTTTCTTCATGATGTTTGGATACCTCTGTTTCTGGCAGTTGTCCAGCAGCAGGAAACACCAAGGGAGCAATGGTGACGTACGTTATCTGTGTGCGTGTTGTAGTGTATACCTATACTCGGGCCTTCCAAGTTCTGGGGGATCATTTGGCATTTGCCAGCGGAACAGGGGTCTTAGCAGGATGCGTTGGTATTGAAGCCTTATGATTAAACCTGTTTCACAGAATATATTCATTGTTCATGCTAGGAAAAGGAAGTGCTTCAGAGAAATATATAGTTTTGTTAAAAAAGGGGGTTCCTTCCTATTATTTTTTTTGGTAGCTATTGTTTTATTAATCCAGCAATCTCTAGCTTTTGCACAGAGCATTAACTGCCAGCTCCGGTTCCTGTCGGGGGGTGGAAACAACCTGTGTGTGTAAAGGGCCTGAAGTCTCTATCCCTGCCCCACAAAGAGGAGAAAAGTCACAGCACAGAAACAATTTTTTCCTCCAGGACTGTGTTCCGTGGCAGAGTGGTGAGGGTGGCCTGACCCGGGAACTGTTTTCTTCCTCTTCTCTCTGTCCGTTCCTCAGGACAGACAGATCTCTCCTAAATTGAGGTCTATAAGGCACCTTTAAATGTATTGTACAGCAGATGTATGAACAAGTATAAAAAGTATATACAGTATATACAGAAGAAGAAATACAAAAGCTCAGTTGAAGCAGGTTCACACATGGAAGATTGTGCTGTGAGATGGTAAATGCAGTTAAATGTAAATAAAGCAGACTCTCTAATTATAATTTTGCTAATCCAGACAGAAATAGTTGGTCATTCCCAGTCAGAGAAAGGTTGAGTAGTTCAGTAGTGAGCCTTCTCATCATCACAACTTATTATTATTATTATTATTACTACAAAATATTCTGTAGCAGCTTGCTGAGAGAGAGCTCGTAATGGCCCTTTCACTAGCAGTGTGATCAAATAAGTCTGGGGAAGCAATATCCTTTTTTTTTCTTTTTAAAAAAAGTCCATTTATTTAGTCGTGAGCATCTTTCTCAGTATTCAACTTGAGGAAGGCAGCCTCGCAGGAGCTGGGGAAGTGAAGTGGAAGCAAAGGATGATTAGATGGCAGAGATGGAGAAGCATTCAGAGTGGATATACAAGACAAATAAGAACTCAGTTTTTGTTTCCATCTTGGAGGCAAACCCCTGTTGTTCTCAAGGACAGGTCTCTCCTTCACATTATCTCCTGTTCTGTAACAGATGGATAAACAGTACCTTCCTTTGGTTTTACTCGGGCAAGGGATTGTAGAAGACCAGCTGTTACTACCAAAGGAGATCTGGAGATAGTCCGGTATCAATTGTCCTGCTGATGTTGCTGGTCAGAGGTGCGAGCAGGAGCTGTGAAGTGTTCCCAAGACTCCTTCAGGCTATAATTCAAAATCTCCCCACCATGTTTGTATTAAGCTGAATTTTTACCAGCCTTGCTAGTAGTGACTGTAAATTGATGGCATCCTCAGGTCTCCTGGGAGCGAGGAACACAACAAGAATGTGATGGAAGTATAACTTCCTTGCCTCCTCTGGGATGCTGTGGACAAGACTTTTTAGTGTTCCTGGGCGGGATATTGTCACAACAAGGCAATAGAGGATTTTAAGGCTGGAATCTGAGACATGCTGAAAGTGAAACCTGATTTCACTGGAGTTTGAGTCTCTCTGCTCGGGCAAAATGGGATTTTTTTCTAAAATGTATCTAGGGGGAGGCTTGTCAAATACATCTCATTTCAGTCTAACCGAAGGCTTTGGGTAAAAGGAAGTTGGACATAAAGCTATAAGCAAAGAACGCCCAGAGTAAATAGAGAGTTAAGGATCATACTTTTTCACAGTGAGAATCATTAGATCATTTGTTGGAAATGTGATTGAAGTAAAGGATATTATGTTCACTGGAAAGATGGTTGCCTTTATTTCTGGGTTTGAAAGCAATTGTGGACATTGTGATAGATGAGGAACAATCAACTGAGAAGATGAGAGGACATATGTTTTGTAGAAGTCACCTTTTCTTTGCCAGAATTTCTGACCTTCATGTAAAATTCTAAGCTACTTCACTTGAAAACTGGAGATTAGAGGAGTAATTGCAATTTATGAATTTACAGTGCACTATGATACCCTCTGGACCACAGGGAGGGGTCTATTTGCATTAATTGTTTACTTTTTTTTAGTGTTTCATAATCCCATTTGAAAGTGTGTCTTCTTAAGAAAGCATACTTTGAAATACAGATTTATTTAGAGAAAACCTTCCCCTGAACTTTAATCAAATTTACTGCCAGTTCAAGATGTTTAACTATCTCACACAGTTCCCTCGTGACAACGATGAAGTCAGCAACTAAAGGTAGAAGAGACAATTTTTTTTAGATGGTAGAGGTAGAGTGCTTTACACTGCCTATTCTGTGCCCACAAAATACATTTAGCACTAAAGTATATATTTAAAAGGGCGCACAGAGATGCTTATGTGCTGTCTGTAGTAGAAAAAACTTATAGTGAAGAGTGTATTTCAGCATGGATAATGTAAAGGAGGGATGGTGATAATGAATGCTTGTTGCAAGAAATTTCCTAAGCTGAAGAATTTAAGAAAAAACATGTGATCTCCTTTGTTGTTCTAGGCAGATAGGAAGTAGAAATAAGTGAGTGATGTCTTTGAAATGCTATTCAAAGTTATTTATTTTGTACGACATCTCTGTATCAGGCAAAATCATCTAGTATACCTTTGGACTGCGGGAGCGTATGTTAGCAAATAAATTTTGTTAGCAGCAGGAAGAAAGATCTCGTTCATTATCTAGACAAACATAAATGAAGCTTGGTAATATTAACTGATTCATTAGTTATTATACAGAGCCTGGTTTTTTTACATGTGCTTTTGATTTACTTTTTCCAAACTAGCTTTTGCTTAACTAGCTTCAGTAATGGTAATAAATGCATTTATAGAATGTTGTGTATGTGCTGAGCACTTCACCTGGGGCACTAGCACAGCACCTACCCCAGGCGTGTGAGAAGAGCCCGCAGTGAGGAGCCCATCCGTCCTTAGCACCACCTCTGCTGCCTGCTTTGGGGCTGGGTTGGTTTGTGGAGGGGGAGTGAGTGCCCTCTCTCTGGAGCCCCATCAGGGAGCTGGGTGACCCGGTGGCCGGGCTGAAATGCATCAGAGCTGGGGATAAGGCCCTCTGCTCATCTTTGAGGGGGACCTCGGACCAATTCACAGCCATTCCAGGGCCAGAGGTTAACTCCAGCTGACGGTCCTTTGCTTCTCCAGAGGTTATGGAACAGCAAAGAAATGGGTGATCTCTCTTTCTTACAACCCTTTAATCGAGGTGACTTTCATGTTAATTGATCCAGTGTGAGGAAGCTGAGCTTTGGGAGGCCGTGCCCTGACACACGGGTCCTGCCTCGCACAAGAGTCACTGCTGGAGCGGTTACTGATTGCGGGGGGGGGGAACGGAGCCTGAAATGTCACACCATTTTTAAATCAAACACTCTGCAATTGGTAATACAACATTTAGGATAGTTTAGCTGACAGATTAGATTGCAATGTAATGCAAACTGGGTAGTACTTGAAGGTAGACTAATTTAACTTTCAACAGCAGAGCTCATTAATTCGTGTTGGATCCAAGACGTTACGGCTGTGGTGTATACTGAAGTAGATTTTATCATCTTGTGCTGTTTTGTGTTGTCACTCTTCTTGTTCACAGCAGAACCTGAGTTAGTTAAGATTTGAATTAGACATAGCAGTAGTAGAATCATGAACTTATCAATTATATTTCATACGCACCGTACCTTCAAAGGGTTCAGTTGTGATTGTGTTTTATTAGGTATGCTCTAAACAGAAGCCAAGACAATTCTTGCTGGAAGGAAATGCAAAGCGAAGTTGACCTATGCCTTCTTGCTTCGGTGGTTTCTAATGGCTATGTCAAATACTTCTATCTAAAACTAATTGCATATTCCATTTCTTAGAAAGAAAGAGAAATAAAGCATCCTTAGAAACAGGCGCTCTGCTCTCTGGTTCCGTTGTTTTCTGGGCCCGGTCAGGAGGAAGGTTCTTTGTTTCATTTTTTTCAGCAAAGCATGGGAAATTGTTTTAATTTTCACCAGTGGCTAGAGGTAGGATATAGCATCTGCGTAACAGTTACAGAGACGCTGAAGTGCTTAAATGCTAATTCATTCCCTGAACCAAATAGCCCTAAAAACCTAGGCTGATTTCAAAGGACATTTGATCCGAGATCTATTATCTAAAAATGAAACGTAAGCCAGCTCTAATATGGTTAAAAGAGATTGGTGATGGAAAAGAATAATGTGTAGAGGTTTTTTTTAAGTTCAAATCATGATTAATAAAATGAAGCATATTAGCAGAGGTTAGCAGAGGTTCCCTCAATTACTTAAAAATTGTGATGCTAAGCCCTGCCTAATCTTTTAAAGTTCCTAACAAGGCACAAATGTTTCCTAAGAGCAGGCAGGTTTTCCTACAAGCATTTAATGTGGTTATAGTTTGTTACTAAGTGCCTTCAAACGCATTCAGCACTTTCAACCTTTCCAGTTGTCTGCAGATGACCCACAACAAAGTTTTATCTTCTGCCCAACTTACTGAGTGACTCACTGACTGCTTCTTAAAAAATTATAATCAGCAAATTTTTTTTTCTGAGAAACGTTTCATGTTTCAAATAAATCAGTTCCTGAAACAAGCTCTGATATCTCTCAGGCATGCTTTCTTCATGTCAGTGAGGATCAGCTGCGGTTTGCATCGCTTTGAACTCTTACTTTGATAAAATTGCATTCAGCATTTATCATTCTTCCGTCAGAGTCAAGTTACTTTTTAATTTAGATTTTTAATATTACTTAAGTGTTAAGATCTGTCTAAATAGCGTCAATTATTCCATCAGAATATGGAGGATTCTGTGATTCTGTGATTTCCATGGACAGAAGATTTTCTTGTTTTTACCTCATATTAATGTTATGAAGTTAATTTTGTTAATATTTATAACACATTTTGATCTTAGAGTCACTTTAGATGTTTTTACTCGTAATCTCTTTGATGGGGAGATAGCGGAATACTATTAAAGGCCAATTTTAGTCCTTTTTAATGTCCATAGGATCCTCTATGGTTAGGATAGAGGAAGATAAATTCTAGGAGAGATTCAGAGCCCTTTGAGTGAGGTTCCTGCTTTGGCATCTACCTGTGAGAAAGGAGCCGCTCTCTCCCTTGGCTGCATCAGCACCTTCATCTTCCTGAGCATCTCCTGTCTTCCATGTTTGTATAGTACCCAAACAAAGAGTCCTAATCCTCACCGAGGCATTTAGCACCATTAAGTATTAAACAATCATAAACTTGTAGGAGCCATATCAGTTGTGATTTGTTAAAGCAAAGGGGAAAATAAATTTTCCTGTGTTCTCATAAAGACATGGAAAGCAACGTTGCTATCGATTCCTGTGCCCTGCGTTGATTCCAATGGGAGGGATTGGCTTCAGAGCTCCTAAGGACATGAAATCATGCTCCACGTGAGCAGGTTCTGGCCTCAGTTGGTGGGAATGGGACTCTTCTCCAGCACAGCTAGATTAAAACAGAAAATGCATAGTGTGATAATGCTGCCATGCTACACTTAAATAAATCAGCTTCTCTTTTAGATGTCAGTTGCTACGTAAGAGTGGAATATCATTTATAAAGAAAAGTCCTCATATGCCATAGCATGCTTTATATAGTAATTTTAATAGATACTATTATTGTTCTTACTGTGTTGTTTTGCAATAGTAACCTCTGAAACTATCCACAGTCAATTTTATATTTTGAGAAATAAACCCATTTTTTTATCCCAGCTGACAGTGCTCTGTTTTTAAGTTCCACTTAAATAGAATTCCTTTAACCCGCCTGCAACAAATAGGCACAGAAGCATCTGCTTACATACATGAGTATTGATTTGGGCAGCCTGAAGCAGGATGTAGGTGTTTTATTTAGGTCACCAGTGCGGATGTTATATTGTTTTCTGAAGGACTCAAAATCCCATTAAATATATTTTTTTTTCTTTTGTGCCCTGCTAAAATCTATGCAGTTTGTGGACAGGGTTTCAACTAGGACAGCTAGTTTTTCGTCTTGCAAATTCTGGACTCAAATGTTGGTAAAACGTAGCCGAAAATTTCCCCAATATGTTCATTCAGTCCCAATTGGACCTCCATTCCCCTCACCAAGCTTCCTTAGAAGCTGCCACAACTGCCAGCATTATCCAAAGGGGAATTCGGGTGGAGGTGCAGTGGCAGAGGGCTGTGGGAAAGCTTGCACAATACCTGGCCCATCCTATGCTTCGACCGAGCTATTGATACTAATTCTTGAGATTCAGGGGCTCAAATAGGGGAAAACTTAAAAAATTAATAACTTGCTTTGTGAGAACAGACTTCCATAACTTTCTCACGATTCTAGATTGGAGTTAGGAAGTATTCACTTTGGAGGCTGGATTAGTGCAGTGTATCAGAAATGCCCCCTGTTTTCCTTTCTCTATCACAATCCAATGCTGAATTGTCAAGTAGCTTTTTTTTGCTTCCCTCCTAGGGCTGCATGCATTAAAAAAAAAATACTGAACACCAATTAATTTGTCTAATTTACATGAAAAAGTGCAGAAGATGTCTTTTTTTTTTTTTCCCATAATTAACTATATTTTGCAATTCATTAAAATTCTGCAGCCCTTCACATAATGGAGGCCTATTCACTGCATAGGAGATAAGTGCTTAATTCCAAAAGGGGCAGACAGAGGAGGCAGAAAGGAAGTGGAGGAGGGCAAGATTAACATTTTATACATTAGTTATGCATATTCATGAGGGAAAATGAAGCCCTGCCAATTCATGTTGGCTTTAAGTTTATTTTGTGAGGTATTCACAACACTTACCTCAACAAATGGTTCGTGTGGATTTTTCCTGGTTTTAATTGAGCAGGAACATGGTGGCAGGCTTTTTAACGACCCTGAAGTACGTACAGCAGGCGAGGAGCAGATGGAGGTTGTGTGTCAGGGCATGGTGTGCTCCCCAGCGCTGCACTCTGTGTGGTACCACCATCAGGTGAAACAGGGAGAGCAGCTGGGGAGCCTGGAACCTGCAGACGGACCCCAGAGATTCCCTCAAAACAGACTGTTAAATTACATTATTAGCTACTTTTGAAGCTTCCTCTTTTTTTGTAGTTCAACGAGCTACTTTAGAAAGTCACCAGTGCAATTTTGTCACTATATCTATTTGTTAATAATTTACTCTTTGCTCTGGAAGGCCAGACCAGTAGTAGACAACACTGTACGTTACGTATATGTTATGTCCAAAGGAAAAGCACCTCTCGGCCGTGTCTTGGGGTGGAGGTGTCCCCACTAAGGAGGGGGAGCTGGCAGCTTGCTGCTGGTCTGCCTCAACGCTGGGGCAGGTTGGTATCATGGGGCAGCTCACCCAGCTCTTGCCAACCTGCTGGGTTTCGGACCAAGCTTGTTGGAACAATACATTTTTAATTTCCTTGGGTCTTTGCAGACAGCAATGACCATCTCTGCTGGAAGTCTATTTTTTTGCTCTCTCATAGTAGAGGCTGCCCCTCAGCCCCTTCTGCAACAAGGTGGCCTTCCCGAGTGCTGCTATTGCAGTCACTTGGAATTTAAAGTTTCCCTCCAGGGATAAGTAAGAACCAGGGCAAACAAACATAGGGGTTGATGCAGGTTGTTAGGGGGCAGTCTTTTGTTTTGGGGTTTTTTTCTTTACTTTTGTTGCACAACAAATTAGTAGATTTACATTAACTAATAAGTGCCTACACATTTTTCTCACTGGGATTAGATTTTTACGTGGTCTTTGGGATTAGATCAGCCTATCGTGCAGCTTGCAGCTTTTCCACCAAATGAGCATCGTCCACGTCCTCTCAAACCCAGCAGCTGGGTGAGCCCCAAGAGCGATCCATGCCAAATGTTTGTCCAGTGTTTTGCTCTTCGTCTCCATCCTGGCTCTGTCTCTCATATTTCCCATTAAAGACTTTTTCTTTTATAGCTTAGTCCTGTTGTCAGATGAGCCTCAAACGTGCTCATCAGCTGGTTGATAGCCCCGCCGAGTGGCTTGTTGCTTGTTCCCGGCTGAGTTGGCAGAATGATTTCCTCACCCTGGCAGACCCAGTTCAACTGTTCTTGAGCATCTGTTCGGCTGTCCCCATGTCTTTGGAGCAGTTTATAAGCAGAAACAGGTTAAAGGATAAACTGATACACAGATAGTATGTAATAAAAATGATGCAGCTATTTACATACTTTGCGGAATTTATATCCATGTTTGAAAGAAAGTGCCAATACAAAAATCCAAGCAATATTAAAGAGAGAATAGAGTTGGTTTGGTGACAGGGATGGTAATTTTAAGTGGCGTTCACTTAAAGCCACACTGAAAAAATTGCTAATATCTAATGCTGGAGTTCCAACTCCAGACTGTATCTTATAAAATTGTCTTAATAACGTCACGCTCTAGAAATTTCTACAGAGTATTTAGTGAGCATTTCACATTTCAGGCTATGTTGACCTGCAGATCATGCTCTTTTAAAATTCATCCCATATTTTGCTGTGTGTTTATATGTGTGTGTGTTTACGTGTATATATACCTGTGTAGGAGGTGGCTGGGATAAGGGAGAGATGAAAGGAAGAGGTAAAATGGGAGAGGGGAAATGAAATCCAGAAAGCTTCAACCAGGTGTAAATGGCAAAGCATTTATATCCCTTCAGCTGGCTTTGGTGCAGGGGGGGTCTTGAAATCTGGCTGGGGAGAGAGAGTTCCTTTAGACCAAGTCACACCGTTTGCTTTGGCTGCTACATTCATTTCCCCTCACATCTGTTTCATTTCATCTGGAGTTCAGGAGGAGAGCCAGTGCTATAGACGCAACTTTGGAAGCCACTAATTTAATTGAGCTCTCTTTTTTTATATTATTTTTTTTCCCTGCGTCTAAGGTTTCTGAATGCCAAAACTTGAAGCACTAACATAAAAAAGAAATGCATTTGAAACTATTTTGCTTTTCCCAAAATCTTACAAGTTCAGACTATCACCCCAAAATAAATCATAAAGCTGCTTATTACTGTCTGCCTCACAGCTTGTGCAGGCACGATCACACGCAGTAAGAAGAGCACAGGTCTTTGTCACTAATACAAAATGCTGCAATCTAAAACATCCCTTGAGGCATCTGGGTTCAAAAGGATCAATATATAACTAGGAATGAGCCTGATCTACAAAAGTTCTGATCTGGAAATTAGAAGTCTGCTAAAGAAGGGTAGTGCATTGCCAGCACAGTAATTAAAAGCAGCAGCCTGTGCCCTGGGTCTCAGCTCCAGCGATGGCCGGGGCTGTGGGGCCTTCTCTGGGGAACCTTCAGAGCCGACACAACCAGCCGTGGCACCGTAGGGCCCCGCTGCTCCCCTGCACAGCCCTGGGCACTGCCCACCAGGGCAGAGCCTGCTGAGTGTGTCACTTTGCTCTGACTGCCTAAGCTGACAGAACAGACCACCTTGGGAGTATCGGTGAGTGGTACCAGCAGTGCCTACAGGGGCTTGAAGCCTCCCCGATGGACACTGGAGTTACCAGTTGGGCCCAGTACAGTGTGCCCTGAAAGGCTGTTGCAGGTTCTTCAGTGCAACCCACCTGAGACACATTCCAGCAAGGCTTTTAGTCTTGTAAGTAATGTTTATTGCTAGGTTGATTTTTGTTGATAATTCGGGGATTTTACCTCACCTTTTATTTTTTACGATGCACAAACCCTTGGGAGGTAATTCCTAAATTGAAAATTTAGAGAGAATGTGCATAGTGGTAGCATGGTCCTGGATATAAGCTTTCTTGTTTAACTTGTGCTTGCTCAGCTGGCTAATGAGTGGAGTTTCCTATAAGCATGCTGAAAATCAAATTATACGGTCAGTTTTGGTTGGAAGCACTGCAAGTGCCAATGACAGAATTTTGTATTTCAGAAAATGAGGTTCAGTCTCACCACCATTGCCACGCTTGGACAAGTTACTTGCTCTCGGGCTCTCAGCTGAAAAATAGCGTTTCTTATCTGATAGTGCATCATGAGGAAAAACCAGTAATCACTGTGAGGGGATGTGTTTCTCCAGTGATGGAGCTGAGCCATCGCCTAAGACAGGCTGTAAAACCAGTCACGTTGTGAGCACTCCAGCTACAGGACACACTAACGCTAAAGCACGAGTCCCCTTGCTTTGAGGCAGTTAATTCCCCTCCTTTAAGAGCAAACTCTTCTCTCCCAGTTATTCCTCTTGGGACTTCCTCACCTGTGGGTGACATGAGAAGCCCGAACACTTCCTCCTGCTGCTCCAATGCCTTCCTTGGCCAGCAGCTGGCAACGGAGAATGTCCAGAAGGTGACCCTCCTCTGCACAACAGGTATGCAAAGCGGTGTGATGAGGAAGAAAGGCCTTTTCTTTCTTTTACTCCATGAACAACCCAAGAAAAGTCGTAACAGCTGAACCACGTGGGGCTGGAAGGCACTGCTAGTCACAGGCAGAGGTGCAATTAAGAAAAGAAAAGCAATCTGTCTTCGGGTGCTTCCCGCAGGCTGGGTGAGTCTGCCATCAGGATCATAGATCTAAACTTCCAGCGCTGTGCTTTGCTAAACCAAAGGCTAAATATTTGAAGCACGCTCTGAGCAGAGAGAGCACACTGGTGGAAAGAGCCAAATAGATGAAGATGTGTCACCTGCTTCTCAGGGAGAAGAGGCCAAAGTGACCTAGAGAGATGGGATTTGCTGCAGGCAGAAGCACAGTGTCAGGAGGGAACCAGAAAGGCACCTTCCCCAGAGCAGGGCAAGGGAGAGCAAGCACCGGATCCCCGGGCTCTATGTAGATCCTGTGTGTTTCCCTGAGCACAGGGAAGCAGATTTATTTGGTGCTCACTGGTTAGCTCCATCATGAAATATTAAACAGATATTGACTTGAATTGAGGAGTGCATCAAGATTTATTGAGCTGAGAGTTAAATACTGAGGCAAAAACAAGCTAATACTTCCTACGAGGGACCATTTGACCACTGTAATATTTAGTACGTGCGTTGCTCTTTTTATTTGGTATATATTCACAGTTCAGTGTCCTAAGAACACTTTAAGGGTGGAAGTTATTTATATTTTTTATATATAAAAAAAGGGCTTGTAAAGAAAGAAAAGGTAAGGAGCTAGGATGTAATTGCAGTTAGAAGAAGCAATACAGCAATCACTAGTGCACAAAAAACCCTCACAAATGTGAAAATAGTGAGCAGAGAAAGAGACCCTTATAACCGTTTGTCCTAAACCGGAGAATCTCTAAGAAGCTTTTTGTTGCTGTGTGGGATGGGGCTAGATTTCCAGACCTTTGGGCTGTCCCTGCTGCCCCACTGTAAATCTCTGCAGCAGCCCCGGAGTGTGACACAGGGAGAAATCTGGGGAGCATGAGCGAGAAGCCAGGCTTTCAGGAATGCCTGGTCAAGCCCTGCTACTTGTGCTGCATTGGTAAGATTGTGCCAGAACTTTCACAGCAGCAAGGAGCTAAACTGATGTCTCATACATGGTATGATGGATATTGAGCTTATTACTCTAATAAATTGTAATGGTAATTTGTTATTAAGGGAATGATTACAAGTGTTTCTGTTTAATTTTCATTCCATTCCCAGCTCAGGTAATTGCATATTCCTTTAAAACAGTTTGAAAAGACAGGAATAATTTTTGTTTTTATTGGTTTTTCCAGGGGGTTTAATGCTAAATGAGAGTGAGATTCTCCGAAGTTCCACATAAGCAGCTCATTTCCAGCCCATGTATGAATACCTATGAAATATTACATATTTACTTTTAGAGAAAGACAGTACTTCAGTAGGTCCTGTATCATTACATAGTTCTCCCTGTCCTAGATGCCGAATTCAAGGGTCCTTGTTCTGTCAGATTTGCTTAACATCCTGGTGATTTATAATAGACATATTCTTGATTTGGGGTTTTGTTATTTGCTATAGGGCAGATATTTTCAGGTTGATGCCCTGGTGGCGTCTTCACCTGCCACAATTAATATATATTATTTTTAGAAAAAAGCCACATGTTCTAATGTAGATATCAGGGGGTTTTATCTAACAAAATGCAGTTGTGGCCGTGGATCTGCATTTATGATCTTGGCTGCTTAGTATGCATTAAGGTCACACGCCAGCATTTCCTTAATTTTAAACACTCTTAGAGCATGTCCAAAAATGTAAGATAACTTTTGCGCTGATAAATGTGGTTTATATTAGTAACGACAAATTACTTCCCATTTAGCTCACCCTACAAATGTGAAATTGCAGTACCTTTTAGAGCAAAACCATTCAATATCGCCATGGGAAGAGGGTGTCAGCATTTCCCTTCCAGCCTCCTTCACTGAGCGGCTTAGAATTCAACTGCAAAATCTCGTTCAAAGCAGAAATTAAATGGACCAGGTGCTAACACAATTTGAGGGGGTTACTCCTCATCAGCTGTTCCATTTAAGCGGAGTAGATTTTCACATGAAATACAACTTTCATTTCTGCAGATACTGATAAAAACAACAGCTTCTTCTTGTAAGCCTTCAACAGCCAGTAGAGTAGCCTCCTTCAGTCATCAAGTGCTAGTGCTCGCCCTGTGGCGCGTTTTCGCCCATCTGACTCTTTGGGTGTGTTGCTTTTTGATGTTGGGCTCAATTTGGATGAGCTTTGTGTGGCAACGTCGTGGCTACTCCATCCGGAGTCTAAGTGATGAAGAGAGCACGAAGCCTTTGCTTCAGACAGCAAAGACCCCAGCACCCGATGCCATCTACTCCCCCCTACACCTCCATACCCCGCTCTCATCTCTGTGAGGGCTGTCACCAGCAGAGTTGCAGTCTGGGGTTGGGACTCCCCAAATTCTGTCCTGGGCAGAAAAGAGCAAAAGGGTGGCAGCTGCACAATAAGAGGCAGGTTTGGAAGGATCGCTTCTCCTAAGCCTGCCAGTGCACTGGAGATGTGGTAGGGATCTCTAGGACACATCCCAAAGGAGAGGCAGCTTGCGCATCGCTGGGGTTCAGGACTTCGCTTTACATTTCCAAGTCCAGAGGCATCTGCTTGTCTTGAAAGACCTTAGAAAAAATTTTACTCTAGTTGTTTTGAGTCTTTATTCATTCTGGCCACACGCTTCCAGTGATACGTGTTCCCAAGTGCTTTGCTGCTGCAACAAGTGTGTCTGTAACATCATTTTGTACACTCTCTAGGGCAGGAAACCTCATTTCCTTCGTTTCATGCAGCTTTGTACATATTTATGGATAACCAGTTAATGATTCATAAAGATGAATCACTTTGCTTCTTTTGAAAACATCATTACCTGTTTTGATAATAAAAATAGCCAAATAAACTGTATTTTATGTTGAAAGAAAGAGAATTCCTTTCCCTGCCATCCCTTTATCTCAGGTGTGCTCAGTAATTGCAACTGGGAAGAATTTGCCTTAGGAAGATTTCCCATAAATCTAATTAAAATAGAGTTGTATTTTTTTGAAGCAGTAATTCAACAACGCATACGGTATAAGCACCGTCTGTCAGGCAACAGGAACGGCCTGAAAGTTCAAGCTGGAAAAGAAAGCTGAGCAGCACAAATGAAAACCTTTAATCCCTCTTGGAAAAGGCATCATCGTACAGGTCAGTGTAGTAAGCGGACAGTTTGCACGATAATTGCAAATGGGTGTAGTAAGCTTTGAGGCTTAGAAATGCTCCTCTCAGCACCATTGATCCAAAGTAACAGCGCTGGTTCTCAGCACAATTAAGTCATAAACCAGAATGTGCTCTGCATGTTTGAACCTGCCTTAAGCTTTTCCCTGGCTGATAACACACACGTGCAGTGCAGCTGAGTACGGGAAAATTCGTAACCACTTATCCCATTACCTCTGCTGTACCATGGAGTCCTGGGCAAGGAGGTGTTTTCTACAAGCAGAAGGACGAAAGCGTTCGGTCTGGCTTTAATGCCATATTTTGCACTTAGTATTGAAGTCTGACAAATGAGCGGTGATTTAGAATTCCTCTCCACTTCCTGCTACAGCTTGCTCTATAAATCAGATGGATAGGACCACAAATGGGGTAAAGAGAAACAGCGCTCGAGAGTCATATTGTGATACGCGATGGGGGAATAAGTGGCACCGAATCTAGTGCTCATTTTTAATGTTTAGTTACATTCTAATGGAGTCTAGTGGAAATAAAAAATCATATTAATATTCAGTCAGCAGCTGTGAAAGACGTCTCTTGAACTATGTAATACTTAAAATTTTACTGGCAAAATAGGATCAGTGTAAAACTTACTGGGTAGCTAAAGTTTTCCAACCATTTAAGTAACGTCATACCATAATCAAGGGGATGCTGAATGATCTTAAATGAAGAGTGTGCTGGTTTTGCTTAAGAAATAATTTAGTAGCCCAGAGGCTTTGGGTTAGCTTCAAAAAATATTCAGTGCGTTCAGGCACTGAATTTCACACTCCCTGTTAGAGCAATCCTCTGGAAAATATAGAATGAGAAGAAGTGGTGTATTGCTGTATGTAGAGATTGTCCTGAATGGAACATAAAATTCAGAAGAATGATGAATGGATATCTTTTCTGTGGAATAGACTGGCTTTGAGAACTCTGAAAGAATTATCACTCTTTATTAAATTATTCCCTGAGATTTATTTTTTTTTAGGAGTACTCTAAAAAGAATTTTTATCATATGGGGGAGCCAACAGATTTGGGGATGGGTAGAGACAGATACTCAGTGAAATCAGTATAGCTGTACTCATATCAGGAAAGGAGGAGCTGCACTGGGTCTCGCTTCCATCTTAACCTATCACCTTAGAAAGAACGAAGCCCTGATTTTTTTGTGTCAGAAGAATGAGTCAAATGGAGAGTCATCCCCATCAGGCTTGTTCTGGGCTTCTCATGAGCAGCTGATGTGAGACGCCTCACCCAGAGACATCACAGCCACCTTTCCCAGCTACTGACACTGCTGCACAAACAAAAACACAGCCTTACTGTTAAGATTACTGTAAATTGGTTCAGATGCAAGGGAAGGAATCAACCACGTGCATGTGCAGAGAGTTAAAATTATAAAAGTATGCACAGAAGAAGGAGGGGTGAGAAATTCAACAGCTTTGCGTAACAGCCTTGCATGCCTCCAGCTTTGTTTTTGTTGGATCAGGACATCAGTTTCCTGAAGCTACTTAGGGTAACTACTGCTTTGTGTAAGCAAGAACATCAGGATCAGTTCCTAAAAATAAAATCTGATTAGATTGAGCATATTAATTAATAATAAGGAAAGAGGAAAGCAACAGGAGGGTAAAAGAAACCCTATGTAATAGCGTATCAAAAATATTAAATTTTCTCAGTCGGTTGAGAACTGTTCATGGTAATTGGCAAAACTATATACAATATATTGTTTGTGTGCTTTCTCTCCCGCCCCCTCTTTTTCTCATTCATCAAATTGCCTGTTCGGGCTTCAAATAAATAATTGTAATAAAAAAGCTAAGGCCAGATCCTTAAAAACTGAATGAGCCTTTCAGACTCACAAAAGCTTGAAGTGCTGGAATTTTTTTCCCTGAAAGGGCTAAACATTAAGATCATGAGCAAATCATTTTGTCCAGCTAGTGTGAGCTTCAAACGCACAGCTGCATACATCCAGGGAAGTGACATATCTTCAAAGAATACAGCCAGCCTCAGCGATGAAGATCGGTCTGCCAGCCTGCACAAATCTACATGAGTGCTTACACTATCAGTCAGGCATTTCCTGTACTCCCATGGGTTGGGGTTTTTTAATGTGAACTATCAAGGGTTACAAATGGACAGTTTTTGTTGCATTTCCTCCCTGCTCCCAGCTGTGCTCTCTGTAAGCAGGACTGAGGCATATCCAAGGTGCTCTCCTGGGCTGCTCAGTGTGTGCTAACACCCCCTTAGTGGGAGTTCTTTGCAGGATCAGCAGGACCAAATATGAAGCAGCGACGCTTAAAGGTTGTACAGAACTGCGTAGGAGGTACCCTCTGTGTGTTTGGCGTGTTGGTAGCCAAGTGTTGGAGTGTCTCCACTGCGGTGGCAGCGGGTGCTGCAGTGCTGTGCAGACTCTGCTCCCATGAGCGAGCCCCAGCATGGAAGCAGCCTGGCCACAGCAGCACAGCCAACTGGCCCCGTACCTCCAGCCCACCTGGGGCTCTGCCCTGCGGTGCCTGCAAGAGAGGAAGCTCCCAAACCTTTGTGCCAAACCTTCCCTCTCAGAATAGCAGCTAGGCAAAGGCTGAGGGATGGAGTGATACAGTTTGACAGATCCAGGTACATGTATTCACATGCAGGTTTCTGAGAGCCGTATTATTAAAAAAAAACTATTGGAGGTGTAGGACTCCAACCTCCAGTTCCCTCATGATCTTCATCTCTACCCAGCATGGCCAGTCCATTCTGGCCTTAGAGTCCCACAATGGGATGAAATCCCTTGACCAGATCAGATTGCTGGGAGAGCAGCAGGTTAATGAAAGGGAAGAAAGCAACACCCCAGACTGACTCCCAAAGCCCTGCTGTCATCCCTCTGAAGCTCCACTGATCTCTCTAGCCTCGAGTCTGAGCCCCTTGAAGCTCTGTTACACCTCCAAGTCTATCCTTTCTCCCACAGTGCTACCCACCATACTGCAATTCAACTTCTGCTGCTGGCCACAAGGACTGAATGAAGTCCTTTGCCTGTTGTCACTGGAATGACAAACCACACTCTACCTACGGTGCCAAGAAGCAGTGGGAGCTTCACTTTCTGATTCTGCTTTTGACCACTGCCAGGGACAGGATGCTGGGCTTGGGGAACTAGTCTCAAGCTGTATTGCTGCTTTCATGGCACGCTGATCATTTTGATCCTGAGCTAGCTATCCAGCCGTGCACTCTGGCTCTGAGGACTTGTAATACGTTATCATACAATTTGATATTCATACAGGACAGATGCAATACTGCAAGTATAAATCAAGAGGAAACAATTCTCTTTTGGAAGGTTGCATTGTGTGGTGCTGTGCTTTGTGGTCAGTGACCTTCTGGCTTGAAAACTTTGGCGCGTTTATTATTTTATCAAGTGCAGGTGCCTTTTCTCTCCATGTTGTGCTTGAAAGCTTCAGCATTCAAGATAATTTTCTTATTTTATCTATCTTCTATTATTTATCTATCTTCTTATCTGTCTTCTCTACTTGGAACCAAAACCTAGTCCTGCAAAGGTGGCTTCCTGCTGCTGGACAGCAATGTGAGGACCGTGTCAGGGAGGCATTTTGCTGATGTGACTGTGTAATTCTGTGTTTCCTTAATCCAGCCCTTCCTCCTGCAGTGGCATGGAGGGTGGAGAGTGCCTTACAAAGCTTGATGTGAATGGGAACAGAATAGAAGGGCCTGGGCTGTTGCGTCAAAGTGGACTGGACCATTGCCAAAGTTAACATGATCCTGGGTTTATGGGAAGGAAGAGGGAGAGAAGAAATTTCAGGACAGGGAGAAGAAGTCCAGTGAATTTCTCTGAATTGTCCAACACAGTAGTTTTAAGAGAGAGAGAAACAAATCTTCTCTCTACCAGAGACACTCTCTTGACCTGCACAAAATGACTGCTGCTCTCAGATACGGGTGGGGGCAGAAGCTGATAGTGTCATTGCAGAGCTCTGTTTTCTTGCAGAACAAGGTAAAGGATTAATGCTACTGACTCCTGTATCACACGTGCAAAGATTAATGCTGTAATAAGAAAGGAAATGCTTGTGTAGGTAATTCAGTGAGCAATAACCTATCTCTTGCCTTGCATTTTTGTCCCCTGAGAGCATTTCTTCCTTACATTTGGGTTTTGTTTTCTGATTAAGTCTCTTACCAGTCCATGCTGTACAACTGCGGCACGTTTTTTAGGCAAATATGCACAGTATGTTTCAGAATTACTTAAGAGCTTGACTAAATCCTCCAAGAGCTGTGCACAGCCAGTGAATTAATGTTCTTAATTGCACAAATAAATAGAGTAGAAGTTTGGTTTAAAGATTAAGAATGTAAATGATAGGAAACAGTAGGTATGTCCATCTCTTTCTTTTTAATGGGTTCTTGCGCACACCCCCCCCCCAGATGTCTATGCACGATATTTGCTATAATGTAACTCATTTTCCAAGTTTGTGTAATCAAGTTTAATCGTTAGGACTTGCGTAGAGTGTGGTGTTGTCACTGTCTGGTGAGATGGCTTTCAAGTATGTCGGTGAGGAATGACAGTGGAATTTGTTACCATATTTTATTGGTTGGGTCTGCATTTCTCAGTTGCCTCCTAAGAATATATTGCCCACAGTTGTAACCGTGAGAACATCACCTAAGGATCCTTCTATCTGCAGCCCTCTAAACCTACTTGGCGTATCATTGGAGTGGTTGGCCTTTGGTAAAGATAGTGTCCTGCTTGAGGGTAGGCGTCTTTCTTGAGGATGAAAGCTTCAGTTTTAGAGAAAATGCTGACAACAGAGAATTGTGGATGAAAGTTGATTGCAGAGACATATTTGTAATACTCTGTTCACCTAATGATATTCAAGCTTTGTGGAACAGTTTGCTGAAAATGAGGTGGGGCATTAAATGACATGTTGCCGTGGTGTTAACCAGCCTAACATTCCTGACTGATTAAAGGTTTAGAAAAATCATATAAAGACCAATAATGGAAATGTGTTGCCCAAATGTCAGATGTTAACAAGATCTCCAGAAGGAAGTTAGGAGAATTCCAGTGTATGTAGACAGTAAGTTGGGCTCCTTTAAGTTTTCATAGATACATCGTTTTGCATGTGGCATGATCTTTCTCACGTGCATGCCCCTGTCTGTGGAATTAATTTATTCTGAAGAGGTCGGAGCTAAGAAGGAAACCATGTCTGAATGTGTTGCTAGAAGACATCGGTTGCTTTTGATGGAAAAAACTGAGTTAAACATAATGTGCGAAACTGTGAGAAACAAATCTGACGTCTCAATAGAGGAGTGAATGGTTTCCATTAAGCTTGCTAAATCTGTCTTTCTCAGAATACCCAGTATAACCTCATACACTCTTGATTTTAACAGGCTTTATTATACTCCATCTCAACTACATAAATATAAAGCTAAAATATCTAAAATATTTAACAGATGTGGAACAGTAGAGAGAGACCTCTACAGCATACAGTATAGGATTGGTCCAAATTAAATAGTGATCATGGGTTATTAAATATTAAATGAAGTTCTGGAGGTAGATCATTATCCCTAACCTTACATTGGCTGTTCTGGCACTTAAACAAGAAATTAAAAACACTCTTAACTAATATGATCTTTGAAAATTAGTAGCCTGAGAGTAGTTTGGTTCTGATCTTGCAAGCTGCACGAACTTCCAAAGAGTTTAAGACAGGTTAAATCATGCTCCAAATGTCAGGTACATCTCCATTTAGAAGACAGTATAGAAAGGGAGCTCTAGTACAAAAAAGTTAACGAAGGCAGCAACTTTAGATCAGCCCCCTCAAGTGCTTACATTCTTTCATAGGCGAATAAAAGGTCTTTGAGTAGACAGGAGAAGAGCTAACCCAGAGTGGTGTGAGAGGGGAACGGAGACGTGAGCCTGGGGCAGCCTGGCAGAGATGGAGTGAAGAGATGGGATCAGTGTCTGAGGAGAAGCCCCGGTGTGTCTATCTAGGATATATATTACTAATCAGAAGGGTGTGGGAGAATTATAACAGGGAGAAAGGGATATTTCACAAAAGTTACAGCAGAATGTGGTTGCTTCAGTCAGTTACCCCTTCCTTACAAACAATAAGGCAAGTAAACAGTGACTTGGTCTGCTCTGCACTGGCCATTTAGTTTGTTAGATTTCTGTGGAGACAGCACATGTATGATTTATTATTAATACAAAGTATCACATCTATGAAAGTTTTCTGGTCCAAAGGTAGTTACACCCATGTGGTGGTTCCCATTTTTGATAGAATGCTAAGAAGAATCAGAGAGAATAATCAATTATTGCTATATATTCCACTGTATCGAGAACATTTAGAGAAATCTTAAAGAGGAGAATTTTTTTAAGAAGCCACTAATGTAAAACATCCACAGTAGATCCAAAGAAAGAATATATAAAACATATGGACATACACTATAGGAATAGAGTTTACTTGGTAGTAATAAACTGCCTTTATCTAGACAGTATTAGAGTGGAAGATCTGTTGAAAGAAAACTCCTGGGCTCCTGGCTAATGAACAGAAAAGAGATAAGCAAAACATAATAATAAAATAGTAAAACACCACCTTACAATGTTGAACAACTGTTGTCGTAACTGCTTTCATTCTTTTGTTAGTATTCAGTCTTTCATTTCCCATTCTTAAACATTTAAATATCAGTGGCTCTAATATCTGACAGAAGACAAAACATTTCTTCATTGCAAGACAAAGAATAGCTCATGAGCAAAACACACACCAGGCTGAACACCTTCACAAATAGATCTGAGAGGCACAACAGATTGCGGCAATTAAAAGAGTCTCAAGGACTTCAAAACACAGATACCTCAGCTGTGTGCTTCATATTAATCCAAGCCTCCTTGAAGATAAAATTTGACAAGAAAGTCCTTCCTTATGGTTCCTTGTTGCCTTCTCTTTTAACAAAAAACATCTGAAGTGAAAGAGAATTAGGATTTAACCGTTCACAGTAAGATTTGTAGTATGTGTAGTCGTGATATACCTTACCTGGAGGAAAACACGTGAAGCGAAAGGAAGCACAATTTATAACGTGGGCACAATAAAGCACCATTCCCTTTATTAGAATTGTATTTATTTGTCTGATGTGTACACACACTGTAGTGGAGAGACTTAAAAAGAAAAACCTAGCATAGAAAAAACAAAAAAGCCAAAACCCTACCATCTGTGCGGTAATGAAAGAACAAAAAGGAGGGGGACATCCTTATAATTATCATGATTAATCACGTTTATTACAGAAGAAATAAGGGACCAACTAAGAACAGCTTTCTGTCACGGTAGTAAATCCAAAAGAGTAGGCAGTCCCTGCAGAGCTTGCAATCATACACAAACCCAGGTAAAGCGCTGGGGAAGGTGACATAAAGGACACAGAGAGTGTTATGGAAGAGGTAGTTCTTAAAATGATTGCCACAATGGCTTTTTGCCTGCTTTGCTAAATAAATAAGCTTGTAGGATAATTCTCTGTGTGTGCCTGTGTGTGTGTTGGTGAGTGTGTCTCTCTTTTTACCCCTCTAACATCATGGGAAGGACTTGGGACCAATCAGGGAAAAAAAAAAATGAGAGAGATCCTTTGCTGAAATCAGTGAGCAGACTTTGATTTGGTCGTCAGTCATTCCCAATCTCAGAGTAATCTGAATAAATAGCAATACTCTGTCCCATAACTTCCAGACTAGCCAGAGAAAAGAGAGTGAGGAAACATTAGTGTTGCTGAGTCTTTCCAGCCGCCTTAGATTTCCCACTGGGCATGTGCCCCTGCAGCTGTAATCACCGAGTATCACCGCGGGTCCTACCTACTTGACAGTAAGAAGCATAGCCTTGTCTTTGAAGTTAAACTAAAGATAGATTCCTTCTTTTTTCGTGCATAATTAGTATCAGATGACCGAATGCACAGCGGGGGTTCTCGCTATACTTCGTGTTATGTTTCAGCAGTTAAATATAACTGTAATACCTCAGAAATAGTTAAAAGACCCAGACCGAAAACTCCCCCAGACATAGTAGTCATGCCAGTGTTCTTTAGGGACTGCTGTTACTTTCCAGTTCGGTTACAGTCAGCACCAGTGTGTGCGGCTGCTGCCAGAACGGGTGGCACTGGGGATTCAGCACGGCCGTTCCTGAGCTCTTGGGAAAGAGGGGAAGCCATGAAGCAGCTGAGATATGCCCAGAAGTGTAAATTCTTCATAGTCTCGTGGTGCCACCTCTGCCTTGTGTTTCATGATTCATGGTTCGGAAACTGCCCCAGGCAGAATGAAGGCTACGTAGTGTGATTGCTCACACGTAGGATGAGAAGACGAGTACATGGGAGTCTGTGTTTGCTTAGATCACCCTTTGTCATCACAACTAATTGTACCTTCCAGAGCTGCGTGTGAACACACGAACTCTTGTGGGGTTGAACGTACAGCAAGAAGGTTGTTCCTGAGTTGGTATGTAAATGAGACACGCCACAACTTGTTCTTCATTTCAGTGGTAGCTCCTTGTCAGGAAAGAATGCTGATCTGGGTGCAGCGTTTGCTGTCAGTTCTAAAATCCTTCCTCTCTCACTTGTAGCTTTTTGTTTTAAAGCAACAGCTTATCCCTGTGTGCAAGTATCCTGATACTTGCTGCAGTTTCAGGCCATGATTAAATGGGAGCAAAGCAGGGCATCGATACAAGATGCCGGCACTCCATACCGATCGTATCTCTTGCCTCACACTCAGAAGAGGCCAGAGTCAGCAGTGTGCCAGGTCTGGATGAGCTTTTCTGGAGCCATCTGAATGGTCCCTGAATAACATACCTGACCATGAAAATGTCTGAAGTTTTCTGGTCCACATTTCTCATCTAGAGTGATGTATTGCTGACTGGCTCATCTAGGAGTCCCCAGGCTGTGGGGAAACTTGCTGATGGTCAGTGGTGAGATCACTGGGTTTGATTCCTCCTTGTTTCCACTGAGAATCCTCTGCATAAAGAAAGATTCAGAGTTGTACAAAAGCTGTGGGAGAGCAAAATGAAGAAGTAGGCAAGCTTCCTTCTTCAGAGGTCTAAGGCAGGGAGGAGAAACAGGTGAGATGATTGAATGGTCCTTGCAGGCCTTCAAAGTAAATTGACAAAAGGAGGAGAAAACCATTCGTTGGGCAGAGTTGCTAGTGGTCCAGGAAGGACCAGCCTCCAGTGGAAGAGGAGCTTCCACATGTCAAACCTAATAATACGCTCAAGCAGAAGTGGCCAAGAACCATGGCACTTAGCTGAGTTGATGACCCTATTTAGGCAAGAAAGAGGATGGTGTTCTGTGAGGCGAAAAAAGAGATGGGTGATGGGTGGTCACAAGTAAGCAGTGAAGAGGAGCTGGCAAGAATTAAATACAAATGAAATGGGGAGCAAAAGCATCTTGCTAAGAAGGAGGAAACCAGAGTTTAATTTTAATGTTTTAATTAATGTTTAATTTTACGCTGACTGCCTTCCAGTGGTAGTTCTTTGGTCATTTTGCTAGGATTTCATGTATTCCAAAACTAGGTCTCATTACAATAACAGAAACCAGCTCCAGTCCAGATCTCTCTCTTGCCTTTAGTAGAACTGACCTCTTTTCTTTACTCCTCTTGAGCACTGCTTGAAGTTTAGGTAAGGCCTACAGAGCTATACAACAGTAGAATCTAATTTAGACCCATCATTGGATAAAAGATGATGATTGTTTTAATTTTAATTAAAAAATAAAATTTTGGTGACATGAAAAATGGAATGGAGAAACTTCAGAAATCTCAAAAGAGACTTAAGTGAAAATTATTCTAATTAATTAAACAGGAATTTTGTCACCAATAAAGAAAAAATTCTGAAATAATAAGTGTAAAATACAAATGTAAAACAACAGGACAAATGAGTGGTGTGTGTACGTGCTGAAACTGCTTAAATGAATTCTGCAGTAAAGTGCTGATCAAGTCTAGATCCCTGTTCTGAACATTTCAGCCTCTCCCTGGAAATAGCAGTTTCTTTATATAGTGTGAATGAGATTTAAAGAAAGACTTTTAAAGCCACTTTCCATCTCTGGTAAATGTGGGCCAGTTCCCGACCCTGAATTATAGGTATATACAATACAGGAGAATGTGGTTATCAATTTCCCTAGCACACCACGAGAGAGCTTTTGATCTTCGTGATCACATTATCTTGTTAGTGGCTTTTGAGAAGGCAAGAGGAGCAGATGACAGTCCACATTGACCTTTTTCCGCTTCCCCTGCCTGTTCCAAGCCTGAGCAGAATTTAGAACCTGGAAGGGGAAAGGCCAAGCTGCTGTCAGGCAACGCAACGCTTCCTGCTCTCCAAAATTTTACTTGTTGTTTGTTTGCCCTTATGTTGCATTTTAACCTGGTTTCATAAACAAATAGAGCTTATATAATGTGCTGGGCTGTGTCCCTGCCCCTCAGCCCTGCTGCTCCCTCCTCATCTTTTTAACCCTTTAGACAATTTTAACTGAATCTAACAGATCTGTGTTAATCTGAGTTCTGTGAGTAGAGGAGAGAGACTCACCGGTAAAAGCACTGTATTGTGACCTCAGTCTTTGTGAGACATCACAGAACCTCCTCAGGAAGCCACCAATGAAAAGGAAAACCATAGAAAAAAGGCTTCAGTGGCTGCTGCTGCTTGCAGAAATATCTGTTCTTCTCTTTTCTTCTCTTTTTAAGTAAAAATGACACAACAAAAACATTCAATCGTGTCCTCAAGTGTTACCATGAAATCCTGCAAGTACAACATCTGGAAAGAGAGAGTCTTTCCTTCTGTCAGATTCATGCAACGTCAAATGCATTTGTCTGTTGAGTTACACCGCCATACTTTCCCAAACGAGAAAATCTGGGCTGGCTCTTCATATGGAATAAATTGGAGCAGCTCCATGCAATTCAGTTTGCTGATTCATAGCAGCATAGGCTCCAATTCTTTCTTTTTCTGCACATATGTGGCACCTTCTAAATAATACAACGCATTTAGAAGTGTGATATTCGAGGTTTCAGAGAAGTCTGGTGGCAGTAAGACAGTGGGATTGTTTTTAAATTGGTTTGGGGTTGCAGTGTTATTACAGCTAGTTAGCTTATGTAATAAGTAATTTGGGATTTAGTACCCAACATCAGTACACGTTAAATGGATGACAAACATCATTATCCATCATCTTACCATATTTTCCATATTTCGTTCCGTATTGCATTTAAGTGCTCGGTTGCTGGGATTTAGTGTGGAGGAGACTAAACAGACCACTGCTTCTGTTGTGTTTTAACATGAAACATCAAATCCAAAGCCTGGGTCCGTTGAGCACTACCAAATAATGAGTGTCTTTGATTGTTCACAAGTCTTTCCAATGAAATGTCAAACTTTTCTTACTATGAAAATCATCTTCACCAACACAGAGCTTGAAAACAGATAATTATCCAAGAACAAGAAACAGAATTAACATGCACTGGAGCATGTCATGAACATTTCCTTCAGCAAATAAAAAGGGTAATTACTGTCTGAATACAAAGCAAGGAGGAAGGTTCGCTCTCTTCCTTAGAGGATTTAGATTAGCTGCTATTTACTCACTTAACCCATGAAAACATGCAGTGTATCAGAAGGGTGCCATTCAGGGGCTGATGGAGTGCGACCAGCCTCCTGATGGCAGGCACTTCTCATTTCACACTTCCCACCTCTCATCAGACAGAAGGTTCTTGGCTATTATTAGAAGCCCAAAACCTGATGAGTCAGAACTGCTAGTTAAACAGGACGTTTGTAAACCATGTTAAGCCCCAGCAATAATTAATACATTTTTGAGCCACATTTTGACTTCAAGAACAGCTAAGAGGCTTCATTCTTACTCTACAGGAAAAGAAGACCATAATTTGGTATGTGGACACAATTCTCCCATATAGAAATCAGAGAAGTAAGGAAATAATGCTCCTAATGGCTAATGGGAGTGGTTCTGGTTTGTGATTTTGATTTTACAAATCAATTTTCTAATATTAGAAACTAGCAGAGTGTAGAGACACAGGATGGAAGTCTGGAAGAGCCCTCCTGAAATATCACATGCAGCTCATTGACATCAGTTTACTCACAAATTTATTCAGCCAGGTCTTGTAAATGCTTGGGAATTTTTGCCTCCGTCTTCCTCTTGGGAGGCTGATCCTGAAACTCATAACTCTGATAGCTAAAAAGTTTGTTTTCCCTCTTTTTATTTCTATGCTATTTTATTCTTAGAGATCTCTCCACATTTAAGGGGAAGGCTAAATACATTTATAGACAATAATCATATTCTCCCGGTCTTCTTTGTGCTAGAAAAAGCAAGCCATGGTCTTTCTGAGAAGACTTCATTTTTTACGGTCATTTTAGTAACCCCCTGCAAAAGTTATCCCACTTAAAGCTGCTCCTTTCCAAGTATGGAGGAAGAGCGTTGTAAGCATTGTGGAAGAGCTCTCTCGTTTGTGAGAGCACAGAAGGCAGCCTTCCAGGCCTGGCATCGTGCCTCTGTATCTCAGCGTGGCAGAGACACGGTGTGTTCATCTCCCAGCCACTTACCCTCCCGGAGAATCGGGCCTTCTGCTCTGCTGCATCATTGCAATTAGCACAAAAAGTAAGTGCAGCTCCCACCGGTGATAGCACCGTCATCCATCTAATACGTGCCCGCACGGCGTGCACGCCTGCCTCGGGATGCTGAGGCCCACGTTTGTCTGGCAAGGGGCCACTTCGCGAGAACTGGTGACACTGTCATTTCGGGTACCTTGTTGGCACTCTCAGCATCCCTCTGCCTCTGAAGCTGTTGTACCAAACAGCCACTGTCCCAAAACCAAACTCTTTTGAAGAGTCAAAGATCGTTTATGGGCAACTTCTGCATACTCGTCACCAATAATTACAACATTTACCTTATGTTTTTATTACAATTGTTTACCTTTTCTTTTTTTTTTTTACTTTAACAAGATGCAGAAAGTCTTAATATAACACCGACAGGTTTTTTAGCCATATGCTCTATTTTCAGACTACATGGTGTACTGCAATTTAAAAAGCAGATTTTATTTTTGGAAAAGGCTGCACTAAGTTAACTGGCTAAAGGTGAAATTCGTGGCTGTGGCAGGGACTAACCCAGGATGTATGTCCAAGTTAGGCACGCTAGACATCAGGTCTGAAAAATCTTTGGCTCGTCCCATAATACTGAAAAGATACAGCCCAATGCTAAAGATACGACATCAAGGAGAGTTGTTTGCTTGCTTCCTTGGCCCACCAGATTTACTGAATTCAAATGAAATTGTGCTAATTCTCTTTAAACAGCTGTTGTTCTTTGTTAAAGAAGAACAAGTCTTTTTTAATTTGTGCTCACTTTACATCATTCACAATTAATACTTGGTGGGTGACAGTTCACTCAAATTGTTATGGAGCTTTTGCTAAATGTGATGAGATTCTGTGGGTGCACTTTCTTGTTGCTTCTTCACAGTGTTATCAGTAAATACGAGAACGTGTGTAGCTCCTGTAATTTAATTCAATGAATATTAAGCTGATCGTGGTGCTAGCACTCTGCTAGAAATATACTCACCTTTAATAAGCGGTTAAAAACCAGAAACTATAAACATCAAAAATAGAAGCATTATTCCTGCAGTATAACAAGGTGAATCTCTAAAAGCCATCGTAGATTCCTGCTGAAATAATTCTCTTGCATTCATAATCAATTAAGAGAGAAATAATTGCTTTTAGCTGCTCTACTGTGGAGTATGGATCGGCAGTGGACTATGTGGAAGTCGTAGGGAAACAGCCAGATTAGAGGAAGGACACAGAAGGGAAATTGAAAGTATTCAATGGTAAATGAAAGTGTGGCTCCTTAAGTATCTAGTGTTTCATCTGGCAATAAAAATATGAGGAAGAGGGTAACAAGTCAATCTGCATAAACCAGGAGAACAAAAAGGATTCACAGGTAAAGACAGACTTATGCAAATACAAAGCCTCAAGGACAGAGGATTGGAAAGTGTATGTGGAGAAGTTAAGGCTATAAAATTAGGAGGAAAAGTTACATACAGAAAATAAAGGAATGGTTGCAGGAGACTTCCGCAGAAACCATAAGAAGCTAAATCCATTGTCCAGATGCTGCTTCATTTTTTTTTTAGTATTTTAGTGTATTATTTAGAGTATTTTAGTGATTTAATGAGGAGAAAAACCCAAACAAAACAAATAAAAACACCAATTACATCAGCTATTTGCTTGAAAAAGATGGATAACATTGGAAAGCGAGTCCTGACTTTCCCAAAAGATGTACAGCTCATACTGAAGATGCACAGAAACAGAGTGAGAGAGCTGGTCAAATAATTAAAATCTTTTGAACAAAAGAATTCTATTAAGCAGAATATGAAAAGCAGCAGGTAAAACACATTAGAAGTAGGTATATCATTCCCCCGCCCTGCCAAGGGATAGTGATCCTCAGGAATCCTCAGGTCACTGTGTTCCTGCCAGTGGGAGCTGAGGAATGGCCATGGGGACTACAGCCGTGGTTGAGCGCTTTTGCCTCTGCACTTGTGGACCTGGGGGCAGCAGGGCTGGGGTCCAGGAGCAGGGATGGCTGCTGCTTCAACTCCCATGTTTGGATGGGAGTTACAGTGCTCAGAATTGCACTCATCATTCAAGTGTATACTGCATCATCTTTGCAAGAGAATCCTTTATGGACACATGTTGTCCAAGAGTTGTGCTCTCCATCCCCACAGGTTGGGGGCTGACCTGCTGGAGAGCAGCTCTGAGGAAAAAGACCTGGGAGTCCTGGTGGACAACAGGATGACTATGAGCCAGCAATGTGCCCTTGTAGCCAAGGCGGCCAATGGTATCCTGGGGTGCATCGGGAAGGTGTGACCAACAGGTCAAGAGAGGTTATTCTTCCCCTCTCCTCTGCCCTGGTGAGGCCCCATCTGGAGTACTGTGTCCAGTTCTGGGCTCCCCAGATCAGGAAGAACAGGGAAGTGCTGGAGAGGGGACAGCAGAGGGCTACAATGATGATTAGGGGCCTGGAGCATCCCTCTCATGAGGAAAGACTGAGGGACTTGGGTCTTTTTAGTCTGGAGAAAAGACTGAGGAGGGATCTGATCAACGCCTATAAATACTTAAAGGGTGAGTGTCAAGGGGATGGGGCCAGTCTTTTTTCAGTGGTGCCCAGTGACAGGACAAGAGGAAATGGGCACAAACTTGAACATCAGAAATTCCACCTAAACGTGAGGAGAAACTTCTTTCCTTTGAGAGTGGCAGAGCCCTGGAACAGGCTGCCCAGAGAGGTGGTGGAGTCTTCTTCTCTGGAGACATTCAAAACCCACCTGGACACATTCCTGTGGAATCTGCTCTGGGTGGACCTGCTTTGACAGGAGGGGTGGATGAGATGATCTCCAGAGGTCCCTTCTAACCCCATATCATTCTGTGATTCTGTGATCCTTCAGTGTGCTTGAAGAGAGCCTACCTCCTCCAGTACGTGTATATCCATATGCCAGGAGCTCTGGCATAGAAAATAAGATACAGCCGTCAGTATAAGTAGATGCAAGGTACTTAGGCTAAAGAGAAAAACATAAACCAAAGAAATCTACCAATATTGGTCCAATTCCTTTGTTGGAAAAGGTCTAGTCAGGAGAGTTGTGAATAAAATTCCAAAACCATTGTCAGCCCTTAACCATGTTGCATAAATTATGTATAACTGTTCAATTATTCTAATACTGTACAGGTGACTCGTAAAGCAAGCTGTGCTATGCAAAGGTTATTGTAAGTATCTGAATAAATACAACACAAGGATACCTCATGGGGATGTCAGTTGCTCCAAAAGGTTAAATGTCTGTTTTCTTGGCTAAAAAAAAAAAGGATTTAAGAGTAGAATGGTGCTCCCTTTGTGAGCTGTGCCGCTTTCTGAAGAAACTAGAAAGGGATAATTCATTGGAAATCCTTTTGGATTTCTTTGAAATACAAAAATAGGAAGAACAAACCAAAGAAAATGTCTGACAGAAGACAAATAAGTTCGTTTTGCTTATTTTGTTGTAATACATAAATGGTAGATAAATGTGAAAAGAAGAAGCAAAGGCAACTGCCAAATGTTTTTATAAAGGAGCTAAGAGCATATGTGGAGGAAAATTGACCATAAATGTTACCTCCAAGGAGAGGACTCACTTGGAATAAGCATATATATGGCAGTTATGTCTAAAATTTGTTATGTTGCTATTGTTTTGTGAAATGACAGAACATCTGCTCAAGTCACAAGGCACCAGTAAAATGCAGCTTTATGCCTAAAGCAATATGTCAGTCCCTAACAAAAAATGTATATAATAGGCTAAAAACAAAGGCACATTGTCTTCTTCAGTTGTAGTAATTTCTGACCTAATAATGGATTAGAAAGGATTTTTTATTTTATTTTTGAAAAAAGAATGAATGGAAGGATTGAGTCATTTGTGACTCGAATCTTCAACATTAGGCTTTGTACATTACTTGTGCATAAGCTGGCAAAATGCTTTGTCTTTGCAAATCATATTTATGTCACCGAAGCACTTTTAAAAGGCAACTGCTTGTAAGTACCTTGAGAAAAGATCACGCTTAGTTTATGGTTTCTAAATGCGGGATGTAATCAGCCATTTTTTGATCACTGTGAAAACACCAGCAAGTAAGATCCATGTGCTCACATGACAAGTGGGCAGAAGTCAGATTTCACCTCAAAGCTGTCTTTTCAGGGAGGAAAAGCATTCACACTGAAATCCATCATATAGAAAGCTAATTAACAAATCCCTCAGGAAATAATTACCGTGTGGGATTTGTCTCTGAATATTCCAAGCACGCAACTTTTAAGTGGCTTTATTCAAAAAGTGTATTCTCTTAGATTTTCATTGCTGTGCTCACTGACCTGAAAAGCCTGAAACTGTGGTGTAAAATATATTTTTAAAACCTATTTTCTGATGAAATGAGTTTATTGTCCTACAGCTTGGAGTCATCCCCTCAGATATACATGCATATATGACCCCTCAGAAAATAGCCTCGGCGATGAAACGAATTGAAATTGGCACTTTTATCAAAATAGTTTTCACGGAGCTAAACAGTTATTATTTAGTTAATGTGTGGAAGTATTCAGCTGGAACATGCCTTCATGAAAAACCAGGAGAATAAATTTATATTCTGACACATCTGTGGTGGGAGTGAGAGTTAGGGTTAGACTCACTGTAGAAAGCTCAGGGGTTGTGTGTCACATACTCTTTGAAGCCTCTGAAGTCTGAAGGACTCTTTTATGTGACCGGGAATGTGTGTGCTACATCATCAAGTATTAATAGGGGAGAAAGACAGCAACCATTCTCACATGACTTCTTTCTTCTCTGTAAAACCATACATCAGCAGAACTGGGTTTTTTTTTTAATGTCACTTAAGGCTGGCACCTTTGCTGGAACAAATAGAATGCATGAGGATAGTCATCTGTATCTGACTCAGAGCTGAATAGTAATATGTGATTTTTACCTTTCAGCTGGATCAGATACAGATACTAAAGCTTTCCCACAGGAAGACTGTATGATTTTCCAAAAACCTTTTAGAGGTTTATGAACCCAATCCAAAGCCTATTGCAGTTGGGAAAATTCCTGATCTGAGTCAGTTTTCAGTTGGGCTGTACAAATCTTCTTGATCTATTTATATAACCTTTTCATGAGTAAAAAAAAAAAAAGTCTTTCAGATGTGCAAAAGCTTGAGGACTTAATTTTTAAGCTGTTAAGATTCCAGTATTTTCTGGAATCTTAAGCAGCAGATATCTTCTGCTTTGTGAAGGTACAAGCTCTAGTGCCCTGAAATCCATTGCAATTGTTCAACCAAGCATCAATTCTCAGCATCAAGAGACCGTGCTCCCAGGCTGGAACTGCTGGGCAGAGTTGCCAGAGATGGCTGGATGGCATTGTGCATCAGCAGGCAGCATAAGTCAGCAAAAGAATGCTTGTTTAAGGGTGGTTTGTAAGCAGTAATAGAAATGACATTACTGACTCCAATCTCCACTGATAAATATGGGCAAGGGACTGTGACTCTCTCTACAACCATCTGTGAGGAAGCTGAACGTTTTAGGGGTTGGTGGCAGCAGCTAGGAGAATTGTTTAGGATTTTTGGCAGATCATGATCTCTGAAGAGACCTTGAGCCTTCATGTGACCTCCAGCTCTCAGTCCCCTAGCATTAAGGGCATTCCCTGTCCTCACCCACCTCCTGGAGCTAGCAGAGCTCAATAAAAAGTGAAGGTTAGTGTCTTTCATTAAAGCTTTACAATCCTAGTCCATCCTGATGCAGTCTGTGCTATTTCAGTGCATTGACAGGCCTTTGAGAAAGTTTTCTATGATTCTGTGAAAAAAGGAGATGAAGAAATGCTGATGTACACTTTGCTGTTGCTCTATAACAGTGATCTCACTAAAGTCACGTGGTGGTGGTCAAAGGACATGTGTTCCTTCAAAATCTGTAAAAGAGAAGGGTGCTAGATCACAAGTCACTATTCAGTGGAGACGTAGCTTTCTCAGCAGGGCTGCACAGTGTGGGGGGAGCTTCTCACTAGCTTGGCTCCACTATTTAATCTCCCAGAATGGGTTTATTTATAGATAAGCCATTATCTCTGCCCAAAGTTGGGCTCTGGTTCATCATTCTAGGTGAATAGTAGCCACAGATAGAAAATTCTTTGCTGGAGAAGTGATTGGAAAAAGGTTGGAAAAGGGTATAGGTGGTGAAAAAGTTTGGTAGGTCGCACCTGAGTAGAGTTTAAGTCGTAATGTTGGACGTGTATATAAGGGCTCTGTGCAATTTGATGGCCCTCTTTCCTGGGAAGCCAAGAAAGACCTGGATAAATCTTCATTATTACGGGCAGTTGATGCAGATCTGGGCTACGGCTCATCGCTTTTTGTAGCGAAGGCACTAAGAACCCAGAAGTTTGTAAAATGCTGCAGTGCATCATGTTGAAAAGCTGAGCATGTTTCTTGGTCTTTGTCCAAGAGGATGGTGCACATTTGGATTAAGGATTTACTTGTTTTGAGCAGAGGTCAGGATTGAGCCATGAGCACTGAATGAAATCAAATTTTTGAAAAGGAGGAGTACTGTCACAGGGAGTAAATGTTTCTGCTTTGACTGGCAAACAATCATTAAAAGCTTTTATTAAATTTTACATCTGTTCTGTTCACCACTTAGCCATTTCTTTTCATTCTGAGGTATTATAACTAAGAACGAATGAGTCTTCTCTAATATGGTCAGGACACAATAAATCTGTGAATGAACCGAGTTATTTTTCTCCCTCATAGGCAAATTTTTTCCGATTGTTTAACAAAATGTTGTTTCGTATTGGTGTGACATCGGTCTTTACGCCCATGGATAATGAGGCTCAACATTAAGCAACTTGTTTATAAAAAACAGTCATGCAGTAACAATTAGGCAGTGTTCAGTGTGCTTCCCCACTAGAGTCCGTACCCTCTCCTCCCACTTACTGATCTTCCCACCACAGTGTGAAGTTATTTGTGTCTTCAGAATGAGCAAACAGATCTTCTCCGTGAAAGGGTGAAAAATTTCCTCAGTTCTGCCATTTAGAAGTTGGCATCTGTTGTTCTGCAGAATAGGATCTCTGCTGCACTGATCCAAGTGTTTGTCAGAGGAGGGTGGCAGCTCCCAGCATCTGAAGAAGAAGGAAACTATCACAAAAAGCTTCCCACTACAGAGAAATTGCTGCATCCGTCATCATCCTTTCAACCCAGTTAATAGAGCTGTATTAACCCTCTGCCCCAGTTCCTTCCCCACCTCCCTTTTAGTGTGAAATGTGTTTGAATCTTCAAAGTAGCTACATTTCAAAATACATTTTGCTCAGTACCGAGAATAACCGCAGTCTTCTGGGATAAAACAGCCTGAAACGGATCTGCAATACTTAGGGGGGAAGATACTTGTGATGAAGGGTATTGGAGAGATCCTGAATCTGACCAGCTTTGAGGAGCATCACAGAGTCTTTCCGTTTGGTTAAAATATTTCCACGTAACTAGAATAACAGGTCCTTATCGTACCTCATCATACCACTCCAGCAGAACTAACACAAACAAGGTTTTTATAATTCCAAAAAGGAAGCACACAATCCGCTACCTTTCAAAACAACGTTTAAATGTGTCGTAGGCTGAGATTCAGCTACGTGGAAGAAGTGATCAGAAATACTGGCACAGCTATTTCCATCCCTTCAAAGCAAAGTCAACACCTCCCAAAGTAATTATCCAACAAGATGCAGAAAGTAAATTGGTAGCCACTCACAAAATGGGGATAGAAGGTAGGGGGGGGATCGTAACTTGGTAGTAGCCAGATTGTGACAAAATCCACTCTGAGTCAGGGTATTTCCCTGTCGCTGGGCTGTAGGGGAAGCTGAGCTGGCAGGGCTTCTCTCTGCAGAAGCTGTCCCACCTTTTCTGCTCCCCTCAAGTGTCCTTTGCACAAGCAACCACAGATACAAGCTGTTGAGGGGAGTGAGGCCACTGAGGAACATGGAGCATCTTGGTTGTGAGATGCTGTACAAAAACGGCGCAGCTCCAGCAGGAGGGATGTTGTGTAGCTCAGCGGGGAGGTGCTGTTCAAGTTTCTCCTGAATCGTCCTTCCATGAAAAATGCCTTATAACAGAATGTATTAGGGCTGAGCCAGTTACTTAATTTCTTCCCAAATAGCGCTGTTCCCTTGATAGGATGGGTTTAGATTCGCTGAAAATTACATGGTATTTTTCATTTTTTGGAACTACCAGTGAGCTGAAAAATCATTTATTCCCACAGCACTAATGGTAGACAACTGTTCATGGTGACAGAAGGAGAGGAGAAAGATCAGAAAGATGAGTTTGGGAAGTAAATGTGTTGTTACAGCAAGTGTGACCTAGCATGACACATTTAGATTTATTTTAGAAAATGCTTTCTTATTCTAGACTCAGGCCAAGAAACCTATTAAAAGTGAAATTTAATGAACAAATTGCAGTTTGTAAAGGCATCTTAAATGACACCATCTTAAAAATCATACCCAGCGGTCAAGGTTTCCAAGTGACCAAGCCCATAATGAAGAGTAGCAAATGCCCTCAGCTCTTCAAAGGTTGTCAAATATATTGTGGTCTTCAATTGCAAATAACCCAAAAAAAGTGCTCAGGCAGCTGGCGGGTTGTACCATCATTAACCAGTCATCTCCAAGAGAAAAAGCTGCAGGACCAGAGCTCTCTGTGATGATATTGGTAGATGTGCTGTTTTAATGAAAAATTTGATGGTGAATGTCCCTGGTCATCTGTGGTGGAGAAAATTTGATGGTATAGCCTGTTATTCCGAAATATTTGGATGTTACTGCCAGAAACAACCTCCAACTTAAAGAGCTGTTCTTGAAAGTGAATGAGAAAGTGCTTGCTGCTTTTATAAACCCAGCTTGGTCACCAGAGGTAGGAACTGTAAATATTCTGACCATTGTTGGTTTTTTGCTTTTTCCATTTTAGCTGGATGCTGAGAAGGCAAAATTAAAACTGGAAAGATGGGCTTCCCGAGATGCTGGCAGTGGGGGTGGAAGAAGTGAAGAGATGGAGTCAAGTGGAGACTGTGATGATGAGGATGGCTGTCAAGGATCCGGTGACAGGATTCATACAGCAGGTAAATGCAGTTTCTATAGGCACACACAGAATTTAGAAATTCATCAATGTCACAATTAGGTGGACAGACCTAAGACTTGCACTGCTGGAATTACTGTCAAAATCCTACAAAATTCGAAGGATTTGAATCTTAATCTGTGAAGAGCTGCAGTAAAAATAGAATGATACAGACAGTAACCCAATATAATTTAACACTTGGCATGCAGATAAAAGACTTAAATGTGGAGGGAATAATATCTTCAGTGAAATCTAGATCACAGAAATACTGGAAGATCCTTCCTAGATAATGTGGGCTCTTCAAATAAATAGAAAATTAATGTCCTTACAGACTGTGGTAAGTGTTAACATAAATATTTATTTGTTGCATAATGATACTGAAGGGTGGCCCAAACAGAGTTGACTGAAAGTATATATTCTTGAAAAAACACATGAAGTATTGATTTTTTTTTTCTAGTGGTGAGCTGCTGATTAAATAAAATTTCTTGATAGTATCAAATATGCATTTTGCAAAATTTATTCATGAAATAACTTGGGTAATATGTCATCAGATGTAGAATCAGCATCAGAATCTAACTAACTCCCACTAAAATACTGGCAGTTCAGCACATAGCTAGGTCCTTATTCTAGTAAGTCAATAAGATGCAAGATGTTTCTAAATGCTTGATATTATTCATTTATCTTGTCTGGAAGTTCTGATTCATGTCAGCTCATCAAACTGTAACTGCTTTAATTACCATAGTGTGTGTAAATATAATTTGGTTTGGATGTGCAAGTGTATGAAAACCAGGTATAATAGCGTTGAAGAATAACGCTAATTAAGATGGCTGGAACTCAGGTAATTTTTAAAGTGCTGCTTCATTCTGCTGAGATAAACAAGAGCCTCTTCCTTGTCCCTTTGCCACTAAGTGGAGAGAGGGAAAAGGTATCCCATATTCAAGTGAGACTTGCAAATAAGCTGTGATTAGTCTGTGGCCAAGACTTCAGTTGTTCCTGGTATGACTATTTGTTCAGGAAAACCGAGCTTTTGTACCTTGAAATGTGTACAAAATGTTAGATTTAGTTTGCAGTACCAGGTTATAAATACCTGAAGTTAAATTTGCGTTGATGAGCAGTATGATCAAGATCCATGAGGGACAGTATTTTTTAAAAATGACTAAGAAATTGCAGCTAACAAATCAAGTAGAGATTTTGACCATCTACTCACCAATGTTTTTGAACAGAACTTTGATACAATGTTACTTTATTTGCTTAACTTTTTAAATTGTTTGTTGTATTATATACATAGCAATGAAAAGACTGCTAGATGTTCTGTGCCTTGGGGCTTTGTGAACACTTTAATATGCTTTCCTCTCTGTGTGGACTAATACAAACAAACCCCAGGTGCTAACTACTCTTCAATGAACAATTAAACTATTAATACACGGTTTGGGGAGGATGTGTATACATGCTTACAGGGACAATGGCAGATTTCAGGTGTTCAAAAATAAAAGCTTGAATACTTTCAAGACTTGACTTACAGCTGGCTTTAATAATGGAAGACTACTTCATGTCTCTTTTTTCCCTTTTTTGCAATCTATTTAATTAAAATATTTTATGCTGATATCATCTGGGATTTAAAAGAATTATATTTATATAACTAGCTGTTTCAGAATTTAGTAGGGTTTATATCCAATTAAAAAGGTAATTACAATTAATTTTAGAAAATGGTATTGATTCATAACAGTAAGAATCAGTATTTCATCGTGTGACAATAGTAACGCTGTTCCATAATTAGCTTTAAAATATTGTACTGTATACAAGCCACCAGCATTAAATCTGTTTTGCATATCTGGATACAATTAAGAGATAAAATGCAGTAATCTCATTATAGAGCTTCTTTGCTTTGATAGAATGTTAAAGGAATAAACAAACATCAGATTAGTTGAATTTCCTCTTGCTGCATGTCTGTAAGATGGTGTTTCTAATTGTACCGCCTGTGAATTTGTTCTATTTCCTCGATTTAAAACCCGTCAAGTACATCTACCCGTTGTTTTGTACAAGTGGAACGTGACAACATTGACTGTTCCTTGGTTGCTTGAAGTACACAGTGAATTGAGACGGGGATTGAAGCTAAAGCTAAATCTCAAATAAAATGCTGATTTGGAGCTTAGTAAAGTCAATGGCAATATTCTTAGTGACTGCAGCAGGTTCGGGTGAGACATGAATGATGGCTGTAAATGCCACCCATCTCATCAAGGCATGTTGTGGCGTGGAGTCATACAGTAGAAGAAAAGGAATACAGAAGGAATAAAAGTCTTTCAAAACATAGGCTTTTCGGCAGAGCAGTCATGCTTTTAACAACAGGTCTGTGGAAAAGAGAAAAGAGAGAAAAGGATTTCAATGTCAACTTCTAAAGCGCAGAATTTAGAATGTAGTAAAAATGTACTACATCTGTCATTTATTTGAAACCTATATGAAAATGATATTTACAATTTATGTGCTGAGAGCATTACAAAAAGCTGAGATCACTTTTAAGTAGTTTCTGAAAACCTACTGAATACTCATTCCTTTCCACCTCCCAAAAGAAAAATTACCTTTTCATTAAAAATAAATTGCCAGGAGTTTCATCAATATCTAGGTTACTGCCTTCAAAACACGTCTGTTCGTAATTCTTCAAAGATCTCCCCAGACAGGGTACATTGCCATCTGCCCTCTTCCCTTTTCCAAAGTGCACACAGAGGGCCTGGCTCCTGGGTTTGAGATTCAGGGTTGGTAAACACAGGAGTGATCCATGGATTGCATATTCCAGCCAGGTCCATTGTACCTACCCTTTTCCCCAATACGTTTTTTGGTTGGGGATTGCTGTCTGTATATTTCAGCTCATCCTGCGACGGAGAGTAAAATCCTGTCCTTTTGTTTGTCACCTTCTAGCCTTCAAGAATCATTGCTGCATCTCTCTTAATCTTTTATGTCTTCAATTAAGATACATGGCTATCTATTATTTAATGCTGGGTTTTTGCTTACTTTTGCTACAAATAAACCTTTGCTTGCCAAATTTGTTGCTATCTAAAAAAAATTGCCTCTTACTCCTTTAATCATAACGGGCTTTATTATCTGTTCTGTATCATGCGGGTTTATCCAAATGATTTCATACAAACAAGATAAACAAATTCTCAGAAAACCATTCTTAGGAAATTATGTACAGTAGAAGATACTTTAAAATGTCATATTCTCACAGGCCTTACCAATTACCACAAGTATCTCTTCTTGGGGAAAGCAGTGGAAACAGCACTGTTTCTCAAGCAGACCCATGTGTTATTTGTTGGCAAGTACCAACATTTTAACGACAACATCTGTTAATCATCTTTGAACAAAGCTTTGTTAGGAGAGATTTAAGAAGAGGAAAGCAAGCCATTTAAATCTTGAGCGTGGATGGGGAAGTTGTGCTGCTTCAATCCTGCAGGTTTGTAGGCAGAAGGGAGAGCAGCATCTTGGTCTGAACCTCACCAAGCACTGTGTGCTCACCTAAGTATGGTCTTGTATGAACTTCCATCACAAAATGAGTCCACTGATGTAAGTACTTACTCTTAAACCCTTACTGGACTGTGAAGTGGGGGTGTGGAAAAGAGCAGGGATTGCTTAGTGCCCTGCATGGCTGAGCCATGGGAATATTTACTAGGAGAGGGATTAGCATCCTGCTGTTCGTGAAAAGTCAGAACAGCAACAGATTCCCATTGTGTCCTGCCTCGCTGCTGTTCAGAGAAAAGGAAAAATGTTTCAGTCTGTTCAGTGGAAAGTGGGAAGGAAGTTAGTGGAGAGGATTTCCCATTCCCAGCTGTGCCGCACAGCTGTTTGTTGTGATGAGACCCCACCCAAGCAGTGACAACCAGTGTTACATCTCTGTTCAGGGAAATCATCAGATGATTAGCCACTAAACAAAGTTCGGAGGAAATGTTCAGACTGCAGGCAGGGACCTGGACTTAATGCAAGGCCAGAGTCACCTGTATAAAGCTCTAGGCTTTGAGGGAGTTGGGGAGCGTTATGTTGAAGAAAGGTTGTGCTGACACCACCTCCTGGTGTGGGTCCACACCTGTCTGTGGGTGGGAGGACACAGGTATTCCTGGGCTCGCTCACCAGCCTGTGTTCACTGTACTTAACGTGAAGCTGTATGTTTTGCATAGCCAGTGTAAGACAGAAATTAATCCAGACTTCTTTCTTAGAAGAACCTGACAGAACATTGTGGAAAGTCATAGGGAATGAGCTAGTGCTGGACTACAGCTGTCCTCCTGCTGGCAAAGCAGACAAACGGCAGAGGTTAAGGAAAACATCTATTTTAGCCTCTCCTTGGGCATGTCCTCCACTGACCAGAGCAGAAAAAGCCAAAATGTCTGGTGTACATGAACTGCAGCCTCTGCACCAGATTCACCCCTCTGTGGGTCGAAAACCTCAGCCCACTCCTCCTGACATGCCTTGAAACTGTAGATTGCTGGGAAGCAGAGACATGGATTTTGCCTTTCTGCTGGCTGCTCCACCCAGAGATGGGCTTCTGCTTTGTCCCTGTCCCACGAGCAGTGGGTTTCCATGGGATAACGTGAAGTGCCTGAGCAGTGCTGGCCCACAGGCACAGTGGATTTTAAATAATACTTTAAAATCATATCTGCTGGTGCAGACATTCCAGAGGCAAACACATCCTGTGACATCCCAGCCAGACTTTGAACATGACTGTGTGTCAAATGTGCTTTATTACTGTGATTTTTGCCCAGTGCTTATCTAATCCCAATATTATATTAAACTAATTCTGTACTACTTCCTAATTCTCTCATGAAGCTCTCTCCCTTTAATAAGAGCTTTCTGATTTCAAACATTTCTCTCAGCTGAATATCCTGCTTATTGTCAATTTCAGTGCCTGAGTGGAAACCTGTAACAGATTTACTTTGCTAGAACAGTCAGATGTAGAACAGACAGATGACGTGATTCCAACTCTGGGCTTTCTTCTGGAAGTTTAGGCACTCCGCAGCTTCAGTGCATCTTTCTGTTCTAGACAGAGTATCTCAAGAGATGATACTGGTTGTAGGTTTCTTCTTCAGGGTATATGAGAAGGATTTTTTTTTTTTGCCCCAGAAAGCCTTTATAAGTGCAGACAAGTAAATTTTCCTTTTTTCTTAATGTCTTCTGTCTGATCTGTATCTGTCCTCAAAAGCTATGGAAAGTTAATGTATTTTTCTCACTGCTCATGAATGTTTTCATTATCAGTTTTTTCTTTTTGAATATCAAGATTCTTTTATCCTTTATTATGTTATCATTCTTCCAGCTTGTCTGTCTTTTCTAGGCACTGATATTAGAGTATGAGCTGTCATTTTAATCGTACTTCATTTCCATTCACCATGTTACAGGATGCACTTACACTTGTATTTATCCAAATATGTAATTGTACAGCTGCTGATTTTGTAATTATTAGTACAAAACATCAATATTCTGAGATCATAATATCTGCTGGCAGCCAGCCACGCTCATCATCTTCTCATCGCCACATGTCTTCGCTTTCCTCACAGATGATCAGAGCTCAGAGAAATAGTGCATTTTCAGTATCTTCCATCTTCCTGCCTAGAGAAACCTCTCCATCATGCCTCATCCCCATCCCGCTGCCTTCCATGGCCATTTTTCTACATCCTTTGTTGCACAAGACATTTTATCTCCACCTCCGTTTTTAGAGACCCTATAAATTCCTTTATTACCCTTAGTGTAATACCTCATTCTAGCCGCAAAGTAGCGTAGTAACAATTTAAGCCCTTCTATAAGGTTGATTTTTAAGAAAACTCAGTGGCTTACATTTGCTTTATATTTGTCATTTGGGATGATAGATAGAGATGAGCCTCTGTCAAGAGGAGCACAGGTAAACCCTGCCAGCAGACCTTCTGCACGTGTGGGGAGAGGCAGGTAGTACTTCCACACTTAAAAATTTCTGGGTTTGGCTTCTGTTGTAAAAATGTGCTTTGGGAAGAGACATGGGAGCAAAGAAAACCAAGGAAACCTTAATAATGAGGATGAAAAGTATAGAATTTGATTAATGCTAACCTGACTCGTTAGGATCTGATCCTGGGATGGGCTACTTTGGACTCGTGGTGGTGTCACGCTGTTATCTCATGGGCACACTTTGCTAAGTGTTTCTCTGGGTGACAATGACATTTCTTCCAGCCTCTCTTCTGTGCAAATGGGATCAGAAGACGGCTGAAAGAGGGCTTCTGAGAAGAAAGAGAGAGCAATGCAGGGGGAGGGAAGGAAGAAAGAAAGAAGGAGGTTTCCCCACTTCTCTAACCTTGATTAAATCTATTTTATAATCTACTGACAGGGATAAGGTATTATGTGTCATTTTAGTGTCCTTCATTACACAGTATAATTTAAGCTGAAATGCATATGAGGAGTGTAATCATTCCTAATCCTTCCTCAACCTCAGCATTTACATGACAGTTTGAGGTGTAAAGGCAAGGGATTTCAGTTCCTTCAGGTTTTCCCTCCTAGACCTGAGGTGAGAGAGTTCCCAGCACCAGCAGCTCTCCCGCTTGGATCCGTACAAGGCAGGAGTTTTTGCCAAGTTATATAAATGACTTTCTGCATGACCAGATAAACACATCCCCTGTAGGAATTTCTCCTGATGCTAATGAGAACGCTAGCTAGAGGAACAACACACCCTAACGAGTGCCAGCTCTGACTCTCTGAACAACTTCGGTACTATCTTGGGTACCTTCACAGAGGTAAAAAAGGTAATTGGGGAAATGTAATTCTACCATTTCACCAGAGAAATGTAAATTACAGCACATTTTTGATAATTTTAGCACTGTTTAGACAAAATTGAAAGGGGAAAGCATTTTAGTTGCTTAGGGTACAAATCCTTCCAATTCACTGTTCCATAAGGGGAAATTAAACATTGGAGGGATGAAGATAAAGACATTTGGGGCTTAACTGTTTGCAGTAGTTCCGTATAAGCCGTCATCAGAGACTGCATTGTAGATCACTGAAGGGTAACGTGCTTTTACCAACTTTCTATTAAACATATTACCAGTCATCTGTGTCCTTTGAATGCACTTATTACAGCAGAACAATTTTTTACTAACTTTGCAGCAGTATTTTATCTAGTTACTTTCCACAGGAGCAACTTGATGTGCACATCTGTTTCTGAGATGTGTTTTTGAAAACAGCCCTAAACTGAAAACTCAGTGATCTAATTTTTTTCCTATGAATTCCCACTCACCAGCGTTTCTTACGTGTTTTAATAAAATTAACTTTTATAAACCAAATATATCACAAAGCTGAATGGTCCCAAACAGGAACAACATAGCCACACCACAAAGAGCGGGAATGAAAAGAGGCGACTTAGTATGTGGTGGCTAAAACTATGAGAAAGACAAGCTTCTAAGAAAAATCACCTTCCTAAACACAAGAAGCAGGACATACTTCTTGCGGGCAGATGCTTTGACTCCGGGCTTGTAATGCCTACTTCTGTGAAAGTCATTTGCAAGCATCAGGCTGGTACCCGGAGTCTAGAGGCCAAGCTAAATGGAGAGTAAAACCAATCCTCCTGAAGTAACTCTCATAAGCTATGTGATTTAGATCCTTCTGACAAGAAATTCACTTAAGAGCTGTAATATCTCGGCCATGCCAAGTGGTGATAGGATAAATGTGAAGGCTAAGGCAATTTGCCCCCAAAATGCCATAAAGCCAAAATTAATTAAGAGGAGTTAACAATGAAAGGTCTTTCAAATTACTTCAAAATAGATAACTCGTATAACTTAATGGAAGCTCAGTTTAAAATGCTAATGCCGTTATGCTGTAAGTTATCGAAACAATCCCGCGAGCCTCAGGAAAAGGCTTATCTGCGAGTCAGACGTGATGCCACACAAGGGAACGCTTACCCGGTCACAGCTAAGTGACAGCGGTGTCACTGCCATCTTCCTCCTCCTCAGCCCTTGCCTGCTCACCAGGGAAACCTGGAGGAGAGCGAGGGACTAAATACAGCGAATTGCTGTGCCTTTTGTAGCCCACGCTGCTTTGAAGGGTTTGCCTTGCTGCTGTGTTTTAGGGTTCCAGTAATATCCAGAGCTCTCGCTGTGAGGAGCAATGTGTTTGCACGTGGGCATATCTGGAGGATAAACCCCACATTTCTCCAAGCAAGGCTGGTAGTAAAAGCAAACCTAGGACCTTGTTTATTCAAAGGTAAACTATTCCAGGTTATTTAAGGTAAAGTTGTGGCTTACTGCGATTTTAAGGCTCTAAGAAACCCTCTGTCATCTCTCATTGCATACAACAAGTGAAAGGCAGGTAGCACAGCTGTTTGGCAGTGGAAATAGAAGTAAAAGTCACTGACAAATAAAAATCCAGTTTCTGTTTCTCCCTGTTGCTACGTTCCCTTCTCCTATAATTCATGAGGAAAGTGTAAGCGGTCGCTGTTTTTTTAGAGGAAAAGAATTGTTTTGGTTTGTTTTCCCTCTCTCCCTTTCTTGAACCAATATTTCTTGGGCATGTTTTGTCTTTGCTTTTAGGGAAAAAATGCCTTGAGTGCACCAGCTCTACATTTTGAGGTTTTCTATTCCTTGATTGTCCATTTTAAGGTATAATAATACTCCTTAAAAGAGTGCTGTTGTGCCTGAAGCCAACAGATATGCCATCAGCGTGTATCAACTGAGAAATTTAGGATCAAAATAGTACCCTGAAAGAAAGAGCGGTTTAGTTTTACAGTAACAGAGAGCACAGTACAGATGCTCTGTGTTCTATACTCGATTTACCATAAGAAGAACAGAACTTCAGGCTGAATTATGTGACTTATCAACAAGATCATGAATTTATAGGGCTAGATCTGGCTGCCTTGAGATCAAGGTACTTATAGTAACTTAAACCAGCTGATGATCTTGGACATAGTTAAATACCTACCTCGAGAAGAGTTCAAAGATTAGGCACATTATTCCTCAGCAGGTGATTTTGCATCTGATTTATCCCACGGCGTTTCCTGTCTACTGGATTTTAAGAGTGGTTTTTTCTGTCCTTCAATCCTGAAAGCACTTAAGTAATATTTCTCTGAAATTTAACACTTTCCAGGATGGACGGGACAGTTGACAACTTTCAGAGGCATTTTAGGGTGCTGTGCACATTCAAGGAAGCTGTAATGCCATCTACTAGCCCCGACCCCAGGAGTTGGATATAATTTGCAGGACAGTGAGCTTAGAAACCTTTTTGTTTCTGCATGACATGGTGGAGTGTGGGGTGTGAATCTCTGCAAACAGGGTGAAGCTTCTAAATTACAGATTACTAAGGGTCTTCATCATAGTTCTCAGTGGTGGAAAAGTCAGCTGGAGACGGGATCCTACAGCACCTCTTCTAATACCATTTTTAGCCTGGTTTCCTCCATTTGCCTCAATTACCCATCATGTATAGTTGTATCAGAAGCTTTTCTTTTCCTGAGTTATGTCTCTATTTCTATTGCAGGTTGCTGAATATCACAATGAGAAAATGTTTTCTGTCCTTATCTTCCTGTCTTTCGGGATTTAGACAGATTTTCTAGCATTCTTTGGGCTGTCTTCTTTAGTTAGTCTCTCAACCCCCCTATTGTGCTTGTTCTTCTGTGAATGTCAAGCGAAGTTTGAATTATTTCTGAAATAAAATACCATAAGGAACCAGCCAAACTCTGAATGTGACTAAATGATACTTTGAAATTAAGACAATTTTTTTGAAATATTTTTATTTCTTGAGGTATCTTGTATCGCTTTAGTTTGTTCATCTTCTAAAGAAACACTTCTGTAAAGTTTGCAAATTAGTGTTTGTTTCAGCAAGATTTAAGTCCATTTCCTATTATAATGCTCTCTGAAAGGATGCACGTTCTTGATCTAGATATGATTTGCACGAGCAAACCTGCCTTGCACAAGCGACCCCAGAAAGGGGTGAGATCCAGTTGTCTGGTGCTGTTTAGAAGAAATGTAATTAGCATTTTGGAAGAGGTGAGAGCAACAACTGTATATTCTGGTGAGCAACCATCTACTTTTGAATAAGCAGATAGTATGATTTCTGGCACCGTGCAGATCATAAACTCTCATCTGAAGTCTGGATGAAGCATGAATGTTAAACAGCAGCGATCCAGGTAGCGTACAAGACTAATAACTACTCTTTCAAGCTTCATTCAGTTTAGTTGTAAAAATCATTAAACGTTCTCAAAATCCCAGTTTTAGCCCATTTACCATTGGATTGTTGTCCAAAGTTAACAGTTAATTCAAAAAGATAAGCACGACTAGATCAGTATGGGCAATGAAAACCCCTTTGAATCGCTAAAAGTAGGTACATTGGAATCAGTTGATGAAGAGGGTGAAATTCCACATTGTTCATGCCCAAGGCTTAGCCATTATTTGCACAGAAAACCTCAGAAATTCTCAGCTTTCCAAACTGTTTGCTGTTCATCTCAAATTAAAGAGATTAAAGAGAATTTGCCATTGCAGTATTGAAACTGCCAAGTAATAAATCATCATCTGATATTTATAGCCCAAAATTAAGACTGGTGACTCAGCCACGCTGCTGACCATTTAGCGGTGAAGTCCTAATAATCCAATCTGGAGCAGTAGGGAAAGGAATAGCTTTCTGATGTGAAGTCAGACAAGTAATTTCCTATTTAAAATTTGATTAGATAAAATCTTTTGAACATGTGCTTGTAAAGGAACAGCCTGTTTAAATATGTATACTGCTGCAGCACATGCTGTACGCTGTTACAACTCAAACCAGCACAAAGAACATTTGCACTAACCTGAACGTGCTGGGGGAGGCAGAGTGCCCAGGGCGAAGCTATATCAGGATAAATCTCTTGCACAATGGAAACATTAGAGCTGATGGGGGAAAAGCAGTTTTCATTCTATAAAAAAAAAAAAAAAAAAAAAAAAAAAAAGAAAACCAAACCAAAAAATTTTTTTTGTATTGAAAAGGTATCATTTTCCAAAACAGAAACATTTGTAACATACACAATTGGAAGAACGTTAATTTGAGGTGATACTTTTGTAGGGTTTTAATGCAAAAGGAAAAATACAGATTCGTGCTGGAATATTTTTTCATCTGCAAAAAACCTTATAGTTCTTCAAGCCATCTTCAGCCAGCAAGTAAGAGATTGATTTAAAGGCATTATATTATAGCATTCAGGAGAAGGAATAAAGGCCAGAAAAACCAAGAGTTTGGCTTAATTCTGACCCAGTAATCAGCGCTGGGAGTTTTGCCTTTGACTTAATGAGTAGCAGTTTGAGCCAACAAACGAAGGGTTACGTTCTGCTGCCCTCATCCCTGCTGCACAGGACCGTATCCCGCAGCAGTGATGCTTATCCCTAAGAGGCTGCCTGCAAAGTTACTGCTCAGGATGAACTGCAGTGATGAGCCTGGCCTGTGCCAAAACACAGAAAATGACATTGTTTCAGGTTAAAGAACAGTGACACTGTCTTTTTCTCATATCCTAATTTATATAATTTACAGAGGTCATGGCAGCATTTCACAATATCAGCTATTGATAATAAAGCATGCTGTCAAAACTGGGATGCAGTCCCATTTCAAGTTAAAGTGCAGAATCCCATTACAACAGTTCAGTGCAGTTGTAGCCAAGCTGGAACATTTTATCACTCATCATAAAAAAGTACTCACAGAATAGTCCTGGGAATTGAAATATTTACGTTATGTTCACACACTGAAAAAAAATTACTCTTTTTGAAATTGACCAGCCATTCATGTTCACTGGAAGTTAGTTTTTCTCTTTTTACCTTCATGGACCTCTTTATTATTAAAACCCCAGGGACTATCTTTATTTTTTTTCAGTCCATGGTGTGAATGTGTACCAGGTGGTCTGGTAAATATCTGCTGTATTTGGGTTCATTCCACTGACTTGAGGTGGGGGAATTTTTCCTGCAAGTTTCTTGCCTTTCTTGTTTTCTGCTGTGCTCCTCCTCCCCTTGCTGGGTACAAGAAGATGCTTTCATTCAGTTCTCCTGGCAGAACCTGGTTTTTGGGGTTGAAGGCAGGGATGCCACAGCTCTCCCCCAGCATCGTGTGTGCGGGATCACCACTGTTCTTGTGGGGTTTATTACAGCACCCCGGGTTATGAACTGAAGCATGAAACCAGCCAAGGTGCTGCTGCCTGAGTTTTGCTTTTCCAAAGCCAAGAGAAAACTCTGAGCATCAACAGAGGCTCCTGGTCATGAGCCTTGGAATCACATTCAGTTCCTATTTTGGAGGCTTTTCTTGCAGCTGCAGAGCAATTCTTTGATTGGCACTATCACATTTCTATGTGGCTTTCCCATCAGATGAGGATGTGTGTGGCATTGCCCTGTAAGAAAGCCCAGACAGCTTCTCAAGGATGTCACCTGTTGAAGCCCAGCCATTGCATCCGCAGATTCAGTGGTTGTACTTGGAAGAACCCTCTACTTCTCTGTCTCTCTCACACACACACCCCCACACCCCCTGCTCACTCCTGTATGTTGTTCCCTGTGGCCTCCTGATCCTATGGGCTCAAGAAAGTGTTTCCTGCTTAGGTCTGTTAGTACTTAGAGGGGATTCCTGCACTGGTGAGCAGCGTGTGAGATCGTGCATCTCTCCTGTTCCCAGCGAAGCTGTTGGATGTACAGCCCTGCTCGGCTGAGTAGCGAGGCACTGACTCTCTCCAGACTGTTTTAAGGCTTTGACTCACTTGACATAAACTCCACATGGATATTATGAACTGGAAAGAGCTTAATCAAAAAAGCCACTTTAATCATATTCCAAGGTTCTGTGACATCTCAACAGATCCTTGACAGCTTGTCAGTAAATGAAAAAGATGCATGACACTAATGGGGATACAACAGTGGTTCAGTATCATACCCAAATGCATCACCAGGAAATGCCCAGTGGGAGTCTCCCCATTAATCCAAAAAAACCCTGAGTAATCAATGTCCATCCGTGAAACTAAAAAAACCACAATCCTTTTGATTTAATGCAGAAGCCAAGGTACTGTCAGCTGAACTTGCTACTTTAAAAGCAGTTTGCATACTCTTTGTCAAGCAAATTTGCATAATCTGTGTCACAACAAAAATTGGAAGTGTGTTGTATCAAAGAAGATTTGAAATGAATTTTTTAAACTGCAGATAAATCATAAACTTATTTTTGCAAACTATATGAAAATATATTGCAAACTGTAAAGAAGTCTACTCAAAGGAGCAAATGCGCAAGCACAGAAAATTTTTTTATATCTGTATAAATACACTGAAACCCCATCAATCTGCAGAATACATCAAAAGAAGCTTTTGTAAGAAACAAGCCAATTATAAATTCCTAGAGTGACAATTTTCTGCCACAGATTATGCAAACATTATGCATGCTTCAAGTAAACTTACATTTTATTAAAAATGTAACTCATGATAAAATAGATGTAACATTTGAATAGCAATTTAGAATTTATATTATTCTTACCCTATAAAATGATATTGCAAAAATGAATTGAGCTAACACAAGTGTATTCAATATGCATGAAATTTCTATTTAGTCTGTAAAATGCAGAGTGAATAGATAGTAGCCATTCCCAGTACTGTAATTACTGTCTCACCATTTGTAAAGCATTTATGTAAAGTACAATACTTCCGACTAACCATGTACAAACTCCTTGCATCTCGTTAAAAATCAAATCATTGATTTAAAATCCTTTACATCGTGCGGATATTGATGAGTGCAATGTAATCCATCACTACTTTTATTTTATATAACCAAACACAATCCCTTACTTCAGTATGCGTTCTTTTTAAACACACTGAGGTATTATACATACTACCTTAATATTGTCGTTATTAAAGGGCAGCAGTCTATTATAAAGAAGAAATTCTTCTTTATTTGTTCCTGCACGCTACAAAGGCGGCTTGAACACTGTCATGTCTTTACTTGAGGGTTCTTTCTCCTTTTTTGCAGATATGTGCGCTGATTTTGGTGGAGATTATCTTTCTGTCTTTGTTATATTTCCCTAAAATAGCCTAATGTTATATCTTTGCAACGATCCCTTTTCCATACTGGTCACAGCTGTTTGAAACCAGATAAATACTAACAACTTCAGAAGGTAAATAGTCAAAACAAAAAATTCTTCCCTAGCGAGCATTCAGGTTCTCTGCTCGTCCCATTTTATTCACACATCACACATCTCATTGATTTCTGAGATTTGGGGCGTGCTCCTAAATTACCTTTGGAGACAGAAGGCTTTCCCTCGCTCATCTCTTCTTTGGGAGCTGCCTCCTCCATTTGCAGGATCAGGCCGTGTATCCCTGCCCTTTTCGGGGCGGCGTGGCACATCCCAGCGTGGACGTTGTGCATTTGCGAGGGCAAGGGGTGAGCGCCAGGGGGGAAGAGGTGGCAAGACCAGAGACCCTGTCGGCACGCACACCCTGGGCACAGAGGTGGGAGCTCCCTCCCCCTGTACCCTTGTCCACGTTAGCGTGGCATCACTGATCCTCAACTAGTTGATCTTAGCCCTCAGCACGGCTTAATGGCTTGGGGTCCCAGCCGTATCAAGCCCCGGTGATGGGTCTTTGAGTTGGAATGGAGCATGGTGGAGTCAGCTCCCAACTGCCAGCAGCAGCCTGTCTCTCTGCCTTACACTGGCAAAATAAGCAGATGTGTAATCTGTTTTCTCCTGGGGTCTCCTACAATTCACGGTTATCGTAAATGTGTTATATGTAGACTACATTAACGCTGCTGTCTTAGAATGAATGGAAGGCTTTTGTTCTTGGAAGGTGTTAAGATATTATGAGCTTTAAGGAGATTTGTCCTGAAAAGATTTTAGAGAAAATTGCCCAGCGTTAATGCCTTAAAATGCCCATCATCAAATGCATGACTGCTAAACTCTCAGGCGGTATGTGGTAATGTAATAATTGATGAATCCGTGGGAAGCTCACACCTTTTTCTTGAAAGTACCATATTAATACTCTCTTTTCAAATTCTTCACTAGGCTAAGGTAGCACACGTGTCGTTTGGTGCTAAGGAAAACTAGTTGTTATAGGTTGTAGATAAATTTAATTTGATTATTGCCTTATTTTAGTTGAATACATTTTAGGAAAAAGTATAAAAACATGTTGAAATTAAGTGCCTCCAGATTAATAATTAAGTGCACCGAGAGTGATATTTTGTTTGGCTTATTTTTAACATATTTAGTAGAGTTGCAGACTTGAATACTGTAATTGCTCAAAACAAAAGTATCATTTCAAAATGAACAACAGGATTCATTTCCCAGAAATCCAAATTGTGCATATAAATTAAAAAAGGCCTCTACATGAGAACTGGTGGGATAGTTTTAATACGATATAGCTGGTAAACCAGCTGTATGTACGGTAAACCAGCTACACGGCTGCAGTCGTCTTTTTTCCTGTTCGATCTAATAGCTTGTAAAATAACATTAGGAGTAAATCTCAGGAAGTGGAGGGATGCATGTGGTTAGGGCTTTCTTGGGGGCTTCAGTTTTGACAGTTTCTTGAGGGAGAAAATTATTTCATCTGTTGGCTCGAACCAGATGCGTGAGCACATGTGGATTAATGGCACTGAGAACGGTTAGGTTTTGAATACTGTCAGAAACTATCAAGGCTTTAAGATTGGGGGATATATTTCTGTTTAATTAAATAAGTCACCTTTGAGCTGACTAATAAGCGTTTCAGATTAGCTCCTTAGAGTAGCTGGAGGTGTTAAACACCTGAGGTGTTTTTTCGATCCACAGAGTAGTTATAATTCAGCGTGGAACGGTCCCCACGTGGTGGTGCAAAGGGTGTGTGTTCTCTCCAGCACCAGGTAAATGTGGAGCCCCCAACCCCGTGATCCTTCCAAAGCAAGATTCCCCTTCCCCTGTCAACTAGTAAGAATCCCATGGAGAACTCCCACAGACATTGTTTCTCGTGATTTCTGATGGATATTGGTGAGAAATGCTAGTAATGAGAAAAAAAAATTGCCAAGTTCTCTTCTTTTTCAAACCTGAATCTTCCCTTTATTACAGTCAGTCAACAAATTCCAGACTGTTAATATGTCAAGATGTTAATACAGCTCTACAGGATCTGTCATCTTAGTTACCATCAGCTAAGTACCTGCCTTTAGTATTTTCATCTTTTGAATATGCATTAAATAAAATCACATGAGTTTTCAATACAGTAGTATATTAGAAAAAATATTAATTGCTGTATGTAATGAAGAACATACATTGGTATTATGTGCTCTATTAAAATAAAATTATCTCCAACTCTAAATAATATTTACTTTAAAATTTAAAACAGGTCATCTTTGAAGATGAACAGACATGGCCCCTTGCCAAAAGAACAATCAGATTTTCTGCTGCAGAATATATAGAAAATCATAACAAACTTAATTACCTGTTCCACTGCTAAAGGCCCTTCATGTCTTAGCACTCTTGAGATTTAGCAGATTGTATCACATCTTCCTGATTAACAATTCTGAGTGAGAGATAAAACATTCAGACTTACTGAAATAAATAAAAAAAATAAAAAATTCTATTTTAAAAGAAGGCAATGTATGAAAAGCCTCAATTTGAATCAGTGTAATGGCTAACAATAAATGTTTAAACTTCAGTATATTTTCTTAAACTGTATGAATATTGTTCGTGCCATGTGAATAAATATCAGCATAGTTCTAATTTTCCTAGATCCCTCATCTCTTCAACCTTTATTAGAGGTCAGTATCTCAGCCTGAGATGACTTTGTAATTATTATTAATAATAAAGTTATTAATAATAATATTGTTATTATTATAATAATATCTTCTTAGGTTTTGCTCACAGGAAACTTAGTAAAATGGCTCCTTTTCACAATTTCTAGATACCAAGAATCCACGCAGTATTCAAAAATCGCTTTTCTCTGAAATTCTTGGGCATTTTTCTCTTACACCTTAAGATCTCAGAAGTCTCACATCTAATTTTTCTCTGGAGCCATTTCCCTTGGTAGGAAGACCCTCTTGGTTGGGGCTGAGGGAAGGGGACAGGAGAGGTTTGCTGCAGAGGACGTGGGGCTGGGGAGAGCAGCTCAACGCTTCAGGGGGAAAGGCTCTTCTTCTGGCTGTGAAATGTAACCCCAAACTTCAGCTTTCTGTTCTTTATTAACATTCCCTTAGGATTGCTTATGAGTATAAAAGTTAAATACTAATTTCCTGGCGCTATCTCAGAAGCTGTCAGTGCCCTATGATTCAGATACTGGCATTTTTCTAGGCAGAGCAGAATGTATTCAACAGGGGCTCGGGGTGGGAATAAAACCCTGTGTCCCTTTACCGCTCGTGCAGCTCCGCTGGGTCACAGGGCTACGTGTCCCCTGAAAGCAACGCTCCGGCTTCTGTCAGCCCCTTCAGCCTCCTCCTCTGAACCCCCCGTTCCCCGGGCCGCAGCTCTGCACATCCCCTGCCCTGCCTTGCCCCGACTGCTGCCCGCCTTCAGTAGACTCTCTTTCCTGGAAGCGCCGCAGCCTGATCACACGTAGCACCCTATTTGAGCGCCGTAACTCCATTTCAGCCTAATTCTCTACTAATTCTTTGCAAGCCTTCAGCGCCAATCAGAAATATCTTTCCAACATCCTCCAGACACCGTCCTCTCCCTTGGTTTGAGAGATTGCAGTTTCTAAAACCTGGCAGGATGGGATCGACAAAGGAAATCCCTCACCCGCCCTGGGTGCCAGCCCCTCCGCTCCAGCCCCAGCTGGCTCCCGCCGCAGCGGGACGTGCCAAGGCCACGGGCAGAAGTGACTGATTGGGGCAGGGGCTCCAAACTCCTCCGGACTCAGGCTTGCTAACGACAGCGGTACTCGGGGTCGTTTTTCTTTATGTGAGAGAGATTTAAGATGAGAAAAGAAATAACATCTCATCAGTGCTGGGAGAATACGGAGTGTTCATCTTTATCATTGTGTATGTGCCCAGCGCGGGGCTCACAGGGGCTGCGCAGTCTGGGCTTGAGCATTTGCCTTCCCAAAGGCCTCAACCCAGGGAAAAACTAAAGCAAATACTTGGTCAGATCTCCCTCCTTTACTGTACGGGCTATTCGTATGCTTAATTTTAGCTGATTCGTTGGAACTGGAGCAGATAAAAACAAGCTTTGTTCCTTCTGAGCTTTTTTTTGCATCACACCAGATTTTCGTAGCGTTTCCTTCTGTTGCAGCGAAAGCATCGGAGGTAATTCTCCCCGCTGCCTGCCTGTATAACTCCCTGCCTCTGGGGAGCTACTGCATGCCAGGAACTGACTCTCCTGCCACTTACTGTCCTCTGAAGTGGGAGGAGAGAGGTGACAGACGGGGAGAGGGGGACTTTGTCGTTGTTCCGAGGAAGCACAGACTCGGGCACTGGCAACTCCAAGGCAAGTCCCATATTCGGTCTGCTGTGTGGTATCTGGTGGTGTCCCATCAGAAATCAGGTTTTCCTTCCAAATTGCCTGCGTTTCTAATCAAATGACATTCTGAAGAGTGCATTTTAGAGCTTCTCATTTTGTTGCAGCTGTAGCCCTTGCCCTCGTTGTGTGCACGTGTGCTCACACGTGTGCACGCACGCACCCCCCAACCATTCTGCATGTTTGCATTCATGTGGGATCCCATTTAATCTCCTCCTGTCACTCGTCTTCAGCATGTGCTTATCAGCTGAACCGATGTCTGTTTGCTTTCCCAGCTGTGAGTTACAGGCTCAGATTACTCTTAACTTTAAAAAGTAACACTTGTTTAATTAAAAGGAGTTTCCAAACTGTCGCTGGAGTGCCAGATGCAATAACTGGAAGCATCCTGCCCCTCATTTCCTTTCTTCTCTCCTCTCTAAAATACCCAATGCCAACCAAGAAGGAAATTAGCAATAATAAGCCTATGAAAGAAAAAAAATAGGCAAAGAGAAAAGCAGCATTGACAGGTACGTCAGCCCCGTAGGATGAGCTGCACTATCAACCCATCTGAGAAAAACTGAACGCTTCTGCCTTCCCCTTCTGTCCTTCCCCTTCATTTGCCATCATATTCATAAGTTTCAAGTGTCATATTTATTGCTCTGTCATATTTGATTTTGTATTTTTAATATTGAGAAAACGATCATAAAACCTATTGCAATACTTAAATATCGCTATGAAAGTGAAAAATTGATTTTTCCATAAAAGTAGATTCTCTCGCGGAATTATGGCCCTGGTGAAAATGTACTCCATTTCAGCATGCTTTAAGGTGTGCTTCTTGGATAGCGCACTAATATTATACCTAGTCATATTGTCTGCAGGCACTGGACACAATCCTCCGGGTGTGCAGAAATTAGATAAGGAATAATTCTTTTGTATAATAGTATCCCTTGTGTAGTCTTCTATGCAATACAATGAAATTAATTCAGCTTCTCTCCATAGAGCTTATCTTCTGTCCCAGCATTAGAGTGTACTTCTCCTGCATTTTACCTGGGCGACAAATATTTTCTTATTTCATTGTGTCAGAAAGTCCAGTATTGGTAATTTACAGAACAGTTTGGATTCCAGAATCAGCCCGTAACTCCATGTATATTTTTGCAACATGCAGCACTCGGATTAAATTGAACAATAAAAATAAATATGCCTCAAAGCCAGGTAAGGCGCAGAGAGTGTGGGGTGAGGATGGTCACACTGCCTGGGTTAGGGTACATCTCAGAGCTCTGCTCTGCTCAGAAGCTGCCTCCTGTCCTTATGAGAACTTCTGTACCTAACTTAGGTTATTTACAATGTTATTGATCTCTAATTTGAATGCCCTATTACTTATGAAACTATAAGTTCTTTTTGTCTATACCTTTCTAAATATAAATGACCATTTAACCTTTTCTTTTGGGGATTCATGACTGCTGTTAAGATCTGAATGGAAAGAGAAGAGTCTCTGCTGCTTACTTCAACCTGAAAAACTCATTGTGTGGTGCTGGAAATTTGATTCCCCTTTCCCCTATTTCCAGAAAATATCTTTAGACCTTTGCTGGCACCGTTCGAACTAGAGCAGCTTTTAGCCGCATGGTTTGTCTAGTCATCTGGCCTTCTTCAAAACTTTTTAAAACAAATCAGCCTTAAGGTTTCCAACCCTTGTTCCCTTACAGATACTTTCTGCTCTCAGCCAGAGTTCTCTGTAGACTTTGATGTTATCATGGCTAGACCTGAAATTTTGTACTGTTTTGGTTTTCCATCAGAGCCATTACCACAGATAACTGTTCATGGTGAATCATTACCTTCTAATGCTTCTCACAGGCAGGACACGTGACATTGGGCCCTCCCCGGATTTATTTCCTACAACATTTCAGTCTCTCTCTCCAGTTACATATAGTCACTGGCACAGTTGCAAAGCTGAGGCATATATATATGTATAGCAGTATACTGAACAGTATAGCAGCTCCTCTTCTAGTTTACTGTTCTCTTTTTAGATATACAGCTGCATAACATTTTTGTCATGGGCTTTCATATCTTGTACCAAGCCTCTGGTTGACTTCTGGTACCTCATACTCTACCCTTCCACTCTCTGATTGCTAGGAGCTACTTAATCACCCCCTCCTCCGTTCTTTGCCAATGCACCGCTTGCTTCTGACGTTCAGCTGGTGTGATCGTTACCCTTTGGTGCTACCAGAGCTCTTGAGTGACCCTGTGCAGAGCCATGATGTGAATTCTGTGCTGATAAACCAAGACCGCAAGGTACTCACACCTTATGCTTTTGGGCACTTAAAAAACAAAGACCTATTTTTGCATTTTTAGCTTCTCTCACTAGGGAAGTGGCTTATTAGGCCCAGCAGCCCTTGATTGCCTTGATTAGCCCTTCCCACGTCCTCCAGCTGTGGGCCCAGGAGCCCTATTTAAGCTCCAGCCTGGGCCTTCAGCAGTGGTTGGAGCTGTGGCTGCTGTTGAAGGGTTTGGCTTTTCTGGTTTGCCCTCAGAGCTGACTTGTTTTGTTACCTTTGCCTGATGATCACCAGCTCATCGATGGGATGTGCTGTTGTCGCTGCCTGCTCTGCTCACCTGGCTCTGCTGCTGTGGGACCACGCCATGGGGGTGAGCTCTCTGCCTTTCCTCTGGCTCCCAAGGGTGGGGGGAAGACTAAGAAACTTGCACTTACTCTCAGAAGCAGTCCTACTTCTCCAGTGTGTGCAATGATGACGAAAAACTGCATTATATCTAGAGCTTTGTGGAGGAGATAAACCTTGAGGTCTCTTTAAGAGAAATAGGCAAAACCACTGGGGAATGGGGAACTCAGGGATGGAGTCTGTTGTGTTCACACAGAGTGCTTCATTTTGGGAACTCCTATATGTGTTGCTATAGCTCTGACTCTGCTGATGTTTTATAACTGTAGCTATCCTGAGTGTTGAGATGAAAGGTCATTTAGAACAGAAAATGTTCTTTTTTTCTTTTTTTTTTTTTAAGGCAAAAAAAACTTATCAAAGAGCTTGTGACCAGTGCTGCCATTTAATCAATTGTGTTTCACTTTGCTTTTCAATTGGCTTTGACTGAGCCCTAGTGATTCCGCTTTCAATCTTTGCGAGGACTGTGTGCCTGTGGCGTATTCTTTCATCGCAATGGATTTCAGTAGAGATGTACCTTGAGTATGTAGGGCTTCCCATCAATCTCCCTCTCCTCCTGGTAGAAGCTAAAGATGAGCCAGGTGCTGCAGTGGGCTGTATATATGGAGCGTGGCTGACAGTAAACAATGATGGTCTCTCTTCTCGGCACCACAAACCAGCAAATATTGTAAATCTTTTCTCCACTATATCTGAAAGGATCTGTGATCTATGTGTGTTCTAGATATTCAATGCAAAGCACTTGGCCTGGTGCCACTTAGGTGTGTGTCAGCCTTTCCCTTGAGGAGCATTTTGGCAGCCCAGCTCTTGAGGTACCCATTGAGTGGGTGGGTGGCCATGGCCAGCTGGCTGTGGGTAGGCAATGTAGATGGGCCACAAAAGGCTTGGTGTGCCAGCACAGAACTGCGTAGCTCTAAACATATCACTTAAGGTAGGATGTTATTGTGGAGTTTCAAAGGTGAGAGCCTGCTGAAGGGCGTTTGACTTCCCTTGTAAATCTGCACTTGTGTGCCGGGTGGCCAGTTTTCAAAGACCTCTCCTGATATTTGTGGTATTTCCTTCCAAACAGAATTTTGTATTACTTGGAGAGTCTTCTCTAGCCCACCTACTTGCATGGTATGCATTACGGCTGTATTGGAGCTCCTTAGTCTTTCATCTGTTTTTCCTCATTATGCCCCCAAGACTTGTTTTCTTAATTTTACTGCTGGAGAACTGGAATAGACAGTCAATGGGAAATAGTCCAGCCATTCTGCACAAGTTATGTTTTGCATTGGTTTTAAGTGAGTCTCTTTAAAATATAATTAAAAGCTTTATTGTTCCTTGATTAATATGTTGCTCTGTTTATAGTATAATGCCACATTATCCGTATTGTTCCTCAACCATTTTACAAATATTTCTATGCTGTGTTTATTTTGGCAACTGCTGCCAGATGTTGACTATGTCAACTCTTTCCAGCTTTTTAAAAGCTGCAATACTGTTCTGTCTAGAAGATGTATTTGTGTCAGGGTCCCGTGATGTGAAGAACTGTGTCATCACTTGGGAGACCTGTTCTCTCCCCCAAGCATGACAGGCTGAAGCGATGGGGAGCAGAAAGGAGCTCAGAGCCCAGGGTTTAGACCTGCCCTCCCAGCTCCAGAACTGGTGATGCAGCCTGGGTCTCCTGAGTCCTGGTGCCACCTCAATATGCTGATGGTCACTGAAAGCTTTTTTTTTTTTTTTTTTGAGGGGAGGGCAACACAGATGGGAAGGTGATAAAGGGAACAGAATGACCACCTTGACCCACTTCAGAGCCTGATAGGTGATGAGGGCTGAAACAAACCTGGAGAGGTGAACCAGGAACTTAAGGGTCTCAGTCTTGTGGAGCTCCAGGTGGAGAGAAGCCTTTGTGGAAATCCGTGTAACCTAGCCTGCCATGCCCACCTTTGCACAGCACAATTCTGTGATTCTGAGTTAAATGTTTTGGAAATCCAAAGGAGCGGGAGGACAGCGTAGGGTTTCCAGTGTTCTGTGAATACATATGCGTTAGTTTGAACTCCACAAAATAAACTTCCACAGAAATACATGTTTCAGGCCAAGTTTTTGAATGACGTGCATTGGCAGGGCTTGCACAACCAGATAAGAATCTGGTCCAGGCCTTGTAGTTGAAGGTATATGTTAGACATATGACTAGGGGCTTCTGAAGCCCCTGCAGGGAAACAACTGGTTTGTGTTGCATTCTGTGGCTTACACCATCTTCTTTGGGGCTCTGTGTGCCAGCTCCACGTCAGGAGCTTGAGCCTTGGTGGTACTGTGTGAAGAATAGTTCCCCCCTGGAAAAAGGAAGGGAAAAACAAACAAGCAGTGACTGAACTTCTGTAGAATTTTTTTTAATGTCTTTTTCAGTAGGCCTTTTGCTTTGAGCTTCAAGACAGAGAATCTGTCATTACTGCTTTCTGTTTAGATCAGGACATAGGAAAACTGTCTGGAAAGCCTGAAATGGGGCTACTGCAAGTATTGATACCTTTCCTGAACTCTGACATCTTTTAAATGACCTGTCTAGCACAGGTAGGAAATTTGAGGCTGCCAGGCAAAATGAATGGAATAAAAACAACAGTGTCCCTTGCAGGCATCTGCGCTTCTGTGGAGCAGCTATCGCTCTTGGGGTTTCAAGGCCTAAACCGGCCATGAAGAAGTGTTAGCACACACCAGCCATCCTGTGGCTCTCTGACACTAAATTAAGCACTTATTCCTTGCAGTTTTTCTCCCTTCTCCCTCCCTACTGCTCCTGGTAAATGAAGAAGTCCTCTCCTGCATTTGGGATAGGCCTTTCCACTGAATGTAATATTAGAAAATAAAACTTGCTTGCTGCCGACTGACAGACTAGCCCTGTCCCTGGTAATTACAGGGATTAAAGGTCTTTATTCTGCATCATATGAAATCTTTATGTTGCTGACAGGTTGCAAAATAGAGGGCCAGCTAGCCTGTTTCTGTGCTGTGAAGCACTTCCAAGTTACGAGATCATTGTGCTGTAGAAATCAGGTATGTAAAATAAATAATCTAAGGTTTTGCAGGCCATAATTCAGTGAGAAAATGCCATAACCCTCATTTTATTAGAGGAAAAAAACTGATTAACAGCCATTCTGCAACATGCCCAAAGGGACTGGAAACCATCTCAGCAGCAAATTTAGATTCCACAGCCAAGTGTGCAGGCTATGGTAGCTCAGAGTTAAGGTCATGGCCCCTGTAGGCAATTGCAAATGCTGAAGTCCACCAGGGTGCCCCATGCTTGGAAATCCTCCTCCAGAGAGCTTTGTAGAGAGAGCTCTTTCCTTTAGGCCCATCCTGTGCTCTTTGAGTTATATATTGCTAACTTAGTCTGGGTTTTTTTTTTTCTAAGACAAGCTAGCATTAATAAACACCAGTTTGTTCCTTTCCTGCAGTGGTTTAAACCAAAAACCTCAGCACAAAATCAACCTAAAATAAGCTTATCTTTGCCTTGATGTGTTGTAAGCAATGTTATGTTATTTAAGGGTCCTTTAAAGAACAGACTAAACAAATCAGTATTTCCTTTGTATACACCCTTCGACTACATTATATATAGCCCATCTTTATTTCTACCAATCAGGTTTTGTTGTTATTGAGGTGGTTGCTTTATTAAAGATTTCCTCTTAAACATGTTTAAACAGGTTGTGGTCTAGGTTTTGCCATTGCCATGAGCCCCACGTGTGGCACTGCATGTACTTGACAGAGTTCTGGAGCAGGTACAAGGTGAATTGGATGAACTGGGGACTGATCTCTGTCCTGGTCAGACACCAAAGGAACACCTTCCCTCGTGCTGCGAGGGGGAAAACTCTCTTCACCTGCATGTGTTGGGAGGAAAATGGATGTCTCAAAACACTAGAGGAATTATTTTCAGATAATTCCCGATAGCTGAGTCTGTCAGTGAATGGGATGCCCTATGCCTTCTTCCCATCATCTGGCTGTACTAAATTACCCCCTGGCATGGGGTCTTGTGGAAGGTATGTTTTCCAGAGCAGAATCACTTCTCTACAGACCTCTGAAAAATAATGGCTTTGAAAGGGCTGTGGGGAGGAGGCTGTGGTGATTTGTAATACCCAGATAGCAAGGATTTGTATGTTCCCCCTTCTTTGACTTGCTACCTCTTTCTTGAGGAGCTTGTGAGATCTGAATAGAGAAAAAGGATGCCCAACCATTTTTTCCATGTGCTGCTAGTTTGCATGTGCTGCATGTTTTCTTCAAAATTAAGTGCTTTCATTTGCAATATTTCTCTTCCATAATTAAGTTTACTGATTGCTAATGTGAAGAAACATGTTCTTTGGTTTTGAGGGTAGTTCATGAAAACAGCCTGAGCAATATATCTTTTAGCAGGGAGGCTGGTTCATGGCATTTCTTTCAGGACTCAGCTTTTCTAAAGTAACAGGGTTAAAACTGTAATTTTGCCAGTTATTGGGTAACTTCTGGCATTTGAGGGAAGGTTCTTTTTTTTATTATGATAATTAATTGACATCAGAGAGATACAGAGATAACGCAAGTGTTGTATATGCTTGTCTTCTTTCGTTGTTGTTGCTCTTCTTTTTTCACTCCAACTCTATGAAGCCAGTTCCAAGAGATACACTGATTTTAACCATCAGTAAAAGCTCACTCTAGAGACTCAGTTTAAGAAGTAACAATTTTATCAGATGTGAATAAACATTACTGTTTTTTGGGAAGATACTCTATCAACAAAGCCAGCCTATTCTCTTAAGGCTAATATTGTATGGATGGTCTTGTAACAACACTGATACTGGTTGGTGTTTGGGAAAAGGTTTTAATTCCTGTTTTACAAGTATTCTGAAGCAACTTGTTACTATTTTGGGACTTCAGTTTATTTTAGGCATCTGTGGATATGTTATGAGTTCTCTTGCTTCCTTCTAAAGTACACTTGCCCTCTTGCTTGGCTTATGGTGTGGGATTTTTTCTGGGGATTGTGTCAACTCGGGAATGTAAGTGATTGTGTGATGGATGCTGTGGCCAAGGCTTGAACGTGCAACTAATCAGGACCCGTTTCCTTATCACTGACTCTGGCAGCAAATGAGGCTGCTTTTTCCTTGCCTCTGCAAGCTCTCATTGGCAGTCACAGTTGCTGAGAGCAAGCGGAGATTGCTGATGTGTTCCAGGTTCAGTCTGCAGCCTACACTTCTAGCCAGAGACAAGACAGGCAACTCTGCTGATTCAGAAGGAACACGTTTACTGTTGGAAAGCCTGAAGAGAGAGACTGAACTCAAAGCCAAATCAAAAAGTAGTAGCCAACGCTGTTGGTCTTACTATTCTGAATTTCTAAACGTGAAACCTCCAAGGCACCCCTTTAGGATGCGACGGTTAGTAGCAGCCTTGGTAAAGCAGTGATATTTCTCACTATTAGGATGTAATGATATCATGAATAACAGCACAAATGAAATGCCACAGTGGGATGCCAGTATGCTCTAAGCCAAAGCAGGAGTGAAGCGGGTAACATTTCTGCTGTCAGAGAACCTGCAGTTGCTGGGAGGTTTGTGGTTTCCACTGTGGAGGAGGAGGTGGTGTGGGAACCTGTGAATGAGAAGAATGATGGATCTCTGGCCAGTTTCTCTGATAAACTGGTGGTACTTTTTGGAATAAATTATTCCAGTAGATTTAAAAAATGATAAAAAACCAAAACCACAAAACAAAAAAAGTGCTGCTTTTGTAATGGTCAAGAAACTTCTGAACAGCCTGGGCTCAGAGCAAGCTGCTGAGCAGCCAGCCAGGCTGTCCTTGCAGTCCCGGAACCGTTTTCAGTCCCATCAATGAAAAATTACTTAGAGTTGCTCTTTCAGGATGTATTTTCTATTAATTAGGGACAAGGAATGTGTCTGATGGCATCCTTGTGCCAATTGAATTAAACTGCCAGCAAATCAAGGATGCTTCCATTTGAGTTGGAAATCCTTGTATGTAGTGCTGGAAGAGAGTGTGGAAGCCCCAGCAGCGATGTGAGTGTGGTGTCAATAGCCGATAGCAGGTGTGAGAGGGATGTCACCTTCCAGCTGAGAAACAGAGATCCTATTGGCTTTATTTGCTGATGGCCAGGAGAGGAATGAAATTCATCCTGCGGGATGATGTGGCTGTGTTCCTAACAAAGCCAGATAAACAAATAATGCTACTATTTTTACAAGATACGCCCAAAGGAGAGAGGAAAAGCTCTGCCATACAGGAATGATTTTGAGGGTGACATATACTACTATTGAAAGAGGATTATTCCACTGCATTGACCAGGGGCAAAACCAGTTCTTGTTCTACCAGTGCTCGAATTCTGAGTGCTGGCAAGGGGTTTGACAGAAACAGGTTATACCTGTGTGGTCACCATGATGACTTTCCTGTGTAGTTCTTTGTCCTAAAGAAATTCAACTGTTGCCTAAAAAAGCATGTGGTCTTGTTAGCTTAGTTCTGTTAGCTGAAATTATACATTATGATGCATCTTGGTCCAAGTCCTGTTTCTAAATCATTAATTTACTTCCTATACTTTAACTCTTTAAATACTGTGAAATACCAAGCAGAAGTTATTAGGCAAAAGGGACTAAAAATCAGGTCTGGTGCAAGAAGAATGTTTTATATGAATTTTAAGCTAGTAGAAAAGAACGATTGCTGTGTATTAAGTCAGGTTTTCTTCGTGGTGGGTTCTTAGTCTGCAAACCGGATCAGGGAGAACCAAATGTGTGACTGTGACCCTGGCTCCCAGTGTGTGGAATCAGCACCTCACTGTCACGTTCAAGACTATGGCCACCTGCCTGAGCCTGTGGGCACGCAGGAGCAATAACCACAGCCTCAGCCCTCCCATGTGTCTTGGAGACTGCCTCTTGTACAGAAACACAAATACCTGAAGATGATTCCTCTTACTTCTCACAGAAACAGTTATATCCTTGCTAAGGAGTCTGTGCATCATAATTTCTGGATGCAAAGAAGGGGGAGCAAGCTGTGCTGGTATAACCCTCTTGTGTCACTGTGACCATGTGAGGGCTTCTGTCCAGTCTGTCTGCTTTAATATGAATTGACACCCCAAACTAGAAGAGTTTTATCAGCACAAAGGTTAGGTGTAGAGCAGATTGGAGAAATAGCATCTCTCTTTTGTAGTATGTTGTATGAATGATGAAAAAAAGCCTCTCAGTTTTGTCACAATCAGTGCCTTTTCTAATAATTTAAAAGCTTGAATTACTTACATGTGGAGCTAAAATAGCTCTAAGTGCATTTTTATTGCCTGGCTCTGGAGCTGCCATTTACAGGTTAACAGCCCTAATGCTTTTAAATAATAGGAGAAGGAATGTATGTACTACTGTGTTAGAAAATGATCTATGTCCTGTTATTTGGACACAAGTAGAGCACTAAAAGCCATGTTCTGCTTTCTATGGAGTATTTTCTTTTGAAGGTCCTGATTTGTTTTAAATATCCTCCAGTGCACTAGTAAACAGAGAAGCTTTGAATGTGTAAAAATGCTGTTATATAAACCTTAGGATTAAGAATATTAAACTAGTTGTGTATAACCATCTACTGCACATATAAGTATACCAATTTTGTGGTCTGTTTTAGCATCCAGAATTATTTTCTGTGCTTTTTGTGATAGGAATATTCTTGCTTTGCTTCCCCTCCTGTCTGATTTTGGTTTTGGATGTATTTGAGAAACTCAAGTTGGGGAAATAGTGCACTGAAGGAGCAGAAAGCTCTGGGATGTTCTGCATGTGGGAAAACAGAAGTGCTAAAATTACCAGCATAAGATTATTTTTTTTAAAATTATTCAAAAAAAGGAAGGATTGACATTCACAGGCTACTTAACTTCCTTTATATTCATAAATGCCTGAGTACTTCAGTGGAGATAAGGGTGATAATCTCCCTTCTGTAGATAAGGAGAGTGAAGCACAGAGCGAAGTGGCTTGCCTCAATTCACACAAACTTAATTGCAGAGACAAGAGAGATCCCAGATCTCTCCATCTACATCCTTCATTGCTGGGCTTCCTCCTGTCCCTCTTGCAGGCTTGTGGTTGCCCACTAACAGCACCGGGGCTGTGGGGAAGAGATCTCTGCCCTTCTTGGTCCAGTGTCCAGAGGCCGATGCACATTATGATCATAAAAACACATAGTCTGAACTTTCAGCAAGCACTGGCTATTTCTCTGTGTATTCAAAGAAATTCATTGGTCTTTCCTGCATGTAGCTGCTTTAAACTTCATATTTCTCTCTTCAAATACAGAGCTTGTTTCGTACTTGTGGCTGGCTGGAAGAATCTTTGCTTTTAGGCTTTAACTATCCCCATCGAGTTAGTGAATAATCAAAACCCTGGAAGTTGAAATCAAATCCTTTTCCGTATCAAATACTCCGTGGTGTTTCATGCACTTCCCTTCTGTCGAGTGGTACCTGGTTCAGGTTTTCCCTCTCACCAGACCATCTCCTCTTGCTAAATGACTTGTGCTTTGAGGTAGACTGGCTGTGGTAGCTATTTTCTTAAAAAAAAGTCCATGTCTTCTATTAAAATTCATAATTTTGCATGCAATGCTGAAATCAAAGAACAGGCTTTGACTGTTTCTCTTATAGAAAGAAACAGCATCCCAAATGTATAGTGCTGGGCTTTTAAGAAACCTTTCTAGTTGCCTGTTCATCCAAGCTTGCTATGTTTAACTCATCAATATGTTTTTATAGGTCCCTGCATCAGTATTGTGACTTGGTTGGGATTTTTTGCACCTTTTTTAATATGAAAGTGTCTTAAACTGGAAAACTAGCATATAATACTGACCAAAACTGAGCCTAGCACTATGCTATTCTATGTGTTAAAAGGGTGATTATTTCAAAAGCAAGCGTTTTCTTGTATCTCCCATTGTAAAAAGTCATCTGTACTGAGCTGATGTGCTAATCTTTCTTCTCCATAGTGTAATTCCCAAAGTATTCTAGCCTTTCCCATTTCCTCTGGCAAAACCTTAATCATGATGTATTTTGCTTTTCTGTTAGCCATTAGATGGGTAATTGTTCTTCCTTAAACCATATTAAATTATCCAGCTGATTACCTGCTTCAGCAGATCGTCTGGACCATCTTACATATTACCTACCATGAATAGTAACAACCAAGCATCCCGTCTTTCTGCAGCCCTACAGTAAAGCAAATCCAATTTCTTCCAGACAAGTATGTTGCAGCTTTTTCAGACTGCAAGCCATTTATTCAAACTCGATATTCTTTTAATGACTCCCCTTCACTTCTTTATTCCTACTCTGAATTATGTATTTTTAATGATCGTACAGTTAAACCTGTGGAATTTACTCTCTTGTGCATGCTGCATAGACAGAGGATGCTCTGCCCAGGAGGTGTTTGGGTGCACAAGGAACAAGCTCTTTGAAGATCAAAATGCGATTTTTCACCATCTTGTGACCCTTTTTTAATGCCTTGCCTGCTCTCTTGCCATGTATTCCTGACCCACCGGTTGAGAAACAGTATCCTGGACAGTTCTCACAACTGGTAAACAGAATTTTTCAAGTTTATTGAGCCTCGGGGCATGTCCCTTTTGACACTGCTTTCCACGATCTTTTGCTGCTTGTTATGGTGGGAGCCTTTGATCCTGAATGCATATAATATTCCTCATAAAGGGATCAGAGCTCCCTGCACTGAAAAACCTTCAGTGGGCTTAGTGCAGTCCCCTTCCCAGTCGGGCTTTTACCAACACTCAACTTTGGCCAAGGCGTCGCTTGGTCTCTCCTTGTGTTCAGTCACTGCCGTATCAGACGAGCATTTCAGAAAGTATTCCTGTCGTTAAAGCCTCTCCTAGCACCTTCCTACTAATTAGGCTTTGTTCATAATTTCATCTTCCCCAGTGTTTACCCAGTTTTGATGGTGGAAGACAAGTTTTATGTGCAATTTTATTGTTTAGACAAAAAAAAAGTGGTAAGAGTCAGTATGAAGTCTCTCTGGCAGGTGAAGCACAGCTCAGTAATACCTGCTTGCATCTTCCAGGTAATGGGCTGAATTCAGACATCAGATTCATGCCCTAAGTGAAGAAAGATAAAACAATTCACGAGGGGTAGAGCCCACACAGTAAGTATTTTATTTATATGCTGCCTGAGCTGAGCAGAACAGATTGGGATTCTCTTTTCTGCCTTACACTTCAGGATCTTACTGTGGCTGTTACTGAGCAATGAGACAGCACAGAGATAATGAGCTGGGCCAAATTAATGTCTGGTTTAAGTGATACTGCCTCTACTCATTACAGTCAAGTTGCACCAGCTTGTGCTAAGTGTGAAGTTAATTTTCCATCAGTAATTTTCACTGCTTTCTGAAGCAGCATTGCTCGGGATCCTTCCCTAAACCTCTTACTTTATTTTGCTGCCTCTTCTCCCGGCGCACTAACCAATATTTTAAAAAAAAACCTTCCTTCCTCTTCAGGACTTGGTCTCCAGAGTAAGCCTCCCCTCCAAGCCGGGTTCTCTCACAGTTAGCTTAGTTTGGCTTGTGCAGACACTGCAGAGTGAGTTACCCCAAGGTTGAGCCACAGTCGAATCTGACCACAAATGCAAACTCCATTTTTTTGGTAACGCTGATGGGGGCTTCAGCTCTTGACAGAGGCAGGTCAGATCCCTCTGCCTGGGATCCAGAGTGTTGCTCCCCACACCTAGCAGGGCTGTCACTGCCTCGGGCTCCCTCTGAAACCTTCCTCTGCCTAGAAAAGATCTTGGCTCCGTCGACATGACTGACTTGTGCGCCGGGTTCTTGCCTCCGGACTTACCGGTGATATCAACTGCCAAAGAAAACACTTCTTTTTGTACCACATGGGGCTTGTTCACTGCCTTTTCATAAATTTCTTCTCACATTACATGGGTGGGTAAACGTGCAGTTTGAATTCTTTGTTCTGATAAAACACTGCTTTATTTCTTGTGTGTCCGTGGAAGTTTTATCGCAGTTCTGAGAGCGAGCCTAAGGAAACGGGCGAGCAGAGGAGGAGGCAGAGTGCTGAGATGCGGGTGATGTAGCAGGGCCCTGTACCTGTGTTATGCAGCTGGATTAGCTGCAGGCTCCGCTTCTGTTCTAGTCCCCAGATCTCAATCTGTGCAAGTGGCAACTCGTTCCAAGTGGAAAATGCTTGTTCGTGTTTGCAAGGTGTTTTGAAAGATCAGTGAAGAACAGAGATTGAGAGACAATCTGTGGTACTATAAAAATATAATCACAAAAGCTATTACAGGGATATAATTTATGAAGACATTCCTTTCATTCAGTTATTAATGGAAAGGTTCAGATTTATGCCTTTTTGCAAGCAATGGACATTATGTCCTCAGCTGAAAGCATGTTTTCTTACATCTACCACCTGTAACTCATCCACAGCTGAAAAGGCTGAAAAACACCTAAGGAAGAAAAAAGGTGGGGGGAAAAAACCCAACATCTGAGCTTGTGCTAAGTCATTGTCAGCTAAAGCCACTGCTTCCACAAATTCCTTTCCTGCAGCCAAATAAGTTTCTGCAAAGGGCAATGGGATATTTTCTGAACTACAACTGCAGAGACCTGTCGTGGATGGAATCCGTGCTGGGATCTGTCTGGGCAGAATCACTGCAAGTCCTAGTCCTGAGCTGGTCAATTTTAATTTGGCAGTTTCATTTCATGAGAGTTTTAACCACCAGGAAGATGAGGTATTATTTGCTCAAGTTTCACCCAAATCCTTCTCCTTGTAGGAGCTGCCTTTAGGTAGCAGTAAAAGTGCTCCAACAAGGACAAACTGGCACTCTGCTCTTTTCCCAGGTGCAGGATGCTAGTCCTGCACAGTGGTATTTGTAACTATTTCTAATTCCTTTGGTGTTTCTGTGGCTTGTGTGTTTTCCGAAGAGGGATTCTTCCCCAGTTATTTGCCTGTGCTGGGAGGTGAGGGGTTTGGTACTCGCTGTGAGAAGCAGTTTCCAGGATTTGGAGTGTTCTCCCAAATGGTGATACGTGTTTGCTGATTCTGTGAGCTTGGGGATGATATGCTCTAGAAAATGCATTATGGATCCTTCATGGACTGTGTAACTCTTTCCATATTGAGTAAAATAACTTTGTTTTATAAGAGTGAAGATGTTTGGTTTTGGAAAATGTAAATGGCACTACTTGTGTGGCTTCAAATGAAGACCTTTGCTTGCTTGTATAGGGCAGCCTGTCTTTAGCACCACCATCTTCAGCTGTGGTCAGACTGTCAGTGGTGACACTCTGGGGACAGGGACAGGGCTGTGCACAGAGTTTCTTTTCAGCTACAAACAACATCACCATGGTCAAGGATTTCAGTGACATCCATTAATGCACAAGATGAAGGTTATTTATGCATTTAATGTTTATGGTGGATGTACTTGGAAGAGAGAGCCTGTGTTCAGTGTTGAGAACATTCTATTTATAATTTTAATTCCTTGCTGAAATTTTGTGTCCAACTGTATGAGAACCATGAATGTCAATTCCTTTGCACAAGAAGCAGTTTAGTTTCTTTGCCTGGTGTATTTATTAAGTGAAAGTTGTGCGTATTCCAGTAGTATTAAATTAATCTCTTTGTAACAGGAAAATTATCCATATTCTAAAAATACTTCAGTAGTTTTATTTTATTCTGTTATTTTAGTACATAAGATTGCTTCCTATCAGCAAGAATTCAAGAAGTAGCCCAGCTTAGAGTAGGTTGCCCTCATAAATTTTATCCCCCAAGGAGGAGGAGAAAATCAGAAATAATGAAAGAGCTTTAGCTAGGGAAAAAGCTAATGTCACCAACCTCATGATTTCAAGTATGGAAATTGTCTTTCAATGTGAAATTCATTATGTTTAAACAGTCCAATAATACCATGAATGTTAATAAGAAACAACATAATTGATTTTCCATAATGAGCCATCTATCAAAAAATTATTTAGGGGAAAATTTTGTTGGCCATCTAAAGAATTGTTATAAACACAATTTTGCATGCTATTGAAAATAAGGAACTTAACCTCAGATATTTTTTAAATATATAAAAAATAGCTAGTATTGTAAATAAATGTCATCATGGAAAGTAAAAGCAGACATCTTAGTGTTGGCAGCTCTGAATTTCCAACTTCTGATGTGAAGTTTGAATACCTTCCCCCAGTAAAAAAAAAGTTATTTGAATTAAAATTGCAGTATTTTTTCATGATGACTTAATTTATAGTATTTATGGGGGTGTGGTAAACACCAGAACTGGTGTTCTGTCCTTCTGTGTTTGAGTACAACATCTGTGCAAGGGATGAGTGTAAAGAGGGCCTGTGCTGTGCCGTGTGTTGCTGAGTGCCAGCCATGGGGCCTGCCAGCAGAAGGGGTGCCAGGGTACGTGCTGCCATCAGCACACGTCTGTGAAACACCTGAAATTCTCACATGGGTGTCTGTGAGCAGTGAAAAGCTTCAGCTGTGCGTGGGGTGAAGCTGAGGAAATGGAGACCTGTGGGAAAAGGAGCTTTCGTGGGGTGATAGCTGTCCTGTGTGCTCGCTCTGGCCAGAGATGGGATCAGCGGGGTGGGGGGAAGCATGTAGATCCCCCATACCAATTTCTGCTTTAAACTATGTTGGGTGCTTATTCTTAAACCGGTTCTCATCCTGCAAAACCTGACCACAAAGATCTAGTACCAAAGCCATCAAAGGGCATGAGCCTGGAGACCTCTTAGCACAACAGAGTTTCTGTTACCTTGACCCAACAGGGTAGATGTTGTGCAGAGAGCAGGAAGCTTTTCCTACCCTGCAGAGCAAGTAAAGTGCATACCCAGGAGGCAGAGGGACTGCAGTAAGGCTAGCTGACCTTAGTAGAGCTTTTTAGTACACATTAAGATGCTTTATAGGCATTTAGCTTTGCCATTTGATATTGATGAAAATCCTGGAGTAGTCATTAGTAAAGGAAGGGCTCAGTCCAGAGGTGATGGCCCTCTGACACCTCACTTCTGTTCATGCTCTCACACATCCAAGGAGACTTTTTTTTTTCCACCAGAAGAATTTTGAAAGCTTGGGTAAGATCTGCTTCCAATAGGCTGGAACCTTGCTACCTTAGGCCTCTTTAAAAATTCATGCACTTTAAGATTAATACTCCTGTTTATTGATTAATTTTGGAAGTGTTGTACTACATAGCTCTATAATGCAGTGGGTTTGTTCCATTATGGTTCATTCATTTGCTGAAATATGTTTTATTGCTGCTGAAGTTAGCTGAGAGGGAATCCTGTGAGTATCTTTTGTACCAAGTTCCTTGGGTATGGCCAGCAGATGTCTGGAGGGCTACTAGAAAAAGTTTAAGAAAAATGCTGCTTGAAATACCCTTCATAACTTCAGGTGTTACTCCAGGAGTGTCCAAAGTATTGCCCATCCAAGCTGGTTTCCCTTGCTGATGCTGTAGAGGCAGCAGAAAAGAGGATTTTGGCAAAATCATGTTTCTCAAGGAAGTTCTCTGGATACCAGCCACTAGCTCTCTCAAATGCTGTAGTTTTTATGCAGCCGTATTCAGCAGTGGCCGTGTGATTATACAGAAATAAAATGTTCTGGTTAAATTGTTTCGTCTTTGAAATAGTCCTCCATTAAAAACCCTAGGGGGAAAATGAGCATATAATTTTCTTGCTATTTTAAACCACGTAAGCACCAAGAAAAATAGTATGATTCATTTATTTTGGAGTGTGTTGATTAACTAGCAATTAAAGCTTTATAGTATTTTCTTTATGGAACAACAAAGGCCAGTTTAATGCTTTTTACTTTAGTTTCGGCTCATTGGACTGGCTTCATACCTGGTACAGTCAGATAAATGCTCTGAAAGCATATGAAGTACCTGCATGCAGCTGAACATGGCCCACTTAACTCAAAAATATGATGGGTCTTCACAGAAGGAACTTTTCATTCATTCACAGCATCTGGTTCCATTACATTCAGCCCAATCAAGCCATGAAATTGAAATTAAATGACTTTGGTGGTAATATTACAAGAATGAAAGCAAGACTGGGGGAAGGGAAGTACCTGCATGGCAGAAGAGGCTCTTCACGAGGACAAGCCGTGTAAAGTGCCTTTAAATTGTTTCACATAAATGACTGGATGCATGGGAAGATGAACCTGGAACTATTTGTTTTGCCCAGAGTACATTTCACCTGCTCTTTGGAATCTAGGCTGTGTCTCTGTAACACTTGCACTGTTGTCACCTCTTCTTGTACAGGCTCCCAGGCCAGCTTTCAGGTCTCTGTGGTGGGTCCAGTGGCAGTCCCCTCCACTGCCCCTGCCCTGCAATCCTGTTGCTGCCCAGTGTCCTCCCAGGTCATGGAGGGACTTCAGTCCTGCTGCCCCCCCCCCCCCCCCCCCCCGGGGCCC
>JAOQGH010000051.1:23673506-23689846 GCA_025769975.1 Gallinago jamesoni
GGTCCACCACCCGGTCCACCTGGAAGAGCTTCAGGTCCTCCTCGTCCAGGGCGATGTCTCCCAGGAAGGCAGCTGGGTAGGATGACAGAATAGTTTGGGTTGGAAAGGACCTTTAAAGGCCATCAAGTCCAACCCTGCCTGCAATGAGCTGGGACATCTTCAACTGGATCAGGTTGCTCAGAGCCATGTCCAACCTGACCTTGAATAAGGATGGCAAAATGCGGAGAGCAGGAGGAAAAAGATGGGTGGAGAACATGGATGCTGTGCCAAACCAGAAGAAAATCAGCATCTGGAAGGGGGCCATGGTTTCTAGCCTGAGGTCTCTGCCAACTTGTGTCTTGAAATGTGAGCAAGGGGAAGGTGAAGTTTGTGTGTGTAACTGAGAAACGTCAGGTGGTAGAACTGAGTGGTGAGGTGTTGCTTTCCATTTTGAGGACTGTGGTGATCTCGATGCTTGGGGCAGCTTCTAAGTCTTCACACTTATTTTTGCCACCATTACATTGATCTTCCTTCACTGTGCAGCTGTGATTTTCCAATGCAATGCGTGCAGCAGGGTAGGTGCATAGTGTGTTACATACACATTATGGTATACTACACAAGATGTGTAATGCATTATATAATGCATTTTTATTGTAACATATACATATTACATGATTTTATACACAACATACGTTTCTAAGTATTAGGGTTTGGAAGGCAGAAGGTGTTCCCATCTCCCTAGGCAATTAGCTGCTGAAAACGTCAGTGCTATGGCATGTTTTTAGGGAAGCTGTTGACCTCTTTAGGATGGTTTTCTGAGTCACATGGAAAGAGCAGCTCTGCTCAGACATACCTGGGCTGAGCTCATATACGGGGGAACTGCTGGGAAACGTGGGCAGCCTGTTTCCCAGGCTGAGCTGGTAGGTCCACAGGAGGACTGGGCTCCGTTTAGGAAAATAGGAATGTGCCAAAGGCTACGGAAACACCACTCGGATTACAGATATGGCTGCTGTTTCTGCTCTGCAGAAGTTGTCACAGCTCTGACAACTCTGTGTTACAGTTTTCCATCAGTGGAATAGTAGTGTCCTCCTGTGTCTGAGGGCTTGTTCTCAACATGCGGATTGTCATTGTCCCAAACAGTCTGCTTGGGGTGTCCTAAAAAAAATAATGGGCAGTTGATGCCCTTCCACATCCCCGTGTGTCGCTGGATGCCAAGCAGCAGTTCTCGGCCTGCTGGGCAGCCTGCTGTGACAGCAGAGCAGTTGCCCTGGTGTCAGCACGTTCCTCTTCGTGTGGCCAAGCTCTTGGCAAGGTGCTGGCATCAGTGCAAGCTTGAAATAAATACCTGGCTCGCTCTTTGTTGAAACAAGAGGGAAAATGGAGGATTAAAAATACAGAAGTGCTAATAAAGTAATGTAGCTTCATTTCTATATATAGTTTTCCACTTCAGAAAAGTTTTTTGAATACTTCTTGACCAGTTATTTGAGGTAGTTGTGTGCATCTGTTGCCAGCTGTTGGCACCCTGCTATGCAGCTAGACACTTGAATGGATATTCTTGTTATGTAGGACTAGATAAACATTGTCTTCTACCTCCACATAGCTCTTCCATGTTCAGTTTGGGTCCAAAATCAGGTGTCTACTCTCTGTACCTTGGAGCTCCCAGGAAAGAGCAAAGTGCAAATCTGTGCAGGTACCAATGGGGCTCCCAGCACAGAAGGCAAAGGCTTCTCGTGCCCCTAAGCCATTTCCAGAGTTTGGAGGGACCAGAAGCTGAGTGAAGGTGTCTGTGATCCCTGTCAGCCCCGACAGCGCTGGCCCGGGCTCCGTGCCGATGTGGGACAGGGTAGGTGAGGGCTGGGGGTTACGCAGCTCGCCCAGGGAACCGGGGCAAATCGGTGCCGGTGGAAGGAAGTACATCTGTGGGCTGCTCCCTCATCTAGTGCTGAGCTTGTTGCAGAGAACAAGTGCTTCATTTGATTTCTCTAAATACCTCATTGCCTCTAATGATAAACTGCATCTCCCCAGCAGTGTCCCCGCTCCTGCGGCAAGCTGTGTGCAGCTGCTGTGTTTCCTGTTTATGCTCAGGCACCGAATTAGTCACCTCCACAGATATTATTTCTTTTTCCTCTCAACAGCTTCACTGTTGCTTTTTTAGCTGGCCTCCTAATGTTCCTGTGATTGTAGGGAAGGATTTATTAAACATTAATCCGTCTAGGCTTACATGTATCTGCCTCAGGTTGGCAGCTCTGGGACAAGCCGGCTCCTGCTCATCTCCTGCCTGCAGTGAGGGCTGGGGTGCTCACCTCAAACCCCGATGCTCCTTTGCTTCCCTTCCTCAAAGTGCTGTGGGAAGCAAAATACCTGTAGGTCTAGAAGTTGGATGTTCTACTTCTGTGTACGCTGCCCTCTTGATGGGTCTGGACTTTACTGAAAACTTTGACAAGTATAATAAATGATGAGGAGATGTGGAGGAAGGAGAGGATGGCAGTGTTTCCATGAGGTGTTGAGTTTCTCCCTTTAAAAAAGATGGGTGCTTATTTGGGGGGGACGCTTTGGGTTTTTTTTTAATATATTTTCCTGGGTGCATTAGAATATGTTTATTTTTCTAGGTTAGTGGGTAAGATCCCATGCAAATTGTTCCTGAAAACAAGCTTGCTTTCCTTGTCCAGGAACAGCATGCCTTTTCATGTCTATATTTAGCCTTCTCATAAACGGGGATAGTTCCTAAAACCAGTGTCTTTCCACAGCCAATTCTGCCAGAAACCAGTCCAGAGAAAGCAATTTCATTTACCACAGCGATTCTCCTGCCTGACTATTTTTGGAGGTGTTTTCAAAGGCAAATGCACAGAAAGCAGCAGCCGTTTCAGTCACACACATTAAAATCAAGTTCCCTAATGTTAGCTGAGGAATGAATTTTACAACACATCACTCTTACTGTCATACCTGAAATGAGTGATTTAACTGATGACTATAATTTAAATCAAAATATTTCAGGCTTCATTCAGGGGAAAAAAAGTGTGTGAGGTTCAAATGAAAAATAAATCTAGACTGAAACTCCAGGCTTTGTTTTCTAATGCTAATTTTCAAAATAATGAACGTACTTCATCTTGTTACACACGTTACATGACATGACTCTCCTGAGGCGCAGTGGGTTGTGCCAGTGTCACTCGGTGGGTCCTGGCAGGGCTGCCACTCCGTCACCTTCCAGAGCCCACGGGTGCCTGGCCAGGGCACATTTCTGTGTGAATTCAACCCGCTGCTGGTGGGTGTAATTAAACAGGCCTTTCCCACGTGAATAAATACCTGTGTGGTTATGAAGAGGCTATCCCAGAGAAGAGAGCTGCTAATGAGACTGGGGATGACTGGGAAGACAGAATTCTGTGTATGAATTACAGTGGGGGCAAGGCATGCTCCTCTGTGGGGCTCTCTCATTAGGGGAGGGGATGCCTCCTTCCTCCTGCCATAAGGACAAAGTCACCTTCTCATGGCCATTGGCCTTTCCTGGCTCTGTCCACGTCACTCCTTCCCAGCACTGCCTTCACCAGATGGACCTGGATCTGGCAGATCTGCTGGGAGGGCTGGGTGGCTTCGCAGCCGGCTGAGGTGCCTTGTATGGTTGCCCACTGCTTCACCACCAGTTAGACTGGTGCTCCTTTGCTTCAAAGGTTGCAGTGAGCAGCAAGCTACCTGGCCATTTCCTAAGCCCCTGCCTATGAAATACCTGGGGTGGTCCCTTACACGTTTGTCCCATTTGTAGATGTAACCTCAAATCCGAAGAACTAACCCAAAACTATACTCCACAATGAGTCACATGCAACAGTGTGGTCTTAACTTCTTTTTTTTTAAAATTTATCTATGGCCTTGAACAAATCATGTGTTGGCAATCAGCTGTGTAACTCATTCTTCATACCACGTTTATCCTGAGCCAGAGGATCTTTTGAAGGAAAGGCATATCAAGTCAAGCTTGTGAGAGGCTGTATGAATGTAAGCACAGCTTGAAGGGTCCCAGGGCTGGTGGGAGCTGTGGCTGCCAGGCTGCAGTGTGCCACCTGCCAGGGGCAATGCGAGGGTTAAAATGGGGTGTGCATGGATGTCACAAATCAGATCTGCTTTTTGTTTTCCTGACTCTGTATTCTTCTGTGTTCTCCTATGATGTATCAGGAAGCCTTGGTTTCTATAGGCTTCAGAATTATGGGATTATTTCTTTTCACATGTACATTTGATGACAGAAAATAATCATTTATTAATCACTGAAGTATTTATTTGTACAAGATGGGGCGCTCCTTTAGTCTCAGTTCCTAGGTTTGCTCTCACTGTCCAATAAGGCTGAACTTCACTGAATGCTTCCAAGCATCCTAAGCTTTTAGGTAACTTGGGGCTTCTCCATCTAGAAAAACGAACCAAATCCCTATGGTTTTATGGATTCCCTGTTCCTGAAGTGAAGGGAACTTCTCCTGAATATCTCTCTGCAAATAAGCCTGCTTTGGAGGAGTTTTTCTGGCACAGCTGGTCAGAGGATCCTGTACTCATCAGGTTGGGGGTTGTAGCCGAGCTCTCCAGTGGCTCTCGTGTCACCTCTCAGCCAGAGCAGGTCTGGTTCTGAGGCAGTAGGGAATTCAGAAAAATCCACAGGCAATCTGTTACTTCTAGACACTTAATGCTGACTTGGTAGCCTTAGTGGTATCAGATTATTATGCATAGATATATACTTGCCTGTCCATCTGTTTGTCTCCCCTGATCCACTGAAATGGTGGAATATAATTCTTGGTTGTATGTTAAATCATATATTTATGCTGGAAGGGAGCAGGTGATATAAATCATTGCAGTGCTTAGTTCTTCGTTTAGAAGAAAAGAATGGTTTTCTTTTGTCTTAAATGCCTTTTTCTTTTTAATGTGCTATAAATTCAATTGTGAATAGGTTTTCAGAAAGCGAAACCAGGACTCTGTTTGGGGTTTCCAGGCTTTGGCTGGAATATTTAAAGCTTTTACTCTGTTCCTGAGCAAGAACCAAATGCTAGGGTTACATGGAAACCGTTACAGGGGTGTCCTGGTTGGTTGTTGCAGGGCAGTTAATTTGGTATCTGGATGCCAGATCTTTTCATCTGCCTGAAAGTGTGAATTTGTGTCTTTATTTCAGAAGATGCCGTTCCAGTTGTGTTTCTGTCCTCTGACTCTCCAAGCGCAAACACAACAAATAATAAAAAAATATTTCAGGAATGACTCTGGGGTGATAGGGAAGGTGTGGAAAAGAGCTAAGCCTCCTCTTTTCCCAGCTCTGAAGTGTCATTGTAGCCCTTATTCCCTTCTGGCTCTGTCCCAGAGGCCACCTTAACATGAAAAGGAGGAAGAGCCAGTTGGGGCAGAGCAGGGCTCACATCACACTCCGTGTTGTAGGGATTTGGGGGGGTGTAAGACCTCTTTGATAAATATTGATGAAAAAGAAGGTCAATCTGTAGGGACCTAAAAGGGATAAAGACTTCTGCAAAGTGGCCAAGCCGGGGGTCAGGCTGCCTGGGGGCTCGCTGGGGGGGGGGAAAAAAAGGAGCTAAAGCAGCTCTGCAGAGGAGTGGGCAGCACGGGTGCCCCACGCTGAAAGGGGTCCATGCTGAAACTGGCTCCGGTGGCTGTGGTGGCAGCATGGCTCCTGTCAGCACTTGGACAGGAGCCACCTGCTTCTGTGGGAGAACACAGGGTAGCGTGAATCTTCTCTTGCAAACTGAAGGTCTTTGTATTTCAATGAAGAAAATAAGCTGAAATCGCCTTAAACCAGAAGGAAGAGGTTTTGAAGCAAAAGCCCTCAAAAATGGGATAGGACCTTAGGAATCTCTGTGCAGCTTTAAATGCACCCTGGTCAGAAGTGCCTCTGGGTACCCTGAGGTCTGAAGAATATTATTAAAAAGGGAAGTAAGCTGGATCATTGCTTGAAAAAAAAAAATCAACAGCGGCACAAGCCCTTCATAATTTGAAATATGAAGTGTCCTCTGGGAGAAGAGTAACTAAGGGATTCTAAAATACCAACAAGGCTTTCGCAGACTTTAGGTTTTTTTTTTAAAGCCAAAAGTTGTATACCTCATCCTTTCTCTATAACCCAGAGTGATTAGAGAGTTCCTGTGAAATATCACACTGTTACAATCAGATGATACAAAAGATGTGAATAACCATATATTAAAGAAATATTTGAGCTTTGCCGAAAAGGGGGAAAAAAAAATATAAGGACAAATCTGCCAGAGAGGTAAATGTGTGCAAGTGCGGGTTTTATCACCTGTGTTAAAAGCTGGGTCCTATGTTCCTTAAATAAATAAATAAAATGTGTTTAATCATTCCCTGGAAATGAGATCCCCGCTGTAACAATTAATTCATAAAGCTGCCAAAGACTTCCAGGCCTGTGGGAGTCAGGCTGGCATCTGTGATTAATGCTGACTGCAGGTGTGTGGCCGCCTTTCCCCAGAACCAGCCAGAGGGGAGGCATCAGAAATTACTTAACGCTGCCCGAGTGGGCTTTGTCAGGAGACCCCCTGTGAACAGATAACAAGAGGGAAATTGTAATTTTACAGCAATTCAACAGGTAATATCGAGCGCCTCTCGGGGAGCTTTTTGCTTGGGCAGAGGAAAAGCATTAGATATGATTGAAGGGCACTCCCCCTGTTACAGATCTGAAGGGATTCAAAGATGCTGTTCCACGAGCTGCTGCGAAAGGAACGACCCACAGCTTCTGGGCTTGGCTGTCCTGGGTGGCTGCAGCGGGGGGGAGGGAGAAACAGAAGAGCTAATCATCTACCCTTGTTTTCCCTTCACAAGTCTTTGCTGGAAGATCCAATAAATGAGGAAGTTCAAGAGGTGAATCAGCTGCTGTGTGAGCTGTGCTCAGTCTCCCAGGCTCTGGGCGAGCCCCAGCTGGGAGCCAGGCTGGGATCAATAAGGAACGCGGGGAGCCTGGCTCTAGGAGTTCAGCTCTCCCTCCAGGAAGAGGGAGGGCAGGCAAAGGGCCTCCAGTCTTGATTATCATCTCGTTAGGAGGGAAGCAGCAATTCCGTTTAATTGTTTAATGAGGGAAAAGAGGTGCTTTTCTGATGTAACTGTAGTGTAACTAGACTAAGGGTAGTTTATATCTTTTTGTTGTTGTCACTTTTATAAACACATGCACTTGTGCTGTCTGCCTCGACACTGCAGCTTTTTTTACCCTAATGTGGGTTATTGTTATTTAAGATTAAATGGATGAAACAAGGTATTTTTTTATTTGGTATGGCAACTCCTTTAACCATTTTAGTTTGGTTTAAGAAGTTTAGTAAGTGCTGCAACTCCCCGGCCCATTGGAGGGGGACGCATCCCACAGTATCCACAGAATAACACCAGAGTGGGTTCCCATTTGAGCTGCACAGACCAGGGGTTGCTGGTACCACTGGGGAAGGAGTAATGTCATTTGGTGACTGGTGGTGACAGTGAAGCCTCCCTGGCATGCAGGAAGGTGCTGGACCATATGGCTGTCCTGCGTCCACGCACCCTTGCCCTCTCTATCCAAAGGCTTTAATTCACTGTGTTCTGCTTGACAAATAAAAGATGTCTGCTTTTAAAGAAGGCTCCCCTGCGTCACCACAGGCTCTGTAGCTCCCTGGGGGAAGGAGGTCTTCATAAACACCTTGGGTGTTTCTGGATACCCTATGGAGGGACAGCAGCAGACTGAAGGCAGGCACTTGATAGTGAAAGGCAAGGTCCCCACTGGTCCACAGCCCACGTAGGGAGGTCTGGCAGGGCTTGACACGTATCGTTTGCATAATCAAGTACTTCATATGAAGAGATTAGTTTTCTTGAATTCATACACTAAGTAATTTGAGAAACCATCTAGGGTTCCAAAGGTTGATATAGATCTGGTTTTATGTTGGCATAAAACAAGATAATGCATAGTTCTGTGTTTAATACGTGCTTTAAGTGTACTGTGATAATGGAGCACTAGCCTTTTCAGGCAGTCTAACCTGAAGAGAATTGGAGAATTTATAATGAAATTAGGGGAATGTTCAGTTTTGGTAATTTTTTTTTTTTAAAGCATCAGCAAAGAGGCTGATTTCTAATGAAGCTCTTTGTGTGCCTCTGAATTCATGACAGCTGAAACAATTCTCTTAGCTCACAGATTAGATTAGAATTGTAAAAATGAAATAAAATGCCATCTAGGTAAATGATCCACTACCCCAGGTGTTGAAAAACAATCCTGAGTAGAAATGGTCTAGGCACCAGATAATTAAATTACGATGACAGATGATAGTTTAATAAGGTGATCGTTATGAGAGTCCTTGGTAGGCTTGCAGTCTTGAGCACTTCTAACAGCATTGGCTGGCACGTTTGCAGGGAGGCAGCGCAGAGGATTTGAAATGAGATTTCCATCTGATGGCTGTCACTTCTGCAGGGAAAACTGTGTCATTTGTTTCCCATAGTACATCGCATAAAGCTGTGTTGTCTCTCTGTATGTGTTAGGCAGCTTCTTCTCATTATACAGCCTTATTGGGTTTCAAATATCTATTTTCAAGGGGTATAAAACAACTAGCTTTATCTCCCCTCTGTACAGATATTTAATAGATTAAAAGGCCCGTGCATAACAACTAAAATCCAATGGTGTAAGTACTGAGCACTTTCAAATCTGATTCTGTGTCTGTGAAAGTTGGCAGATTGACACAGGCTGATCAAAAGAAACCCCATGAAATTGGAGGAAAAGATGCATTTGTTATAACCTCAGAAACATTGAGTTCTCGCACTGTATCACCAGCAAACCTTCCCTCTGAACTAGGTGGTCTTGCATTAAAGAAGAGGAAAAAGCAGCTGTGGGCCTTCAGGCAGAGGGGGGGTATTCTCTCTCCCAGTAGAGGTATTTGGGTTTTGACTGCCAGCCTATTTGCTAGAGGCCCTGCAGAACCACCAGGAGCAGCACACAGTAGGTATTTGATATCTAGGCCAATGCCTGTGATCAGATTAGAGGCACAAGCTGCCCTGATGTCACCATACTGCTGACATCCACTTGTTTCCTTGTTTCCTGTTTTCCCTAAGATGGTTCACAGAGCACAGGTGACAGGGCAAAAGGGAGAAAGTTGGTCTCACAATGCAGCCCTGACCCCATAATGATTTCTTTCCTTGGGGGAAAAGCCAAACTTTTTTAAAAACAAAACGAAACAACCCCCCCCACACAAAAAAACAAACAAAATAAACCACAAAACCAATCCCACAACAAAAACCAACACAGAACCAGCCTGTTTATTTTGGAGCCTCCTGCATTTTTTTTCCTTTGCATCTATGAAGTTGGCCGTGTTCTGACAGAAGCCAGCCTGTGTGCGCAGCAGTGCAGGTCGCCAGCCTGGGAGGTGGCTCCAGGAGGTCAATCTGCTCGCGTTAGGCTACCAGAGTAGTGGCACTTGTACCATCTCGGGGAAATAAATCACTTGCTAAAGAGCCAGTTCAGTTCAAGAAGCCCATTGTTTCTCATCAGAATGCAAACGGAGAAAGGACAGGTTGCAGCAGAAGCAGCTTTACTGCCATAAATTAAACATGAGAGTGGTTTGGGGTTCGCAGTTGCTCTCCTGTCCCATCAGTGGAAGATCAGAATGAGTTAGAGATGTGACAGAAGGTGTAAGTCACAGTAGAACATGGCGTCGCTGCTGAGCTTTGCTTTCACAGGAGAATTTATTTAGATTGTCCTGTTGCCTCTCTTGATCTGAATTTAGTAGGCATGAGTACACAACCTTGAACGTGAAGGCAAGTGTTGCAGCCAGTGGGAAGCCTCTCTGTTAGATGGCAGAATAATTATTACTGATTTTCATGAGCTGTATTGATTTGCATGTAGAACTTATAGTTGGTATCTCTAACACACACTGTACTGTTAAAATTCATCAATACAGGTCTCATAAATGCCAATATGTAACAGCAGGTGCTGCTGTAATTTAGCAAATCATTATAATTTCTATTTAGTAAATCAGTTGCCATCACTGTTAATGTTTAATCTGTAAGTTAGTGCATCACCCAGCAGGATAAGAGGAACGAGGCTGCAAACACATTTTCAGTAAATATGATATAAATACTGTGACTCCTGCTATTCAGTACAGCCCATATGTTAGCTGTTGATAACTACGATTTTTCTATAAATACAGCATTGTGCCCTGACCTTTAGGAGGATGAGATGTAAAATTGAGAAATTCACCGTGATAAATATCTTCTGAAGGAAAGTGAAAAGGATCCAAATTTAGGATTGAGCAAGGGGAAAGGTTATGAAAGATAAGTATGTGCTTCTCTTAATGAGTTCTTAGGACTCAACCTGGACTAAATAGGAAATTCCAATCTTGAGCGTCCATTTGTTCAGGAGAGCTGTGTCTCCTGATGTGAGCAAAAAATGTCAAATCTTGATTTAGGTGTGTTTGGATGGGATCTCAAGAGCTCCTGAGTATATATATGATAGTGTTGTCATCCCAAGGTAAGATTGCAAACCCTGGGCTGGCAGCGATTTGCTGAGCTCAGGTGACACCACAGCACACCAACAGCATCACTGGCTCCGTGGGCCCATCCTCAGGGACCGTGGCAAGTTCATGGAGCCTCTTCTCCTCCGATGGGAGAATTGCTGCTGCCCCTGCTCAGGTTCTTTGCATGATCTGCTCTCATGCTCCTCAGTTATAGAGGAGATAAATTTTGTGTGCCCAGGTGCCAGTAGGTGGTGGTGCCCAAGGCTTTGTCCCAGGACAGGTTCTGCTGTCATTCACAATCTGCCTTTGTCTTGTGGCCTGACGGAGATGTACCTCATCTGCTGCACTGCAGGATTCGGCTTCTCCCTTGTCCCCTGCACACAAATAGTGTGAAGCTGTGGCAGGCCAGAGTCCGTGTCCCAGGGGAATCCCAGGAAGGAGAACAGCAGGGAGACGCCTCAGTCCAAGGAAAGTGTTGTGGCAGACAGCCCCCAGACTGGAACCACCCTTGTCCCAAGGGGTTCCCACTGTTGCGTATCCAACTTAACTCTCCATCAATGATAACTACACAGATGGCCTTGCTCCAGATGGGCCACTGATAGTTTTAGGTCTGCAAAGTTATTCATCTTGAAGCACATTTTAACACGATCGTAGCCAGGCTCTTCACACCAAGGGTCTCGGCACTGCCGGTGGGTCTAAATGGATGAGCAGCAAAGGAAGGGTCACAAACTGCTGAAAGACAGAAAAGACTGATCCAGAGAAAGGCCTTTGGTAAACATTGCTTCCAGCGCCCACAGCTTTGGAATAAAACCAAAGTGGTTCTTCTGTGGGTAAAGACACTCTGAGTGATTTCTGTAAAGTCTTTGATCATTTAAAAAGTTGGTGATTTTTAAAGATGACAGCGGGATAAATGAAAAACTCTCCTCCCTGTAGCCAAAGTTTTCCTGGCCAACTCAGAATCACAGTCATTTTCTGGCCTGGGCCAAGAGGAAAGCATAGTCTCTGCTTTTGGGGCAGACGAAACAGCTCTAATTTAGGAGGAGAAATAGTGTTTTCCACTATTTCTGTGGATAGTTGTAAACTATCCTTCCCCATGGGACACTTCTCTTGCCAGCCTGGTCCCTGCAGTGTTGGGGTGAAGTGTTTGCAGCTCAGGGGCAACTCTGCTTTTGTTGGTTTTCTGTTTGGTGTGTGGTTTGGGGGGCACAGGGGTAACCCGAAGCTGGTGCAAACATAAGCAACAGTGTTGTACCAGACACATCTTTTGAAATCAGTCAGTTTAACAGATGCTGACTCACTGAAGAAACAACCAGAATTCAGTTTTCAGAGGGAGATTAGGGGCTGCCAAACTTCTCCTCTGGTCCTACCCATGTGCCTCATCGCTATTATTGACATTTCTATATTTAAGAGGGTCTAAGGTTTAAATAAGATATTTTATTAGCTGCTCCCCAGCTTTGGAGCTTTCTGCACAGGGAGGCACGTACCCATTAGTGTTTTGGACAATTTTACTGTAACTAAAGAACGTGCATGTGCATGGTTGTTTTTTGTTTTTTTTAATCCCAAGTGCAATAAATAGTGTGGAAAATAGTCCAGAGTATCTAGATATTTTATTCCTAGTTATTTTAAAGTAGTGTCAACTTAATCCAGAGGAGCTTGTTTATGGTCTTTTTGTTGACACTATTTTTTATGCTTGAGTGTAAGAGAAACCACATGTTTGCTAGAACATCTGGCTTCTGAACATGCGTCATCTTTGCAGTTACCTCTTTGGTTACAGACAGAGGTGAAAGATGCTTCACCCTTGCTGTTCTGAATGGTGTGCTGCACAAGATACAGCTTCTCTTAGATGGAAGGTTTACTAAGGATATAAAGCTCTTTTCTGCTACGCTTTCGATTCATGTTGGCAGCCTCTTCTTGTCTGCATAATTTGTCACTTTCTCCTGATCACAAACTCTTAGTAATGGGCCCCGCACCAGGTCGAGGTGTCCCCTCTCCCATTTGGATTGAGAACTCCAGTTAAAGTTGGCTTTGTTCCCTTTCAGGAGGGGTCTCTACGTGTGCCTGGGACCAGGAGGAATCTGTTCCATGGCATCTCTGCTGAGTGGGAGTGACGCGGGGTTCATTCCAAAGAAACCACTTACCTTTCCTTCCTTTCCATTTTCTGTCCCTCACAGTTGCTTCTCCCGGAGAACTACTGCAACAAATATTAATAAAATTCTACTGTCACTTTGCAAGTGAGCTATTTGCAGTGCCTAATATCCCAGCATTTTACCAAGATCAAACAGTACTTGATTGGAATTAAAAATACCTTCCCCAGGTGAAGATCTTATCATTGAAGAGTCAAAAAAATGCTGAATTGTCTGATTCTGATTCAGTTAAAAATACCCCCTTTCCGTTATGCCAATACGTCAGCCTGCTGATATAACTGCATGAAATAACTGCTGGGGTGGGGGAGTGGAAATATCCCGTTGCATTTACTTCTTTTTCTGCCCTCAAGGCAAAAATCACAACATACAATATGGAAATGCTGGTTCCAGTGACATGTTTTATACCACTCTCCAATCTGGCTACAATTTTAAGATAAGCATCACATTAGCAAGCGTTTCATCTCCTTAAAATATCTCCTTAGGTTTTTTAAATGTAGTTCCTTAAAGCTTTCACGGCAGTCAAAGTATGTATTATTTCTTCCTTTCCCCATTCTTTCCATCTCCTGCCACCCTCACCAGCTTGGCAACGTTTCCTTGGCCCTTTGGTGACCGAGATTTCTCTCCCTGGTATGAAATTATAGCTCAGTCTGTTTTCTTCCCACCCCTGGGAAGCAGGAAGAAACCTTGCATTTCATGACTAAGTGACATTTAGCACATTGAGGATAATCAGTTTCAGCTCTTTTTGAGCAGGCACCGGTAGATTTAAGGAGTCAACACGGTAGGAAGTGTCTTACCCACAACAATCTGCCCACTCGGAAACAGCGAGTTGGACTTTATTTCATCTATAGCTCCTTTAAAGTGACAGCGTTGGGAAGTGGGATGCTCGTTTGCATCTCCGTTCCAGCAAAGCTGAGCTCTTGCTGGTTCTGCTCCGTGGCCCTGTGGATCCGGGTAACTGGGACTGCAGGGATAATGCTATTCCTGGCAACTCGCACGTCTCCGAGGAACTACTGGGGGTTGTGCTTTCAGAAGGCCCTTAACAATCCCTCCCGCGCCCTGGAGGCACCGATCAATACCTGACTTGCTCTTGCCGGTGTCATCAGCACAGGATATTGGCAGCATCTCCTACAGCAGGTGCTCATTAAGAAAACACAAGCTTTCCCTGCTCAGCCCTCCATTCACAGCACTCCCCGTCTGCATAATTCCTGTGCCTGACGTTTTCCCGGAGAGCAAATGAGCTGGTAGATTGGGCAAATGTGCTTGTGTAAATTCACCCCGGAGACCTGGCTGTCAGCTACCCCAGCTCGTGCAATCGAGCTGGGTTTATGAGTTATTGCTCTCGTGCTTATGTGTACGTGGCCTTTTTCAGAAAGAAAATGTACAACAGCCAATTCAGCAAAGCTCTTCTGAGGGTACAACGTGGGGAAGTACAAGATAATGGAGGAGGAGGATGGATTTTGAGAGGCCTGAGACATGGTTTAGGGGAGGAAAGGAAGGCAGTAGGGTCAAAACCCTGTTGTGTTTCATGATGTCTACAGCAGTCATACCCCAAATGAGTCGGGCTACATACAACTGTTAATTAAACTAAGAGAACAACTGATGAAGTCTTACAATGCCAGCTCACGTGGTTAGCAGATTAGAACAATTAAAGGAGAGGGAAAGAGCTATCTTGATATTGTGTATTGAATTGCAGAGGGGTATGTGAATATACCCCGGGGACAGCAAATGCAGGCGATAAAGGCTCGCTCCTGGCAGTAACGTGAAAGAGCAGAAGGCACAAGAGAGGGCAAAAATAAATGGTGAGAAGCAGAAGTATTTCTTCGTAGGCACCGCTGTAGCCATTTACAATGTGCATGTTACAACGCGCGGTGCAAAATGTGCAATAGTATTTTTCATGACTCATATATTGCTTTCAGTGACAATTCCATTGTATTGGGATTGCATTTCTCTGTGGGTCTCTGTGTTTAATGTTTGAATAAAAAACAAATACAAGCTTTAAAAGTCAGACAAACTCTGCTTTATTTGGCCTCTCAGCTGCCATGTTTCTAGTTTTGTTTGAAGGCCAGATGAGGTAGTGACCTGCAGCCAATTTAAGATGCTGATCAGGATGATCAATGATTAACGTGTTTGAATGTACTTATAAGGTACATTTTGTTTCATTAAAATATATTTTCTTTGAATGGATGGAATAAGATGGATAATCTATATTCCTTAGCATAACCACCTTTTTTCCTTCTTTATTTACCCATGTTACCCACAGGTTTTAGTAACAGTAATTTATTTGCATCTGGAGTGTGGATGGAAGGGTTGAAAAATATAGGGAGGCTGGTAACAATTCATTAGGAAATCCCATTAAAAACATCTTTTAAAGATTCTCCCTTTGGCAAGGGAGGACTTTAATTTTTTTCAGTTGACTTGTTATTAATGTGTTTTTAACCAGAGAGTTATGCTGCACTAAATCAAACCCCATACAAAAACTTAAACATTATCACAACGATGAAATGATCATTATTAATCAAACATGGTCTTGTTACGGTGATAAACCAAGGGATTTCCTTTGGGTTTTGTTTTGGTTTTGACAAGACCTATTTTCCATAAAAATATTAGCTGATATTAATTGTACTTAACTACTTGAAAGCTTCACCAGATGGGTTGCTTGCAATCTTGCAGGTGAAAGTAACGCTTGTCGTCATGATCTAATTTGGTGTAAGAGCTGCACCGTGCTGTGCCGAAAGGATATGCCATGTAGATGATTATTGTCAAAGCAAGTTTTTATTTTGCTGTGGAAAATATGGATGTTTCATCTTACCTGCTGTTATCCCAGGAAGCGAGAGATCCCTCACTGGAAGTCAGTGTGTCTGAGGTTTTTCTCAGAAACTTTCTGTTTGTCTCTCTTGGTTTCTTGCATCTCGTGGAGTTGCTGCGTAACTGCATCGGCGGCATCTCTTAGTCTGCATTGTCTTCTCCTGTGAATGTGGTACGTGTGAAAGGAGAAACAAAATATAAGGACAGTGAAAAACAACCTGTAGCTCGTACCTCAAGCAATTAAATACCGTCATATATATTTTACATACCTTCTTGTACCTCCTCTGTCCCTGCCTGGCTGCCTGGGTGGGTGAGGTGTGTCATTCTGCCCTTCTCAGACCCTCCCTTTGGTGCTGGTTTCTTTGGTCTCACCTGTGCCATCCTGGAGATGTAGCTGAGCTTCGGGCATCTGCGCTCCAGCAAACCAGGTGGAGACCTGGGTGTGTTTCCAGAAGCGAGAAGCCGTTTGTTTTCCCAACAGGAGCAAGGCATGGGGAGTAAAAGGGGTGTGAAAGTCAGTCCCATTTAGTGCCTCCCTGTTTATTCCTGCCCCGTTCCTCCCCTTCCATTACTTCTCTGGAGCTCTGTGCGTGGGCACACGATGAAGTCTGAACAGATCGAGTGGAAACCTGTCACTTCTGCAGCCCTGTTTATCATCCTGGCAGACGGGCACACGTGCTGGCACACAGGATGTCCGTGGGGGCTGCAGTGCAAGCACCGGGTACTGGGGACACTTGGGCTGGCTCTGTCCCCAGGAACAATGCTTCCAAACCTGTCACCTTGACCCCAGAGACTGGGGACTTTGGGGAAGCCCCCACTCTACCTGTGGTGGTGCCTTTTCTTGCGCCAGTTTCTGGTGTGGGTATGAAGGCTGTGTGCTGGGTACCAGTATAAAATCACAGAATCACAGAATCTTAGTGGTTGGAAGGGACCTTTGAGATGTACATACTAGTTTCAGTGTATCTTAAGGGACCTTGTG
>JAOQGH010000051.1:23689946-23753240 GCA_025769975.1 Gallinago jamesoni
AATCACAGAATCTTAGTGGTTGGAAGGGACCTTTGAGATGTACATACTAGTTTCAGTGTATCTTAAGGGACCTTGTGCAAACAGGCTCCGCAGTGCATTTGCCTTTGTTTGCTAATCAATAGGTACGTCTTTGGCTTATGGTTATTTCCAATCCTAGCCTTAAGTGGTCACACATCACTAACCTTTGGGTCACGCTGCACAGCTCAACTCTATGCCCAAGTGGCTAAAAGAGCTCAGACCTGATCGATGTGGATTGAGTGGCACTGACAATAAGAGTTATGCTTATTACATTGATTTTTTTTTTTAATATTATTTTTTTTCCCTCAAATGTTGACCACTGCTATTTTTGGTTTTCCTTGATGAGCTGTTTTGGGTATCTTGACAGGAGAAGTGTCTGTTTAAAATAAAAAAATCCAACAACAATAACAACAAAATCCTAACATCATTACTTCAACGTTACTCTTTGTTCATGGTGTGTTACTGGCAGCGACGTTGATGGGCAGGAGATAATGCTGCTGCTGCTACTGCTCATGAGTTTCATCTCCATCCCAGCATCACATCTTATGCTTTGGGCTAATGCCTGGTGAAAAGCACCTGCCTCAAGGAAGAGGTGTTTGTCCTTTTTCCTTCTGCCCTAGATCCAGAGTCAAGGACAATTACATGTGTGTGCTTCAGAAACTTAATGTAGTGCACGTACAGCTTCAGGGCTCAAGAAGTCTAAAAAGTAGCTCTGTTTTCAGAGCTTGATCCGGCGGCTCTGTCACGCGGAGGGTGTTCAGTCAATGGGACTTCTGTGTGGAAGGTCCTCCAAACGCTGCCACGAGAGCCACCAGTGTATAGTCACATGTGGCACTCATTTTTAATTTTGATGCATTAAAGACCTAGTCTCACTGCCTGATTTGGGAAAGCAGCTCTCCCTGGACATCCCGGGGGTGCATCAGGAGTGGGACCAGCAGGTGGAGGGAGGTCATCCTCCCCCTCTGCTCTGCCCTGGGGAGGCCCCATCTGGAGCACTCTGTTCAGTTCTGGGCTCCCCAGTTCAAGGACAGGGAACTGCTGGAGAGGGGACAGCAGAGGACCACAAAGGTGATTAGAGGCCTGGAGCATCTCTCTCATGAGGAAGGACTGAGGGACTTGGGTCTTTTTAGTCTGGGAAAAGACTGAGGGGGGATCTGATCAATGCCTATAAATACTTAAAGGGTGGGTGTCAAGGGGATGGGGCCAGTCTTTTTTCAGTGGTGTCCAGTGACAGGACAAGAGGAAATGGGCACAAACTTGAACGTAAGAAGTTCCATCTAAACATGAGGAGAAACTTCTTTCCTTTCAGAGTGGCAGAGCCCTGGAAGAGGCTGCCCAGAGAGGTGGTGGTCTCAGTCTGACATTCAAAACCTGTTTGGACACATTCCTGTGGAACCTGTTCTGGGTGGCCCTGCTTTGGCAAGGGGGTTGAACTAGATGATCTCCAGAGCCCCTTCTAACCCCATATCATTCTGTGATCCTGAGCAGACAGTGAATGGTAGGACAGTCTCTACTCCTGAAGGTAATTCAGAGCTGCTGACTCCGGTCCTGGCTTAAAATTACCTTCTGGAGGCACCTTCAGAGCTGTATAATGTGCCTAGAAAAACTCACCTCTCAGTCCATCCCTGACCCTCTAATACTGTAAGCATTTCATGGTGCAACTATTCCCTCTTCTGAAGTTTAGCTTTACTGAAAATGTCGAAACTGATGCTTATTTTGTAAAATGCAACTTCTGGAGGTCCCAGATTTGAGTGAGAAACTCTCATTGTTCCTCCAAGAACAATGAATGGCTCCAAGAGCCCTTTCATTGCAGGTAGTTAACAGGACCAGTTACCTTTGCAAAGCAGGTGGTTTTCCACCCTCTTTCTCTGGTGTTAGACTGACAGCGTGCTGTATGCAAACCAGAGGCACGTCCTTTGTAAAGAGCTATTAAGCATAAATTGCAATTTTCTCTGCCTCTAGATACTAGTGGGACCAATTTGAAAGGGAGAAGGGGGAACTGCTCATTTAAATAAAATAAAATAAAAAGAGCAGTCTGTGTTTGATTTTTTTATTAAATATTTTGCCACTAAGGCTAGAGAAACAGCTGGTAATTTTTCAGGTAGAAATTTGCCACTTTGCAGAGGAAAACCAGCTTTGCCTGTGCAAATGGTACGTACAGAAAAATGCGATAGGAGCGGTGATGGTGGGAGCCAGTGCTGCTCTTCAGTCCAACGTGATTAACAAAATATTATATTTTTTCGATGTGTACATACAATGATTTTGCATGCTTCTGTTTAAAAGCTTTGCTCGTGTTTCCAAATCGGGGAGAGTGTAATTAAGTGCAGAAGGATGGAAATGACCCCTTATTGCACCTTACCCTCTCGTTTGCTGTTGTAACCTGTTAATACGGTGTATTTCACACCTCATTGCTGACCACATGAAAAGTTTTTATCTCTAATTCCTTAGTAAATATTAATGCACAGTATTCACTAGTATCTGTCTATTTCATTTACTGTACCCATTTTTCTTTATAATTCGTTTTATTCCCTTTATCCTACGGTGATTCTAATCAAAGCCAAATCCAGTTGTTCTAATGATCAGTTTTTATTAGTCCTTCAGGCAAACTGCACTGCAGAGATATGGCAGGGGAGCCCAATATTATTATGGAGCTACAGAAATGATTAATTTAACCTTTTTGCATATTGCAAAAATTGAAACCATAATAAATCAGCAGAGGTTTATTATATTAAGTGATGTATGTAACCTATTAGCCATTTTGTTTGTTTTAGTTGTATAGCACTTGTCAAGATTTCTTAAAAATCATCATTTATGGTGCTGATCCAAAGGCTGCTAAAGCTGATATATAAGTGTCTGTGTTAGTTCCGTAGCTGACTGATCTCAGCTGCTCCCGTACGAGACTCAGGATAAAAGAAAATTAAAAAGTTGAACCCAGAATTCCCACAGGCTTCAGCAAGGCCAAGATTGAAGCAAATAAGTTTCGATTTTCTTAATAATGACACTCTGTTAGTTGTGTGTTTGTTTGTTTTTTTAAATCAATGAATATAGAAACCCCAATATGCACATAAAATTATACGTATTAGAGGCTTCTTGTTTCTCAGATCCCTGCTGTGAAGTGTATTGGGGGCAGAGCCCTTTGGACGAGTGGCTGTGACGTTGTCGTTACTGTCACGGCAAAACACAGGAGCGGTGCTCATGGATCTCGGCACCGGACAAATGCGGAGCGAAAAACTGGTCCTTCCCCAAAAAACTGTTTGTCCATTCCAGCAAACAGCACTGAAAAAAAACCTCAGTAGGTATGAATAAATATGTTGCATCTCACGTGAATAACAACAGTCATTCCCTGAGTCTCAGAAATGGTTAGAAGAGCCAAGACAGGACTTGGTTGCCAGCCTGCTGGCCTGCCCAGCCCAGCGAGCGTGGCCGGGAGCAGGGACTCGGGGCAGGCAAAGCAGTGGGAGTGATAATAATGTTCTCAATACTCTTACCATCCCAAGCAGGGCAAACAGAACACTTTAATTGGTTTGCAGTTCCAAAATATTTCACAAACACCAGACGGTGGAAACATTTCAGTGCTTCCAAAAGGTCCCAAATCCGGTTGCCAAGCAGGAGGCTGGGCTGCTGGTGCCACCTGGGCACGAGGAGCCCGGGGAGCCCGGCGGGTAGGACAGCTGGTTTGCTGCCTCCCTGGGGCTGGCACACACCCAGGCTGGCTGGCAGCAGGTCAGCAGCTCCTCTACCCAGCCCAGGGCTCGCTTAGAGGGTTTCACTGGTCCCTACGTGTTCTGCGGACTTGGGTTTTTCTCACAAAAATGTTATTCAATGGTGTTTGACAAGGCTTTTTCTTTGCTCGCTGCTCCCGACTGCTATTGTCATAGGTGGAGTGGGGCAGCCAGAGGACCTCAGTTACTAAGGTATCTCCTATTGTCTTTCCTGAGGAGGAAAATGTAGATATAATTTTATTTTTTTCCTGTTTTCCTCCCTTTCTCTTCCCCATTCTTCTTTCTTTGCCTGTAGCACTGAGCTGAGCCAGGTGAAAGTTGCGAGGAACTTTCTTCCGTAGGCTTGAAAGACAATGGAGGAACCTGAAGCTCTGCAGGGCAGCTCTGCTCCAGGGCAGTTAAAAAGGACACATCTGAAGGGAGTAGATATGGGGAGATCAGTCAAGGCTGGGGTAGAAGCAGCCTTTACTGTGACCCAGGGACCAAGCGGGGCTCGGGCGAGCTGAGCTCTAGAGTGGCTGCTCAACGGGAGGAGTAAGGGAGTGCTCAAGGAAGCACAAAGCAGGAGCAGATGTTGGTTGATAGAGACGTGAGAACACTAATACAAATTCTTGCAAATAAAGGCCTACTGGTTCATACTCAAAAATAGAAAGCAATAGGTTTTAGAGAGGCAAAATGAGCTAGAAGGAACATGGCATGACACTGAGGTTCTCTTATTAAATCAAACAACTCTTGTTGAATACTGAGAAGCAGAGGAAATGAAAAATCAAAGGCTAATCAAAAATTATCTATTATTCTAGGCTTTTTTTCAACTTTGGGAGCTGGCTTGGATTTCACTTTGTGGTATAGCATATCTTTTATAGAAACATCCATTTATAGTTTTAAAATTATCAGCAATTCATCCAGTGGGTTCATTACTATTGAAAGTGTGGGGCTTTTGCCAGCCTAAATTTGTCTGGTTTCATATTCTGCCTGTTGGACTGTTGCACCTTTGCTAGGATGAAAAGCCTCCTCTTACTGGTTTTGCTTTCCCCAGGTAAGTATTTACTTAGTGATCAGACATGCCTTAACCTTCTTTTTGATAAGCTAAATAAATTGAACTCCTTGAGACTGTCACTGTAAGATGTGTTTTCCCATCCTTTAATCAATCTCACGACTTACAGCCATATCCAATTTATCAAGCTCTCTCTTGATGTGTGAACACCAATGCTGAATGTAGTATTTTGCTGGCAGTAGTGGCCATAAACGTAGTGGCAATAGAATTTATTCCGTTTTCCCTTGCTATGTGCCCAAAGCACTCTAGTCCTCGTAGCCATAAAGCTGCTTCGCAAGCTCGTGCAGGGTCGGGATCTGAAGGGATGCTCCAGTCCGGCCGTGGGCATTGTTCCTGCACTCATGACTCGCTCCGTCTACCTGCTCTCGGGTTCATCAGGTCATCCAGCACACGCAGGAGGTGGTGGAGTTTTCTCCTCACGACGTTTGGTCTTTGCTATTTATCATATAAATGATTCATCAAACAATCTTCACTTTGTGCTAATCACTGGCTGCATGCAGAGAACTAACAGAGTACGGGTTTGCCAACGTTACTGTGCATGTAGCTCTCCTGATTATATCAAAACAGTTGTTTTCTAGCATGAAAAGACTTCAGTTTTACTCAAAGAAGGAAGCATTTGCTCTGTCAGCAGTTCCTACAGACTCTCTTTTTCATGCTAGAGCTCCCTTTGCACAGTCCCTTTGCAATTACCATGCCACACGTGTGGTGGGAATTCCTGGCCATCGCCACGATAAAAATCCCTTCCTTGTATTCTTGACCATCAAGTGAGGAAGGAAGAGGCTGGGTTGGTTTGTTTGGGGGCTTTTTTTGTTGGTTGGTTTGTTTTCCTTTGTGGGAAGAAGGGTGTGTGGGAGGAGGGGGGGGTCTTGGGGTTAGAGGGTCTAGGTTAAAAGGTAATTATTTTTGTAACAGAATTAAAACCTGAAACACATTGAACCGATTTCTAATACAAACAGGATCAGCATTAGCTTTTAAAGGATTGCTATTATCGTTTCAGGACTGCAATGTGATTTAAACTGTAATAGATATTGATTTCTATATTAGTGTTCTTGCTCCTTGTATTGCATTTCTGCTGCCATCTGCTAAAACAGGAATGGCATTTTTCACTTTATTGACTGGACAATGAGTTGGAATACGGTATTCCTGCACGCTCCGGATCACCGAGATGACTATAAGCTTACAGGGAAGAGGAAGGCTGGGGACAATTCAGCAGCTGAGACACTTGCATTTTAAAGTTATAGGTACCAATTATTAAGCATATACAGAACCAAAATTCTTAAAGGACTTCTAAGCCAGTTGTGGAAAGGCAGAATTTTACTCTGAAGAGCACCAAGGCTACTCCACAGGGCACTGTTATTTAAAAAAAAGAAATAATTACTGCAGTGTCTGCACTGATGGTCTAAACCAGCATGGGTGGGATTTCCCAGGGCTATCAGTTCCAATTTGGTTGAGGTCCCGCTAAAAGCAGCGGTAGTCTCACTCATGCAGGCAAGTGCTGTCCTTGCACTGGTAACCCACAAATCCTTCTCCCCAGTCCAGACCAGTAGCTGGCTGGGAATTTTCAAGCTCCTCACCGAGCCCAGCATAACCAAACTCACTCCCAGGCTTATTCTTCCAGATCTCCTCTTTCCCGGTTCTCACATCTATATTTTCATTCAGCATCGGCCTGTTGTCTTGTACCTTTGGAAAAGCCACGGGGGTCTCCTTTGTGACACCTCGCGAGGTCCAAGCTGTGGCTCCATCTTGCAGGTTCAGCAGCCCCTTGGGAGGACAACAGTCTTCCATCCACGGGCGACGTGGCAGCTCTGGACCAGAGCAAACACATGTCTTTAGGCCGTCTCTCCTGTGCTCCTCATGCTGCAGACAACTTGCCCTTCATTATTTTCTCTCCTTAAAAGTCCTCATTGTTATATACCTAAAAGGAAAGAGGAGGGGGGAATAAAAAAACTGTGCACTGGTAGCAAATGTGCCTTTTAGCCTTTTCTGGGGCACAGAAAACCCCTTTGTTGCTGGTGTCTTGTCCTTAAAAAACAGCCACCCCATTCTCTCTTCCCTCTGTCCGGAGGGCTCTGGGGCAGGTTGGCCACTGCCCTTTGCTGCCCACCCCGGGGTCTTCCCCTGCTGCCACCCAGAAGGTCTGTGAAGTCATTTGTAGTGAGTCACTCTATAAATGAACTTTATTACAGAATGCTATTCAAAATTGGAATATTCTGAAATGAAGTTGCCTCTTGATTATGACTTTTCCCAGAAAACTGATTTTGCCTAATGATAAAGAACGGTAATAAGCAGTACTTAATTAGCATAAATTAAGTTTAATGGGAACAAATTCTGCTAGTGCCAAGTAGTTAAGAGGTGTTTAATAGAACTGAAATTCTGAGAGTTCATCTTGTACTACCTGAAGGTGCCAACTAAATTTTAAGGTCTGTGTTCTACAGGGCATTCAGGTGGCCTCTATCAAGTGTGCAGCTAAAGTTTGGTGGCTGTAATTCAGGGAGAGCTGGCCCAAATTGTTCAGGTTCATTAAACAAACTTGTGTAAGAGTCCTTTGTTTATTTATTAAGGTAAACATAGAAAATTATTTTAAAATTTAGAGTCGGAATCTAGGAATGTAAGATTGTACGGGTATTTCTAATTCTGTCAGAGATGTGACTGTCTCCTTATTCTGTCTCTGACAAAAACCTCACAAGTGCATATTTCACAATTCCCCCGGTGTATTCTCAGTTTCCAGCAGTCTGTATCCTAGGGACTTCCTCAGCCATTTACTGCTTCTCTATTGTTGAAATATTTTATTTTAAAATTTTTTCCCCTCCTGTCAGGCACTCCTGGACAGGAATCATAGTGTATGGCAAAAGCCCAAATTGCAGACTGGACATTTTCATTTTCCAGCTTCTGTCTACGTTTCCTGATATGTGAATGCTCAACTGTGTCCAGTTCTGGCCTCTCCAGTTAAAGAAGGGCAGGGAACTGCTGGAATGGGCCACTGTAGCAAAGGGCTACAAAGATGATGAGGGGCCTGGAGCATCTCTCCTATCAGGAAAGGCTGAGGGACTTAGGTCTTTTTAGTCTGGAGAACGCTGAGGGGGGGATCTGATCAACGCCCATAAATACTTCAAGGGTGGGTGTCCAGAGGATGGGGCCAGTCTTTTTTCAGTGGTGCCCAGTGACAGGACAAGAGGAAATGGGCACAAACTTGAACAGAAGAAGTTCCATCTAAACACGAGGAGGAACTTCCTTACTTTGAAGCTGTCCACCTGGACAAATTCCTGTGCAACCTGCTCTGGGTGGCCCTGCTTTGGCAGGAGGGTTGGCCTAGATGATCTCCAGAGATCCCTTTCAACCCCATATCAGTCTGTGATTCTCAATCTTCAGTTGCGTTATTGCATGTAGTTAATTATAGGGGTGACCCATCAGTTTTCCTTGGTGAGACATGCTGTGTTCCTCCTCTCCAGGCGCAATGGGCTCTGCTTCCCAGGTCACAGGAACTAGGAATTTTGGGAAAAGTAACCCCACTGTCTAAGTGCACCCAACCAACGTGTACACATGCGGCTAATGTTATTGACCCATGTGTCAATGAGGAACAGAGAGAGCTGGAGGAATTGATTCTAGAAAAAAAACCAGAATATTCCAAAAATATCGGTCATGGAAAGTGTGGAATAAAGCAAATTTAATTTTAATAATACATGCTTTGCATACTAAAATAAGAATTTGTTTGGGTTATTTTCTTTAAATCTAAGAAAGAAAAGAATCTTTGTACAGAGATTCTTATAATTGGGAAGATGTTAGGAAGCATTACTGAGAGGCCAGCCCCCAGCAGCACCCCGTGCTCCAGATGTTACGCTGGAAGGAAGGAAGGGTGTCTCTGCCTCTGTAGGTGGGAGCGGGAGCTCAGTGCCAGGGGAGCGCCGCTCCGGGGCAGAACCGGTTCATTATCTCATGAACGACACAAAGCAACAGGATTACAAAGAGGGAATGTGGTTTTACTTAATTTGTCACTGTGGTTTTGGGCAGATTGGGTCTAAACCTGGCCTTTTTCTATGCTGTGCTTAGCTAGAGCAGCCTGATCTATTCCGTGGTCAGTTAGGACCATGCAAGTTAAAGTCCTTTCTGCAGCTTTGGCCCTTTTTTCTTGTCTTCTCTTTTTGCCCTGACTTAGGCTAAGAGCTCTATCCTACCGAGCCTGAACTCTGATCACCTTCCACAAGGAGGGGTGCAGGAATCTGGCGTTACCACAGCCCCTCTGGCATTCTCGGAGTAAATCCCCTATTTGTTCTTCAGATTAGGAGCAGGTTTTTTAACTCTGTGTTTGTAAAGCACATAAGCTTGGTGCCCAGGACTTAGCCTTCTAGCTACTATTAAAGGTCTGCTTTGAGCTCTGCGTGGGTAGTAAATAACTTGCCCGTGTTTGCTGTGAAAGCTTATAATTTACAGGCAAATACGTTAGTAAATTCATATTTGGATTTTTAAGCAATTAATTCAAGTCAAACACAAACTGAGCACATGTAAGGCAGCTAAATGCTACGTGTGTTTCTGCACCTCGCTCTAAACTTATTCTTCAAATGAGAGCTGCCTCTTTAGCTGCTAATTTTGGAATCAGAGGAGTAGATTCCTCAAACAGACCGGGCTCTGGCCCTGTACCTGGTGGTTGTGGGTGTCAGAGCAGGAGGGAACAGCGTGCCCCGGGGCCTGGGGTGGGGTTTGATCCCCCCCTGCACTGGGCCATGTCATAGTCTAACCAAGCACAGAGCTCCCATTCTTAAAAAGAAAAGGGTCTGCAACAAACAGCTCGGCTTCCCCCAGCTAATGAAAATTGTTGGAAAACAAGGAATGCTGCTATATTATGGCATGTCCTTACAGTCTTAGGGTATCTGCATGGCCTGTGGCTGTGATAAAAGAGGACCTCATGGCCCTCCTCTGTATTTATTCTTCCTGTGCTCCTGTGTACAGCCTGGGAAGGGAGAGACAGAGAAAATAGCTCATTTTCCCAAGGCTACAGGAAAGTCTTTTAGGGACGCAGGAGGGAATCTACCTCCCAGGAATTGCAGCCTGGAGTCCCTGCCCTGCCTTGTGGCCGGGCACTGTGCTGTGCCACTGAGTATAAAGCAGAAGGAAGAGGAGAGCTGCTGCTGGAGTGAAGGCTTAGGTTTGGTGGCTGCTTCTGAAACAGAGCCTGCGGTTGGGAATGTTTATCATCCCGCTCCTAATGAAGCCATTACACTGCAGTCACAACTCTGAATTGCAGCTAATAGATTTTCATTTTGTTTTCTCAGTTAAGTCATATTTGATAAATGCAGAAATGTGTAGGGAGCAGCTTATCTCAAGTAGACAGTTTCTTTTTAAATGGCTGGCTTGAATGTGCTTTGCATGAGGATTTGGGGAAAGAAAACCAGGGATTCTGTAGCAAATCTTCCCAGGTATTAAATGGCAAACCCAGAGAATCCACTCACTGAGCGCCAGTCCTTTACCTTTTAGTGTTAACCTGTAGCTGTTGCAGAGAAGCATTTTTTGTGTGTGTGTGTGTGTGTATGCATGTACTCATGTATTTGCGTGTGTACACAACAATTTTATAATATTTGGTATGTAATTCTTTGCAATTCTTCCTATGTTGTTTTAAAGATTAGCTAAAATTCTAAAATTCTTCTATAAGAAACAAAATTCCACTACCTGCTTCTCTGCAGACAAATGCATAAAGATGCAACTTATTTTTTTTTTGTCCATTTTATTATCTTTTCATCTTATTTTGAGTTTAATTGGTGCGTGCTGGTTTGCATATAGCCTAACACTAGTCTGGAAAATGATAGTGCCAGCATGTGTCATTGCACAGGGTTGTCCATTTCAGAATTACTTTGGAAATGTTTTCTACAAAGTACCTCAGCATATATAATACAGGGAGGTAATTATTTTAGTTTGGTTTTTTTTTTAAATCCTGGCTGGAAAAGTTCTTACTGTAATTAAGACTGCATTTTCAAAGCCGGTCTCCCAATGCTATCCTGAGGAACTTTTCAAACTTTGAGGCCAGAATTTTCAAACATTGAGCCCAGACTGCAAGTATGCAAATCTGTGTTTTGGGGCAAATTTTTGAAGGGGTTTTATAGCTGCCGATAGGATTTTCAGGAGTACCCGTGCAAATCCACAGCAGACCCCTTTCAGCAATTGAAGGAAATACAATAAAATCATAAAGAAAAGCCTGTTCCCTTGGCATTTCAGATAGCAATCATTTTGGAGGTGCTGAGCATCACATCTGGAGAGTTAGCTTAGCATTGGGATCAGTTGTGGCCCAGCTCAACAACTGCATGTGGAGGGAGCCAGGAACCTTCTCCCCGCAGCCCACCACCCTTCCCGGTGAGGACACTCCACAGGTTTGCAAATCCAGGCCCTGAGTTTGTCCTGGCCCCGTGCCCAGTTCTCTCTGGGTAAGTTGAGTCTCTAAATGTCCTTAACTGGATCAAAAGGCTGAAGAGTTTGTCACAGGTACCGCTCTTTGACAACAATTGCCCTATTGTTGGCAACTCTCTCTTTTTGCCTCCCTCCACTTTTGTCTCCTCCATTTGCCTTCTGGATCTTCTCCTCTCGCCCCAGTGCTTTCCCAGGGTTTTTTTTCTCAGCTCTTTCTTCTGCCTCTACCGCTTGTTTCTTGCCTGGAGCGTTCTCTGCCATGGTTCCTGCTGCTGGAGACGAGTTTGGAAAGTACATCTCTCCTTGTCCAGGCTTTGGGCTTCCTGTACCTTCACACACACTACATTTGTGATCTCCGTGCAGTTTTTGCTTTGCCCCTACTCCCAAGGCATAGGCTGGGTGTCTGCAGCGCTGCTGCTTTCTGTCTGTCCATCCCCAGTTATTAACCGCCACCATAACTGGCCTCCCTACCCGCAGGCTGTCTTCTCCAGCTGACCTCCACCCCAACCCAACTCAGACATATAAAACAAAATTAGCCAGTATTGCCTATTTCGATAAACAAGCCAGCCAGCAGCTCACGTAAACTGTGAGCTATGCACCTACAGTAATATGACCTCAGACCATTAAAATCACATACTTTGTGTCTGTTTTAGGATTTGTATATAAATGGTGTACAGAGACACTTTATTAGAGCTTAGCGAAGCAAAATCTCGTCTTGGATTTCCACAGTTCAGGAGTTACTGGTTTGAATGCACTTACAGGGGTTAAGAAGAAGGAAGTGGAAGTTTGAGACCGTGTTTGTTGAAACTCCAGAGAAATTATACAAAGTCAGTCTGTTTATCAGATTACTGTCATCCTTGTAAGACAAAATGATGGGAAAAACGCACTCGGTGTAGAATCCCACATCAAGAAAATAATCGATTAATCCACTGAACTGTTCTTCCAAATGTTTTACCAGAGTAAGACATACACAAAGTAGACCTTTGGCAGACACCAGCATGAGGACATTGCTAGGAACCTGAGAGAGCTCTTGCTTACCTGAAGGCTTCCGCAGTCACGGACGACTGCTTCACATGGCAGTGCTGCTAAGTGCAGGAGGGTGCACGTTAACTTCAAGACGGTGTAAAAACAGCGGTGAACGTTTTCAGCAGATTCTTCAACTGGAGTTGTATTTCTCTGTGATGATAAAAGTAAACAACAATAGCTGCACTGTCTGAGCCACAGTTTCTTCACCTCAAAAACTGCACCATTTCCCAAGGCAGCTTCTTGAGTCAGCTACTGTTTCTCTGCCAGATCTGTGTCTGATCTCTGAACCACTGCTTTCTAGGTCACTAGAGACCAGCAATGAGGAGTGATGTGTTAGAGATGTGTTGTTGACACAGCACGTTTCAAAAATGTATGGGCCCAATCCTGACAGATGCTGAGGCTCTGCTGGCCCTGCTCACGGAGGAGGGATAACGGAGGAGAGAGAGGCTGGCTGGAGAGAAAGCCAACAATGCTGAAATCCCAAGAATTGTATATTCACATCTAAGAAAATCATAAATCTTTGATTCAAAGCTAATTGGCAAGAGTCTTTCCACGGAACCCAGTGAGTACTTAAAACTGTCTTGAAGCAAATAAGAGGTGATTCAGCCTAAAAGCATCTAGTTCTTTTCCTTTCCTCATACAAAATAGACACTAACATTTGAAGGGGATGCAATTAAATGGTTTTTATTTCTGTGTAGCAGTTAATCTTGTGCATGCAAATAGTTGTGACTGAAACATTTTATTACTACTTGTTTTGCCCTTTCAGTGAAATTTAAACTTTCTTCATGCATCCCCATTTTTTTAAATTCTTGTGTTTCATTAAGAGCTTACTGGGACTCCAGACTCATCCATTAGCTTTCTAATGATGACATAAGAGCTGGTGTCTGCCAGTGTCTTCTGTCAGCAACAAAACAAAAGTAAACACGTCTGAGACAGTGGGTTTTTTTGCTCGGATTTAAGTAAATAGCCTCTGTCCAATGAAACATTTCCTTTTCACTGATACAAGTGTCTCCAGCACTCAGAGGTGGGGATCTGAGCCCAAAGCAACTTGTTTGCTGCTCTGGCTCTCCAGGAAGATCACTTTCTGCCAATGTTGCTTATACCATCCATGTGAAGGAAATCCAGGTGTCGGTGGCCGGTTGCCCTGTATGGTGTCCTTCCTAGACAGGATCTTTTGGATCTTTTCCCCAGCTCCCATACAGAAGTATAGCCAAGTTTCATCTCCACCAGGAAATTAAAATAGCTGTTTTCACTCCCAGCCTCATAACTGTAGGCTAAAATAGCTTCTCATGTGCTGAGCACCTTTCTCCTCACACAAGTGGCCTTGGTGACCATTTGTGTCACGGTACAAGAGGGTAGACGGTGCAGCCATCTCCCCAGAGGAAATGTCTAGTTGCAAATCAGCTGTGAACACTGGTGCTACTGGTGCTAATGCCATCCTGTCTCAGAGAGGAAGGTGTAGCCCTCACTGGAGCATGGGGTGTGTCCCTCATGTCACTATGGACTTTCTCCACCCTTGAAAAAGCCCAGAAAGCCAGCTGTATCCTGGGCTGCATCAAAAGAAGTGTGGCCAGCAGGTTGGCGGAGGTAATTCTGCCTCTCTACTGTGCTCTGGTGAGACCCCACCTGGAGTATTGTGTCCAGCTGTGGAGTCCTCAGCACCGAAAGGATATGGACCTGTTGGAACAGGTCCAGCAGAGGGCCACGAAGATGATCAGAGGCTGGATGAAGCCAGGCTGTGAGAGTTGGCATTGTTCAGCCTGCTAAAGGGAAGGCTCTGTGGAGACCTTATAACAGCCTTCTAGTACCTGAAGGGGGCCTACAGGAGAGATGGAGTGAGACTTTTATCAGACAGTGTAGTGATAGGATGAGGGGTAATGGTTTTAAACCAAAGGAGGGGAGATTTAGATTAGACATCAGGAAGAAATTCTTTAGTGAGGGTGGTGAGGCACTGGAACAGGTTGCCCAGAGAAGCTGTGACTGCCCCATCCCTGGAGGTGTTCAAGACCAGGCTGGATGGGGCTTTGAGCAACCTGGTCTGGTGGGAGGTGTCCCTGCCCAGGGCAGGGGGGTTGGAACTCAATGATCTCTAAGGTCCCTTCCAACTCTAACCATTCTATGAAAGCCACAGAGAGGCCATCTGTCCATTTATTTCCTTACCAGGAGGTAGGCAATCACAGTAAGGTGGCATCTGGGGGACTGGTTGTGTAGTGGCTGCTCTTTTGGATGAGTTCTGGTGAGAGGAGGAGGTGTGGGACGATGCTCTGAGTGGCTTGCAGTGTGACTGTGTGGATTCAGCTCCAACAACAGGGCTGTAGGTGCGTAACCTTCTCCCAGCTCTCAATGGCTCCCAAATACTGTGACAGGCTCTCAGGAGATTTCAGGTGACTTGGTGGAGGCCGATCCATTGCAGATACGTCCTAAAATCACCAAACCATCCCCATTGGCAAAGCATTGAAGTGCATTTCTGTTAATAGGATGGAAGTGTTGACTTGAGGAGTTTGATGCAGTAAGGAGTTTAATTAAAATATGCTTTTTTCAGTAATGTGGCTTAGATAAAATCAAACTCTCAGACAACTTCAGTAAAGAAATGTTTCCCACAATATTTGTAAATATGCGGTTGAATCCTCTTTGATTTTTAGTGCAGATGTGACCCTTAATTTATTTTCTTGTTTTCAGTACATTAGCAAATCTCTAAAAAATAAATTTTGGAAGAGTTTTCTGTTGCCTCAGTTCGTTTATTCAAGTTTTCATTGCTTTGATATCCTTTACAACAAAGAATCAAATTCATGAGGGTTTTTTTTTTTTGGTGTGTTGATGAATGTTTGCTTTCAGTTAGAAAGTAATTATTCCATAGATAAGACTTTTTCAGCTACTAAGTCTACTTACATATAGTAAATAAGCTGCAACAACATTTTCCTGCATAATATGAGGCAAACTATATTTAAAAAAAAAAAAAGTTGCAGAAAACTTATAGAACAGGAAAAATTCTGCATTTCCTTGAAGCTTATGGAATTCTGCCAGATTGTGTCTGTGACTCCAGAAGCTACCTCTGGCTGAGCTGGAGGCTCTGTGGTACTCATCTTGTCCTATGGGTGAACCTATGGGTCATTGTTAGACATGAGTGAGACACAGCACACCTCCTGTAGTCTAATTCAAAATGTTCACCACATCAGTTGGAAGAGTTTTGACTTTATTTCACGGATGCTGCGTAATCCTTTAGTAAAGCAGAACAACTGATTACAGGATCACAACAGTGAGGTCCATCCAGGCCGCCAAACTCCCCATCGCAAGCTCCTCCCCAGAGGGCCTGGAGAGGAGTGTTCCTTCAAATGTGCCTTCAGATAATTGACTTTTGGGTTGAAAGATCTCTGGCTGTGTGCAAGGCCGGTTTTTGTAGTAGCCGGCAAGAGGAGACACTTCTTAGGGATGATATTTCTTTTGGGGAAATGCCGTGTTTTGCTTTGAAGTCTGATTTTCTGGGGAAGTGTTTGGGGGGGGGACAAGAAGTGTTTTGGGACAGCAGGTTTGCAATCCTCGTGCGTGTGTTGTATGGGCTTGGCAACGTGCCCGTGCTGGGTGACAGCTCCCTTCTGTCAGAGTGCTGTTTGCCCAAGGAGATCCATTGCGCAGCATCCCCTGGGAGATCCCGCGCAGTCCACCTTCTCTCTGATTCCCAGGCAGCACTGAAGAAGGCACTGCCCAGAGACGTTACTTTCCAAATTTACATGACTTCTTTTCTCATCACCTCAGGGCCCAACGGCTTGAGAAGAGAAAGATCAGAGTGCTCCCTTTCAAGGGAAAGTGCAGTCAAATCGTAGCAGTAATAGTAAGAAAGGAAGGGAGCAGAGGGCCTTGTGGGCTGGACCTGCAGCCATCCTAGCTGTTCCATCCTCAGCTCTTGCTGCTCCTGGGGGGGGTGATACTGGGCAGAGCACCGTTTCCCACCTGGGGGTCGAGTGTGCAGCCTTACACTCGTCAGCAATTAGCGACGTGTGCCTTGTGTTCTGCCGCAGCAATCACCAACCACATCCCGCTGCTCTCCCGAGGTTTGGTGACACTGTTATTTCAAATGCCAATGGGAGTTACTGTATCCCATCAAATAGAAGGTATCTACGAACTACGAGGGAGGAAACAATTGATGTCGAGTCAAAATACTGATAAGTTCGTTTCTAATGAATGGAGTCATCCAACCGAGTTTGCTCTAGAAGGAGATGGCAGATTCAGGACAGACTATAATCCCTACCATCAAATGGTAATTATGAGAGCGAATACCTGTCTGTATGCATTTGGAGCTGGATGCTGAGCAGGAGATGCCACTGAGCAGAATGCTGCCCAGGGAAATCAGAGAACTGCAGGATCTCATGTCGTCATTTCTTCAAGGTGATAAAAATGAGAGGTGCTCTGCTGTTACAAGTGCGTTAATTCCTCAGCCAGACCAAGAAAGAAGCATTTCAGGTGTGAATTGCATCTCTGATAGAGGTAAAAATTAAGAAGCTAGCAGGAGAGGTTCTAAATATGGTTGCTTTGAGGTTTTTCTGTCTAGAGCCACATTCCCACAAAAAACTGAAACCCACCCGGGTTTGTGTGCAGGACAACTCATCGTGCTGGGGCATAACCCAGGGCTGTTGTCAGGGGCAGTTTGGTACACGCGCTTTGCCTCTCCACTGTCCCCACTCCTTTCCTGCTCCGCACCCCAGGTTATATTTCAAGAAGGATTAAATGCAATGGAGCTTTTTACTGGAGGGTTCCGAAGGTTTATTTCCCCACAGGGACTCTTTTGAGCAGATACAGTGACTACTTATGCCATAGTGATCTTTCAAAACCCTTTTATTTTTGAGGTTCTATTAAAGGACTGGGCTCCACTGTGCTCTCTTTTGTGCTCATGCATAACACAATGTGATACCCATCGGACTGCATACAGAAGTTGCTGTGTACGAGCAAATGTGCCTTCAGCTTTCCCCTCAACAATGCTTTTGAGCAAGTCAAAACCTTTTATTTTTCCCCAGATTATTCCAGGCACTTCTCCAGTATAAGTAAGAGTAATTCCTATCCTGAGATGCCATAAGTATCTAGGGAAAGATTTTTCTATCAAGTCTCACTTTTGATTTAGGTATTGCTTCCCGCTTTTTCCCCCCCTCTCTTCGGTTTGCCACTTTGCTATCAAGAGAAGTCTCTCCCTTCCCAGCCACCTGGGAGGAAATAAGCAGAACGTTATCAGGGATGGAGTTGGGTATAACAATGAACCTTGTAATTCCTTTGCTTTTGGAGTGAGAACAAGCTTTTGCCTGTTCCGTACAGTGTGCAGCCATCCAAGTCCTCATCTCTGTTGTGATGCAGCCCGACCACTGCTTGCCTTGAGGTGCATTTCCTCTTTGTCCAACAGGGGAAGGTCTTGAGGGGTCTTTGTCAGACGTGGCCCAGCTGCTGCTCCAGCCCGGGAGGGGCTGAGTGCAATACGTGCAGCCCCCCATCCCTTGCCAGGGGAGGGGGGCAGGACAGCAAGCCTTGTCCTCCCACCAGCAGCCTCCCACCCGGGTTTGAGAACCTGAACCACCCTACACTCTGCCTCCTTTTGTGCCTCCTGCACACAGGGATGAGCAGCCGCTCGTTTTAAGTATTCAACCTCAGTGTTGCATTCTCCCCTTTTTAATGCCCTTCTTAATTGGGGGTTGTGGGGCGACAGACAACCTTGGTTCCTAACGCTGCTAACAAACCCGGCTGCCGAATAAACTAGACCAAAGGAGACAGCAATAATATACTGATTAGTGCGTTTGATTTACATTAGAACAGGTTTATAATGACCATAAATGATTATTTTTACAAGAGGTACATAAACAAGTAAAATTGAAATGACTGCTCTGCATGCTACTGCACATTCCTAATGCTGCATTTATACGTGTACAAATGAATTCCTTCACTTCCAGCAGCCAATTAGTGCCACGCAGCGCCTCTGGCTGTGCGGGATGGCAGCCCCTCCTGGGGAGCCTGTATACGGGGAAGCCCGTTCCATTCACTTCCACAGAGAGGGGATATTGATGAGAGGTTTGGGGTTACCCAGCTTCCCTATAAATCTTAACCACCTTTTTGTCTTTTAAAACAGATGATATTTAACGTTTTTGTGCGTTAATTGCAATCAGACCGTATGTTCTGTCCTGTTTTGCATTCAAGACAAGTGCAGAGGTTTTACATGTCAGTATTCCATGAGGTCTCTCTGTGCCAGGCCCCCGCACACCAGCAGAGCTCCCTACACAAATGCTGCCCATCCCAGATAAAGGCTGAGCTGTGGTGTTACGACAGCGTTACTGTGATTTAGTGTCAGGCTCTATCTACCTGTCAGAGAACTGGTTCTGTTCCCTTTAGCACACTGGGCACCCAAAAATATTTGGAGCAAACAGGAAAAATAGCGCTTTGATGAGGGGAAGCAATTAGGATGTGCAGAAAAGCAGAAACGTCAGGGGAAAAAAAAGCAACAAAAAAACCAAACAACAAATTGCTTAGAGATACCTGAGGGAAGAATCTTCATTTTCCTTCCAGTAAGTTGGGGGTGATGAGTGTTTTATGTCCTCAGCATCTCTCTTGGCAAGCATCCACGATTTCACGCGTGCAAATGGCAAAACAGCTGAGATGTGGGGAGGGTGGGAGAGAAGCAAAGCCAAAGGTTGACAGCCACACTGGGTCTGTGCCACGCGTGGCAACAAGTGAAGCCCCCTCTGCCTGTACAAACGTCAGCACTGTCACTACCCCATTGTCACTGCAATCACAGCCCCCCTTCAGCTCTGAGAAAGAGGAGATCTCCTGTCATCTTTGGTTCTTCCTTTTTCCAGAGTGATCCTAACCCAAATCTCATTTGGCAGTTCAGGTGTGCTTCTGGCTGTGCCAGGTATGTGAGATCAGAGAATATTCCAGCTGTAGTGAGCCCAAAAAGCCCTTCAGAAATATCCCCATTCTCTGTCTCTCACAGGATCCGGTCCAGAATTATTAACACGTCATAAACGTTTATGGACGGTGTTTCTATGATACCATAAAAATCATTTAGGTTGGAAAAGACCTTCAAGATCATGGAGTCCACCCATAAACCTAACACTGCCGAGTCCACTGTTACAGTGATAATTACAGCCAGGCCTAGCTCATCCTTCACTTCCACCATTGTGCCTGCTACCTGCCACTGAGCTGGCTGTTGATTTCTGCTGATCTGAAAGGAGATTTGATTAGCTCAGCATAGGCCAAGGCAAAAAAAAAAACCCAAATAAATGGATATAAGTAAATATGGGAACTGGGAAAAATATGAAGACAGCAGTAAGATTAGACATGTACCAAATGGCTTTAAAATGTTAATTGCATTGTATACTTGGTCAAGCATGAAGGTATCTCTACATAATAATTCAGTGTATTTCAAGGATAATAATCCAACAACGCAGCAGGTGGGACAAAAATCAGGCTACTGCCTCTCTCAGCCGTTGCAAACAAGGTTTGGTGCGTATGTTGCATGGTAATCTCCAGATGATGAGGCATATGTTGTCATTGGGTAACTTAATTTTTTAGAGGCAGGCTGGGTGGCTTTCTGACTCCTTATAGAAGCTGAGAATCTCTGAATTAAGTAGCTGTAATAAGCTTATCAAATAGTGCTTCAGGAACCTGGTGCTGTTTGTTTCCATTCTAGGAAATATTAAAAAAACCCAACACTACACACAAAAATACAAACACAAACACACACAAAAATATTAATCTCATCAGAACTTCACTGTAAGTTGTATCACATCAGATGTGAAACTTCTAGAGGCTGCAAGATTTGGAGACGGCTACTTCATCTTTTCCTGTTCTGTGTCTGTTTGCTGACAGCTTTCCCCATTATAACACTGCCTTTGATACTTCCAGCTTGTAATTTACTGCACCTTGCATCAGTGGAAGCTGTTGCATACTTCTATCATCTCATGTGATTATTTTTTTTCTCTTAAGAACCTTAATGTCATTCTATGTTTTCTCTTTTTGATGCTCATCCTATTCTAAGCAAGATCAGGCCTCCAGTTATTGTGCACCCTAGGTGAATACAGAAAATGACTGATCCTGCTCCAAATATTCCTGGTTTTCACTAATCCAAGAGCCCCACTGTGCTTGGAGTTGTACAAACAGAACAAAGACAATCTCATCAAATACTGTGGGCCAAGAATTGTGAGCTACAAGATTGAAACCCAGCATATTGTTACTTATGCAGTTTGATTCTGATTTGGAGATAAGGTAAATTACCTTTTGGTAAATGCCTGGACATAGAATGAAGTGGCATCTGGTTCCATCAGTTTCTGGGCTGAAGGATGCAAACGTATTGCTGAATCTGAAGGTAACTGCAGGCTTCTTCTGTGACCACCACCCAGATCACTTTAGCCTCTTCATGTCTCCATTATCTCATCTGAAAAATGGGGACAATACTTCCTAGGATTGCTGCCACATTTACTGATAGGACTCTGGAACGAAACACTTTTTAGAAATGTAAAAAGTTACATCTTCCATGGATTTTTATGGAATTAGTGTCAAGAGAGTAATGCTTTGATTTAAGAACTCCCTTGTTACCTGCTTTAGGGGGTCAAAATATTTGCCAGCTACTGAAATAGTTTTCCAGCTGCCCAGGTCTGGTCTTTTTAACACGTGTATTATAGTGGTGAGTAACTGTATTCATTTCAACTTATGTCATCTTGGATCTTTCTTCAGGCCAGACCGAAACACTCCTGCTCACAATGAGGAGTACCACACTCCATAAAAAGTCTCATTGATTTCAGAAGGGCTTTTACTGATACGTTGTACTATTCATTGTACAGTAAGGGAATAAATATCACTGTCTGGCTCTGTACAGTGAAAGCAACAGAAAGTGGACGGTGGGGAATAAGAATTACGGAGACAAGGAAACCTTTCATTTAAAAAAGATGCAAAGAAAACGTGATTCATCTGAATGTCTTGACTCCAAAGAAAAGCTTTCACTGGCAAACGACAGAATATAGTATAGAGGCTGGCATCAGTAGTAAAGCAGAATTTAGAAAGCTCATTCCAAATAAGAATATAAATTACTTAGCTGCTGTATCATAAATTTTACCCAAACCCTGGGAATTCAACTGAAGTATGACTTTAACCAGTAAAGAATTCCAGAATTTAAAGGAGATGATATTTCTGGGAGTGAGGCCAGGGTTTGTTTAGGTTTTCTTGCATTCATTTTTCAGTCATATTTTACCAGCAGATCTTTTAAAAGTTATGTACTACACTAGCAGTACAGCTTCAGAGCTGTTGAAAAAGTATGTTTTTAATATTGTAGCCTTAAAGGCTAAATAAGGGCACAATAACACCCGAGTCAAAAGTATTTTTATACCTGCAAACATCTGTATGCATCTGCTAATCTGTGTCCTGGCTGTCTGTCTCCCTGCTCGTGCTGAGGTATGGTTTTGTGCCCCACTGCACAGCAGCACCACACTGAGCTGGGTGCATTCTGCAGCGCTGACGGTGTGCTTTCCCTCTGCATCTTGCTACCCAAACGACTGCAGTGTGCATGGAGAAAATTATTCAGACTTGATTCATCAGTGCCTTGACCTTAAGGTAGTTCTTCAGAGCTCTGCAAGGCCAGACCCGATTCTCCCAGTACTTCCAGGTGTATGCAGTGTTTTGCATGGAGTTGGTAGATGTAACTACAGTATGGTGCAGAGAAGTGGAAAAGGGCCCATGGCTGCATACGCAGTGTTCTTTCCATTTCTACAGCCAGACATTTTTTAAAAGAAGAATGCAACTCGGTGTGTTGTGCTGTTTTAGACCAAACTACAGGTCTTAGTGGGAAGCTGCAGAAAGCAGCCATACCTTTTCCTCCCATCTGGATCCCCACACTGTCTTTCACAATGTCCTCTTCTTCCCTGACTCCACACACAAAGAGCAAAAAAAGTTGCCCTCCCCATCTGCTGTTGAGTGCTACAGCTGATCCGTGCTGCGTATTCCAGCAGCTACAGCGTGTGTGTAGTGATGCACACTGGGGGCAGGCTCTCCCTGGTATGCACCAACAAAAGCTGTCCCAGATACTGACCTTGCTCAACCAAGTGGTGCTCGGTCACCTCGCTGCAGAGAGCACTATTAGAAGACACAGCAGAAGACTCCTTGGAAAGGTTGCTGGGCACGGTGTATCTGCTGCCTTGCTCCAGGGATGCACTGTGGAGAAAACTGACAGCCGTGCTCCTGGTCCTGCTGCAGCACTGCAGTTGGATTTCCTTTGAGATGCGTTTCAAGGCCATGAGGAGCTACAGATGCTCGTTTTATCTGAAAACAAGACAACTTACTTAGGCACACCCTTGGAACAGCATTTGGATGATGTTTGCAATTGCCTATTTCCTATTAATTCCACTGTAGAGCAGTGAAGAAAGTAAGTTGATTAAAGTTCAACAATCAAAATCTCATGCATGCTTCATTATTTCCATTGCTGCAGCACCCAGAATCCCCAATTAAAGCAGTCATGTTTGTAATTTGGGGGACTTTTTCTTTTCCATATGTAAGCGAAAAGACGGTAATGAATTCTTAACAGGCTACCTCTGCCCACTCAGCTTTCATTTGCAGCAGACTATCTCATAAAGGGGAAGAATTAAAGCACCAATAGTTTTCAAATGGACGTGTAAATCAGACTTTTGGTCATGTTTGTGACTGTTCTGTCTTGAAGTTTTCCTGGTCATCAGGCAAAGCAGAGAATAATCTTCCAGTACAAACCCTGAGCTTAATCGGTGCCTCTGCGACTGTAAACCAAGCTCAACTTTCAGTTCTATGATATTCAGTCCAGTTACAATTAATTTTTCCCTAGCACGAGCTGTTATTAAGAATATTGGAAACAAACCTCAAATGATCCATATTTTCTCTGTAATGGAATAAAAAACAAAACACCTGAGGGTGCTTAGCTGCTGCATGTTTCCACCATTCCAACTAGCAAAGGTCTGTAATGTATATTCTTGTTCAGAAAGTAATTTATTTTTTCTCTAGTTAGCAGACTAAAGAGCAGGGCTCCACTGTATTGAATTAGAAAGAAATAGGGAAAAGGAATGTCTTGGGAAAACCCAGGAAGTAAAAAATAAATAAAAATCAGGCTTGTGGTTTTAAGGAAAAACATCAGTGGATGGGCTTGCAAGGTCTTATGGCTATCACCTCTCTCTCAGGTCACAAATGTACAGGAAAAGGTGTTCAGAAAATAAAACCCCAGCAGCAGAGCCTCCAGATGTCACACACTGAAGGTGCTGGTGACACACAGTGCATCCAGCCACACGCCCAGCTTCTTCCTCGCTGAGGAATTCCGGAGCTGAGCCTTTCAAGTCTCCCTCTTTGGCATTTATCTGAGCTCACTGAGGCTTTGAAAAGCAGGATTGTTCTGAAAGGGGGAAGGCGGTTCCAAGCAGCCATTTGCAATGGCGTTGCACATCCATCGTCTCCCCGTAATACAGGACCACGTGTTCCCTCCCTCCCAGCACAGACAGTGCTCTTTTCACTCGCTGAGCGGCTGGAACGGGTGCCAGAGAATTAGGAGGAACTGGCCAGCCTTCAAGATTTCTTCATAAGGACTTCTTAATCAGCTCCCATGCCTCTGTACTCTCATGTCTGTGTGTCTGGTAATTTGCTCTACTTTATATACACTCTGTTCATCATACAGATTGGCTTTTTACTTTCTGCAGCGATTCCTCTCGCTTTGCCAACACCTTGCCATTTGCAGCTTTAATGCCTATTGATAGCACTTCATCAGCAATAGCTGCCAATGTATATTCCTTTTACAAGATGTTCACCCTCAGTTTTTATAGATAGTCACAAATTTAGCCACCAACTGATTGAATAGTTCATTTTCATTTGCTTTTCACATGGAATAGATTCATCAAAATGAACAGATCATCGGAAGATTGAAAACAGAGCCAAAGAAGCTTCTCTAGTGTACGTTTGTGCTCCACGCCAGTCAGCTCTACCAAAGCCATTCCTGTGTGCCTAGTCTGGCTTTAATACCTTCAATGAGAGAGGTTTTACAGCTTTCCAGAACCAGCTGCCTGCCCAGCCCTAATGCTGGTCCTCATCCCAGCACCAACACGCGATCCCTAACTTAATTTTCCTCTGCTGTGGATAATATTTCACTCCCCAGACTCAGCCACGGGAACCTGAGCAATGATCTTGTCAGTGAAGCTGAGGCAGAGAAGGCTTCTAATACCTCGGGCTTTTCTGTCTCCTCTGTCTCATCCATCAGCAGGTACATGTTTTCCTTATTCTCCTTTTCCCTGTGATGAGCCTGTCTTGTGGCCCTTCACGTCCCTGCCAGTTTCAATGCAAATGGAGGTTTTGCTCTCTTGGTTGTCACCGTGTGCCCCATTCCCACCATCGTGTACCCCTCCTTTTCCTGTCTGGTGAAACGGGACACCTGGCCGAGCTCTGCCACGTTCTCATTCTCTGCTTGGAGGCACTTCAGTAAAATTATTTCTGGTTTTCAGGTGCTCTGACAGATGTTCAGTTTTAAGCAAAACCTAAATACCAAAAAACATCCCCGTGTAATGGGTTAGTAATATTAAAGTCCAAAGCGAGCTTCAGGCACTTCTCCTAGTTCAGTTTTGTACTCACCTTGGTGTAAGGATTATCACTTAAGCAGTTTGATTCTAATTTTTAAATGCTGGAAATGCAGGGGGAAGAGATCGAACATCAGCCCATACCAAGGGACTTTTTTCTCTCAAGGGACGATACTACAGTAATCCTTACACAAACAGGATTTCTGTCCCTTGGAATTTTAGAAGAAAACTAGGTTTTCAGAGTTGCATGACCACTGTCATTCCACAGCAATTTTTCCCATTTCCTATCAATGGTAGAACTAAACTGCCTTTTGATCCTCGGTGAGGTGCAACAATTTGTTGCAGAGGAAGAGCTATGAGATTGTCTCTCCTCCTGCCTTTTCTTTTCCCACAACACACTAGAAATAAATGCTCTGGGTGTTGCCAGCTCTCATCTCAAAATGCCTTCTGCTTTATGGAATAGCCACGTCAGAACTTACGGATTGTTATGGCTCAGTGCCATGTCCCAGGAGTATCTGCATTCCCTGTTACAGCAGCCTGCCTGGACGTGCTTTAAGCTCTGAAGATGTCATCAGCCTGCATGGCTTGAGCGTAGCAAGTCAGTGATAGCGGGGTGTTGTTTAGTGCATATTCCAACACAGATCACTTGGAGAAGGTTCAGTGAAATGAACAGTCCTATCTTTTATAATTATTTTGCGTGTTTTTAATCTAAATTTGTAACTAGATGGCTAAAACTCTGTGGAGTTTAAGGCTCGACTGCAGCCATACTAAATGGCTGGTAACTTGGTAACTGTTTTGGATACCAGTAAATGTTGGGTTTCAATTAAATTGAAATTGTCTGCAGTTGTTCTTCGCTGTTCTTTAATTACCTAGGTATATGTCTTCCCATTATTGATTTGACAGCAGTGCATGAATGCCTCAATCAAGATGATGATCCTGTGATAGCTACCGTAGATCTACAGAAATTATTTTCCATGTCCCAAGGAGCCTAAACAGGCTGATAAAGAAAATGGAGGTGGTGACAAATTGTCTTTTGAGCTCCTTGTTTTTTATAGGAACTGGTTCATGGCTCAGGGAATTACTCAACCAACAGTGACTAGAATGACTCTTCCATTCACCTTGCACTGTCTCTGTCAGTCTGGAAAACTATTACCTCTTTTATAACACACCAGTCTTACGAACTCTGCTTCAGATCTCTAATCTGTCCTTAAATTAGGTATTTTTTCCCCAGCTAGCTCAGTATGCAGCCCTTTCCCCATCAGCTGGATCCAATTATGTGATCCTCACATGCTATCTCTGAATAAATGTTCTTTGAAGTTATAAAGTAGAAAGATGCCCTTGGTAAGATACTTTGATTCAATTGCTTCAAATAGGAAGAGCACTGTTGAAGTATAAAGGTTAATTTCACCCATCTCAACTGAAGTTAAACAAGAATTTAATGAAGTCCAACAGATGCTGAGTTTACTATTCCTGAAAACCTAGTTTTTCCAAATTCTTTACCCAGGTAGACGTTCTGTGATGTTTTCCTTTTTAGGAAAGGATATATTGCTTGGCCTAGATTTTGGTAAGATCTGAGATGCCAGGAATGAGCCTACTAACAAGAATCTTAGTATGCTCTAAAAATAAATAATAAATAAAATCTAACTGCTTGATTTAATTCCTGAGTGGGAGCCCAGCCTTCCAAATGAGTGCTGAGCACCCTGAGGAATCGACCTATACATATTGTGTCAAGCTTGCACCCTGAGCTCATAGTCAAGCCCAAATTCCTGTTTGTCTCTGCTCTTTACATTTTGGCTTTGACTCAAGTCTGACCCAGGGCCAGGAACCAGATTGCAGAGAAGGAGAAGCATGACTCAAACCTTTACCCCCCCAGAAGAATGAGCCACATGGCTTCATGCAGACAGGGCATCAAGTTGGCATGCATCAATTAAAATACAAAGTCTTAATTAAAAAAAAAAACCCTCCGTAATCCCAAATGAACAAGTGCATACCTGAATTCCAGATTGGATCTTCTGGAGCACTGCTGCAATAGCAAATTGAAGAGCCTCTTAAAACCCATGGTGTCAGTGATACGCGGCTTGAGTAGATCATGACACAGTTGACTTATGCAGCAAAAGTCCATCATCCCAAGATTGAACCTGCATGCAAAATAAGGTCTGCTAGGCCTAGGCGTCCACAGGCTGTAGCATAGTAGTCCCTGAGAGCAGGTTCACATCAGAGATGTTAATTGTCTCCAAACATCAGGCAAGTAATCTGCATTTTGAAGAGTCTCTAAATGGGCGTTTACATAATTTATGTTTTACAAAGTCCACTGATGCACATTTGCATAATAGACCGCAGCAGTGCCAACCGATCCATCGCAGCACACGGTGTCAGCTCTCATGAACTTCACTGGCTTTTTCCCTTTATTGGAGCTCTTATGACAGAAAGAAATTGGGAATAACTGACAGATCTCAAAGAGAAGACTGAGTGCCTGTCAAAGCTTCTCTGGCTGGGTGAAAGCACGCAGAAATCAAACCACATGCTCAGTCACCTAAAAAGTGCTCTGCATACATCCATGCCAGTTCTGTGCATAAAAACAAGCAGAGATGGGCCTTTATGTATTCATCCAAGGTCATTCCTGATCCAGAGTCTCCCACTGCTGTACATCCACTTGCAGCGACACCCTGCTGCTTTCGTGCTCTCCAACTTCTTCCTCCATAGAAACAAATACATTTTCTCATGACCCCCCTCAACTCCTTGGCACAAGCTGTTGGAGAAGTGCTGCCAGTGGCTGGAGAAGGGCTTTGGGAACCACGTTGGCTTTGTCACTAGCGCCACCTGAGCAGTCAAGCTGGAGCACATCAGTGTAGAGAGAAACCAGTTGAAAGTTGCAGGCTTTTGAGTTCCAATGCAACATTTGTCACTCTCAAAATGGTGTTTGCATCATTCTCACAATGGAGTTAATACCTTGAGGGGTTTTTATCCAATGTGTGGTTTATGGCCGGAGGCACTTTTTCCACATGGCTAAGTGGGAGAAGAAAGAGGTCACCAATTTGTCACTCCTGGCCAAGGTAAAGTTTAGCAGTCTTGGTACCAAAAAGGGGGGAAGATTTATAGCCCTCAGTCTATTATGCACCACAGTGTTAGCAGACCAGCTAAATTCCGTCCTAGTGGGTTTGGTGTAGATGTCTCCCATGAAAACTGGAAGAAGCAGTTCCCACCCTCCCAGAACAGAACTGAGGAACGGGATCACTGCCAGCTCCGAACAGGAATTTCCTTCCTTTAATTTGCTCCACAGCCTCACACTGAACATAGTCTTCTGCATATGCTAATGGTGGTGCTTCATATTGTAAGACATTTTATTAGAAAAGTTTATTTTTTACCTCTGGTTGTATATCTTCTTTCCATTTGTGTTGATTTGGGTATTCGTCATCCTGCTGAATGTGATAAGGGTTCATCAGTTTCACTGCATGCTACTAATAAGATAATGCTTTTAAGCTGTTTGGTATTTTCACATGAAACATGTTCTTCTTGCTACAGATATTCAGTAGAGTGATGGCTCTAATCATCCTCTCCGTCAATAACTGTCAGCTGTGATAGAGCTGGGGTTCTGGTTGGCTGGATAAACTTTGCAATGTGAAATAGAGGATATGCATGCTGAATAGTTGCCAAACTAGAGCAGGAGAAAAGACTAATTTAAACTTCCATGGTTCCCAGAGCTGAAGGAAGCCTAATGCTGTGATGTTTTCCTTTGCTTCTCTTGATATTAAGTCTAAAATGATTAATCCAGGATAATAATCTTGCCACAGTTTCTTCTGATTTCAGTTCTGACTGAAATGAAATACTGGAAAGATTCAATAAACAAATGTTTTGTAGTGACTGATCTACGGGCCAGAACTATCCTTTGGTGTTATAATTAATCCTTTTTGTCATCTAGATTAAAAGAAATCAGATGATATGTGGATTGAAGTGAATTCAGTGTTTATTCTGCAATTAAACATCAATTATAATTACATCTTATTAGAACCTCTTTAAAATATATTTAGTATAAGGTTCTAAGAACTGACAGAAATACAGGAAACACTTTAAATCATCACTGTCACCATCATTAGTGTGAATGACACTGGGACCTGGTGACTTCAAAATCTTGCAACAGGAATCATGTCTGCCTGAGTTTCTCACGGAGCAATGGGAATAACTGGAAGAGTGAGGAATGATGAGAGCAGCATGTTTGCAGAGTGAAAAGAGCCTTTCAGACCTCATTTAGAGATGGTTGTGATTGTAATTCCATGTCTGCTGTGCTGGAAGTTGATGCCTTGCTTGTGGTTACCATGTTCAGGGATTTAGTCGGGCTGTGTATGAAGCATACGTGTTCACGCCACCCGGCATCACAAAGGCAGCTCCCAGCTGAAAGGGCTCTGTCCTGAGTCACAGAGCTCTTTGGTGGGAGGGGAACTCTTCTGTGGTTTATTTTCTCCTGCCCACTCCTTAAGGATATGACATCTGCTTGTGCTAAAATGTGGGAGTAGGACTTCCTAAGCAGATAGCAGTCCATTTTCCTGCCCCTCGCTGGCATCTCCTTCTGGAAGCGTGAAGAGACCTCACTTAGTGGGGTAGACCCAGGTAGTTAGAGCATGTAGCAACGTTGTGGAGCCTGCTCCAGTCTGAGGGACACCCGTCTCTGCTTATCTTTTCTGACTGGAGAGGGCACGAGAGTTTTTAAGTGGGTTTAAGCACCACTTCTCAATCAGCCACAGGTATGATTTGAATCTAGATATTGTCTATGACTGGTGCCCATTTTAACTACTGTCCCAGCTGGCAGATATCTGTCTGCTCTCTTAGCGGTTTGGTGTGACCCTTCGAGCCTGTGCTGAGGAGGTCTGGCAGAGGAGAGGAGCCCTTCAGGCCATCCTCCACCTCCATCACAGCTCCCTGGGGTTTGTGTGCACGGTCGCTGCAAAAAACTACGTGTTGGAGAGCTTTTGGAGATGGAAACTGGAGGATTAAGAGAATTCTTATGCCCCTAGGGCTGGACACCAGCTGAATGGCAGCTTTGAGAATCTCAGTGGTTCAAAACCACTCAGCTGTGGCAGCTAACTTGTCACAAACTTCTTGTGGGGTGGTGTTGGTGGTGCACGGGCTGTAGCGTACTCAAACCCGACCTTCCTCTCAAGAGATGTGATTTGCTTCTTTCGGCATGGAGAAACTGTAACTGGTGCCTGCGTCTGACCTGTGAGGCTTTTCAGCTGAGAGAGATGATGCTTTTCAGTTTTAGGCCTCAGGGCTGAGAGACACATGTCTAACTTCAAGCAGGTGGGTAATAGTATTAAGTTTGGTGGTACGATCTCTGTTTAAAGTTAAGCAGATGAAGTTCAGATCCTTGCTGTAAATTGAACTTGTATTGCTGGGAGCATAAGACCATATCCAGTCCTTTTGCAAAACGGAGCTTTGTCTGTTCAGAGCTGCAGAGATAAATTAAAATCCTGGTTACAACTGTCACTTGCAAACACAATTAGCAGTTTATGAAAAGGCTGGATATTTGTAATGTAAATTTTCAAGCAAGAAAAGGTGCAGTTTCCCCTTAAGGGAAAGAATGCCAACAACACTTGCTCTTTTTCTTCTCGAGAAATTAAGGAGTGTCTGGGGGAGAGGAGTTGGGATGGCTTTAAATGTTTTTGTACTCCCTTCCAAAATAAGTTTATAGTTTCCCCATATACAATTTAATTAAGCCTTCGATTTGACCTTTGTATTGAGCAATAAACGTTAACTGGGAAAGATGTGGGTAGAATGAGAGCACAAACAAAGCGTGCCCCACGTCAGCCAGTGTGAGAACTGTTTCTGTAACCAAAACTAATGAGATCATCAGGACAAAAGCAACAGCCAAAGCATTTTCAATTATTACTAATATTTTTCTTCCTTGAGCCAGTTTATATTTTTCTTAATTACAGCTCTGAGCTGTGGCGTGATATTTAGCAGATGCCTTCGGCACTTGGTGTGCTGATCACTTGCACACTCCAGACTGGCAGGGGCACCTAATCTTTGAAGTCTAGAGCACACATTCATCTTTAACCATAAAGGTCAATCCTGCATTCCTCGCATCCCCCCAAACTCCCATTAAGTTTAATAGGAGTTTTGAGCATGTGAAGCATGCGGCATCGGGATCGCTCTCCGTCTTCTGGATATTACCAGTGAGGCATGTACAGAATTTCTAAACTTAACTAATTAACTGCACCATACAGCGATGGCAGAAGGCTGTCACAGAGCTTTTTAGTTGTTTCTTTCATTACAAGAAAGTTACAACAAAGTTCAACAGATTTACTGGGAACATCATGTTTTACAGATACTTCCATGCTGTGTTTCAGGATATCATGTCAGCTGTGCTGCAGTATGTACGAGGTATCTGGCAAACTAAACAAGCTTCAACATGCAACCACAAACATGTGCCTAGGACTAGACTAAAACCAGATGTTTCCAGGAAATGTAAAAGATGTTTGGCATGTTTTAAGCTTATACTTTCAGCTTGTCTGCATTTGAATAAGTCTCATATTAATACAAACGAAATGACAAAAGCTTTTCTTGCAACTGACTGACTGATTAATGGAACTACTGCTGAATCACACTGGGTTTGTTAGGTCGGGTTATTTCTTCCCAAGGAAAAGATGGATTGTTCTGTCTTGACATTTACTGTGGCAGGAGCTCAGGCAGTTATACATGTGGGTTTACTTTGTAGCCCTCAGAACTAATACAATTTTATTGTGGCTCCTGAAAATCATGCAGGGTTTGCTATGGCAGTTGTAGATCAAAAAGCAAATAAATACCGTGACAGGTTTCCTTACAGCAGCACGGCTGAGATAATGTCCTGTTCTCCCTCCCTCTCTATGTATATGTTGCACTGAAATGTGTATAGACAAAAGATTGTTTGGGAATGTGGGAAGGAGTTGCCATTTCAGCGAAGTGTGGCTTTCAGGCACCTGACATCTCAAATTGTCTCACAGTTGTTCTTGACTTTTCTTTGTTGCAGGTTTGTGGGTTTTTTTGTGCTGCATTTGACTTTTTTTTTTTTTTAAGTAGTTCCTGAAAATTCCAGCCAATGTTATTTCTTGAGGAGAGCGAGTATGGTTCTTCTCAGTCTGAAGAATTTACATCCAGAATGTGCAAAATGTGTAGCAAATAGAGTAGTTCTCTCGCTGGCCTACAGGCAGAAGTCATCTGCCAAAGATCACATAGAGTTTAATGCAGAATTAAAAACTAGACATAGATAATCCTAGTTCCAGTTCATGACTGTCCCCCCAAGGCCAACTTCTCTTCAGTCACACGCTCCTTAGAGAAACTGAAAGGTCACAGAACCAAAATGGAACACTCCAGTTAACCCTCACAATCTTGTCCTGCGAGTCTTTGGAGAGGCTGCCCTAAACCTAATGCAACTGGGTGGTTAAGTGAGGACAGTGACCTATTTGGTTGTAACTCCTCTACACCCTTTTCTGGTTAAAGAACTTTTCCTCCTAAGGCCAAGTTTCCATAAGAAGGTGTGTGGGGAAAAGGCTTTTATGGACACTATATTCTCAGCCTGAAATAGAACGGGGTAGAACAGTACATACATGGGAGGCTGCAGAGCTGTTAATTACTCCCGACTTCGGGCTCCAAAAGGGATGTATTACACCTGCCTTTTACTGACTAGTATTAAGAGGACAATAACAGACTCCAGAATTTGGAGAATTGCATCAAAAGTTCATCACTCTTTGGGAGTGTTCACATTCCCATTTCCACAGCATTCCTGTTTCCATTTGTCTGCTGCAGCTGTAACTGGAAATAATTAGTGCTGGTCTTAATGTCAGGATAATAGATTATTTGGAAAATGTTGGCACATTTTATGGCAACAGCATTGTTTTGCAATTTCAGAGCTCCTTCCTTTGAATATGTAAAAGTAATTTCAGCTTTTCCTACCAGAGGTGATAAAAAGCTAATAATAACACTTCAGCATCTTCTGTAATTTAAGATCCTGTTCCACCAAGTTGCACCTAGCTTTAATTTTCTTATGAAGCTGTCAGCCAAAACCAAGCCTCTGATCAAAGTGAAATTTATCAAGCAACTGATAACTTGGGAGACTAAACGCAGGTACTGACCAGTTCACTTCAGACCTGCAATATGAGTGTCATTGCAACCATGATGAGGCATTCAAGACCAAGGCATTAATTCACCATCGTCAATGCTGACATTCTGTCTTTTCAAAGCACAGTGTTTGTGTGGAAGTCTAGGAAGAAATGGACAGGTCTGACTTCATGAAATTAATCTGGGAAAACCAAAATAAACAATCTCCCCTCCTTTTCTCCCCAAAGAGCTGGGTCGAAGGCTCTCCCTAGCAGCTCATGGTATGGTATAAAACTGATGGAAATGTGTTCAAAATCTCCACCTTGTTGTGGGCATGGTGGATCGATTCTCTGCTGTCAGTGCCCCACTCCATTAGAAACTGGGCTGCTATAATTAACATTTAGAGGACTAGTCTGGCAAATCTCTGCCTTGTTTGTATTCAGAATTCCCTCACAGGACTTGTACACTTGTCTGGTGTGATGATCTGTAGCCTTAGATGTATGCAGGCACCATGGCTCTTGGTTAATCCCAAGAATACTGCCCGAGGAACAGAGGTCCTGAGGCACAAGCACATGGTTTCCACCAGCCCCAGGGCCTTGCCGTTGGCACCAGGGTGACAGAGCAGAGATGCCAGTGCCCTCTTTGCTCAGCCCTGAGAGGCGAAGGGCAACGAGAGCTGGATCTGAAAGGTGCTGGTGCAGCTCAAACACAGGCTTCCCCAAAACTGATGCAGCTTCCCCCAACACGAGATCAGCCCATTCGACTGCCCTTCCTTTCCTGCCTTTGTCCTTCATGCCAGAAAGACTTTCTCTTCCTCTCTGTCGGCAGCAGCCGCCTCACGAGGGACCCTGCATTTACCCTTCGGCTCGGAGGAGACAGTGTTGAGCCCGATTCGGGCAGGAGATGAGGAGGGTTCAGAAGCCCTGGCAGATCTTTGCAGGGGAAGACTCCCTATCACACTGATCATTCGCAGTCACAGGGAAAGGGCTGAGCTCAAAACAGGTCAAGAGAAGGACAGAAATGTACAGAGGATTCTGTTAAGTAGATGAGCTCGTTCATCCCTTGGCAGGGCAGTAGGAAACCTCAACAGACGTTTAAGTAGACCTCGCTAATGCTGTTTATTACCGAACAATAGCAGGCGAGTACACCAATAAATATTTACATCTTTGATAATCCCTACCAGTAGCAAACTGCAAATTATTTAGGCCAGAGAGGGGACAACTAACAGCTGGGGTGCCAATATGGCTTGAACTTGTGTCAGGTAACCTGGTAATAACCTAAAAAAATAATAATTGCATTGGTTTTCCCCTGTGTCATTACTGGCTATGTCTGACATTCTGGACATGACCCAGCAACATGTGCTTGCATGCCAACCACATCTTGGGCTCCATCAAAAGCAGCATGGCAAGCAGGACAAGGGAGATTCTGCTCCTCTGCTCTGCTCTGGTGAGACCCCACATAGAGTCCTGTGTCCAGCTTTGGGGCCCTCAGGACAAGAAAGACATGGAGCTGTTGGAGTAGGTCCAGAGGAGGACACAAAGATGATCAGAGGGCTGGAGCACCTCTGCTGTGAGGACGGGCTGAGAGAGTTGGGGAGACCTCATTGCAGCTTTTCAGTGCAGCTTTCAGCCCTACAGGAAAGACTGGAACAGACTTTAGCAGGGCCTGTTGTGATAGGACAAGGTGTAATGACCTTAAACTAAAAAAGGGTAGATTTAATTAGATATAATAAAGACTTTTTTTACAATGAGGCTGGTGAAACGCTGGCCCAGGTCCAGGTTGCCCAGAGACATGGTAGATGATTTAGTTGGAAATGTCCCTACTCGTTGCAGGGGGGGTGGACTAGGTAGGCTTTAAAGGTCCTTCCAACCCAAACTGTTCTACGATTCAATGTGTGACTCGCCAAATGCATTTAAAGGCGTGCTGAGCCCTCACTGTAGGGGAGGGTTCCTGTTCCTAAATTAGATGACAGTGACAGTTTTGACTCTCCCTTTTATCCTGGCTGGTCTCTCTGAGGAATAGTATTGATCCATGTAAGTATTTATGAGAAGTTCAGTGCCATCTGAGCGACACATGCGTTACTGGGTTAGCAATCTGCGGTTACATCTTTGAGGTGAAGATAATCCTAAATGCTCTAAACATCGAGGTCAAGTAATTTTCATTATGTGCTTTGTTTATGCTGTCAAGACGTGAATTTAACAGCAGTTAACACGGATGAAAGTTCAGCTAAGGAAGCAGACTCAATCCCCCGGACTAACTGAGCTGTTCTCCGCGCTCTGGGTAATCACGGGGCCTACAGGGACTCTGAGCATCTTCACTGACCCTGACAGACCTCGTCCTCGGCAAGAGTCCCGAAGGGCTGTTCAGAAAGGCCGCTTTGGCAGTCAGCTGCCTTCGCTAAGTACCCCTTTTGGCAGGGTCTGAATATTCACACTAGGAACCTGGATAAGGGCACAGCACAGCGGCTGCTCCGGTGGCTGTATCGCCATCGCGGTGGTAAATAAACAGTGTAGAATAATATTCCTGTGCCAGTGCCCAAAAGGGCATCACGTGTGCTGGCCTGAGGTTAGCTGAAGCCTTCAAAGATTTTAACCACTCGGGAAAGGAGGGAGGGACTGATGATGGGAAGATAGTTTCTAGCGACGGAGAAAGCTATTAATTGGGAACCATAAAGCCTTTAAAATGCAGAAGGTAAATACAAGAACAGACCAAAGTTGTGGGGTTGGTTCTGTTGGTTTCATGAAGTCACACTCTGGGGGCTTGAACATCTGGGGTTTGCTTTGTTGAGACTGGAGTTTCATTTCTGTGCTAGTCTTCACACTGACGCTTCTTTGGTTTTTTAGCATGCTCACTATTTTTTTGTCTTTTGAATGTCTATAGTAGACTGAACATAACCATATCTGACTTGGAGCAAAAGATTTAAGAGGAAAAACTCATTTAACTCAGACTCTCTCAGCCAAAACCCTGGAGTGAGTAAGCAATGGGAACTCTGAGGAAAATAGAATAAAACACAAAATCTTTACACTGCTGAAATTTCTGCCTTAAAAACTAAATATAGGATTGAAAAAGATCTTGCACTGAATTAGGACTGAGGCTATTTTTGTGTATTTTTAAGAAGAGGGAAAACAGGGCATTTTAAATAAAATGCCAGTTTTGCACAATTAAACCCCAAATTAGAATTGGCCACGAATAGTATCAGAAGATACTCTGCTGGAAAGACAGAGAGAGAATTCAGAATGTAGTCCTTCCCGTGGAAAGGGTAAAGGCAGAATTTTCTAATGTATTATTTAACGCTTGTTATGTAGTGCATTAAGCAGTCACTGAGAGGAAAGCTTTTAAAAACCAACAGCCTCTCTGATAGCATTAAATCTTACCTTAGATTTTTGGTTAAGTCAATATTAAGAAAATAAACGAATTAATACATTTCAGCCTGCCCGATTTATAGAGGCCAATCAAGTTACAATGCTGGACATGGCCAACTGAAAGAGGGGAATAGATTTACCTGAGTGAGGTCTTAATTTAATCAGCTGGCCCCAGAGAGCTGAAGTCAGCAGGCTGGGATGATATAAGAGGCAGCAGAGAAATAGTGCCTTTACCGCAGTCGAAAAGGAGAATGACAGTGATGGAAAGGAGTCTAGGCAGTGTCAGAACACACCTATTTCCATGATTTATTCTTAATTTACTTTAATGACAGTCTGAAGGTTGTCCGTTTTTCAAGTGTCCTCAGAATACTGATATTTTCTAAACATTTAAAGCATGCTTTTTCTCCCCCTCCTTTCCACTAGCTCCATTGCGAGTTGGAATTGAAGAGGAGCTATGTCCACATTTGGCCATGATAAATTACGAGCGCAGTGGCAGACTCCTCTTTTCCCACTGCACGCCTGGCCAGGCAGCGTCCCTTCTCTGCACTCACCCTTGAATCAGGTCAAGGAATCACAGGTTCCTCTGGGATTAATGTTGATATTATGATAAAATGGAGGAATTGATTGCATTTCTTTTACAGTTAATACCGGCAAAAGTACAATGTGTGCTTTCCCAATACAATAGCTCATTTTTATTATCCAGTGAGTTTATTGATGGTTGTTCAGAACTACTGACATGCAGACAATGATCTCAGATTGCATTTATATTTCTGGAATAATTTCCATCTTTTTAGTTTCTGCCAGGAACTTGCTTCTGTGATTCAGAGTTTTTATTTTAAGATTGGACTGTTGTTTAATCTGCATTACAAATCTATGCCTTTTGCTTTCTTGTGTATGTGCACTGCGTTCATCAGTATCCTTTAAATCCTTTTAAGATTGGACCTGAACAATTATTTTTAATTTATAAATTCTTCCAGGTATCTACAGATTGACTGTAAAATCATCATCCCATCATCAGATGAAATAGTGATTTATTTATTTTTCCCTGCAATGCCAATGAGAGGGTTCAAGGGCAGTATGATCTCAGTGATACTTGCAAATAGCTTGGGAATGTCAAGCTCACTGGAGACCCTTATCAGTCATTTTCTCATTTAAAAAAAAAAAATGCACGTTTTTGCAATACAGGACTACTTCTACTACTTTCTTATGAATCTAGCCCTTTATAAAAAAGATGCCCCAAATTGCCCCAAAATACATCTGGAGGGAGAAAAAAAACCCCCAAGTGATATTGTTCCATACTTCAAAACCAAAAAATCCTTGTACTCTCTAGGAAAAACAATGAAACAGAACTTAAAGCATTTTCTCTTTGTAGCCGCTTTTTTGCCCATGTTGAAGAAGGAGCCATATGAGACACCGATGTATTTCCTCATGTTTGCAATCTTTCTTGCCAGGTTCTTACCGTATCAAGGGGCACATGTCGCTTTAGAGTTAAGTGGAGTGGCAAAGCAAAAAGAACCCGGAAAGTTGCCTATTACACTAAGTCAGTACGTTCTCCGGTCTCCTCCTGCAGCGACTCAGCAACTTGACGGGTGTTTCACTGGCGCACGTTACAAAACCACTCAATCCTAACATCATGTTTTAAAGCATGAGCCGGTTCCCCCCCTCCAGGTGAAACTGAAGGTATTTTCTGTGAGAGAAAAACAGGTTCTGAGACCAGCCACCACAATGCAGACACCTATTATTCTGCTCAGGCTGTGCCTGCAAGGAGACAAGTAGAGCAGGCCAGTGGGAGAAGACTTGTTGAGCAATACAGTGGGCGCTGAGGACCCAGTGCCCACTCTGGGTCCAACTCAAACATCAACAGAAGTGCCCCATCACTCTCCACACACAGTTGAGTTATTCAGACCAGTGTACGTGTTCCCACAACAGACAGAATTTAAAGCCACATTCAAAAGATGCGGGATTAATCTTACGTTTACTTTCATGTTTTCAGATATACTCAAGGACAAGAAAACCCATCCAGAAAACAGAAACGAACCAAAACCAACTGTGAAAAAGATTGACACCACAACCACCACAAGCACTGTCAAGTCATCCTCTAAACACAGCGTAACTGGAAACGGGAGCAGCCCGGCCCCGAGCTCCTCACTGGTTATTTTAACAGCACTGGCAGTTCTGTGGCGGCGTCAGCTGTAGCTGCATCGCCTGCAGCCGCTACGCAAGCGATTCTCTCATTTATACCTACAGCCTTACCCAACAGAAAACAAATTTAAATGGCTCTCTAGTTTATGTGATGTTAGAATAAATATTAAATGATATGCTGGAGTTGGCAGATACCAAGTGTCATCGCTTACAGAGTCTGAAGACAGCCTTTGACAAAGCCCACCCAGGATACAGAGGGAATGATGACAAGGGTCTGAGTAGCTTAAGTTATGGGGTAGAAATAATTGAAAACACAGAAATTGTATATGTGTGTGTTATTGTTTTTCTCAGTTTTGTTCACTGGAACCTGACTGGCCGGTTTTGCTTGTTTAATTTTTCTGATAAATTATATGAATGGTCAGTCTTCAAATTCAAGCCAATACATACTTTATTTTTCTAGTGAACAGCTAACGAGCTCTGTCTACAGTTGTAAACTGTGTTAAAGTGAAGTACTCTCTACCAGCCTGATGAAATTCCTAAGTGGTTAAGAAGATCAAAGCATGTTTGAAACTTCTTTTCACTTTCACTGTTAAGATTATAGGAAGCAACATAAAAGCATATGGTGTGTCTAATATATCAATATAGTTGCCTTAACTATGGAAAAAATTAGAAACAGTTTGTTTACTGAGGGATATAGATAGTGAGTTTCCCTGCCCCACAAAATGCCATGACCAGATGCTTAAGCATATTCTCAAGGCTTATTAGATGAATGTCCAGCAATGGGAAACATAAATAAACATAATGATGCTTTATCCAGTTGAACGCAGCTCTGTACAGAGAAAAAAAGATAATTCAGTTCAAACTTTGCCTATGTCATTAAAGACGATTTTCCATAAAGGTCCCAGAGATATAAATTATTGGGAACTCCCAGTAGACACTAACTAGACTTTGTGCTTTGTGGATCTCTGAAATCAACTCTGTTTCATAAACTGTGTATTATTTAATTACATTTAATGTTTAAAATTTTGTATCATGGTAGATGTAAATGTAAAGCAGTCTGAACTCTCGAACACTCTGTTATGCATCACCTTGATTGCTACCCTAGAAATTGTCAAAATGTGCATTACATTACAAAGTTATTTCTTTTTTAATGCATTTTAACTTTTCGGATGAAAAAGTACTATAATAACTTCTAATGGGTTAAGACTTAATGTGCGTTTTCCAACAACTGTTTACGGTACCACTGAATATATATATATACAAACACAACTGTATGAATACAGTGATTAATATGATAAATATATGAAACATTAGAATTGTTATATTTACTACATTTCGTAACTATTACAACAGTTTAATGGCCATTTTCATGTTGTAGACTATTATTATGTACAGTTTTATAAGATTTAATGTAAAACACTTGCCTTTGGTTTTTTGTAAAACATCTATTTGATACTTAAACAGCCACTGACGTAACCCAAAAGAAGAACCCTGTATCTTACTAATCAACTTCAGGCATTTTATCCGGCAACTGTGATTATAAAAGACAAGCCTGACTCAAAGAAGGTGCCATGTTCCAGAATTACTGCTGGATGTCATTATGTAGAAAGTGGCAATAATACAGAACAAGCATACAATAAGTGAACAAAGACTCCCTGGTATGTTTTCAGATAGTGAACACGTCTAATTATCTTTGCAGAGGTGGGGCTTGAGTTTTGGTTTTAATTTGGGCTCTTAGATCAGATTTACAGACATAAAGGTACAATCAGAACCACTGACACACCCAGCTGCAAAGGAGGTGCCTTTACAGTGGCGGCAGCTCAGTTTCCTAAAAGGGAATTCAATTTTAATGTTGAAATGAGGAAATAAAATGGAAAAGAAACTTTACACTAAGATGAAATACTTTATATTTGAATTCTGATTTTTCAAAATGGTAAGGATATTAATATCACTGAGTAGGGCTTTCCAGTCATATCAGTTAAAATCAGTTTTGACCAAAAGTACAAAAATGGGTGTTGCAGGGTTTGTGATCTGCACCAGTCTATTTAACTACAATTAAAAATGCCGCTTCTTGTATTCATTTTCACTGTCCTTTGGAAATGTGCACTTTTACCTGAGGAGATGTGCAAGTCATGTCATTTGTACAGTGAAAGGCCACTGTAATTCACTGCAGTCTTAAAGGATCAGTTGTGATGGCTGCTGTTAGACAGGGTGGTCTCTGTGCACACACTGAGATCTTCATCAGGTGCTACCACCACCAGCTCCTCAGGTCCTACCAATCACTGTGGCTTCACTCAAGCAATTCGCATCTGTTGCTTGTGAACCTGACCCCAAATTGAGTTTTCTCACACTTAAGATGCTCAGTCATCGTTCAGGCAAATGCACGCGCGTTTGCACACCTAAGTCTCCTTCAGGATTCCTATGGATAGAGCTAGGGTTTCAGGGCTACCAGAAACATCAGCTGTGCAGCTTGTAGTTTTCAGTTCTTCTCACCTGCAGAGACAGAACTTGAATACCCAGACTTGTGTGTCTTTTTGAGGTCATTTCTGTAAAAGGTTTTTGTGCTTTTAACTGGGAGCAGTGATGCAGTTCCCAGCCTTGAGTTCAGCTGTAGCAGAGGAAGTTGAGAAGCCCTGCAGTAGGCATGTTACCGAATAACTCACCCAGGGGGTTTCTTTCTTGTTGCTGAACGTCATGATCTTGCTAAACAAAAACCTCTGAAAAATCAAGTGTTTGAATTTTGGGTTTGGTTGGCAAATATTTGTATGATGTAGCATTCATTCACGTCTTAAGCAAAACAAGACAACCCTTTTAAAGTTTCTGGAACAAAACTAGAACAAGTTGAAACTAGGAGGTAAGATAGATTCAACTAATTTAACTGGATTCAACCAGTGTTTTAATAGGCACAAATTGTTACGAAACGAAGGAAGAGACTGCAGAGGACTCCACACCTATAAATGCATTTCACACCACGATACTTCGACACTGTAAGAAGAGAACTGGTCAAACCAGCATGAAGTATGTTTATAATGTGCATCAGAAATGGTGCAGCTTTGAAGGGCAATGCAGTATATTTTTACTGATCATTTATGATTTTATTTCCCTCAGGATCAGTTGCATTTACATATTTAAAAAAAAAGAGTGTTTTCCATCAAACAAGAAATCTATAGGAAAGGCAAAAACAACTGGCAATGTCAGATAAAGGAAGTATTTCAGGTGAATAAAATATGTATTTTACAAGATCTTATTTTGTTATCCAGGACACTGTAGTTACGGATGTAATTACAAAGGTCTAAATCCAAAATACTTTTGAACTTGTCTATGTAATCTCAGAGTAAAACAAGGCACTAGTCTAAGAGCATTGCTGTAGCTTTGCCTACCAGTTACGAATTGTATTTAGCCACTGCTTTTTGAATGTTTATTGTTTTGCTATGACTTTCTTTTAATATTTTGCTGTGCCAGCATTTGTGAATGTCAGCGTTGGATAATAACTGCTGTCATACATTTGTGAGTAAAATCAATCTATAATTTTCTTTAGTGATGGAGGCTTCTTAAGAAATAAGACAAAATGGCCATGGGCATTCAGTCTTAGTGTCCTTAGTGTTTCCCTGCTATTTGGGCTCTGTGTGACAGCAGGTTCCTGTGTCACTAGTCCCCTCCTGGCTATGAAAGCGTTGGGGAGGAGAGTGAACGTGGGTGACAAAAGCATGAGTGGCTGCAACGTGCCAGTGTGTGGCAACCTCCAGCTGCCTCTTCTGGGGCCCTGAGCCGAGTGTTCTCAGCTAATTTTTAAGCAGCTTCTACACCTCTCCAAATCAACGCGTGGAGACTGGCCAGGCAAAGAGCAGCTGAGAATCTGGAGACACAGGCACCTGCTACGAACTGCACTTTCTTTGCAATTTAGATGCTCTACAGAATCTGGCCCCTCATTTTCAATCTTCCCCTTTTTTCCTGGCTTGCATATTGCCAGCGTTATGCCCTGTCTTCTAGTGCACCAGCTGCTTCATCAGTGCATAAGGAATTGTGATTCTGATCTCTTGCTCAGTAATGAACCTTTTGAGGTACAAATATCTGTCAGAGCTTGATAAGGGCAACACAAATAATAATGTCCAGCTGCATTGACTTCAGAGGGTGTGTGTACGGGTGTCTGGCTATGAGATGCACAGCTCTTTGATCTCTTAAATCAGACCTGTATTTAATGTATCCCTATTTCCTTTTGTTACCAAGACTGTGACGTCTATCATAATTTTAAATTTGACTCTTTAATCCTGTATGGGTCTTCTCAATACTGTCCTAATGGATGTTACGCGCAGACTTCATTTTAATGTTAGATGAGCCTTTTTGCCCAGATTTACTGAGCCATTCTTACTCAATAGTGCACATGACTAGGTTTAAGCAAGAGCTGTTCAAGTGAAAGGAGCCGAAATGCACATTAAAGTGAGATACCGAGTAGGACAAATCCAGAACGTCCCTATGCTCCTAGATTGGACTCTTCACATTAAACAGACTTTAACGTTTAGCTGAAATTACAAAATATCATAATTAGCATGGTGTGAAAAGGATTTAATCCTCGTATTTAAAATCGATAGAGTCGATTCATTTTTAGAGTGGGAATTAACTGATATACTTGCCTTCCTAAAGTCTCTGCACATGGGTAAATTTAGGTCTGTAGAAATAGGAGACATTCCCTAAAATGTATCCTGCACATTGAGCATCACAGCATCATAGGTGCTAATGTTACTATTAGCCAGAAGCGGGAGGTGTTTATTTTTATTTACAGCATTTCAGTACTCAGAGTGCTTCTTGCAATGACACACAACATGTGTGTTAATGAAAAGTGCAACATCTTACAGTCAACGTCATTATAGCTGTGACATGCGTTAGTTGAAAAGAACAGTGTAGTATCTTCTTCCCATTGCCTCAGAAGTCCAGAATTATTTCCAACAATGAATTCTCTTCTGGCTTCCACTGTCACTTTCTAAATAGCTAAATTTGAATAGTATTAAATATTAATCCAGAAAAAAATAAAATACTGGCCAAGAGATTGTATTAAATAGAGAGATAATAAACTTAGAAAAGTATCCTGCATTTAAAATAGAGAATACTCCTTGGTAAGAAATCCCTCCTAGACTTGAACAATTTTTCAAGTCCCTCTCTCCTCTCTCCAGAGTCATCACCATCCTCCTTCCACCTATTGTGCTGTTCGCACAGTATGAAGCCTGCATGCACTGAATTCAAGAAAGTGAATTAGAACTATTGCTGCCCAGTGATATTGCCAAGTATCTTTCTTAAGGAGGGCCTCCTTTCTCTGGTTATGAGGAATGGATTCAAACTGCATGTGCAATTGTTTCAGCTCTTGCTCACTAAGTATCCAGAGTTGCGGCAGCTCTCAGAAAAGGCTGCTGGACCATTTTGTGGTTGGTCGTTGCAACACAACAATTTTGTGTTGCTCCCATGTCACTGAGATCAGACCCAGCCTTTAAAACAGACTGGTTTAGACATTCTGGTTATTATCAACACCAGAGTGATTTCCCCCCATGAACATTATGTAATACGCTTTCGAGAGAAGGACACATAAAAGAGAGGCCCCCTGATGCTTTCATGAGGTGCATAAAGTACTTCATTAAATAGCCAGTAACAACCATGAGTGGGTTGTTGTTTTTTTTCATTTCTGTGCAGAAAGCATTAATACTACCTTGCAAAATTATGCAGTTTGCATTTAATCATTTCAATTAATCTTTAGTAAATTACCCAGTACTTTGTAATTATAATATTTGCAGCTAATTTAGTGCCATCCTCAAAATCATTCGTTGCATAATATAAGCAATTAACATTTATTCATTTTTTTTCTGTTGCAGGGGGATATATAAATTATCCTCAGTGGCCTTTCTGTACACCTAATTAGCACCTGTTTGAATTATTCTACAGGCTGTGGACATTTCATTGGAAAAATAAATGTGTTGCTAGTTTTGTGAACTCCTCGCAAATACACTGTTGTAAAAGTTACTTTTCAGGGGAATATGAAAACATGTTTTCTTACGTCTTCTTGGTTTATAAGCTAGGCTAGGCTTTTAGGCTATTACACCTAGAATAGGTACTGACATTTTTAATGCAGTTAAAATGGAAATGGTCAGATACCTCTTTCCCGTAATTAAGTGCAATATCCCAGATTTGTAGCCTGGTTTATTCATTAATGAAAAAGGAAAGCAAGAAGACATCAAGGCTATAGATCCTAGTTTAACTTTCACATTTCTGTATATGCACATAGAGTTAGGAAGTTTTACTAATCAGACAATCAAAAGCATTGCTACGCTGCAGTGTCAAGTATGTGGTGTTAAAATTGTGGAAATTAAACCAGATAGCTTCAATCTCATAAGTAAGCTTCTAGATAAATAGTAATTTTCTATTTAAATGCACAGTGTATTGAGGAAGAGCACTTGATCTCTCTGAAAAGCAGATCTGAAAAAAACTTTCTAACAAGAATGCCAGTATCAATTTATTTACAACCTCCACATGTAAATGAAAGTGGGAAATCAAAAAAGGGTTTGAGACTTTTCTGTAGGTATGAAATGTTGCAGCAGACCCTCAGCTCCTACAAATCAGTATAGCTCCTTTGATTTTGGTTTTACGATTTACTTTTACCCCAGCATAGTATCTAGCCCAAGAGTGTGAATTCCTTCCCATTTTTATACAGGTGCAGAAAATCAAAAGTAATTGCAGTGATTATAAAATTTGCATAACAGTTTACATTGCCCAGGCCACTGATCATGCCTGAGAAGAATATTTGTAACACATGGGATTCTACAAGTTGCCTGGCATTTTCCTCTTCCAGGGGGATAGCAAGGGCCTTCTCCAGAAGCAGCTGGTATGATTTGGGGCTATAAGGGGATATTCATACTGTGAGGGTAGAAAATCATTTTCAGAGAACGTTTGCTGATACAGATCAGGCCTTGAGGCAAATGAAGTTTGATTTTTCTGTTTCATGTTAAAATGTAGGATCCAGGTCTTAAACTGGCCTCAGAAACTAACTGAGACTCAGTGGAGAGAACTGATAGTGGCTTTGATGTTTTCAGAGAAGCTTAAGCAGCAGGGAAGGCAAGCATCCATGTGCTGCTTCAGCTGAAACCTGGGTATCTTCGCATTCAGTTTCATATAAAATTGCTGGTGAGTTTCACATTTGTGGTGACAAATTTGTGAGTTACTGTAGCCTGATACTCTTCTGTGGAAAAAAAAATGAAACTACCTCCTAAGCAGAAACAGAAAGAAAACTCTTTATATAAAATAAAAGCAATACTAAACATCCAGCTTGGAGGGAAACCAAAACAGGCTGTTGGGCCTCACAGAGATGTAGATTCCCCTGAGTGGGGTTGGTGGTGGTGCATAGAGAAGAGTGTCAGAGCCAGTCTGCTTGGCATGAAAGAGGGTGTCCACACTTCGTCTCTTCTTGGGGGCTTGAGCAAAGCTACAGTTTATGGCTCAAAGATAACAAATAACTTCTTAGAGGCCAAAGCTGTGGACAAGTCCACAAAGCGGTGAAGCAAGCAATTAACATTTGGTGGTGGTCTCATTGAAAAAAATGAGAAAATGAACTCAACTGAAATATTTGAGCTTTTGTGTTAGGGATGAACAGCAGCTGAAACCTGCTCCCGAAACACTGCAGTTGCGTATGGGAGCAGGCCAGTGCAGCAGCAACACCATGTAAAATGTTTATTGTATCCCACTTACTATCTGGGGCAGTATTAGAATAAAAATGGAAGCCAGTACACTAAACCTTGCCTAATACAACCTGACTGTACTTTGATATCAGAACTAATACGGTATGAATGTTTACAGTACACTGGGGGAGAAATACTAGTAAAATATGTGCTTTGTCATTTAGCTTTTTTAATAATTAGTTTGAGGCCTCTTAGTCTTTTTTAGTTCATTTTATTTTACAGAAATTAATAGGCTGCTTGCATTTGTATTTTACGCGAGTTGCATCATGGGCATTTTAAGTTCCAATATAGATTGCTTTTGCCCTAAGCTGTATTCAAGCTCTAATAATTATTTCTATTTCTCAAGCACATGTTTTATTTGCAGTATATCTGCTTGTGTTTTTATTTAATACATTTGTCAATTTTCTTCAGTTTGTTTCCAGCGTTGAATATGATAAAGGCAATTTAAAAAAAAGCAGTCTGAAAACAATGTCTTAAAAGAAGAACAAGGCTACTTTGAAAAGTTAAAGTAAACGGTGTGGTTTTTTAAAGGACAGTGAACTATGAATGGGACTAAAACTAAATAATCCACAGGAGGAAATTGTTGTTGTCTGTTAGAAGCTTTGTATTTTTTTCTGAATGTTTTTCATCGTCTTTGTAAGTTACAAAGCTGATAAAATCTTAAATAAAAATATTTTAATCTGTTCAGATGATGCTTTGAATAAAGGATGCAGACCTTGAGAATGACTGAGGAACCCTTAGTATTTTGGCCATAGTCTGGCAAAGACAGGTCTGTTTCTTAAACACGTAACTACTTTCGTGCTCTTCTTTTCTTTCTTGCAATAAATATAGTGAGATGTAAAGGTGCCTCACTTCTCTTCTGGGAGCTCTTAATGTTATTGAAGAGACACCAGACTTGCAGCAGTCTCCTGGGTAAATGCCAGCCTACCTCCACACAGCAGGTAGGACTTTTTTCATCAAATTTCCATTCCTACATAAACAATCAGATTTGAGTTCTCTGTTAACCAGGGTCTTGCAATAACTCTGTGCCATATTAAAAGTCTTGCCCTTGGTTTTGGTTGAGATAGCGTTACTTTGCTGTCTTCATTTAGGCCAGGGTACTAGAAAAAGGAAACTCCCTGCTGTCAGCTTAGCATTTTCATCACTTGTCAGTAACAAACTTTGCAGTTTCTCTTCTTTTGAGGGAAAAAAACCCTAATTGGGTATTTTTGTGTCAGATGCTGATTATTTTGGTCATGTCTGTACCATTTCCTGAAGTGACACAGCAGAACCCTTTGCTCTTATAATCATTTGTTAAAGCTACTTTTCGTGAGCTTCTCTTCAGTTCTCTGTCAAAGCAGCTGCTTTTTTTCCTGCTTAAAAGTTGGTGGGCAAGACAAGCTGTTTCATATCTTTTATTTCCTGTTTTGATAGTATTTAGAAGTTCCTCTTGTAGTACTCCTGAATGGGTTGAATGAAGACTATAGGACAGACCACTGAACTACAACAGTATCATGAACAAAATGTTCCTTTATTGTGTATAAATGAGTGTGTACCTGCTATCTATCTACTTCATTTTTTTTTTACTCGTTTTGTTTTCCAATTACATGATGATTTGAGTGTTGCCTCCTAAAGCATCCATGATTCCAGCTTACCTGACTTTCAAAACGCTTCTTATTTGAGGTCTGGGAATTACATATGGCTCATCTCACCATTTATTGAGAGACCTTTTTGCTAATACATTCATTTTTGACCCAGCTCCAAAGATAATAGCCAACAGCTCTTCTCTGCAGAAGCTAGAGGAATGCTTGTTCTCTGAAGTGCTGCCTCATAAAAGCCTTTTAAGTTTAAGGATTTCGCATTCATCCTCTAATTAAGCAGGTGTCTAAATCTGTGAAGCTGCTTCATTCTGAAATCCAACCTGCCTCCACTTCAAAGGATGTTGTTTCTTTTCCCAAAGATGTTTTAAAAAGTGCTTCTTTGACGGTTCAAATTTGTAGGGTTATTTAAAGGCTTTGCCTCTCACCTGAATCAGTACTTATTTTCCAAAAATACACAGAATACATCAGATCTCATGAGATGCCTTAAGGATGTTCTTTAATAGTGGTGCTGGAGGTCATATCTTTGACTGGAGATCTTTAATTGCATTGAATAACTAGCCCTTGTGCTGGCCTAATGCCTGAAGTGGTTGCAACTGTCTATGGTCCATTTGATGCTTCTTCCATCAGAAATCCAAATCGTTCCTTGTAGTTTATGGGTTGGGGATTTTTTCTGGGTTGATTGTTTTTGGTTTTTAGCAATGTGACAGTTTGGCTCTGAAACGTGTCTAGCATATGATTTGTCATATGCAAATTCTGGGAAAAAGAAAGAGTGGATTTAGCCTAGTTTGTCCCAGGGGTTCCAATATGGTGCAGCTCCAAATACAGCCACTGACTTATCAAAATGATGGCTTGCCTTATGATATTGACAGAGGCAGTGTGACTTCAGCGTAGGAAGTCTTCCTACACTTCAGCTTTACATCTCAAAATAAGCAGTCTTTTTTTAGAAAGAATCCTTGTGAAGTCATTAATAACTCAGGAACCCAATATTAACTACCACCATCCTAAAAGAGCAAACTGAAAATACTCCTGCTTGTATAAGAAAAAGACAGGTTTTTATTTGCATTTTTATTATGTCCTCAAGGAGATTCAGAGTTAACTTTAGAAGAAAGAAGGAATTCCAAAAGCAGCAGAAAGCCGCGTCCTACACATTCAGGTTTATGCCCTACAACCACAGATTATTAATTTCCCATCTTGTGTGTTCTCAAGAAAGCAACATATGGATGAAAGGAATTTGCCAGAGCAAGCAGGAGGAGATGACACCAGATACGTGGGCCCTATTCACTCACTCTTTACTTATGGACTTTTGGCTCTGAAGTCACTGGTCCAAAGTAACACCTAGAACTGGAAAGCTCCCAGAGAGAAAACAGAAAACTCATTCCTTATGGAGTTGCCTCCCATTGTTTCTCAGGCGGCATCCTTTCTCATCCCCTGGGGAAAAGGGTGCAGTGTGCCTCTCGGCCACAGGACCCATGGTTTAGCCCAAGGGTCACAGTGTGTCCCAGAGCACCCTGCCATTCCCTTTTCCAAGGTATATGTAGATGTTACAAGTGCTTCCATGGTAGCCCACAGGGCATGAAGGAAGGGCCAGAAGTTTACACTGATATTCCTTCATCCAGAAGCAAAAAGGGATGAATTACGCCTAAAACAACCCTTTGGTTTCAGAACTATCCTTTCAAAAACAGAGCTTTTTTTTTTTGCATGACCCATTATTTGTTGATCCAGGCAGGTGCTGGGGCAGCAGGAGTCTGCTCCCTTTATTGTATTGCACAAACTGTTACGGTGTCTGCCCTCTGTTTTCTCAGCCAGAAGTGAGCAGACTTTTCTAGCTGCAAAATCAATATTTTTCATTACAGAGTAACTTGGTCTGCAGAACCAGAAAGTATCCTACTCCTATTGGGTCTAAAATGTGGATTTCCTCAGATCTTTCAGGAATTAGAAACTGCTAAGAGTGGCCGTGGTATTGCTTTTCCCTGGAAAGCATCCATGTTACCCGCACACCTGGTATGCTCTGCTGTGCTTCTCTGATGCGTTCAGCTTGTGGTCACCACCTATTACTTGCCTTTCCTTTCTCGGTTCCACCTTAAATTGGATGTAAACTTCTTTAGACACATTTAGTGCATCAATTTCCTCAGGGCATTTCTTTAATTTAAGGAAAGGTACAGAGACTCCAATTAACCTCAGATGAAGAGACCCATAGTTCATTGTCTGTCTGGGAAAATGAACCTCAGGGAACGGTACTCTTACAATGTAAGTGCATGTCAGAACCACGATCAGAACTCATGTTTTTGGCTCCTACTCGGGCATGTAATCTATTAGAAGAGTGTGAACAAACAAGTTCATTAACCTCCCAGAGCCTTAATTTTTTTTTTCCTTGCAAATTATATTTACCATGAGTGAAATCTGAAAAAAAAATCAACACAAATTAAGCACATCAGCATGTGCTAACTTACTGTGCAGTGGTTAACGACCCCCATCTTTTCTTACAGGCAGAAAAGGAATTCTCAGAAGTAAATACTGAGTGTCTAATGTTACTCACAAGATTATGTTCATACCCACAGATTACCAAGTAACTAAGAGTAGCAGGCAGAGCCTAGGAATGTGTTTCATTTGGAGAGAAAGACCTAGCAACAGATCCAGCAATAGCAAGATTCAAACCTATATTGACTGAAAAATCAAAGTGCCACCTGCTTTGTCCCAGTAAGCAACTACATCCAAACTGAGATCCCCAAACGATTTCACTAATACGGGAGTAAAAGGTGGCTCCAGGAGGATGCAGGGCTCAGCGATAGGGTTGTTCTCCCTTTGTCTTTCTCACACACTGGCAGCCAGGAGCCATCTTAGGAACGTGGCTGAGAGTGTCCACTGGGAGACAGTCCTGAAGGGCAAAGGTGCCCAGGAAGGCTGGTCATACTTCAAGGAGGAACTCTCAAAAGTGCAGGAGAAGGCCATCCCCAGGTCCCATAAAACAAGCAGACGGGGAAGAAGACCGGTCTGGCTAAATAGAGGGCTTTGGCTGGATCTCAGGGAGAAAAGGAAAGTGTACAACCTCTGGAAAAAAGGGTTGGTTACTCATGAGCAATATCAAGCGGTTCCTTGGTATATGTCTCTGGGTGCATCTCTTGCTCCCTGGATGGTAGAGGGCTCTCACAGAGCATAAGAAAGACGGTAGTGCTCGCTGTTGCCATATTAGGTTTTGTTCTCCTGAAAAAGGCCCCAGAAATAACTTGTGGCTATTTAAACAGTGAAGAGCGCAAACCACCAGGGGACACTTCATACTGGCCAGCTACAATGGACATCCCCCTGTGGATAACTAAGCTTGTAGTTCCCAACATGTCCTAGGACTTACTCTAAGAAAAAAAATAAAGAATATTTCTGCTAGTATTTTGGGGGAGCAGTCTGGGACATGAAGCTGTAGAAAAGTTAACAGTGGCTGAATTACAGAGTCTAGGTTAGCTATGAGGGCTTCACTCATTGCTTATTGAGAACAAAGCAAAGCAGTGATTTCATAAATGATTTTAAGGTGCTTCACTTTAATGATTGTGTAAGACAGTACTTTGTGTTGTCACATGAGCAGAGGTCCGTGAACTGTCAGTCCTCATTACTTGGGCAAATGTTCTTTTGAGAACTCCCAAAAGACTTCACGGTACATGGAAATGAGTACACGTCTTTAATGGTTATCTTCAAAAATCAATAAGCATAAAGTTTAGAAAGAAGGCAAATCAGTTGATGGAAGGAATCATAATTAAAGAGATATAAAACAATGAAGAGTAAAAAGAAAAAAAAAAAAGCATCACACAGAGTTACCAGCTTGTCCCATGAGAGAAGAGTTAAGCATTACAATTCCCGAGTGGACCAGTGGCCCATCTCAGTCTAAAATCACCAATCCCAGAAAATAAAATAGAAAAGATGAAGGATATGAGGAAAGTACAAAAAAACCCCAAACCCATAAAGGAGAATAATGGAATCAGTCATGCATTGGGTACATTTCATCTACCTCCAGGATTGAACTTTATGCTCTGAATTTGCTGTGACAATGGATCTGGGGTCCCCCAAATAAATATATATCCTTGTACCATCCTATGCAGGGCACATTCCATTCAGAGTTCGCAACTTTTTCCTGAACCTTCACGAGATCCCAGCCTGGTTTTGGCACCTTTCCATTTATCATATTGAACTGCCTGGCCATTTTGAATCATGCTCCTAGATCCAAGCTGTCTTCCAGAAAATATTGTTTTATTCTTGTATTCAGAGTTAGAATAACAGCAGATACTCATTAACCTTTTGCATGCTATTTACTAATTATTATATCTTTATAATAGCCTCTCATTAAAATAATCACTCCAGATCTTTTCTCAGTTATCTACTGAGTTTTCCTCCTGTCTCTTATCAATATTTAGCACCTGTCTTTGAACTCTGGTATTTGCTCTACCCTTTCTTTTCCTTCCTAAGGTCTAGAAATTAACAAAGTCATTCAGGAGAGAGCTTACTCTCTCCTTCTGATAGTAGTCTTTATCCAGATTCTTAAGTAGGGTAAGGCAGGTGAAATACTCCTTCCACTAAGCAACAGAATAAAAGAGACGGCTTTTTTTTCCCCCCACCTGCAAGCTCTCACTTCAATTTATCAACACCAAATTCCACATATTTTTTGCCCCAGCTTTAACCTCTCTATCTTGGAGGGAGTAGAAGTTAAAAAAAAATGAGAAAGAAGAGCAGATCATCATAATAGAAAATATCAATCAATCAAAATCATCTTTATTGCCTGGTTTGTTTGTCCTAGATAGGGAAAAAAATAGGTTTGAACTGAGTAAACTAAGCAGCAAGTTATAAAATGTCATTCATGGAGCAAAATGGAGGTTATACTCTGACAACAGAGAAAAGTCATGGTTACATGTTGAAGTGCAAGAACATTCTCAGATTCTACTCCCATTATTGCCACCTTATATTATTACATATGGAGGAAAATTCACAACCTGTCAGGAAAATTCATGATACTCAGAAAAATATGAATTGAATTCTTTGTCTATGTTACTGAAGGGTAAATATTTTCTCTTAAGACTATGGAGTATTTGGTTTGGTCCTGTGTTAGGCTTAATCTTTTCTTTCTTACCTTCACTGCAGTACAAATAGTACAGAGGAACAAATTTATTATTCTACTCAGAGGGAGCTGAGAGTACGCTTAACAGCTGAGGCGGCGGCTTAAGATTTCTTTAACCCATGTTTTATTGTATAAAGAACACTTCTTTTACCAGAGAGAGACTATCCATAGGAAACTGCAAAGTGGTGCCTGTTGGAGCTCATGGCCTTTGTGGATGATGACTAATTGATCAATGAAAAAAACCAGATTACACAGACCTCCAGTTAATGAATAAGTAGTTTTTTTTCCTGTCTGGGACCTAATGAGAGAAGGATCCCCAAGAGTCATCCACTGAGGAAGAAATGAGCAGTATATATAGTATAATGATGTCAATTCAATACCCACCCAATTTATTTAAAAATATATCTGTGCACATCCTTTGAGGCCATCCTCTGGAAGAAATTCTTTTGTAATCTGTAATGTTCCTCTGGGGTTGGCAAACATCTGTGTGCAGTGGGAGAGGAGATGGGGGGATTTATTTTATCAGGTTTTCTTTAGTGAGGTTTAACCTTCCTTAGAGTCTTTCAGCTTCTCTTCCTCTCTTAATGGATTTCCTCAGACATTTCCCTTTTTAAGCAGCCCTACTATGTGCAAGTGTCCATGTTTGACTTAGATTTTTCACTACAAGCAATTTATACCGAGGGTTATTCTAATGCCAGATATCTGAACGAAGCTCACTCCCACATTAAGGCAGTTGCATATACACAAACCCCTTTAATCTTGCTTCTCATCTTTCTCCAGATGCACTAACGAACAGTCATTGGCAACATGAAAACTAATTATTATTGGTTTATCTTTTGCTTCTTCAGCAATAAACCCTCTTGTTTGCTACCAAAAGGCAGAGATAACCGCTCTGAGCAGGTCAAAAAACCCAGCAACTGTTGAGTTCATTTATTCCCAGATATGAATGAAATAATTTATTTGGAAGTAAGTTATTGAACAGTTGCATCATGTAGCTTTTTCTTTCTTCTGAGAGAAGAAGATAGGCGATGATGAAGACACAGAGAGAGAGAGAAGACATCCAAGACAGTGAGCAATGGCAAAAAGACCGGACAAAGGAAGAACAAATACACAGGAATGGAAGGTTAGCTGAGGAAACAGAGGTGAAAAACGATAGTGGAAAAATACCTAGTAAAATTTCTGATTTCCAGGACTAGGCTTGCTGAGCTCTTTTCACACAAAATCTGACAAAAACATCAATAGAGACTGGAATAATTAAAAGGAACTTAAATAGAGCAGGTGCACAGACACTGTGGATGCCTAACAGGACTACAGTTTAAGGCTGCTATATATAAAAAACATATTTAGAGAGTTTGGCCTACCTTGGAATGGTCTCCTGCAGTACTCGCATTTGAGTGACTGTCAACTGTAGAAAAAAAAAAAAGGTTGGTTTTAATGACAGTCTGGGGCTCAAATACAGACTAGGAAACAGACTGGCTTTGTCACACTCTCCAAAATGGTTTTCTGTCCTTAACCTTACATGGAAATTTTCTTGCAAAGCTGGACATCTCTTATAGCTACTAGAGACAATGCAATTGCAATGGAGAAGCAATTCAGTTAAAAGAAAATGCACGTACACAAGAGCCAACAGAAAAACAAACACTGAAGAAATTAAGACAGATCACAGCAAAAGAGGAAAAATACACTTAACTTTAAAAAAATACAACAAAGCAGCTAAGTTTTCCCTCCCACAGTACTTATGAAATTTCAGGGCAAGTAATTTCCTTCTTCCCTGTAGTACTTCATGAGAGGCGGGCTTTGATTTTTGTGGCTTCTTGAAGCAGTTCTATAGATTAAACATGTCCCAGGACAGGTGCACCCCCCATTCCAAGACACCAATGTTGTGCATGTTTTGTGCTGGGCGCTTCCACCCTCTTCCCGTGGACTGGGGAAGGGAACCCTTTCCCTCCAAAACCCAGCCCTGGCCCACATGTGGAGGGAAAGGCCATGGCGAGAGCCATGGGACGGGGGCAGGACACAGGCCAGGTATGTGGCCACGGGGCCCTGGGCTCTCAGGCCCCTTCTTGAGGATCAGAGACGGTGCCTTGGTGAGGGGGCCACGTCCTCACCTCAGGAGGCCAGATCATGGCTGCAATTACCATTTTACCACCCCAAAACACAGCCTGCATGAGGCACCCACGTCTCTGACCGGAGGGCGGAGGGGGACACAGCCCCATGTGTTCCCCCCCCCCCTCGCCATGTGCCATCCCCATGGAGAGAGGGAGGGGAAGGCCTCAGGGCTGCCGGGCCCCTGGAGCTCGTCCCCTCAGCTGCAGCTCCTTCCCTGCGAACTGGCGCTCACCTGGGGCTCGCTAGATAAATGGCGGCTGCACCCGTCTGACCTCTCTCAGGTACTGGGTCGCTGTCGGAGAAGGGTGAGCAGGGAGGGCCCCGGGGCCTCATGGCGGGAAGCGTGGCGGGAAGGAATTCACCTCAGGCCGCGGCGGGAATTCGCCTCAGAACCGAGGGGGCGGCTGGAGCCCGCCTTTCCTCACCTCAGCTCCCCTCACCTTCCTCCCTCAGGAGCAGAGCCCTGGAGTCTTCCTCATCTCCCAGAGAGGGGGCGATGGAGCTGCCCCGAAGGGACGACGAACCGTGAGTGGGTGCGGGCGCAGGGCGGGGGGAGGCGCGGGCGGGCCTCAGAGCAGGGGCGCCGCATCTCCGTCCGGTCAGGGCTCCCTGCGCCTTCCGGGGGGGGTTGTTTGTGGGCTGGTTTTGGTTTGTTTGAGTTGGTTTTTTCCCCTCTCTCTTCGTGGAGGTGGGGAGTGTCCGGTGGCTGATCGGCGGGGTGCGGGCAGGGCTCCCCGCTCTCCTCACGGCCTGTCAGCGCAGCCCCGCTGCCTGCGGGCTTGTTACAGGCCGCAGTTGGACTTGGCCCGTACGGTACCGTGTCCCCGGCTGGGCAGGGCTCAGAAATAACGATATCGGGGTAACCTCGCTTCTCTGTGCTTGCCCCAGATGCTGGATATCTCTCTTTATGTCCCTTGGCTCTGCCCGGCCCACAGCAGCACACATGGCCTGGTGTGGGCCGCCCAGCATCCAGCCAGGAGCAGGCCTCACCTGGCAGTTAAATGGGAAGGATGTGTACGTTTTTCGTCATAATTATTTTCTTGTGCTCTAGTGTTTCTTTTACTGGGAAATAGTTGTACTTTTCTAAAAAAAACCAAACAAACAACACTGACCATTGTGCTTGTTCTGCTCTCCTAGAGGGCAGAAGGGTGACAGACAGAGGGGAGAGGCTGTGTGTGGAGGAGCATCTCTGTGTCGTCCCATTGTTTTATCCCACAATTTCACATTTGTCTCAAAAAGCATTGCTGGTGAAAATATCTCCCTCCATCCCATGGGTTATGAAATTTACTCTTGCGCTATATTAAGGATTTCTCCCCCTTCCCCCTTTTACAGACAAACTCATTACTTAAACACGGGTGAACAGAAGCATGAATAAATGTCAATTACTGTGTTGTGTGTCAATGAGTTGTAAAAGCACTGCTGGGTATGCATTGTTCCAGCTCTAAACCTAGCATGAGGAAAACTCTCATGAATCAGAAGAGGCAATGCTAAATGTCTCTCATAGCACATCTTCTCTAATTTCTGAGACCTTTGTCATCATTTGGTTCGGTCCTTATTGCTTTGAAATGAGGGATCCTTAGTGATACGTGCTGCACCTTTTCACAGACAGCCCTTCCCTAAGGATGATAAATCCTGAGTAAAAGTAGAAGGGAAGTAGAAGAGAGATAAAGCAGCTTGTGCAAGGTCATGTAGAGGTCACTGGTGAAATAATTGGCTGTTTAAAAAAAAAAGTCTGGCAACTCTAGTGTTTTCCACCTTGATCTATGCATCACTGGCAGTGATGACACAGCAGCATGTCCAGAGTGGATGTCAGTGATGTAGAGTCTTCATCTAGATCTGGTGTCACAGGCTTGAAGAGTTCTCTCATATAACTCAAATGATTTTTCAGAAATCAAAGTTTTAGGGAAGAACTACTTGGGCTCCATTGGCAAACGCGGAAGGAAAAAAAGATGCTCATGGTTGTGTGTATCAGCATATTTTTAGACTAATGGTCAGAAAGTGGAAAAGAGTTTGGAGAGTGACAACCAATAGCAATATACAAGCATGAAATATGCAAGGAGGCTTTCAGTCAAGGCAGACTTTTAAGAGACCTTAATGAAAGCTAGAGCTGCATTATGGTAGTCCAGACAATAAACAAGAAGGAACAACTAAATAAGAGTCCACAAAGTCCCAAGTACAACTCCTATTCATAGCAATTCACAGAATTTGTATTTTGAGCTGTTTTCATCCCCTGCCTGTTGGTTTGAATCTGAGCAAGAAAAAAAATGAAAATAACTTTTATCTTGGACACCCCACTAACAATGCAGAATGATGTCCTTCAGTTTGTCTCTTATTTACAGGTCTCCCTGTTTCCATCTCCTGTTTCTCCCCTCCCCATGCAGACACATAAAGAAAAAATAATTGATTGGAGAATTTGTATTAATCCTTAGCTGCAAAGTTATCTTGACTTTTTGAGAGTAAAATGCAGATTTACTCCTCCACATTCATTTTAAATAATGTTCACTCTCTAGTCTCTTGTCTCTTCATTAAAACTTTGTCAGTTCTTTTTAAAATTTTTCTTAGCAACTCGCCAATGCATTTTTCAACCGTGGTATAAATACAACTGACTTTTAGTAGGAATGGTGTCTAGTGAAAGGCTACAGAGGCAAACCTAGAGCCAAACCCAGAATAAAATCTTAACTAATTGGCTGCTCTGTTAATGCATAACCAGATTCCCTAGCTCCAATGATTTTGTCAGTACACCATGCTCACTATATGCTTTAAATCCATCCCCAAATGCCTCATTCACACTATTCGACATTCCAAGTACCACTCCTCCCATCCATCTGTCTGACACACAAAATGCCAAACGCCTTTCCTTATTTGGGTCTTTGAAAAGTTGATGCAAAAAGAGATGCAAGGTGGCTCTTGCTGAAGTCCCCCAAAGACCCCTGGGCTGCTGTGCTGGAGGAATAAAATCCCTGGACTTTGCCTTAGAGTCCAACAACCAACACTAATTTCAGTTGAGTGGAATAAGTGCTGCTGTCTGTCTGTCTGCTCTGGAAATCTTTCTGGAAGGAGACAGAGCTGGAACAAAGAACTAGGTACAAAATTGAGCGTGGAGTGGGCCATCTCTGCGGGTTGATTAGGTAACTTCATATCTCCTTTTAGCAGCGTTTTGGGGTAGAAACATTCCTCGTGATTATTAAGGGCATTTTTATGGTTAATTTGTGTAAGCAGTCATAAGGAAATAAGAAGGTGCCAGACCTACTCAATCTGATAATTGCCTTCAGACAAGGGTCATTACAAGAATTACTCTGGGTACCGCAGGAATTACTTGGCTCCAAGAAAAGCTACATGAAATTTCTTCATCAGATCTTTTTCCAATAAAAAAAAAGAATCCAGTATGAACTTGCTTTATTTCAGTCATTCAAACAGTATGCCCCATTCTAACTTTGAAACATGCTTTTATATATGCTTTTTTTATTATAGATCGGGCATGTTTTGTTCCAAGACTTTTAGCTTCCTTGGAAAATAAAACCAAACTTTTTGAAGTAATCTGAAATGCAATGAAAAATAAAATAGCTTTATCCAACCAGCAAATAGTCAGTGGGCAGACCAATGCAAATAGCTGTTTACACAGCCCTTGTTCAAGTAATGAGTGGTCTAATTACTCCTGACCTTAGCTCCAGTGGCTCATCAAGTGGATCAGATGTGGCACACTGAGCCAGTCCTTAAATCATTCATAGCTTTATTGCTACCTTCATATGGATTATAAAATGAAATAAAATAAGACAAAAATGATCTTATGTTGATAGTGAAGTTCTACCACTCAGCATAAAAAATGTTGGAAGATAGGTTTTTGAAGGTGCTGTGTGACTTACCTGTAAATACAAACATGGACTGGTAGGGGGAGGTTCTACATTTTTAATTTTGTATTGATTCTGTTTGTCAGTGCAGTACTATTTAAGCAAGAAACTATTCCTCTAGGGCCTTCAAGTTAATACACTTATTGTAGCCTCCTTATCCTGTTAAAATGAAGAGAATCGGATTGCTCTGGGTTGAACAGCTGCTTGAAGTCAATCTCTGTGTCCACTGTGAAGGGAAACAATATTAGTGAAGGGAAGCAGAAGGCAGCATATAAAAATTATATCCTCAAAGCATTTTCTACAGATGTCTCGAAGGTTCATGGGGTATTATGAAGCATAGAAGACATCTGGTCACATTTTTATAATCTCATCAGTGTATATAAAAAAAAAATAATCTTCTCTCTGTTTACCTCTACTTGTCAAGAGCCACAGAAATGATTATATATATTTATTTGCTTATTTATCTTATTGCTGTGTGAGCACGCTCGCTGATTCTTAACTATCCAAATCAGTTTAATGTGTCATTAAGTCACCAACTTCTCTCCCTCTAACATCTGACTCTCTCTCCTGCTTATTTATAGCTCTTCATTGAATCACTTTGCAAAGTAGGAGACTGGGGGATATTTTTATACTGTGTTATGGGGCATGCTGTCTTTCATCTGCAAGTGCTGTGAAATCACTCTTTGCTACTCAAGAGTACTATTGTACTTTTGTTCAGTGTTAATGACACTTCAGTTTGGTCTGTGGAAATACTTTTACTTCTCCCCTGAAAGGAGAACACTAAATTGACTCATTCTGCAGGCACCGCCACCGCTTCCAAAATCTCAGTGTGAGGAACTGTTGCTGGTGTCCTACTCCTATGGGTTAACATGGGCTGCCCAGCCAGGTTCACCAGTTACTGTGGAACCCCAGTTAGACCAAGAACATGTTGCAGAGTCTAATTTTGATGAACCAACATGGCAAGCTTTATTTACTGTGATGTGTCATCTTGACCTAGTTTGATGTGGCCATTTCTTTCCTAAGAAGTAATTAAAGCAGAAACATAGAAAAATGTTCTGGCTTTTGTTTTGCCTGGAGGACAACACAGTCTACACTGTTGCACTATTAAGCTATTATTTCTTGATCCAAGGCTTTTGATTGAAATTGCCAACATATTGGACAACTTACTTCATTCTCATGATCATATTTCTGAAGACCGCATAAGCCACGCTGTTGTCCACAAAGAGGGTTTTTGTTGCCTGCCTTTTGTAACCTATTTTGCCAGAGGCCTGTATGAAATGTCTTTGTTTATGCTACATAACTAGTTGAATCTGATTTTTTTTTTTCAGTCTTTCCACTTCCAGACAAACCCTAGACCTCCTGTTCTGTATGTGATATCCAGTCTCTGTCCTCTTCCATCTCTGCCAAGAAAACAAGCTGTTGCTTTGAAGATTGTTTTTGGAGAATGTCCCCGTGTTGCAAGTCAGTTGTCACTAACCCTATTTGCTGTAGTGTGTGTGTGGGGGGGGAGTCTGAGCAGGGACTAGTTTTCTTGCTACCTAAACTCTGCATGTGCCAAAGAAGAAAAGTAATAGCTGTGCCATTACGTTAAAATGTCAGACTTGCCTCGTGCTTTCCTAATTGCTAGGTTGTACCTACAAAGTAAACCAATCTGTGTCCTTTACCAAGCAAAATCAATCTCCTTTCCCAATTTCTGAGGGAAAGAAGGAATCGGATCTACCCATAGTGGAGGTTGCTCCTTCATGTAGGAGGCACTGTATTGTAACCTCTCTGCTAATGGGGCCTGAGTGGGGATGCACCAGTTTCAGGGCCTGGCCTCAGCCTGGCCTGTGGGATGTTTCCAGGAGGCCTGGTGGCCACAGCTAACGATAAAAGCAGGAAGGCAAAAAGTGGTGAAAAGGATCAAAGAGTCCCCAAAACTCAAGTTTTAGGACCACTGGTTAATTACTGTGTCCTGTCCAGTTTTACCCAGTGAAGTGAGAGCGTAGCCCTCCCACTTGTGCTCCTGCATCGGACCCCAGCTCTGGCTGTAGAACCTGGTCTAGAGATGGCAGCTCTGCTGTGCCTGAAGTCTGGGCTAACAGCTGTGGAATTGCAGGTTGATGTCTCTGTGTGTTGCTATGCAGCAGGAGCAGGGATCCCCTTCAAGCCCCATGTTGTTTAAATCATCTGGTCTAAATTGATCACATCTCCAGGCATCAAAGCAGCATTAAAATGGCTTTAGTGAGTCCTCCGAGTTGTATGAATCACTAGCAAAAAATCCTGTTGTATCACCTGTTAGCTTGAGAAACCACTGAGGTGAATTGAGAAACTGGAAAGAGAAAAGAAAGCAAGCTTAAATAGCATTCACCCCAGTGTTGTACTGGGATTTAGTCTCACAAGCACTTGCAACTTTAATTCTAGTCAGTTCTTTGAAAATGCTTGGTTTAGCATCTTGAAAAGTCTTTCTAGCCTTAATACACCTGTTGTGCCTTGAGTATTGCAAGATCTAAGGTCAAGCTGAGTTTGTAGAGTATATTTCTTGCAATCTTCTCTCAAAAACACTAAGTTAAAACAACAGCCAAACAACCCAGCTTTTCTCTCGGTAGTGAGCAAGGTGTCTGGTGTTTAAATGAGAACTACGCTACCCCAAAAATCTCTCATCTCCTCCCCAGTGCGTTGGCTCTATTGACAGCCCTGCAGCATAGAGGCAGAATTTAAACAGCGTTAGAGATGGGGCCAGAGCAGGTGGTGTGTTTTGATAAAGCAGAGTTCCTAACCATCCAGTGGTGTTTGGTTGATGCTATCCACAGCAAGAAGAACAGTTTGCTCCATTTCTCCACAGGTGATGACAGCACCATCTGCAAAGTATTCTGTTACTAAATGAAAAATAATGACCTTTTTTGTCATCGTGGGATTATTTATTCCTTTTCCCCTCCTTGTCTATATCTACGCCTTTGGTTTGGTTGCAAAGGTGTAGTGAACTAGTTTGGAGCCTGATGCTGTGCCCTGTGGGGACTGGTGTCTGTTCCTGGAAGGAGCTAAACTGGTGCCAGCCCAAGCAGAGCTATTGGTATTAGGCTTATGCTGGGCGTATGTTTTGTCCCACGGGCTTTCATGTCAGTACTTGAAAACCACGTTATGCTGGAGGGATGCTGTCTACAACTCCCCAGAGAGCAACTAATGAATGTGCTGGTTCCTTCCTGAAATGCTGCAAGGGCACCTGTCCCACCTGCGTAAACAGGCCCCCTGCTCCTGCCCAGCAAAGGTCTGTGGCAGCGTGCAGCTCTGACCATGGAAAATGAGCCTTTTCTCCTGCTTGGACAGCGAACGAACCTGACCTGGGAGACTTTTGGGGAATGTGTCGGTTTCCAGGTTCTAGATAATTTTTTTTTTTTCCAAGGGTAATGCTTGCCCAATTACATATTTTTCAGTATGCAATAAATTTTCCTTTCTCACTTACCTGCAGCATGAATAGTAATGCACTGACTTGAGGTGTGAAACCTTACTGGAGTGCTTTTATTGACACTCACCCTAGAGCTAAATTATATTTTTTCAGGACTTCAAATGGAGCAATTTTAATCTTGTTCTGATTTGACAAAACAGTCTGTTTTCCATTGCTTGAAATGGGTTTTTCCAGCCCTGTTTTTTGTTTTTCCAGCTCTGCTCTCTGCTTAGATAACAGTTTGAACTTAGCACAAGTAGGGAGCCTGTGCTGAAAAAGCGGAGTAGAGCAGGAAAGCTAGTACTTCACTGAAAAGTGAAGGCATAGCAGCTCTATCATGTTTTAAGAAAGCAGAGAATTGCATCCTTGCAAGAGGTGACCTACAGGTGAATTTGCTTAGTTCTGAGACTGGAGAGAAAGGAACCACAGGGGAGATCTCCATTATAAGCAGAGAGTATTTACTCAAGAACTAGTTAAATGGCTTTCTGGAAAAACTGATAAAACTGACATCCCATTTTTCTAATAAAAGATTCAAGCTTTTCTTAAAAACAAAGAGGGGGGGAGGAGGGAGTGAGACAAACAAACCAAGTAGCCTTTTAATTCCAGCATTTTATTGCCAAAGCTTTTTTTTTTTTTCCAATGCATCATATACATGGGTTTGTTTTGTTTTTTTTTAAAAAAAAAATCCTTGAAAATATATTTCAACACTACCTTGTTCTGTCAACATGGTCAGTATTTTTAAATGCTAGTAAGTCCTCAAGGTGACCTCTATTTCAGCCCCATAAAAAAAAAAAAAAAAAAAAACATTTTCATACATGCCTGCTCTCACATCTCCTGCCTACCAAAGATGCCTGTCGGTCCTGGCCCATGCTCACTGGAGGACAGGTAGGAGTTGGGTATTTTTGGTTCCTTAACGGAGTGCTTGCTGTGGAGTCTGGTGATGGATCTGCTGCACAGAGCAAGCGGGAAAGATTCCCACGCTGCTCCTACCTGAAAAGTTTCACAGACGTCAGGATGGGAATAGAGCTACGCTTTGTTCCCCCTGTGCTGTTCAGTCATCCAGTGTGTTTTTCTGGCTGAAGTGTTTTTAAGAGCCGTTGAGGGATTCTGCAGCCATGTTATATAAAAGAGCTTTAAAGAGAAATCTGTTTCTCTTGCTTAAACTTCCCCCCCAGGGGGGGGGGGGGGGGGGGG
>JAOQGH010000051.1:23753250-23822324 GCA_025769975.1 Gallinago jamesoni
TCCCCCCCCCGGCCCCCCCCCCCCCCCCCCCCCCCCTCCAGGTGCTGATTTTGTGGCCATACTGATTCCCCTTTAGAAGGGGTTATTTAGTGACATTGTTAAAACACAGGCAATACATTTTAAAGCTCTCTGTGATAGTACCTAGCCTTTGTCAATATCCTCATTATCTCATATGTGTTTATTTTGTTTCTCCTGGTTAGCACAAAGTTTGTGTTACGGTGTATTTGGGGGGGGAAGCGTGAGGCTGGGTTTCTCAGCACCGAGTACTGGAGGCAAGTGCTGACCTGATGGCTCCTTTAGGAAAAGTGTGTTTGTTGGCTCCGTGCCCTGGTCATATTTTCAGTGTGCTTGGTATGTTGTTGTAAGTGATGCCACTGCAGTTTCAGTGGGATCTGGTGGTGGGCATTTTCCAGCCCTCTGAGTTGTGCGGACTTGCCATATACTGTGAAGAAGGTGCTGTCTTCCTGAATGGGAGACCTGCATTTCAGTGGCTTGGGGAGTTGGTCTTCCCTGGTGGTTTGAATGGTCCTGTGGTGAATTGGATGATGTAAGCACAAAGATGGCATAATTCAGTGATCACAACTGGGGAGCTTTGGTGATTTTTCTCTCTGTGTGTGTAGGAAGAATGGGATGACATATCTAAGTCATCACTCCCAGAAAAATAGGGCTACAGGATGACTTTTCATTTGGTTGGAGATGTAGGCAGGGAGGCAGCATATGTGAAAATGTTACTTTTTTTTTTTTCCTTCCTGTGCCTGTAATTCCTGCTAGCTGATTTCATGGCTTCTTTACTTCTAGTGAGGGAACGCTTTTCCTCTCGTGCTCTATAAAATACCATCTAATGCATATATTTAAAGCAGTGACTAGGTAGTTCTCTGTAGTCTCTCATTTGATGTGCCTCATCAGTTTCCTGGTCTAGCTTTCTGTCTCTGGTGTAGCCCAACACAATCTGTTTGGTTTGTGGGTAGTTTAAGCACTAAAGAGTGTGGTAAAATCCTCATCTTGACTGTATTTTATTTGTTTCTGTGCCTAGCTTCTGGCAAGGGACTTTAGAACCTCATCCCACCACAGTGTCCCACCCCAGTTAATAGGAAGGGCTTCTGATATGAATACAGAATCTGCAAATTAAAAATTCACATTCTGAAGGACATGTCTCTGAGCCAAAGGAGTTTGCTTGTATCCTACTGGAAAGTGAACACCTGGTTTCTTGCTGCCTTGTTGATGCTGGTGGACTCAAGGACTCGCAGTCCAAGGCCAGGTGCTGTGTGGGGGCTGTTGAGAGGTTTGGGATGTGCAATACTGAACTGGAGAAGGCCCCAAGCAACCAGGTGCTTTGACCAGGAAGCTGGAGAAGGTGATCTCCTAAACTATCCTGTGAGATCTGGACTGGATCTAGAGCGTGGGATCCCATTGAGTGAGGGAAGCTGTGCCTGAATCAGGTACTAGCAGATGGGGGATTAAAGAGCAGAGGCCATTAGATAGGGAGGTCTGCAAGACTGGTCTGTTCCCCAAGGGTCCAGTTGAGCAGGGAGAGACATCTATTGCAAATTCTGGTTCTGCAACTCTCATGGTGAGAGCTAAGGATGTTGTACTGCTGGTGATTTCACTTTAATCCATTGCCACCATCTCCTCTGCTCAAATGCTGGCAAAATCTACTTACTATACTGCTGACCTGTAGCAATTGCTGTCTCCTGACCTTTTTTTTTTTCAGTGGCTATAATTGCTAGTTCCATACTACATTTTTAGAAATCATTTCAGTGGTACTAAGACGGTGATTCTACCTCTTAAAAACGATGAGAGGTTGTCCAGCCGTCATCAGGTCTAAAAACACCTCTGCTAAATGACCAGTCATGATTCCGGGAGGAGATTTGCACCTTCCCAAGGTGCAGTGATGTATAAAACTGGAAGAGAGCAAAGTTCATTGTAATTTTAGTAATTCTGTTAGTGAACTTCATCTGCCTGCAAAGGTGTCTTCAGCTGTTAATCGTTAGGTCATTAACCCTAACAGTACTTCTTGGTATGCAGTTTGCCTGAGAAAAATATGCCAGTGCATCTCTACCTCAGCAGAACTCAGCAGAAGTCTACAATTTTCAGACATTTAGCGAGGAGACATTGTCTTTTGAAGAGCAGGTAGAAAGTGTGCAAAAGTGATTGTGGATGTGGGAGTACCGGGTCTCCTGTGGCGGGCATAATCCTTTTAATACTCAGCTCTTCTGCAGCCACGAGATTCATTCATTTAATCTGAAGCATCTTGAAGGAAATGAATGCAGGCAAGTTCAGATCAATTATCACACCAAAAAAAGAAAAAGCTTGCATTTCTCTGGGCAATCTGTGTGCACTGTAATGTCAAGCTGTGCTTGAGAATATGTTACCACAAAGGAAGGTAGTATGCTCTAATTAGCAGTCACAAAAATGAAATACCAAGGTGTTATTTCAGTGACTAAGAGCCAGACATGTACAGATTGTGATATATGTTACGTAGATGCACTGAACTCGAAGAGATGCTTTTTCACAGGAGGATATTGCATACTATTAGGCACTCATCACATGCGATTGTACTCCTTTTTTGTAGGGTTCATATAAACTAAGCTTGAAGGGGCTTTAAATGCAGTGCTATTTCTGTAGGTGTATATCACAAGTACAGTTGGATGGGAACTTTCCAAGAATTCTTTTTTTCCCCCCCTTAGGAGAGGGCGTTCATTGGAAAATGTCAGTTATGTCAAAACCAAAATGTTTGAGGAAACCTGGCTGTTTGACAACCTTTTGCTGACGTATTCGTGAGTTTCTAATAGAGAGCTGTCTGGTTTCTTGCTGTCTGCTTGATGCTGAGGAGCTGAAGGACTCATGGTTCAAGCACAGGCTTCACATGTGGGCTGTTGAGAGGTTTGGGACCTCAGGCTCCCTGGGCTCCCTGACATGGGGTCTAGAAATGGGAAGCTCTGGATTCCTCAGTTTCAATGTGAGATGGCCAACTCTAGTCTCCTTGGCAGAGAGCTTCAGACGCCCTTGTTGAAGGTTTTGTCCTTCTCCTCTATGTAGGGTCCCACTGATGACTTCCAAGGACTTCTTGTGAAGTCTCTCGGAGTAATAAAACATGCAGAAAATTCTCCAGAGCTGGGAGCAATCAACTGTTCTGTTTCATACAAGGAAAAAAAAAAAAAAACAAAACTGTTTTGGCTTCTCTATTCTTTTTTTTTTCTTCTTCTTCTTCTTCCACAATGTTCTCAGTTCTGGATATTTCCAAATTACTTCTTGTTGTTCTAATTCAGAACAAATCCTTTCACGAAATATCAGAATTTCCCATAGGAAAGAAATCCCGAGTTTTTCCAATCGACGTACAGTGCCTTTGGGCTCAGTCCCTATGGGGATGGTGCTTGTAAAGGGATAATAAGGCTTCAGCAGGCCACTGACTGGGCCATTGGTTTTTAAGAACCATTTCTGGATCTACTGATGAGATGAATTAGAAACATCAGTGTCCCTGCTTTTACTTAGCTCTCTCACAGAGCACACTGAAGCGGCGGTCATTATAACTGCATCCTGTTACTGTTTCATATGTATTTCCTGATGCATTTGACTTCATTATTCCATCATACGAATGTCTCATATTTCTCTTGATTTTTTTTTTTATTAAACCATTTCTAGAATTAGAGCTCATGCAGGAAAAAAAAATTAAAACGCAGAACACACACTAAATCCTTTCATCGCATTAGACCCCGACTAGCTGATTTCCCATTGTCTGCCAGGTCTAGGACTTAATGATTTTAAATATTGTTCTGGGCTGAGCTGACAGCAAACCTTTTAGCTAAAGCTATTACATGGAAGGCACTGGGTAGTATCTCATCTACAATGAAACTGAGCAGTTGTCTGCTTTGTCTCTGCGAGATACTCGCTCTCTGTTTCGCCTGGTCTGCCACAGGGCTGGGCTGGGTTATTTAGCCTGGATTCACAGTATTCTTTGTCACAGGAATGGCTGCTGAACGGAGCTGACACTTGGGAAGGAGGAGCAAAAAGGAAACTGCCTAGTCCACTTTAATTGCTTGGTGCCTCGCTAAATTTTAAAATTTGAAAACCAAACAGATTTCTCAACATTTATTATCAAGACCAACAATATCAGTTTTCCAAACTACATACGCTTTGTGCAGCAGACTATATTAATGTTTTGAGTTATTACTGCCCTGCTTTTACTTGACCAGTTATCTTAAGAGGTAAATAATAGATAAAAGATAGGTTGTGTTCACAAAGGAGAAATGTTAATGGCAATTGATAATACTGTGTAGGAGATGTCTGAAATTACTAATGATTACAATTCATCCACTTCAAAGGGTTATCTGATAAACTGTGTTTCAAGGGCTGCTAATCCACGTAATCCAGAAGAAGAGGGAGCCATAGAACCAAAATTTGTTCATCAAATGCTCATTTAGCCTCTAGTTGAAGTTCATAGTGCTGAAAAATAAGGTCCTCCTTACGTAAAAGGTTGTAGAGCTGAATACTCTGGAAGCATCTTTCTGATTTAGACCTCTGCAAAAAATGAATGAAACTGTTTGGTCAAACCCGTTAGGCTCCCACCCCTCTTTGGGGTGGCACAGCAAGACACAGGCCTGGTGTGACATCCCATCAGCAGTGCTGGCTGGCACAGGGAAGCATCGGAGGAGAGTTTCACTCTGGTGGACAAGTTCTTGACATGAGCTAGAAGAAACAAATACCCTGATTCCTCCTGGGTACAACAAACAGCAAAACTCGAAATGGTTTTGGGTTTTTTTGATCTATTACTGGTGACAGGAGGAGATTGCACTGAGGAACATCAGCTTTTCAGATAAGCTGGAGCCATCTAGCACATCAGCGCCAGCGGACGTGTTCATTAACCTTCTGATAGGTTTGGATCACACGCACACACAAAAAACGGTGTAGGAACCACACTACTCTACTATTAGCTCTACTAATAGCTGTGTCAGACATACTCAGCTGAGTGTAATAGGCTTCAAAATAGGAACCCCCTGGAAGTTGGGTAGTAAGCACAGTTCTTTTCTGACAGGCTTGCAAAATCCTTCTGCCCTGGAAAACATGAGGAGGATGCCAGCACGGTATTTTCCTGGGAGACTGCTGGTGGTGCCATCCACTTATCCAGAGGCTAAACTTTCATCTAAATGGAACAACTAACTTTTCAGCCCATGCAAAGAAACCCTTCAGAGCATGAGTCTTGGCAACTGCTCAACAGCATGCAAATGGGTTTCTAAATCTGTCTCAGTTCAGCAGCGAAATGAGTAGAAAGGTTTCAGTAGCCTCTTGTGCTGGTTTATTTTGAAGAAGCACTCCACAGAGGCGACCAGAGCATGGGTTAGTCAAGTTCTTTTCTTCCTTGGAAACACACATGGGGTTAGTACTGCTCCCATAGCAGCAGCTGGACCAGGAAAGCTTTGGTGTTGCCAGCCCCATCCTTCTCCTCTGGACTCGAGAGGGAAGTATCTCCCCAGGAACAGGCGGAGTGACCCTGTGGTGTTGGGATGCTAAGTCAGGAGGCTGAGAATGTGTGAAGTATCTTCTTATTGAGTGCAGGCTCCAGAATTGATTTAGAAAACCTGTCAAGTTTGGGAGCCCAGCGCTCTCTGACAGAAGGCGTGCTCTTCAGTTGGAGAATGGTTAGAGGCTGCGCAAGGGTAGAAGCGTGACCCCCACCTCTCCCGGAGAAAACGGGAGAATCATTTCTAATTACCATGAATAAACCTCCATGCCAAATGTTACAGTGATTCATGGAGCACACGGAGCTGAGAGAATACTCTGGCATTAGTGAAATGCCATACCTAAGGCAAACCATGCCTATCGTGTGTCAGGAGCAGAAAAGAAGTAAAATAAGAGAAATAATGCAATTGTTAATAAGAAATTGTGTGATCACATGATGCAACACCTATTGTAACCATAACTTACTGGCTGCTTTCCCCCCTTCAGAGTTCCTCCTTCTTGCTTTGCAAATTTTGCTGATAAAGGGAAACATGCGTTGCTCTCTCACAGTCCTTAAAAACACAAACATTCTTCCAGGTGGCATGTGGCTTTTCGCTTCTTTCTTCGCAGCATGACTATCACTCGTGGCAGGTTTTCTACATATTTGTGTGTCCACAGCCCTCGTCTGTTTGCAATTCCTTGCTGTGCTAAAGTCCCAGCCTTTCATTTTATGCTCTTGCTAACCATCCTGCCCACCAGTTGAAGGATTATGATAATTTATCGTTTTTAAACCCGGTAGGAGTGTGTTTGACTTTTAGTTGCCTCACAACATGCATCGGAGAGGGATGAAATGAAACATTTAGTGGTGCCTTTTTTCTCTGTGCTGGGAGCCCTCTGAAGCTTTCGGAACAACGGCGATGAGCTCTTGCCAGGTGTGGATTGTTTAACTTGAACAAGTGCGTTATTTCACGGAACAAAAGGTCTTCATATACAAGGCACTTCATTTTCTTCCATCTCAAAACCAGCAAGTGGGTGTTTGCCCTGCGGTTATTTTTCCCTTTGCCTTTTGTGTTTGTTGTGGGGGCTCAGCAAGTGACTCAGCTCCCTGTGTGAGAGAATGAGGGTTTTTCGTAAGCGCACTTCCTAAGGCGGCCGGCCGCGTCCTCTGTCAGTGTCTCAGGATTCAGGGTGATGGAGGGCTGTATTTCCTTGCCCCTCTTCTGGGCTCGGCAGAGGTGCTGAGGGCAAGCTGCCCTCCTGCATCATCTATAAAGATCTATAAAGAGATCATAATCTTTTGCATGCTTTACCCCTGAGGCATGCCATCCTTAAATGTTCATGGGGCAATTTAATGAGAGCACTGATTAAAGAAGCTAATAACATATGATGTAAAACCTGATACAGAAGCACAATATACTGGAACAATGGTTATTAGCAGATTGGTTCATGCTTTTTAAAAGGTTTGTTAGGGAGAGGCTAAAACAAGGTAATAATTTACAAATACCTGAAAAAATGTTTTTCCAGGTTCAGGTGTTCAGCACTCTGCTTATTAAAAAAAATGCACAAAAGTAGCAGAAGTTTTCAGTCTGGTGCTGCCCCTGTAATAAGCTTGCTGAGTCATGGTGTTCAGTTATTACTGATATAATAGAATATATAATCAGTGTTTCACAGAGAGGTGTGAGGAACTTAACTAGAAAGCGTGGGCTTTCATTTCTCTTCCCCTTGCCAGCAGGTTGCTCCGGGTGTTTTCTGTAAGGGACAGGGACAGGCAGCACCAACACAGCACCACGTTTTCATCCTGTTTATCCCCAGTATCAATCTTTGGTTCTTTAGAGGCAGCAATTGGCACGTGAAATTTGTGTTACGCAGTGCAGGGGAAACAGCACGGCATTGAAGAGATGATGATGGTGATGATACTGTGGTGTCAGAGCAAAGGCGCAAGGAAGAACTTCCACTGTTATGATAATTGACACCTAATGTAGTTTAGTTGGGGTTTTTTTGGTTTTTTTGGTTTTTTTGTTTTTTTTTTTCTTAACTCAGGAAGTACGTGCAATTTAACTTGTCTCTTTTTTTTCATTTATGTTGCCGTCCAGGTCGCGGCAGGAATATATGAGCAGTGCTTGTAAGTGAGGCAAGGTCTCTATGGAGAGGAAATGCTTCTCCATAGATTAAGTGGGAAAAGCAGGTGCTTAAGGATTTAGTCCTTTCTATAGATCATTGAGCATTTATAGCTCTGGGAAGACTGAACAAAGAAAATAAGAGGCACTATTGCCATTTTACAGAGCTGGACATGGATGGAAAAGAAATCAAATGGTCACAAATGGCACTGGAAGCCATGTCTCCCGAGCCCCGTTCATGTGCTTGGTGATTTCCTTTCAGTCTTCATCTCTAGATGCATGAGCAAAAGTCACTCCTGACATCGATCTAGTTAAAGCTGAAACAATTGAGTTGATATAAAGTCAATTTTATAATATACTTAATTTCCACAAATTAAGGTCAGGTATATGCATCTTCAGATATTCATCCTTAAAGCACCCAAAAAATAATAATGGGTCTTAGCAGATAAGACACATAAAAGGAGCCTTCCCTTCATCCAGTTGTCTTTGCCAGTCATTTTTCATTCCTTGGTTGCACACGTGTATTTTGTGCTTCAGCAAGTGTGCCACTCATGCGGCCTCGCCAGATGGGAACTTAATCATCAAGATGATAAAGATGTGGACAAGGGGAAGAATTGTTAAGTGGACTCACTGTGAGAAAACACTAGGTTATGCTGGAAGGGGGAGTAAAGGTTAGAGGAGACTTACAGATGGGCTGATCTTGTTTAATACTTTTATTAATGTCATGGGTAGGTGGGAGTACACAAAGAAAATTGATCCAAATTTTAGAACATCAAAATATACAGGGAAAAACAAGAACTCTAAGGAGTGAACTAACAAAGTGAGCAGAAATTCCCCAGTGCACAGGGCAAGTCTGTGCTGTTAGGGGCTAACAATAATGGTTTCTTATATACTGTCGGAGCTCTACATTTGAGTAAGAAAAAGGAGAAGCAAGGCATAAATATATTCCTTCATCAGAAGATGGCTGTCACTGTAAGCGAGATGAATGTGAACCTAAAATGTCAGGCAATATTTTTCCACTGGAGATGGGGCTATGCACAAGGTCCTGAGTTAACGTCATCTTAAACTCTGAATAATTCTAGTCATTTGTGTTCAGAAAGGATTAAGTCATACTGGAAGAGGTACAGAAAAAGGCTACAAGGGCACTAGAGGAGTGGAAAACCTGTCTTATAAATGGAGATTACGCGGATTTAGCTGGTTTACTCTGGCAAAATAATTGTTCTCTAAGTATACGCTGTGGGGTAACACCAGAGGTTGGGTGCAGAACCAGTTCCATAAAAACAAATAAGCAGGATCTGATGACTGACGTCTAAAACCTAGAAGAAAAACCTGGACGAAGTAGTAGTGTAGGCATAGTAATACTAAGAACTGTAATTGAGAGAAAGCTTGATCAGTTAGTGAGAAGATTTTTGTAATGGGGTCAGATGCTGTAGCCAGTATTTCCAATCTTGATATTATTAAAGGCCAAAGGAAGCTCATGAGATTTATTTTAAAATGATTTGAAACTACTGAGTTGCCAGGTAGTCCTGTAAGCCCTTAGGTTCATGAGAAGTCTTTGAAATAGAGTTCTGTGCTTTGGAGTGAAGTCAGAATTGCTTTTAATCAGATTGCTTTTGGCTGTCACCAAAGACCTGCGTGCTCAGATCTTAATCTAAAATTCTGTTGCACTGGGATTAATAGTGGGATCGTCTTCTCAAATCAGTTGGTATAATTCCTCTGACTTCAGTGAAGTTATGCTGATTTCCAAATGCCCAGTAGTTTAAAGTAATGGGAATTAATGAATTTTATATTAAGTCAAAGAAAATATAGCTGGGGTCCCCTGTGCTATCTGGAGGTTTATAGTAAAGAGTACAAATGTTTAAAAAACCAAAAGGATACCTATCAGCCTGTCATTGTAGAACTTTCTGGTATATAGAGACCACTTGAAAACCTGTAGAAGTCTGGTATTTTAAGTTGTCTTGTTCTAAGAGACTGTTGGCAAGAATCAGAGCATCACACAAGTCTAGAAAAGAACGTAATAAACAATGTGGAGAAGGGACAGAATGCATAGGTCTCATCTAACTTCTTACTTGCAATTATGTATACCCTATTTGGGGTGGGAATGTTTTGGGAAAAGGTAATCTTTAGTAGGATAGGCCAGAATGCAGACCTTTCAAATCTAAGGACTTCAGATTTGAAGATCACCATAGATTTGAAAAGAACTTTCAAATCTTCAGAAAGCTTTCTAGAAAAATAAACCCAGAAGATTCTAGTCTGAACTGAAATGTTCAGGTTTAACACAAAGCCAGAATCACACAAAATCAGAGGGTTGTGGAGGCTGGAAGGGACCTCTGTAGAGTAGATTGTTGAGAACAATGTCTAGTTGGGTCTTCAGTATTTTAGAGGATGAAGACTCCAGAACATCACTGAGCAACTTGTTCAAGTATTTGACCATAGTCACAGTAAAAGAAGTGTTTGGGCATTTTTCTCATGTTTCACAGATTTTCATGTATTTGGTTTGTGTCCATTGCTTCTTGTCCTTTAACTGGGCACCACTGAGGAGCATCTGGCTCACCTTCTTTATTCTTTTCTGTCAGGTATTTATACACATTGATAAAACGCCCCTGAGCCCTCTCTTCTGCAGGCTGAACAGTCCTGGATTCATGGATTTGACAGAGTTGGAAGGGACCTCTAGAGATCATGTAGTCCAACTCCCCTGCTAAGCAGGGTTGCCCAGAGCACATCACTCAGGACTGCATCGAGATGGGCCTTGAAAAATCTGCAGAGAAGGGGACTCCACGACCTCTCTCGGCAGCCTGTTCCAGGGCTCTGTCACCCTCCCTGTAAAGAGGTTTTTCATCATATTTGAGTGTAATTTCCTATGTTGCAGCTTATGCCCATTGCCCCCTTGTCCCATCGCTGCAAACCACTGAAAAGACTCTGGCTCCCTCCTCCTTCAACCCACCCTTTAGATACTTGTAAACATAGATAAGGTCTCCCCTCGCTCTTCTCTTCTCGAGGCTAAAGAGCCTCAGCTCTCTCAGCCTTTCCTCATAAGGGAGGTGCTCCAATTCTTTAATCATCTTGGTTGCCCTATGTTGGACTCTTTCCAGTAGTTCCCTGTCTCTCTTGAACTGGGGAGCCCAGAACTGGACGCAGGATTCCAGTTGTGGCCTCACAGTGCAGAGTAGAGAGAGAGAATGACCTCCCTCGACCTGCTGGCCACACTCTTCCCGATGCAGCCCAGGATTCCATTGGCCCTCTTGGCGACGAGGGCACATTGCTGGCTCCTGGAGAGCCTGCCATCCACCAGGACTCCCAGATCCTTCTCCTCACTAGTGCTTCCCAGAAGATCCACCCCAAACTTATATTTGTGCCTGGGGTTCTTTCTCCCCAGGTCCCAGTTCTCTCGCATCAGATGCTCCAGTCCCTTAATCATCTTTGTAGCCCTTCCCAGGGATTGAGGTGAGGCTGTCTGGGCTATAGATCCCTGGATACTCTTCCTCACCGTCTTGAAGAGGAAGATTTGCTTTCTTCCAGCCCTCAGAAAATTCCACTAATCACTACGACCTTTCAAAGATGATTGAGAGTGGCCTCGCAATTACGTTGGCCACCTCCCTCAGTACTTGAGAGTGCATTCCATCAGGTCCCATGGACTTCTGTATGTCCTGTTTAAATATTTCCTAATATCTGTAGGTTCTCAACTACAGATCGTAAGTCTCCATTTTAACAGTAAAAAAAAAAAAAGTAAAAAAAAAAAAAAAAGGGGGGGGGGAAGAAAGAAAGAAAGAAAGGGAAAGCATTGAGTAGGCTGTTGTCCTTGTAGCATGTTGGCCTCAGAACTGGACTGAGTGCTTGCTGCTGTGTAGGCAGGAAGCCACAGCACTCTTGCACAAGGGAATTTCCCAATACAAATAAGAATTGTCACGTTTCTTAGTGCTGGTACACTCAACAGTGTTCTTCCACGCGTAACTCCACAGCAAGACAGAAGCTATCTTTGAAAAAATTAAAAAGGAACTTATCAGTTGAGATACAAATGTGATGAATAACTGAATGGAACAACATGAAAGCAAAGCACTAGATGATTTTTTTTTTTCTGATATGCTTTTTTATCATTTTAAATATCTATATGTAGTCAACATGCCATCTGCCGTAACCACCAACTAAACTTTCCTTCAATCAACCCTGTGTGTTTTTCCTTCAGGAGGGTCTTTCAATGCTGCTTTGTATTTTCTAACAGCTTTCATTGTTTTAATCTCCGTTATATCTGGAGATGAAATCCACTACTCTTTAAGAGTAGACAGCCCTTTGAGAATGCGAGCTGCAGCCTCTCAGCTCACCAGACTTTGACCTGACATGGCTTTTTTTTCCCCTCTGCAACTTCTGCTTCTTTGTAAATCACATCTCGGTGCTGAGGCCTCTGCGTGCCTGCTCTGTTTTTCCATTGTTTGATTCAGCATATGTATTTTGTTTGGATCAATATTTGAAACAACCCTGTCAAACTGCTGACTTGCGTAGCTTGTAACAGCAGTGAATGGTCAGCAAAAGTCTCTGAAAAGGAAAATAAATAAATTAACTTTTATAGGTTTGGGAGAGTGATTCTCGGTATGACTCACCACTTGTTTTAACCATGAATTCTGACTCACTGTGTCGCGTAGCAGGGAAAAGTAATGATAGAAATAGCAAAAAAATCTCTAGCAGTCATACCTAAGGCCCTATATGGTGAATCACAGTATCTGGAGTCCACCCATCCCACAGTGAGACCAACAGATGATTATTTTTGGAAGCCCTAGGTCGGTATCTGCTACTTATTTTCTCCCCTGGCTTTTGTGGATAGGGGTTTCCGTATGGCCAGGCTGCTCTAGGCTCTGAATCCAAGGGGGATCAAGACAGCTTTAGGGATGTCTTTTGAGTGGACATGGGGACACCTTGGGTGAGGAGGTCATTTTGGAACTGCTGTATAAAACCCAGGATTGCTGAAACACAAGGCTCTCCTTTAGCTTCTGCCACACACCTTTGTCCTCTCAGGCCATCAGTCAGGCTTTGTCCCAGGGGCAAACCAAACCAAACAGTTCAGCCCAGTTCACTAATAGTAACAGTAGGGAATAAAAGGGAAAAAGACGGAAAAAAAGTGCTACCTCCAGTCTAGGGTTTAGTGCCCTTCTGTTAGGTATGGGAATGCATACATGGCAAGGGTTATCTTGGAAAAAAATTATGTACAATTTGTTGTGTCGATGTCTCAGCATCCTACAAAGATAACACGAACAATTATTTGATCTTCATTGAGAGAAATCCTTCTCTGGCTGTCCAAAACAGAAACTGACTGTAAGCCTTCAGATCCTCATCTCATCTAGACCCTGCTTTACTGTTTCTCTTCTTCAGTACCTTAGTTGTGCCTGCTCTTTAACTCCTTCACTCTTGCAGCCATCTTTCTGTGTTGCCCCGTGTCAGAAGGTCTGAGCAGACGCTGCTGCCCACACTTCTTTGGGAGGAAGGGGCCACTCGGCACCCACGGCTCCCGTTGGCACCGGTGGCACGGTACCGCTCGGACTCTCCCGGGATCAGCAGTCTCCTCTGGCCTTCCTTCTCTTGCACCTACTGGTTTCTAGCTGACTGCTCTACCCGTGAGCCAGCAGGGTAACTTTAGGTTTCTGCTGCTCTCGTGGAAATAAATAGCTATAAATTAATTGTCACTGACGTTTTGCCCCAGAGTGCGTAGTCTCTAGTTTTACTGTATAGGATGTATTCATTACCTTGACTTTTCTTTCATGCAGTATTTCAATAGACTCTTGGTCTACATCGTTCCAGAGGTAACGCAACCGATGTGTACTAATTAAACAATCACTGTTTTTGAGGAGATGTTTCCAATACTTTAATAACCGGTCCATCAGCTCACTTCATTGTAATGTGACGCTGCGAGCAAACGCTAAGCAGCTTGGTGGTTTGGCCACAGCAACAATTAGCTCTGAAGTGACTTTCTGCTATAGGCGGTCACTTCATTAAGTATTTATGAAACTGAAATGGTGCTGTTAATAAAACACAACTGTAGCTTCTCAGGGAAAGAATGATGTGTAAGTGCTTTGCTTCCTATATGATTTAATGGATTCACTGACTGGTAATGTCTCTGACAGAAAGAATGAAACAAGGAAAAAATAAAAAAATGATAGAAGAAGCAGCTTTGGGCTCAGTGATGCCTCATAGGAGAAGCAGCAGCACTAATTGTGACTCCAGTATTTCAGCCTGTGCCCAGTGAGACGCGATCCCATGAGCTAATAGCGCCTGTTACTTTGGCAGCCAGACACATACCAGTTCTGTGACCCAGCTGCAGCCTGGGCTTCTGCTCTTGCATGAGGAAGGCTGTGCATCCCACATCCATAAAACCATGCATCTCACAGTACAGGCTGGTTCTGGAAGTCAGCATTTATACTGGTGGTAAAGGGTGAAGAATACATCTGAGAAATCGATTGCCTTTGGATTAACACCAAGGTGTTGGGGTGACTTCATGCCTCGTATGCCTTAACAAGTGGGTTTTTTTTTCTTATGAACATAAGGAATAGAAGGGACCTAAAGACTCAGGCTATCAGCAGACCCCGCATGATGATGATGTGTGGCAGTGGAGGGGGTGAGAGCGGCCAAGGGCACAAGTCACAGCCGATGGTCTTCAATAGAGACCAGCAGAGATAGGGAAATGGAGTCATGGAGCGAGTGGTTCACAAAGACCTGGGCAACTGGGGTCTTCCCTAGTGGAAGAAGTTCCCTGTTTCCCTGGACTAGTTAAAACTGCTGCTGCCTAACCCAGAGGAAGAGAGAATGTCTTTTCTTTCTTCAAAGGCCAAGTTTCTCTGTGTCAATGTTTTGAATGGATCCTGGCTGAGAGCTTGCGGTGGCTACAGCAGTCAGTGCTTAGGCTGCCGGGAAGCAGGACTAACTTATACAAAACCACAAAGGCATGAACTTGTTTTAACTCAAATGAGCTCAAACAAAGCAGTAGCATACTCCAATAGCTTCCACCTTCCTGCTGCTTCTACAAAAGAAAGACCAGATGGATCTGTAGATGCTGGATCAGCAGCCGGACTGGGCCTCGATCACGTAGGGATGTCTCTGCTGGACTTTGCAATCAATAGCCCTTTTGACTTAAATGTGAGTACTGCACAGCTACACGCTCGCCTAGCTGGGGAGCTGCCTGGCTTCAACTTTGCTTTCAATGTAGTCTGTAGGAGTGTTTGCCCTTCACCTGAACGGGAGAAGGGTCAGGCATCACTTTAGTCTTCCTGCCCACTGGCAGCGTAGCCACACAGCCAGGAGGAAATGAGAGAAAAACCAAACTAACAACTCGAACTGGTTACAGCAGTAAACCACCAAGTGGGTAGGCTTATCCTTTTATGAAGTTTATAGATCCAAACATGGACGAGCAAGAAGTGCTTCCCAGGGCAGAATGTCAGATTTTAGTCAGGATCATTTCAGTTATCTGCGTTTAGTTGCAAATATTTCCTTAAGGAAAAGAGCAGTAACCAAGAAAGAAAAAAAAAAAAAATTGCTTGAATATTAGTATGATTTTTTTGCTACTCAAATGATATGATTTGATAAATATTTCCAACATTTCCTTGAAACGCCAAAGCTATAAAAAGTACCTCTGCAAAGCAGAGGTCTTAAAAGTCATTAAAAATTCTTCCTTCCAAAAATAAGCAAGTAAATTAAATGAGAATTCAACCCGCATCACATTTTCTCCTTTTAGCTTTAGGTAAATACAGCCAGAAGTTCAGTTCTCTATTTATTTGCAAACACTGCATAATAAACATACTGCTGTTAAGAATAATAATGCAATGCTAATGATTCTGAAAAGCAAGAAGGGAATAAAAGAACCATCTGAAGGAAAGGGACAGGTAATTAAGCAAAGCAGGGAGATGAAAATGTAGATAAGTACCTAAGAAAATTACACACTAAAGATGATTAAGACTAAAGGAATAGAAACTGTACATTACATACTGAAACAGAAAAATATGGAAAGTGCTGACTTTCATCCTTTCAAGGATGAGCCATAACAGCTGAATATAAACTGCAAGTGTTAAGGATTAGAAATGTAGCTATCCCCCGGTTCATCTGGGGGGGGACGATACACTGTTTTCAAGGTAACTGAGGTGACACTTTGCGTTATAACCAAGAGCATTGACCACAAATAAAAACAGAAGTGAACAGTGTGAAGTTTTGCTTCCCACATCTGGTGTCGAGCCCTTTGCTGTCCTGACAAGTCTCCAGCTCTCACCGCTCCTCCCTCCCTCCTGCCTTTTGCCTTACGGTCTCGCAGGAGCTCTGCTATCTACTGTTCGTGGATGCTCAGCCATGGTTTTTCACTCATGGCCCATTTCCTGCAAGGCAGTTGGCCGAGAAGGTTTCCATCTCCTCTTGGATGGTCTCCCAGTAAATGGAAATTTAAGGGATGCCACCTGGATCAACACATCTAGACTAAAAATACAAGGCTTTTGCATACGCGGGGTTCCCAAGCTGACAGTTGCAAGACATTAACAGTCCCAATGGATCAGCTCAGGGGAAGCAAGGTTCCGAACAGGCAGTGACCAGTACATTACATAAATTAATCATGATTTTAAGTCAATGTTTGCTTCTACTTCCCTCTCTACCACTTTCTCCATTGCCTTTGATGGAATGACCTTATTTCTGTTTCTTGGGCCTTCAACTGGAAGAATACAGACAGATATAGGTATTATAGAGACGTTAACAGAAAAGAATTATCCTGATATATGTGCGGGGGAAAAAGTACACAGAGTACTCAAACCTTAAAAAAAAAAGGGCTATTAATTCATTTTATTAGTAACCATAAAATAAAATATTCTAAAAGTTTAATTTTAAGGCTTTTTTGTGGTCAGCAATAAAAATTGGATTACTTTCCCTTTGCAAGCAGTGAGATTGGGACACCACCGTTGGCGATACGTCTGCCAACTGAGAGCGAGCTCCCTTCATTGTAATCGGTTGCTACAGAGATGCTGCTGAGGAGCAACGGTTTTAGTATTGCCAGTGAATGCCTCTGATTGAAGGAAGTCTTAATCAGAAGTTACATCTTGAAAGGAGCAGTAAAATTGCAGAAGTTCAGCTTTTCCCTGGGAAAGCTCTGGCTCAGCTGCCTGGAGCAGGGACGGGAGGCTCCGAGTCCTGGGTTGCCTGCAGTTACAGGGATTGCCAGAGTTTTCTCCCGAGGAAGGAGTGTCTGTGCAAGTAGAGCAGCATCTGGATGTTATCAGGTACAGAGAGGTGCAGCAAGCAAACAAAATATGAAGTAGAGCCATACAGGGGCACTGTTTCTTGTGGAAAAAAAAAAGTCCATTTTTTGCTACTAGTAATGACTAGTGGTCTGTGTTTTCTCAGACTTGATTCCTCTGACCATTCTTCCCTGGCTATCGGTGTGCTATGAGGGCCTTCCAGTTTTTTGGCAGTAAAATGATTCTGATATACCTTTTTATATAATAATCGCCTTTGAGTGTCCTGAACACCCTGACAGGGAGCAATTAAATGACTGTGGGTGCTCAAATGAAGGGGTCCCCGTGAAGTATCAAGTAAAATAATCAGAAGATTAGGCCTCGTGAAAGTCATTAGTTGCTTTGGAAGGTGCACAATGCAGGACATTGATTTCCAACCGCTGATGGGGTTAAGGGCACTGTACTATTTATTTAATATTTGTAGAGGATAAAGTAGTTAATATTTTTAACGTATACGTTTCTCTTCACAACTGAATGAGTACTTTTCCCTCCGACAGTGCAAACTTGACTTTTGTGGAAGATTAACAGTAAGGATACTTTGTGTGTTTTAATACTACTGCATGTTAGCTCAACCAACCAACCACTGTTATTATTATTACTTTAACATTTCTAACCAAGCGTTACCTGTACTCCTTAAGTATGTCATGGTAATGAAAATTTAGTTGATTTAGTGATTAACTGAATTGATTTAATTATCTTGGGTAAATAATATTATATGCTAATGTAAGGTAATTTATTTCTTTTTAATCTCTTAAAACCCTATATGCTGCAATCAGATTCTTTAAATATTTACTGAAGCGCTCAGATATAATAAATCTGATAGAATTATTCTTGAGCAACGCGATGCTTGCGCCAGCTTAGGTTCCATCTCTGAGCATCTATGGAAGAGATGGGGGGAAGTGTTCCTGCTAGGCTGTCGATGCAGGGAAGATGATTTCTGAGGCGTTCCCAGGCTCTCGTTCCTCCTCAGAGTAGTTCATGGGCTGAAGGTGCCTTGGTTAGTTGCCCGGCCGGGGAAGCAGTCCCCACCGCAGCTCGCCTCCCTTCTTCCCACCAGCGCTCCCGCAGTTGGGAGTTGGTTGGTGATGCAAGGGTGGCAGTGGTAGGAGGTCACCGGCTGCAGTGGGACAAAGCGTGATGAGCATTCCCCTCGGGAGAGTCATCTTCGAAGTCGGAGCAGAAGCTCAGCTTTGTGGCTGGCTCTGCTGCTCCACCGACTGTCCTGACTTCCACAGACGCGGCGACCGAACAGTGTGTGCCTCCATCCGAGAACCATGTGTTTGAGTCTTACTGTATCTTGCTGTGTTTTCTTCCTGCTAACGCTTATAAAGAAAATGAAATATTTACTGCTTTAATACACGCAGGCCCTAGGAGTGTCATAAAAATTCTCTATTGATTCAGTTCTTTACTAAACTATTACATGAAACCGCTATAAAGATCCATAAAGTTTCTAATTACAGGGAAGCTTGTGTAAGTCTGCGGCTGCCTTTTATAGCATTGTGAATGGAATGGAAACTGCATAGGCATTGCGTTAGGCAGAACTGGGCATTTCTCAAACGTGTCCTGAGGTAGACTTCAGTTCCAGCTGAAGCCCCTGTTGTTAGCAAAGCTCTGGTGGATACTGCAGAAGATCGAAGGCGCAGAGTGAGCTGCTGGAGGCTGTAGCAGCTGCTGGGTGATGAGCTGTTCTGAAACTCAGGCCATTGCAAGTAGGTACTTGTGTGAGCATCAAGCCTCTTTAAAATGTCTGTCCAACTCTGTGAGATGAATGTTTGAGAATTTGACTCTAGATCCACAGATAGTTCACAGAACAGTTTCAAAGTCACTAGTGATACTCATATTTTGTAAGGATGGTATTCTCAGAAGTAGCAAAACTTGTATGGATGTATTTAATGGCTCAGGTCAGTAGCAAGTTTCTCAAAAAGCAAGTAAACGCATTAAAAACATTTAGATGCCTTGTGGTCTCCATAATGATGAAGTACGTCCCACCCTTCCTTCTTTCCCTCCTCTCGTTCCCTCCTCTCTGACATGTCTGTATTCTTCATACTAGAAAAAGAATAAATCTGATCTACTATCTACCATAAGTATTGAGTAATGGGTTAACCTAACTGAACAGAGAATGCCAGCACTAATAGCAATCTGAGGACATGCTTGTCTAAATGAAATATATCACCAAATACGTATTTCATCATCTTAATAGAAATCATAAATTCTAGAAAAAAGGAAGAAAATAATGGTAAAAATTATTGTAATTAATAAAATGACTGGAAAGTAGGACTGGAGGTGAGATCTATTAAAATCAAGACAGTATTCTCCCATAGGTACTAACAATAGTATCGCCCTGAAGGCAATAGTTAAAATCACTGAACTCTTCGTATATTTTCATGGTTTGCCAAATGCAGGAAAAAGCCCAAACTGGTGAACATCAGCGGGATGTGGGCCATCCTTAACTGCTGACTAAGTACCGATATGAGCACCACTTACAGTGCTCTAACATTATGCCTACAAGACAATATTTTAAGCTGTTTGTGATTTGTGCCATCAGACTGACAACCAACGTTATGGGCGTTGGGCACCACCTTCCTCCACTTGCAAAACGTGTTCTATCACTCGTACTCCTGATACTGAGGGTTCACCAGCCGGCGAGACCTGAGAGTGGTCAGCCTGGTCGGTAGTGGTGGCCACACAAATTGTATCACGCTTGGATGTCGGGGCTGGTTGAACATCCTGCTGCTACAGATAATTAATTTTCAGGCCTGAGCTCTGAGAAATGTGCAACGCACGATAAAAGAAGTTAAAAAATACTCTGTAATCTGCTACTCCTGAGGCAAAAGGGAGTTCTTTAACGTATATTAAGCAGTCGTTCCCAGGAACTAAGCTGTGACAGCTGTAAGCCCATGTGCATTGCTTCCAGCTTAGCACTGTAATGATGGCATATTGATATTTATATCACATTTTAAAGCACCAAGGTTCTTCACATGATTTACAGTATATATACCCCTACAACTCCATCCAATAATTTTCAGATATAACTGGATGCAGTGTGGAATTGAAACCTGGTTTCACATACGAGTGCAGGGAAACTAGACCTCTTGCTGCCTATTTTTGAATTATTAAATTATTAACTATGATTCTATGATTTTGGGGGCCTAACAGCCAGTTCACACTGGCAGATCTTTATAGCTGCCATGTATCCTCTCATTCTTGGATGTGGCTTATTTTTGATTTCTTTAGAGCCAAGCCAGGCAGATTTTGGGCAAATGTAGCCTGTGCTGAGGTTTTGCAAATGCTTGCCAGCAGTGGAAGACAGAGCAGCCTTCTACACGCGAAGTCCTGGGAAGATGTGAGCTTGGGTGGCCAGGGTGGGAGGTCGGGAGATGGCAGTGAATGCTGGTGGGAGGTCGGGGCTCGGATGAGGGACAGCAGGGCCCACAAAATCCATAGTCATGTCAGCTTAAGTAGAACAGGGCTTGTGGCCCTGAAGTAGGGAGTCTGGCTGGGTGTAGATGGAGCCGTGAAGAAATGAAAGTGAAGGGGTGTTGTGGTGGGTATGAAGCCAGATGGGAAGGCGTTTGGGGGAGAGGTGAGTTGGAGATGTGGAACAGAGCCAATGAGGGGCTCAGGTGTGCAGGATATTGGAGAGAACTCCGGGTCGAGAACTGAAAAGTCTTTAGGACTATTAACAGGAAGGATGGAGGTGGACTTGGGCTGAAGTAGATTTGGGAGTCGAGCTGGGAGTCGAGGGAGATCCTGGGAGTCGAGCTCCCGGTGCGAGAGGTCTGGGCGCTGCGGGTTGTGATGCCCTGTGGGACGTGAGGGTTGTAGGTTTCCCAAACTCGCTCCTTCTGGACGTCTTTAAGGGGGATGCTGGCTTGGGAGCAGGCAGAGTTCTCCCTCCCATTCTCCATGCTGCCTTCCTCACCTGACGGATGGTGAGAATGTGTGAACTCGTTTGGGTTAGGATTGTGCCTTCGGGTTAGAATTGTGATGTTTCAACATTCAGGCTTTTGTTCAGCTTCAGGGGCTATTCTTATACATAGGCTCATCGGGGTGATATTGTGGATTTTCATCCACATTTCATTTTCTCTGAACAACAGAGAAAACTGAGTTAGTTCACCTTAGTCCTTGGCTGCCTGAAGCTTTCAGGTACAGTATAAAATAGCAGCATAAATAGAGCTTTACTTTTTTTTTTTTTAGAATTGCAAGCTGGGTTTACAAAATGATGATGGGAACTGGAAAGCTTTCTCTTACATCAGTGGGAGGACATGGTTTTTTTCAGTCCAGGAAGCGTGTATTTTGAATTGAGAGAGACAAAAGCAAGTGTTTTTAAAAAATCATTTTTAGACATAAAGGAAACACAAAGCAATTCTCTTTGTAACATCCTGCATATAAAACACCTGACATGAAACATTGAATGGCAGCTAGAAGACAAGGTATGCAGAAATATGCATTCGTTTTCTCTTCCCCTTCCTGTCACTTCAGGCTGTCGAGGCAAAATCCGGCCCCAGATCAGAGGTCGCATCAGAGAGGGCTTTTGGTGCCTGATGCCACCAAGCTGCTGAAATCCCAAACGAGGAGTCCTCTGCCTGGGTGCCGAAGCCGTCTCTCAGCACCTGCCAATGTGCGTTGTTTTGGCAATTTTGGGGGTAGGTATGCTCTTCTCTCGAAGTCCTTGAGAGAATTTAGTCCTCGCCGGGCTTCACAGACTGAGAGTCTGTCTTCCTTTTCTCAAAGGATCCCAAGCCTCAGAGCAAACCTAGTGGTTTGGTCCCAGCACCAAATACAGCTGATAAAAGAGGTAACCGCGGTTGTTGCCTGTTATCCAGAAATTTAGCAGTCAGGGCATTTGCTTAGGATGCAGAAGACCTAGATTCAGTTATTGCTCTTGTTGTGCCACATGGATTTGTAAGTTTGGGCTACCCTGGGCTGTGTGAGTACCCTCAAGTCCTTCCACTCAAGCTGTTCCACTTTGCTGACATAATTAAATATTAATTGGGCCAGACCGAGAGAGTAAATGACTTTTTATAGCCTGGCAACTAGGCCACCCACCCAGGAGAAGAAAATCTCAAGTCCTAGCAACCATATTTTACAACTAGAAGCATAAAGCAATATTTAAGCTTGTGGATGTTTGTTAGAATTATTTAAGTAGGATTTAGATGTTGTCTGTTTAAACTTCACTATGCTAAGCCCTTTTTGAGGACCAATCCACTTTATTTTGATGCTTAATCAAAATTAGGCTGGACATATGCTTTGACGTTTATGGTTCCATTTAAATAAAAATAAAAAGCACACAAGCCTGCCCTACACCTTTCAGCTGACTTTGAAGAATCTGAGAACAAAGTTCAGCTCAGTCTGGTGCTGCAGGAGATGATTCGCTTTGCAGCTTTTTCAAGAAAATACAGTGAGCTGCTACAAATCACTGCCTTAGTTACCCAGTTTGAAACAAGGGGACTGCTATTTCTGGAAGCCTTGTTGGGAGCGCTTACCTTTCCAGACAAACCTTTTCTTTCATAAGCTTCAACAAATAACAAAAAATATAGTTTCTTATAAGGTTCAAGCCTACGTTTCCTGCTCACGTAAGTCACCGTCTGATGGATTAAGGTGGAGTTTCCAAGGTGTACGCGTGTGCCAGGCGTTGGTAGAGCTTAACCCACAAGCCTCACAGCACACAGAACCCCCTTGTCCCGGTGTAACACCACAGCCTTCACCAGAGGTGTGTTTGGGAGGAGTTTGTAGCACTTGTGAACACCTTCTGCCTTGTCCCCCGCGCGATGAAGCAGCGTGAGCCAGCGCAGGTAGCTGCAATGCTCGGGTTTATTATTGTTAAACCACACATACCTGTGAGGTACCTGGTGAGCACGTGCTTTTGATTCCTTGCAAGTTGATGTTAGGAAGAAATTTTTTACTGTGAGAGTGGTGAGGCACTGGAACAGGTTGCCCAGGGAAGTTGTGGATGCCCCATCCCTGGAGGTGTTCGTGTTCAAGGCCAGGCTGGATGGGGCTTTGAGCAACCTGCTCTGGTGGGAGGTGTCCCTGCCCAGGGCAGGGGGGTTGGAACTCAATGATCTTTAAGGTCCCTTCCAACCCAAACCATTCTATGATTCTATGACATCATCACCTCTTTCAGTGCCGCGGGAGCGTGAAGGTGTTGGGAGGAGACTGGCCTGGGACAGGAGGAGGGCAGGAGGTGGCAGAGAGATGGCCTCAGGTGTAGGGACCTCTGCCTTCCCAGGGGCAATGGGTGCTCTGGGCACGCGTCCTGTATCTGAATTCAGGGTGTGAAAGAAGGACCCGTGCTCTACAGGGCTCCCAAAGACCCTACTGTGGGAGTGAACTGCCAAGAGGGGCTTTTTTCAGAGTTTAAATAATTGAACCAGCAACGTTGAATAATGAATGATTTTAAACATTTCAGAAAATTTAGTTATTAAACATTAATTTTTTGTAACTTTCACTGTCTTTTATCTCCAAAGCATTTATAGTCACTGGTTGGTTCTAGAAGCACAATATCAATTACCTTTTCACTGAAAAATCCCTTTTACTCAAATGAAATATGTAAAAACATAACTCCTCTAGTTATTATAAGATGCTTACAATAGGTGAAAGTAGATAATGTTTTTGTTTGTGAAATTAGATGCTACAATGTCTGCCTGTCTCTTTAAGCTGAAAACCTATGATCCTTGAAAGGGAAGGGATTTTGTTCTTCACTCTAAAAAATTAACTGGTGTTCATACACAATTTCTAGGCTTTTTCAAGCATCCTGTGAATGTATTGTGCACTTCAGATTTCTCATTGTGAAAATCTGACAGTAAAAATAAGGCTTAGTCCAAGTTATTCTTAGGATTTGAGAAATGTACAGACCAGAATCAAATGAGACGTTAATCTCAACAATTTCTTTTTGTACTAAAATGTACTGTATTTTAATAGACTTAGGGAAGGCCTTTGCAAATGGACACAATTACACGTCCAGTTTTTTTTTTTCCTTTTGCTACAGAGGTTCTTCATTAAAGATTCACAAGAAGACATACCTGAATAATTTACATTCCCTTAATTCACTGGGCAGGATGGTTAAGGTAAAAAAGACCACAGTTATTCAGGCAACAGAAGGAACACGTTTCAGAAAAAGAGCTTTATTAAAGCCACTCTGTTTGAATAGCAGACTCTTTGTGTGTACGTATCTACATTTTAAAGTTGGCTCATGCTTGTCTGTTCTCTGTAGGTGGTTTCCAGTTTTAAGATGCTAGATTGGTAGTGGAATTATTTGCTGTTTAATAAACTCTGGACCGTTTCCACTCAAGTCAGTGGAAAAAAGGCCTTTGGTATTTTACATCCTTGCCTCGTGTTAAAACGAAGGGTCACAGAGGAATGTACTCTTGACCCTGAAGGAGAGAAGCCTATACATTTCCTCAGCAATTCCCACAGTGATTCATGGCAATGCAGAGTACTTACTACAATATGGTTTTCAGACGGTCATATAATGAAATATATAGTTCATAATCTTCAGCTCTATAAACATAGGTCACTACCTTGTGGGAACTCCCATGATTTAGGTCTGTGAAAATACTGCTGTATATTGTAGATCTGACATAGCCCTTACCAGGGCTTTTTCCAAAGGACAGTCCCCATCCACAGAGGTGAAAAGGTCGGAGTGAAATTATCCAAACTTTTGCAATTGCACCCATATAGTGGAAGACAGTTTTGAACCCCCCCGAGAAAGCTCACCGACGTGGGGGTGTGGGTGACACTGCACACGCGTGTTCAGCCATTGGCTTCTCCCTAAATCTGGTCATCAAAATGCTGGTGGCTGCTGCTGCAAAAAAAGCATAGCCCACCGCTGAAATTTTAAATTCAGACTTCAAAATTAAACTTTATGATGCCTAATTGCTTTCCAAGCGTAGAGGTGTGGCAACAAGACTGGAAACTTCTCTTTCTGCTAAAGTATTGTGATTTTCTCACAAAGTGCACGCTTTTATGTTTTAGCCTGTGCTTGCAGGTGCAATCGTGTCTACAAAGTGTATTTGTCAAAGTTGCTATTCAATGTGAAAACAGTGGCTAGCACAATCTTTTTAAAGCCAGTGAAATCATTAAATAAATGCCTTGACAGACAGCAGTATCTGTGCAGTTGCCTCTTGTAGTCTTCAGTGAGGTACCTGAGAAATATGTGGACATGTTCCAAAAAAGCGATAGTATTTTGCCTCTAAATAGAAGTGTAGAAAATTTGTTATTGGTGCAACAGTTTTGTTGTCAGGTTCATACTGCTGATAACATGGATACAGTCAGATTCAAAATCCACAGAGGAACAGGTTTCTCTTTAGCAGAATTCTAATGTTAGTGTGAGTAAGTCTACAGAAAGTATTATGGCATTCAATGAAGGATAACTTCTGTTTATACTACGTTAGTTCAAGCATTATCTCTCAGATAATCAAAGCTTATTAAAAATATCCTTTGTTAACTACATTAGAATAATTGTAGAAGAAAACAATAACAATTACAGTGTAATTTCTCTGAAAAGTAATAACCCAGAACTTTGTCTGACAACTAAATTAGATTATTACAAGAAATTGCAAATGAATTAGTCAGCCCTTCAGGCTTTACACTCTGAAAAGTCTGAAAAAAAAAATTTCTCTTTCATAAGTCACAGGTGCTTTTAAGACTGGTAGAAGTTTCAGTCCATCTCTTATCTTCTTTAGGTCCTTTCAGCTTTCCAAATAATAATATCTAGATTTCCAGAAGATGGACCTCAGATTGTTTATCGCATCAGGTATGGAATTGAATCAGCTAAAATCCCTGCCTTCCCTCCCCCCCAAGCATGTAACTTCTGTGTCAGTGTGTTTTGAAAAGAAATAATGTGCTGAATCCATAGTGGCTGAAATTGTTCTTTTTCCATTGGCTCATGAAATATTCTCCTGTAAAGTGGAAGGTCAAGGCCAACATCTTCACAGCTCAATACCTCAATATTATATTTGTGATGCTTAGGGCTGAGTTCACACACGGGAGTTAAACCCCATAAATCCTCGTGCAGCAGCGTGCACACAATGTGCCCAAGCTCCTTGTGCAAGGCGTGGAGAGACGCTGGGCAGCAGGGCTTGCAGGCAAGGGACTGCCTCATGCTAAATAAATTGATATAGTTGGCCAGTGGGCAAGTCGTGCAACCTCCTCTTCTGCAGGGATTCACAGCTGGGTTCAGAGAAGGTAGCCACAGGAAATGCCAAATCCAGGAGCTTCTGCTGAAGAGGTGCTGCCCCCTGAATGAGAGCAGGCGAGCATTTTGCCACCTCCCCAGTATCTCTTGCCTCCTGCTGAGCCATCATGTTCATGCTGGCACCGCTCATCTGTTCCCAAATCAGGCATCCTGCTCTTCAAAATTGCTGAGCATCCAGAAATTCTTACTCATCGCAGTGGGAGCTGTGGGATAAGCGGTCTGGAAAATGAAGTGATATGTCTCTTCACTTGAAATAGCATCTCAGGAACTAGTTTTGAAATGCTTGTCTGAAATCCTTTTCTTTCTCCTTGAATGTGCCTGAAGTGCTCATCAATTTAGGAACTTCTGATTCAGTTGATCAGTGTGTGGGCAATAATCCTACTCAGAGCAGGATCTGTGAGTGGTGGATCTTCCAGTGGACTGCTCCTCAGAAAGTAAAGGTATGCCATGAAATAAAGGTAGTCTATAGAAAGGCATTGAGGGTTTTTACTCACAATTCTGTAATGGGAACTGCTAGTCAGTGATATGTTTGGAGTTTTCACTGATTCAAATCTTTTTCTGCGGTAAAATTTAAGGGTTATTTAAATAGGAGAATTAACTTTTTTCCAATGACATATTGTCTATGCATTTGTTTTCATGCAGTGGGAATTCTAAGCTCCTGTGAGCTGTAGGCATGTTTGTTGTGCTTTCTCCAGCAAGTTATGATTGCTGTTGCTGTAATTGCTTGTTTCTGCAGGCAAACAGTTGATCTTCCTTCCATTCTCCCACTAACCAAGAAAGTGTCTCCCATCCATTAGCAGCAGAGAATACCATTTCTCCCACTTCCTGGCTTTTCTGGCAGCTGCAGACAAATGACTGTCCCACTAATAGTCCCTCTGTTCCAGAGATTAGTGCTTTAAGCATGTGAAAACAATATTTCTCAATTTATTTTGACAGAGTTTTATTTGTTAAGTTTATGGAAAGCTTAACCAAATCAGATGCTGTGACACTTCTTCCAAAATCTTTTTTAACTGGTTGCAGTGAAGAATCTAGGATTTGCTCACGACCCATAGTGTTCTTTTTTCCCACATACCTTTGCTGGTATTTTACCCTTCCACCCACCTAACACCAAGCACACTACAGGTAAAAGTATTTTTTTTAATCTCTTTCTTCTATGATACAGCTATCTTATTGTATTAGAGAAAAAAAAAAAAAAAGAAATTACTAGTATATATCTGACCTGCAAGACAGTTACACAGTACCAGAGGTGACTTAGGCAAGGTAATGTTAGGAAGTTCTCACTCTTAATTGTTTAAAACCTAAGCAGAAACAAATGGGCATTAATCAAATATAAATTCTGGAGAGTAGAAGGAAGTTTTCACCATAAATGTAGTGAGTTTTGGGGGCAGCTGCCAGTAGGATTAATGAGGGGCATCTAGTCGTCAGGTGGAAAGAGATGGCTTCATGAACAACATTATGTGATGTGGTTGTCTACAGGAGCAGGCTAGACATGGTGATGCTGGGTGAGAATGGCAGTTCTGTTCTGTGAAGTCTCTGTTGATGGAGAGGTACTATGACAACAGCCCCTAAAAGCCATATTGCTTAACTGGCTCACGTCCTTAACTCCGAGGAAGATTTATGGGGAGGGTGGTGAAGGAGAGAAGGTGACTGTGATTACAGTTACTACTGTGGATTCCTGTGTGTGCGTTGGGGCTTGTCTGGGAAGATAACAGGTATGCCTCTAACATTAAGCATGCCAGCAGCTTTTTTTTTTTTGGAAAACAAAATCCTCTGGAAGTTGGTTGTATCCTTTAAGTTTATGTAAATACCCAGGAGCTCTGTTCAAACCTATCAGAAAGCAAGCCATATCCTTAGGGGAAAGAGTTGCAGGAGAAGAGAAACGCTGAGAACTACAGCAGCGAAGGAAGCGAACTGTGCTCCATCCTGCCATGCGTCGCCTCCCCGGAGAACGGGATGCCGATCCCCCGTGGCGCTGAGTGATGAGCAGTGACAGTCTGAGGAATGAGATGTCTTCCCGTGGCAGCAGGAAAACCAGACCCTGTGCGTAGAGACTAACACTGACACACACACACACACACACACACCCCCAAAACACAGCAGCCAGGGGCTTCCTACAGGGGATAATGCTCTGTGGAGACTAGATGGAGCAGGTCATTAGCGGTAGATGTGTTGTATATAATAGCAAAAAGCATTCACAAATATTTAATTAAAATGAATTTAATGGCTAGGTTTCAGCTGCTATCCCAGAAGTTAAACGCCAGTTACCAGTGTGTTTAAATGCGTGGAGATGACTGCATAAATAAATACATTCATTGTTGTAACCTGTAACTATAGTAATGTTGTGCTTTCAGTGGAATTGTGCTGGGGGCCCTAGCTTTCAACTGCTATTGCAAGAGCTGTTATCTATCACATTTTCTTGTCATGTTCATATTTTTGCTATTGTTCACTGGTTAAGAAGGAGGATTTTGTTTGTTTGTTTTCTGAGAACTCTGGGAAGTAGGGAGATGGAGAAAGTAGAAGTCAAATTTTTCATGTTCTACTCAATAGTCCTTGTTAGGCTAAAAGGACAGATCTTTGGAATTTTCAGTTTGGGAACTTAACTTAGAGTTTTCATTTAAAAAGGAAAGAAAAACCATTTGGACTCATTGTGGAGCCCACCACAGGCTGCAAGGCTTTGCAGGAATTCCTTTGTGTTTGTTGGTACTGTAGAAACCACCTCAGTAAGACCAGATGTCATGTCTGTCCAGTCTGGCGTCTTGTCTCCAAGAGGGGCTAACACTTTATGTGTCAGAAGACACACGTGCTATACTTCTTTGTTAAAAAGACTTAATTCTAAATGTACAGAGCAAGTCACACGAAAATTATCTGCAGATGTTGTGAGGGTGTTATCATACAAAATTGAATTGATAAGGGGAAGATAGAAAAAAATTTTATGAAATATTTTTCCAGGAAAACCCATGTTTAAGGAAGCAATTCAATGAATAAGCACTTCTGAGTAAAGACTTGAACTCCACAAACAGTGTTAAAGCTGCCAAAATTCTTGGATGGTGCTGAGAAGTCCTCCCTACTTGCCAGTCTCTTACATTAGGCACACATTCTTCCATGGTTTCGTTCTTCCTTTGGGATATAAAATTTATTATGATGTGGAATTGCCGTGAAACATTACGTTATCAAAACTTTAATGAATTTCTTCCTGTTATTCATTAACCTTGCAGGTTTCTCTTTAACTCTGAACTAAGCAGTAGGCACAAAACTGCTCTGTTGATTCAAGATGCTGTGACATTTTGACGTGTATGAAAATTAACCTGGTAAACTCACCCTGGGTCAGAAAATGTTCCAGCTTTTAATCTGGTGAACCTTCAGTGAGGAACTCTCCTGTGAGCATCAAGTAATAAATGATAATGAATAAAATGTTCACTAGAAGAAAATCCCCAAGAAATGAGTGACTTGAAGTACATCGTATGAAATATTGAAGAAATGCGAAGCCGAGTTAGCAGATGTTTTCCATTCAGTGGCTGAGTGGTGTGTCTCTGGCTGAGATGCTTTCCCTGAGGAATCCACCAAGGCCATCCCTGTGAATGCCTGCTGCTGCTGACCTGGGACCCCGCTCCAGTGCTGGGAATCAGCCCTTCTCCTCACATTCCCACCACCGCTGCTTGGACCACTGGCCGCACTGGGGAATAAGACTCTCACAAACTCCCAGGTAACTTGTTGCTGCCTCCGTCATCGCTGTGCCCAGGGAAGGGGTGGTGTTTGTCTGGGGGCCCCACACCCCAAAGACAGAGCCATCCCAGAAATAGACCCAGCTGCAGGGAAAACCGGAAGAAAAAGTAGGCTTGAATGAATGGCTGCCTATCCCAACGTAGAGATTTAGTGATTTTGTTAAAGCGTATTGGTGTGAGAAGTCTGCCAGACATAGATATGAGAAGAGTTAGCACGTTTTATGGGTCCAGAAAAAAACGGGGGTCACTTGTCTCTTGTGGCTACGTGAGCTCCTTCAGCACATCCCTCAGCTGCGCTGCTTGTGTTTTGTTTCTTCACGTGCTCATTTAAGGATTTGTCGACACACTCTTTGGAATGAATTTGAGAATTGGGCCCAGGGCATCAGATACCGTACGTGTTTGTCTCTGACTCCAGGGAGCAGGCTGTTTGACATACAGAGACACTTCACGCGCGCTAAACTGACTCATTGCCTCTATTCTAATTCTTAAATGGCAAAAGATCTTACAGAGGTCGTTTCATCCCCTGAGCGTTGCCTGTTAAATTGGGAAGAGAAGGGGGGAATAACATAAACAGTGTTCATCTGTACATGAAAAGGTCACTCAGAGAAACAGAGAGTCAAAGGTTTTATCTGAAGTTAAGAATTTTCCTATTACTGAGTTTTTAAAACGGAAGAGCGTAAATAGGCATCGTGGGTAACCAAGCTTGAGAATGCTGGCTGTCATCTTCCTTGCACACGTGTCCCTGGGAGAAACCTGGCAGCGAGCTGTGGCTACTGACACCACCCTCCAGCCTGGTGTCTCCCACCACACGGTGGGCTTCCCAGCCCCTGATCCCTGGGGTGCTCTCAGCAGGTAGGATGGGAGCGGGGACGGTGGCATTGTGTCACCCCCAGCCACTCCTGAGGTGGGTATCCGGGAGCAGGCCGTCAGGGAGGTGGGAATGAAGGTTCTGATCAGGTGCAGTTCCAAAGGGCCTTGTAATTGACTGCGAATGAGGCTGCAAGAGCATCCCAAATCCAATTCCAGTTTCTGCTCTGTGCCCATCTGAAAACCCCTGACATGTTATTTGGGTATCGTGCTCCCTTATAGATTCTCCATAAACTGCCAGGCAGGGCTGCTGTGTGCAGCTAAATTATTGCTGTACTGTAACACAGAAACTGCCCAGAAACTGCCTGTGCACAGCAATATACAATTCTATACAGAGTTTGTTTTTTAACAAGAGAGCTTGTCTACATTTTTATGATCGTATATGGGTGCCGGGTCTAGGCATCTTCATTAATTTTACTCTGTCTTCGACTGAAGATACCATATATTGCATTTTATTGGTCGTCCATTGTGATTGATTGTGACTGTGACTGTGACTTGGAGTGATGGAGATATTTTTTTATTTTAATTCTGTGCAAGTCTTCAGCCAAGAGCAGATTAGTTTTGAAAAACAGGTGTGCTGGAAGTGAGGTACTTGAATTTTAGGAGTTTGGGAAATGGTGCTTTATTGTCTGAGCTCTTTCATGTCTCTTTTCATCTCCGACTTGGCAGCAGGCTTCCACTTGAAGGCTCATCAGCATCATAATAAATTTGTATCCTCATGTCTTGCTCCAGACCAGTTTCTTTCCAGTTACTGATATTGATCTGATAAGTGCTGAGGAGAGATTTCAGAGACCTATTACAATACGTAGTAGTGACTGGCTGTTTTGAAATCTTTTGTCCTGTCTTAGATGAGGAAGACTTCACCAAAGTAGATAACGTGTCATCATATATGTAGATATAGATGATGCATTATGTATTACGTTGTCATGATGGGTTGTGGCTAATCAACAAAAGCCATCACGTAGACTTTAATCTAGGCGGGGAAAGAAAACACCTTATCTGGCAAGAAGAAAACAATCAAATTCCTCAGGATATCCTTGAGAAAGCAAAGACCAAGAGACCAAATGAAGAAGCTGAACAGCTTTAATAAAATTCAACATTATTCCTTTGGTTTATTCAAGACTTTGCAAGTGACTATCCAGGCTTAATGGCATTCACTGACATTATGACAACAGGGGATGCTCCACAGACGGAAAGGGGAATTAGAAGTAAGCAAGGTTAACTGAAATGATGCTGCTAGTAATAAGCCACTGGAACTAGACTGTCACTCACCCTCTCCTCCTGCTTCTGGATCCTGATTATCCTGTCAGTTGTTCATATGCTTCTCCCGTCAGCTTCAGTAAGAGGAAGATGTGAAGAAGAGGGACAAGATGGTCACATATTTAAATCGAATATACTAAATACTGTAAATATAGGGTGTGACATGCCTCCGATTATGTGTATGTCATGGCGTATCATTTTACTGCTAAATGATGTGACATGATATAGCTTAATGCAATGTGAAATGCCACAGCCTAACTACAAGTGCCATTTGATGCAGAAAGATGCGTTTAAAAAGCAATGTGATGAATCCACGGCACATGATGACTTTTTAACAGGGTGCGCAGCCTTCTTGCGCTTGGAGCTGTGAAGCTGTTGGACTCTCCTCCTACTTTGGACTTCCTGAGGCTCTCTGCTTCTCCACTACTAGCCTGTCTTGGTCTGGCTGAAGGCTGGAAGTTGGTGCTTCATCTCCCTGGTCTTTGACAGGGTGACATGTTTCAGCTGAGTGCCAGAAGCCACTTGTGAACCATTACTGTAATTAAGGTTGGATGTACAGACTTTTTCCTGTCTAATTTTTTTTTCCTTTCCTTATTTTTTTCAAGCTCTTGAAAAATAAGATAGTAGCTAATGTTTGCTAGGGGGTCAGTCCCACTCCTACCCAGCCAGAATTTGACTATCCATCTTCCTTCTACGCATCCCTCACATGTTTTCTTTCCATCCCATAACTGCCGGCAGCTGGGTTCTCCAGAAAGCAGCAGTGGAAACAGAGCAGAAAAAAGATCGATAAAAGGGTAGAGGCCATCTCATGGAGCACTTAAAAAAACCACATAGGACACACGCACCCCACACCCCCCCAAAATAAAAGAGTAGAAGTGTCCGAACAGTTTGACTTTAACAGCAGCAAAAAGCACACAAATTGTCATTTGCTACTTTATAATTAGCTGACTTCATTGCCAGGCTGTTTTTCTTGGTCTGGTACTTGGGGAGGAGAACCGCATGCACTGCAGATGTTCTGTCACGTCATGTCTCTCTCGGGCAGCCATGGTAACTAAAAGGAAAAAGACCATGGTGATATGTCCCAAAACAAACTTAACCAAATTCTTTAAAGCCAAGCGAGAGCGGGATTCAAAGCGGGTTTTTCTTCTGCGTATTTCAGGCCAATAGCGAGAAGAAGACTCCCCATCACATACGGGAAGGCTAAGCGTTTCAGTGGCTTGGCAGAAACTCAAGAGAGCAGAATTAAGTGTATTTTTAATTTTGGTGAAGGTTTGAGATCATTCTACAAAGTTTTGGATTTGAGGTGGGTCAGTGGGGCTAATAAGGAAGTCTTGACAGAGTTTGGGCACTGATATTTTTCGGAGTGCTAACAGCCAGGCAGCTGGGAAGAGGAATACTCAGGGGTACGTGAGGTGGGAAGTAAAAGAGGCTTCCAGTGCTGCTGCTGTATCCCCCCGAAACTGCTGTATGTAAGTTTACATCTGTGAAAGCCAAAATTGTCAGCACACATTTGCAAAATGAATAGGAGCAAGCAAATTGCCGTTCTGGGTCTAACTGAATAACTGGAGATATATATTGTTTTCTGGTGGTTCTCAATCATCTGCTGTGATGTTTCCATGCAGTTACTGTTAGCAATATGCGAGCTGGTGCATAGTGACAATGACCTAGGCCAGAACAATAATGTTTAAGGAATCATATGGAGAAAGCCAAAAGCAGTCCCTACCTTGAAAATTGGTGCAATGGGTCTGGAGACGCTGGTGACCACTCCGTATGGTTCCATCCCACCCCTCTGCCTCCTGCCCTTAGGTCAGACACCATCCAGGGTCACAGACAAAGGTCTGCTTTTCCAGAGCCTCTTAGAGCAGACCTAATATACATCAGTGCCAAATTTATGAAAATTAACTGTATGTGGAAGAAAGGAAGAAGACCCCTGTTGTGAGGGATGAGCCTGGTTTCTGAAGCAACACAGCTATGGGAGCCTGGGGCAGAAACCCTGCCAGACCTGGCTCCAGGCATAGAGCCAATGGAGGTCCCAGCTGGGGGTGCTGGGGGACGTGCTGGAGCTGGGACACATCTGGGTGTCTCTAGCTGAAGCCTGACTGTGTTCGGGCCCCAAGCAGAGGCAGTGGGATCTCCAAGCAGAGCTGGCTCTGAGAGAGCTCCTGGGGTGTCCTTGTACCACTGTGTAGAGCACAGAGCTGCAGACAGTGCTGAGCTGAGCCTGGAAACTGAAGATATGTTGCTGTGTATAGTAGTATATCAAGGGAAAAGAAAAATGAAGACTGCCATTACAGGCAGTGCTTTGCCTCTCCTCCTTCAAATGCCTTTGGCTTTATCTACCACCTCCTGTGGGAAACAGGAGGCAAGGAAGTCTTGGTGGCCTTTTCATCCCAGGCCAGGTTTGTGGATCAGAGGCTTTTCATTTCCAGGGATGGCCAGGAGAGTGCTTCTGCCTGCTGTAGTGTGGGAGCAGCCCTGCAGCTCCCCACTGCAATGGGGTGGCAGGGATGTGGTGTGGGTCTACGGCCTGGTAGTGGAGGGGGGTTGAGAGGCTGGGGGGGCTGGCCCTGCAGAGCCCTTCAGCCTGGGTGCCCAGGAGCTGCAACACCAGGCAGCAGTTTGAGTCTGGCTTGTGTAATGGGTTTTTTGGCAGTGATTGTTGCTTCTACAATGTTTAATTAAGCCTTTTTTCATACTACTGACATGACAATTCCACTGACCTTCCATTTTTCCATAAGTCTTCTACTTCCCATCTTACTACTGGGGTGTGCCTAAATCTATAGCTTGTGTTGAGGAGGAAGTGTTTAAGTCTGTCTTTTAGTGGATTTATTGTCATTTGCTTACACAGTCCAGAGTTGCTGTAGACATCAACTGCACTAATCTCTATCCACAACATTTGGTAAAAAAAGGAGGGGTTGTCTCCAAGCCTCCACAAACACTGCAATAGACAATTTCTACTGGAAGGTGGTTTTAGTTGGAGCCGGGGAGGAGAGTAAGTCTTATTGCTTAAAGAACGAGTTCAAAGACTTCCACTGAAGTTTGGGGACAGGGTGAAGTGTCCCTGAATTATTAATTCCTGCTCTGAATGGGGAAAATTTATGTGCAGTTCATGATTTTGAAAAAAATGTGTCTCCTTGGCTAACGGTGAACTCTAATAAAACAGAGCCAACCGCTGTTGGCGTAAAAATGGGAGCAGTTTTCAGGTTTCCTTCATACCTGACTCTTCCCTTAAATTTTGTTCTCCGACGCCTGCATCATTAACATGCAGTTAATCATTTGGCAATTAATTTAGCAGCCATCTGTCATTTTGCATATTTTGTAATCTCGTAACAGTTGCAGCCATTGGAAGAGACCATTTGCCAGTGAGTCTGAGATAATATGACGGTGTCGGTTCATTCCAGGCACAAAACAAACAGAGACTGCACTTTCATCCTTGAGAGGAACCTTTCAAGTGCATCCAAGAATTCCACAGGGCAAATGCCAAGTCTCTGCATCTGTGTCTCCAAGCTATACTCAGAATTTCTTCCATTTCTTTTTGCCTCTGGGGATCCACCAGCCACAGTGTGTCTGAACTGATCGCTTACCACCAGAATCATCCGTGTTTTGGATATCTTTGATATCTTCAGCTCATCCCTCACAACAACATCTGAGGTAAGACTCTAATTAAGGACTGTTGTTTCTTCTCTTGGAGGTTAGTATCCTTGTACTTCTGTGGCCTCTGCTTTGAGACTTTCTGACTAATGTCAAGGACTGAGCAAATTACTCAGAACTTCATGTCAGCTACGTTCCTTTTCAAAAGTTTAATTAGCAGAGAATAACACGGTTTGAAATAAATGTAGCCAAACCAAAAGCCAGCTCCTGCAAAGTGCTTTGCTTGTTAGCAGTAAGGCTCTTAGGACTATATCTCTTTTGGAATGGTACAAGCTTAAGACAGTTAGCACAACTCCACAATCAATGAGTCCCAACCCTGCTTTTACACACACCTGAAGACAATCTAAAAATATAGAACATCTGGTATGTGTATGTATGTATATATAAAATGAGCTTTTTAATTTTTCCTTTGCATTGCGTGCTACTATGGGGGCTAAACAAACTTCATGTTACTACTGTACTTAAGAACTAAATCAGTCCAAAAGTGTGGACCTTTTCCAAGTGCAAAAAAGTTTATTTCTTTGTTCCTAGAGACTTATAAGTTATTCTGCAGGACTCTGGAACTCTCGTGTCTGGAATAGGGACCACATACGTATTTTTATTGTTACCGTACGATGCAGCAGGGGTTACTGTTTGAATCACTTCAAGTGTTCACAGACGTCAGTGAAGCTGGTAGGAAAAATTTAAAATAGATAAAAGAAAGCGCTTCTTTGTGCTGTGGGTGGTGAACTTCAGGAGCTTGCTGCCATAGGAGTTTGTAGAGGCAGACAGTACAAGGAGGTTCAAAAAAGGATTATAGACATTCATGGACCAAGAGTCTGTAAATGGATACCAAGAGGACTGAGCAATGGCATACTCTAGAGCATCCTTGACACAAGAGCTTTGGGGGACCACAAAGTAAATGGAGAGCAGAGCGTGACTGGGTTGACATGCTCTCTCTAAATAGTTACCCTATTGGGCCACATGAACCGTCGGTCTGACCCAGGAGGCAGTTCCTACATCCTCATGTTGTTCACCTAGCTTGCACTTGAGAAGGGCAGGTTGTCAGGCTCAGCCTCAGCTCTAGAGGTCCAGCCCTTGTCAAATCCACACTCCAAAGAGGACTCTTTCTGGAGCCCTCTGACTAGCACAAGCAGCTGGGGCCATTTCAGAACGGCGCTAAGACGTATTGGCTACTCTCTGTAGGGAGAATGGTTACCTTGACTTTTCTAAAGCAGCTATACTTCATAATGCAAATAGCAGGAATCATTTCTCAGTGAGCCTCTTACTTTCAGAGGTAATATATCTCTAGCCATCCCCATTAGTTCCTTGTCCTTCCCCAGCACTGTCCTTTGGCTCAGTTGCTTGGCTTCAGTGTGAGCTGAGCGTGGGTCCGAGCGGCATTTGGCTAATGAGCTCCAAAATACTCAGTTCATCTGAAAGCGTTTGTAAGTGCTAGCTATTTCTACAGCTACCTTTTTTGGAATTAAGAGGACAAACCAAGGACAGTAAATGCCAAAGCAAAAGGCTTTTTTCCCCCTCATGTAGATACAATACACATGTAATTTATGGACCTGCATCTCTTGGATTTTATTTCCCCGCTTGAAATCCCTTCAGTGCTGCAAAACACTGCTCAATTTGAATGGGAATTTTCTTTTTGCATTCCCATTGCTTCATACTGTGCATACTGTGATATCCATCTCTTTTTCACAGAGTTTATGCAGTCAGAAATCTCTGTTTAGGGTCAGATCATCAGCTGACAGACACGTGCTGCTCTGGCTCCAGTGAAGCAATACTGACATTTTTTGGCTAAAGAGCGCTGGGGCAGTATCTCTGAGAACACAATGTAAAGTGCTTCATATTTCTTTTGCTGGTTCAGTGCTTGGAAGAAATCCAGCAAAAAACCCAGTGTGGATTAAAAATGGAAACTACTTCTCCAGCCCTCTCTGCGTGCTGGCTTAGCGATTACATGAATTAACTGGGCATGCCTTTTCCTTAGTGCAATGCAAACATCTCCCCACAAGCAACTTTGTGTTAAAACGTGCCCAGTTAAAATGTGAAAAATCAGTGTTAATCTTGCCTTCTTATGACCCTGTCACCGTAGCTGAATGCACTTCATCAGAGAGTATCTTCTAGGTGACTCTACCCCAATAAAAGTCTCGCAGGCGTTTGGTTCTTTCCATTAGCTTGCTTACTGATTGAATTGATTTCATCATTTGTAAGGTACAGATCGAAGGCATCTCAGCGCATCTAACACACAATTGCAGACCATTAAGAAGCGTGAAAGAAAAGCCAGTCGGTTCATACAAAACCTCAGTATAATAAACCTAAGAACCTGGCACAAAAACAAACCCAGTAACTGTCCAGGGTAACCACCTTGGTAGCAAAAGGGGGTTTCAGATATTTAGAAATTACTGCTCCTAAAGCTTATTTAGGCACTAAGCATTCTCGTCACACTTTGCAACAGCCGTGATTAAAAACTATTTGAGAGTAGAAGTGTTTTCTGGTATTTATCAGTGGGTCATTAACCTTAACAATATCAACATTTCAATTGTCAGCAAGATTAAAAAAGCCCATTATAGCAAAATGAGGACATTGTACACAGAGATACTGGAGTGCTGATGAATTACTAGCTCTGCTCAGATACAGACTTCACTATGGTACAGCCTTTTCTGTAGTGAGAAATAGAGGATGAATTAATTGTCGTGTGAAATACAACGCTGAAGAGTTAGAGGGAAACTAAATGAGATAGTTTAGCACATGGAGAGACTTACAGGTTTTATCCAGGAGAGAAAGACTATACATCAACTTTTAGTTTTTGTAGGTGATGCCAGTGATGATGGTGCAGAGAAAAGCAAACCTGAGTAATGAAGCCTGTGGATCCAGACCCTTATTTAGATATGGATGAGAGAAGTAGACCAGTCAGGAAACAGGCTGATTCCACATGCACAACCCAAGCAGAAAGGCAGAGACAGGGCAATGGCTGTGAAATAAGAGTGGACCTGACAAGCAACACCCTACCGTAACTACCCAGTCCCTTGTTTACTTGATTCCAGATGGAGATAACCCAAAGGACCATCTGAACCTCTAAATTTTGGGGTTGGAATTGAGTGCATGTCGTGCAGAATTTAGGGCCCATATGGCAGGCATTGCTAATTGTTACGTGACAATGAATGCACTGTATGTATTATGTGCTGAAACCTGCTGTACAGAGAGCCATGAGCTCCAAAACTCCTCTGAGAGGAGCAGTCTTCTCATTTCAAAGCCAGTGCTAGTGCTTTTGGGTGAATACAGTGTCATGGAAAGCTCGGGGCGGGGGGCAGCAGGCTGTAGAAAGAGAGGTGGTTGGGATAGGATGGCTAAAGGTTCACTGCATGTTTCCGTGGCATATTGAGGCAGAAGGGGGACCTGAACCTTGCAGTAACAGGGTCTTTACTGTCCTCTCGATGGCAGAGTCAGTGAGAGTCTAGTTGGAAGGAAAGCCTTAGCTCTTTTCTGCATCACAGGCCACAGCTCCAATTGTCACCAGAGGCCTCCTGTGTGAGGGACTCTGGAGGACCCAGAAACGGGTGGCTTTGGTCCTCTCTGATGTACCAGCCCACATGTACACTGCAAGGACCAGGAAACAAGGGCCGTGCTGACAGCCCTGCTGGCTACAGTGCGGGACCGTGACTGTCTTGCTCTGTCGTACAGCTTTTGAGTTATAAAATCAAGATATAACAGAAGCCTTTGAGAGAGGATTTTTGTTGCTCTCTTTTCCCTCTGCTGGTTATGTTTCACAGTGTGTGTGTATACATGAGAATGTTGTTAGGCATTCATTTATTCCTGTCAGATAACTTTCATTACTGTAATCAAATTATACTGTCTGACGATTTTTATTCTGGATTCTGAGTTGTCATGCTTTTCTGAGGTTTCCTTCTGATCTTTGGGATGTAAAAGGTGAGTGAGAGACATATCTAACATTTGTGAATGTCTTAGAAAGACCAGAATTCAAAAAGCCTGGAAGATGTAATTTCAAGCTCTAGTAAGACCATGCGAAGACGCTGCAGATCAGCCCAGAAGGCAGCAATAGGAGCAGGCTGATGCTCTTTTTTTGTGGTGAAGCATCCGTGCAGACCCAGAAGCCTCCTCTTCCCGTTTATATTTTCCTTTGGTCTGCTCCCAACATAGGCACCCGGCCCTTTCTGCAATAACAGAGACGAACACATGTTGTGCTAAGGAAACTTCAGGTACAGGGATGGCTTGCTACAAATTTCTGTTCAGAAAAGCTCTTGTACAGGGAGGGCTGACGTACGTACTTTGGGGTTTCCCAAATGAAAGCAAAGGCATCTGCAGACCCACTGTAAGGTGTCCTGCAGATGTGTAGCCGCTCTTTGAAACGCTTCTGTGTAGGGTTTACTCTGCCGTAGTCGGGGTGCGTGTTCAATACATTCATGGCAGTTCCAGTGAGTCCCAAGAGAGGACTGTCCATATACGCAAGGGTACGTGGCCTTTGGGTGGCAACTCTTTGTCCAACCCAGCCCGCTGGAGCTCTGCTGGAGCTGCTGCTCCTACTCCAGCCATGCTTGGAGACCTCAAACAAAGAAGTCAATGCTCGGAGGGAATGTACCAAAGAGTCCCTCCGTACAGTGACACCTGCTTCTCCTTTTCTGTCACATGCTCTCCTCCTGTCACAGGCCCCTGTTGGAAAAGGGGTAGTGATCTCTCCTTTTCAAATGGTGGAGGTTTCCATGAGACTGTGCAGGTGTCGCTACTGCAGAACCATAAACACCTGCTTTATATTGGGTTATAAGAATGAAGCCTGGCTTGGAAACTGGATTGTTGTCAATGAAGAAGACTTGACTTGGTTTTATGTGGTTTCTGGTGAGTCTTACTCATAAAATTTAATTTTAAAATGTTTTGGAATTTGTAAGTGTCTTTTGGCTGTTAACTGGCAGAAGGGAAAGAAACAATTAGAAATAAAAGCAGGGTGTTGATGAAGATGATATCTAGTGGGAATTAGCACACTCACATGAGATCTGACATCTGAAAGAGCACTTGGTGGCATGTGGAAGCAAATATGATGCCAGAGTGGGCTTGATATGGATACTAATCACTCTTAAGGAAAAAAATATGACCCAATGCCATTGAGTAGGAATCTGCTTGGATAAAAGCAATGGAGGGCATCTTGGAGGAAAAATAACTCCAGACCCAGAGGTTCAGTGGCTTAGAGGGAAATAGATGTGCAGTCCAAAAATGATAGTGGACAGCAAATTATATGAACTTGAATGCAAAGTGGCAGGTAAAAAGGTCAAAGCAAGTGTCAGCTCTTGAAGCACAGATGACATGTCACCAGAGCACAGAGGCAATAGCTTTTCTTCATGTATTTCCAGGAGGAAGAAGAGTAGCTATAGGAATGTTAATCAGAGGAAGTGTAGGCGACTCAGCATAATGCCAAAGACAGGAACAACAATTAACAGGTCAGAAATATATTTTTTTAGTTGAAGAAAAAAAGATAGTAAAATGCTATGTGGCTTTAGCACTGATTTTCAAATAATATAGGGAAGTATTTGGTAGATTCTCCTACCCTACACCTTTGTAATTAACAAGATAAAGTTTGGAGCTTGTAGGTATCCTCAGAGTCCCTAAAAAGACACGGTATCAGTGCCAGCACAAGCTGTATATGAAGCTGGAGGGGGCAACACTTTAGGTTAAGAGAACTTCTTCATTTCTGAAGATTCTCTGCACTTTCACTACGGTAAATGAATTTGCCCAAGGAAGTATTAAATGAATCATTCTGATTTATAACAGACAAAACCCTTGATGAAGGTACCATTTACAACAATTAAAAAGATTGCACAATTAACAGTAAGGATAATTGAGAGTGCAGTGTCTGATTGATTTACATATAAATGTATTGTTATGTGTCAAAACTGTTATTGTTAGTAATACAATATTCATGGCATAGCATTGATAATGTCCTGCAAACTACCTGCTATTCAAACAGGGGCCGTTTATCACCTGGCAAGATGCGTTGAATCGTATCTCATTAAAAAAATTGAAAATATTATTCAGTGTCTTCCAAGATGCCTGAATATTTATTGTCAAATACTTCACTAGCTTTGCTCTTTGCACATCTTGAGTTACTGAAATTAGATTGCTTTAACTTAATAACCGCTAGATCCACCAATGGAAATGACTGAGTGGATTTGATACATGCAAATGTGAACACTCTGAACAGCTTTCTGGAAACAAGAACTGTTTTAAAGAATAAATTTAGGAAGTGTCTTGGGAAAAGTTGTATTCTCAGATTTCACTTGCTATTTTTGGTTGACTTGAAACGGAGAGGAAGAAATACAAGAACAAAAGATAATCGGGAGGTGTGAAACCGAGTTGCTCTGTGACTATGTTTTATAAATATTTGATACTACCCTCTGCCTGAATGGAGCTTTGTTTGGGGGAATCAGGCAGCAGATGTTTGACTTTACCTGTTATCTACTTTGGCAGCACGTTTTACTTCCCCATTTTCCGTGACGTGGTGCCTAAGCCATGTTTTGTATTTATAGTCTTTTGGGGATACCAGGTCGGATCCAAAAGCTGCAGAAGTGAGGGCAAGATTTGCATTGACACAGTTGGCTTTAGCCCAAGTTCAGTCTCGCTGTTTCTCTGAGTAAGGAAGGGAAAAACGCTGTGCTTTGCCACAGGACTACTTGATGAAAAATACCGCTTTTTATCTTCATCATCTCTCAAATTGCAGAGCGCCATCCCCATCATAATATTATATTTCTATATTAAGACTAAAACCTTACACAGTGTTTGTACTTACGTCTGTATGTTTCCAAAGGAAACATGGAAATCTGATCATTTTAACTAGAATGTAGTTTCTGTACCAGCTACTAAAATATTTGTATTGCTTTTGCATTCCCACTTTTGGACTAATATTGTTTTAAGTACTCTGTGTTCATAATGGAGATGGTCACTCTTGCAAAGAGCTATGTGGTGCCAAAGAACATTTCTAAGTGCTATTTGTTAGTGTCTGCTGGCTAGTTAAGCACCACTGCAGATGTACGACAGCCTGAATTTGCTAGAACTTAACCTTCAGAAATAGATCCCTGCTACCATAAACAAAAGTGGATGAAAATACCGTAACTCCCAATGAGCTATAAGCCCAGTGAGGGGAGCAGGGAATAAAGAGGAGTTTTCAGTATCACAAGTGCGGAGTGGAATCGCTTGTTCCACCAACATTAAATATTTTGGAGCAGGAATGACAACGATGACCTTATCTGTCCTACTTGCACACCTGTGTGCCATCCTGTACCCTGGCAAAAGACAAAAATACAAGGGCACGTCTGTGGCCAGTCCTCCTGGAGTCTTTGCCTGCCTATGGTCTTGTGTGGGTTGTAACTTTAAAAGGAAGAGCTGGCAGCAAATGAGCCGGAGTCACTTGCAGGTTTTTTTTTTTTCTCACAAAGCCTTCTGACCTTGAAAAGCCTTAAAGCTGCATTCCCCATGAAAAATAACTTCTACTTAGTGCTGAGCACGTGTATTGTTGCACAGACAAATAGACAAATAACAATGTGAGTACATGCCTTGATCATTTATCCTCCTCGGAGGGCCATAAACCATGAGTAAATGCAACAAAAGCGGAAGATTAATAGTGGCCACATAATGCTTTGCATTTTTCATAATGATTCTCTACAGACAGAATCAGTAAGTGTCACTAATTGGGAGGCTCTTGTTCTGTAAGGGGGCCCGATCCTCCCTCTGGTGGAGTTGGAGGCGGGTCTCTGGTCGTCGTGGGGGGGAGAGCGGGCTCCTCGGGATGTGCTAAACCTGCTTTTTAGCAGATGCCACAATGGAGGTGAAGGCTGTGTGCAGCGCGGAGAAAACCCCAGTAGCCTGCAAAGGCAGTACTGGCCAGCCTCTCTGCTGCAGGGGCAATTGTTTGCAAACCCACTGGTGGCTATTCAGGCTTGAGGAGAAATAGAAGGTTTTGGCCACCAGCCAGCTGCTGAATTTAACATGTCTTCAGCTGAATGACTGGGCTGGCATAACAATATAAGCCTGCAGTGTCCTGCTGATCTCCTTCAGATCTTCTCCCTGGTTTGTTGGCTGCCGCTGATGCTCGTCCCCTGCGGATGATAGGGTGCTGTGCAGGAAACTGCTGGAAAGGCTACCTAACCCAGTGTTGTCCAAACATTGCCCAAAGCAGGAATATGTGCAGGAGTACCCCATCCCGATTGTTGTGGAGGCCTGGGGAAAACACTTCCATCAAACTTTTATCAAATCTGCCTTGTTGCTTAAAATGATTGCTTGGTGGGGTTGTTTTTTTTAAAGTCAAACATAAAAAATGAGAGTATATCATGTCTTTTCTAGTCCTTCAACTCTGAAATTACAAACCTGCTGATAGCCAGTTGTCGTGGGTTTCAGCTGAAATCACTGCAACTGGACCGACAGATGGCCCCCCCTCAAATGAGAGGAGAGGAAGAGATAAGGAGATACAGAAGTTTAGAATGAACTAAACTATTTTAATGAAGAATTAATATTAAAATAAAAAAAGGAGAAAATAATGAAATAGATACAATATATACAAAACCGTATCAAGCTCCTGGGATGACAGTCCCTTCACCGGCAGGCACTGGGGAAGTCCCAGACTGGACTCGGCAACGAATGGGAACTGGATTCCAGCTCTGGAGTCAGGAACACACGGATCGGGGTCAAAGGCAGATGAACAGACAGTGTCCTCTTCGGATGTCAGCCATCACAGGAAGAGAAGAGAACCCACCATGCAATTGGGTGCTGCGAGAGAGAGCTGCTTCCACACCCAGCCCTTCAGAGTCCTCCCACACACCTCCCATGCTGAGATGATGATGATGATGGCGACCCCAAAAGCCATGAGCTCTGGTTTGAGCTGGCTGCTCCACTTCTGAAATTGCCACACACACACACACACACGCTCTGCAAGGCTGCTCCTGTTGCCAGCTCCCAGAAATGTAAAGCTTAAATTGATTTGGGCTACGCTGCCAGAATTTTGCCAAGTGAACTCAGATAAGGTCATCTTACACAGATTTATCTCAAAAGCTGCCTGGTAGCGTGGATCTTTTTTCATTTCCCCAAATGTAGAATACCAGCATTGTATATCCCTGCTCATGCTCTCCATAGCATCATTTAGTGGCTCCCTACCCTTGTGCAACTCCAGGAATCTGTCCTGCTCCAGTCTGAGAATGACACTGGAATGGCATCTCCTCTGCAAAAGGGAGGATGTGGGACAGATGGAGCCACAGGATAGGGGAGGGGAGAGCATATGGGGCTTTCCAAACTCTTTCTGTCTGCACCACTCATAGGTACATGGACTTTGTCGCTTTCTCTTCTACTCACTTCTAGTGAAAACCTTTTCTTACCTTCCTTTGTTCTATAGAAATCTTGATCGTCCATTCTTCCCAAGGAGGCAGGAAAATTAGGAAGGCACTTGTTAAACTGGGAAAGGCTCCACCAGTAGCTCTGGTGGAGAACAAGCCCATTAGGGAAAAGTTGTCAGGGCTTTAAGTGCCTCTGCTGACCAGGCATGTGCTCTTTCACTAGTTCCTTTACCTATTGCTAATTCTCTTCACCTCTTCCCCTTTTTCGGGCTATTTGTCGTCTTGTCTCTGTGCAGTGTCTTGAACACAGTATGGTTTCAGTCTGGCTTCTTGGCACTGCTGTAAGAAAAGTATTTCTGTTACTTAGAGCAGGCAAATAAAATCCAGCAGGCTTGGGATGTGAACATTTGTGGTCACTCTCAAAACCAAAACCAAAGTAGCAGCTTTGTTCTTTTCAGACAGATCGTCAATTAGAGCCAAAATTGGTCGTGTGTCAGTATGAGTTACTGACTCCAGGCTGCTTTTTAAAAAGCATCCAAGACCCATAGATTATTAGTTGACATGATATGGATATATTCACACAACGTTTATCCTGCAGTTTTTGAGAAGCTTCTGAGCTCTCCAGGATGACTAACTTCAGAGCTCTCTCTGTTTACTATTTATTTAGCGGTGGCAGCAAGCAATCCAATATTCCTCATGTGAGGCAAGGATTTGGAAAAAGGAATGCAGAATATCACAAAATCCCATCGACTTAAGCTAAGGAGAGACATAGGCTGTTCAGAGAAGAAACTGAGCATTCATTACTGAGCTGCGGCATCAGGTGCTTCTGGGGTAATCGGAGATTATCGCCTCCAGAGAAACTGCATCTGAAAAGAGAGACTGGCTGCCAGACAGGAGTCTCTAAAGGGAAAGGAGCTTCTCTGCTGCAAGCCAAGGAACATATGCTCTTCCCTCCATGCTGCACGGTATGGGAAAGGAAAGGAGCAGGGCTTTTAGCAGAGCTGTCCTGACACAGCAAACGTGCAATTGATGTTCAGTGGCCTGGCAGAAGCAGAAGAGCAGGACTTGGATGGAAAACATCTGAAAAGGTGTCAATTGAGGCCACCAATGCACTATGGATCAGAGCTTGAGTATGCTGCTAGGGAAAAAAAAAACAAACCCTCCCAACCCCTGGCCTCTCTTTATTCAGCATCTCATGCTGTTATTTAGTGGTGCTCTCTCTAATCTGCACCTCTGCATGTTGGGACTTGCTGAGAACGAAAGGAGAGCTTGAGGGAGCAGATTCCAACTAGTATGTCATATCCAGGCAGGTTTCCTTGACATGAACTTTTTCAAAATTTCTAGGCCTGACTATTCCACTCGTTTCCCTTGGGAACAGTTTACCGGTGCCCCTGTCCCCCGTGCAGATCCAGGGGACTGGGAGCCACCTTCTCCTTTTTGCTTGTTAAAACTGCACTTCTGTGAGCTGACAGCTACATCTTTACAGGTAAAAATAATCTTTTGCCAATGGAGTTTCTGTACTCTTCCTGAAAATCCCTGCCTATAAATACAAATCTGTAAGAAGGGAATATTTGAATCCTCCTCTAGGCATGAGCATAGTAGACTCCTTTCTAGGTAGCATTGTCAGGGTTGGGGAAACAACCCATTACCCCACAGTTTTAATTTGCTGCATGTCAAAGCTCTAGAGGGTAAAGGTGGCTGCTGCTGTCATAAATGGAAAAGAATTTCAGACATTGCAGGCTGATATATCAGAAATGATACCTGGTCGGTGAACGAATCCCTGAAACTATGTGAAGCAGAATATGGATGTGGTAACTCACTGGAAATCAGGAATTGACCTGAAAGAGCCTCACGGGGGAGAGGGAGGAAAAAAAACATTTGTTTGGGCTTGCTAGTGCAACTGAAATCAGGTGGGTAGGGTTGGGAAGACGATTTGCCTTCTGAGGGTTTGGTTTTATTGCTGAATGACAGAGTGCACCTGGCACAGGAGAGGGCTTTGTCTGGCAATGAGGAGAAGGGGTCACACCTGAAAACTCCTCTAGCTTAATTTTGTAGCTAGAAATGGCAGTGCTGCATAATGGACCAAGATGAAGGTGAAGTGTGAGCTTGTGGCTCCAGGTTCCCAGGAATTTAGGGTGAGGCTTTTCTGCAATCTGTCCCTGTCTGCTGTGAGGAGACGTGATTTATAGGAGCGAGCGTCACAGAGATTTTTGTGGTAAGGTATGCGCTGTATTCTGATGGTGTTTTGTTGCCTGAAGAGGCTTTTTGAGATTGGCTTTTTACATCTCTAACTAATTAAACATGGCCGAAAGTAAATTACTAGAAGTACAAGTAGGATTAAAACTTAGTGAAATCTTGTGAAGTAATTAGAATGGCATTCATAAAGCTAGTGGCCAGATAAAAAATGCAGTTTTGTCCAAAACACATCTGCTACATCTTTTCTTATTAAGCACTTTGACCTTCTACTGTGAACAACAGAAAGTTTGGCAGGTGAAATGGTGTTCTCTACTCGCAAAACAAAAGTAGGAGAGAGTTGCAATAACCCTGGAGTTCATGGAGCTTTGCTTCCAGAGAGCTTGTTATGATTTTCACTTGTCCCTATGAAAACTTTGTACCGAGGTCAGTTTTTATGCGAGCTCAGAAAGAAAGCAACCCAAATGGCCATGTATGCCTGGCTCTTCCAGGGCTAACCTGGCCTCAGGCTTATCCTAATTTTACCTGTGTTCTTTCATCTAGTTCAGACATGACGAAAGCCTTACGTGCTTGAAGACTTGTTTTATGTTTCTTCTGATCAATGATAATACTTTTTTTTCCACAAGCTTTGCTTCATTAAGATCCTCCCTAAAGATAACAAAATGACTGTGAACACAATGATTTTGTGCTACGTGTGAGCAGACCAAAGCCAGCATTAGCTTGTTGCTAAATGATCCGTGGGATGTCCCTCTGTCTCCTGTCTCTGCAACGCCATCCCAAAATACAGTTCTCTGCAGAAGGTGACAGTTTGTCACCTTGATCTGTGAGGGCAGCGGGTGGCACCAACAGGAGCTGGAAGGGCACCAGTTGTATTAGGTGGTAGAAGGGCTCCTGTGGATTTTCTTTAGAGCCTGTGGAGAAGGGGAGATACTGCAGTGGGGGTGGAGTGAAATCTTGGAGTCTAATCAGAAGAGGGTGGTATCGCTAGAAAAACGTGGACTTTTTTGTATTTGGATTTTAACATCAAAGCTTGGTAGAGTGCAGGGCTGTCTCCAGCAGAGGTAGAAGGCTTGTGCTGACTTTCCTCTCTACCTCTGTTTTAACACGTAAACCAACCATGCACAAAACTAGAAATTACCTCTTCAAGTTAGACAAGGAAACACTTTGAGTGAAGCACAGGAAAATTATGTGGAGATGTGTCTTTGTGAGGGGCTCTTGAGCAGGAGAGTAGTTAGAGGTGAGGTAGCCTGTACCATGGCATAGGGCAAGGGGCTCTTTTCCACTCTATTTTCTCTGTGCGTTGCCAGCACAGTCGCTATTATGTGGGTATGGATTCTAATCTTCTTGCCCTTACAGTTCCAACCTTTACTGGTGAGAACTCTCCACTCCATAGACATCCCTAAAATTCCCATCTGAAACACCTTATAGAGACTCTCCAAAAGGCATGCAAACCTATCCTGAAAACAGATCCTTGTTAGAAACTTTCCAGTTGGAAACCCCAGACTGTAAGCCCCATCTGAAGAAAATATAGATGCTTTCCAGAAGAAACCACGGATTTTTATTTTATTTTTAAAGATAAGACATTGAACTAAGTAGTACCCTATGTAATATGGTATATTTGTATTAAGTCATTGCAATCAGGAAAACGTACTGATTTTTTTCTTTTGTATTCTCTACGCAAAGCTGCTTCTCAGCTTTGCTTGGCAGCTTAGCTTTCCATGGAAATGGGGTGTGGTGACACTGCAAAGTTCCCTTTTCTTTTCCAAATATTTATCTGGCTCTGGGAGACAAGCACAGTCCTTAGACAAAAACACATACCCACCCTCATGGAGCTGTCAAGGGATGGAATCCAGCCTTGCATGTTGCTTCTCCTGCAGGGTCTTCCACCAAAGGTGAGGGAGAGACAGACTGCTGCTGCTCAAAGGCTTCAAAGATGATAAAAAAAAATTATTTTCTTTAAAACACTTGTGTCTGATTTGATTACTGTTAGATTTCTGTTCATTACACTCTGGTGCAGAAAATGCCATGTCTTGCATTTGTACTTACACAAAGATCTTGCTGCTCTGTAGAGAGATGCCTTGAGAAGGGTCTCGCCCGCAACTAGATTCGTCTGAAACAGAGAGATGCTTTCTGTTTGTGTTTAGTAAGAAGTCGTGGATGCCCCATCCCTGGAGGGGTTCTAGGTCAGGCTGAATGGGGCTTTGAGCAACCTGGTCTGGTGGGAGGTGTCCCTGCCCATGGCAGGGAGGTTGGAACTGGATGATGATTAAGGTCCTTCCAACCCATTCTACGGTTCGTGGTTGGCAGTGCCTTTGACTCCTGTTTCAATGTGGGTTTTTTTTTTCAGTTGTTTGGACTTTATTTTTTTTTTCCTTTTTCATCATCTGCTTGATTCCTGTTATAACCCAGCCTGCTGTCACCTCTTCCTGAGGTACGTCAGAAGCAGTTCTGGGAGGTTTTTTCTGTAGTTACAGAACTGAGCAAAATGGGACCTGCTGCTTCACTGGTGTTTGTAGGTGCCAGAGCAGCAGAGAGAACTGCTGCACAGGGTTGTCTGGCATCTGGTGGTGCCAGTTCCCAAAAGCTGTGCTGATGTACAGCGGGTGCCTCTTAAAGGACACTAGTTAGGCAGAGGTATCAGCGTCTTAACAGCGCTTAGCAGCTTTGCTACTCTGAGAAACTGCACGCAACTGGCAACAGGATAAGCCAACACAGGGTTTACCAGGTTGTTACTATTTCTTGTAAATGAAACAGCCTGCCAGAGATCTTGAAATTAAAAGAAAATTCTTCCATTATATTCTTCCACAGTCAAGAAAGTCTCCTTCTGCTCTCTGCCTTCCAGGCTCTATATGAATGGAGAGGGAAGGACAGAAGCTGCTTGAAACAAAGACGCTAATGGCTCCAAAATGTGACTGAACTGACTGCTTAAATCCCATTTTGAAGTCCCTGAGATCTATCATTGGTATGGCTTTCTGTCATCTTCAGTCAGATCTAGCTGTAAGCACTGTTCTCCAACCCTCATCTGCAATTTAGGCATCACCACAAAGGATGTATGAAAGGAAAAGAGGAGGAGGAGGAGAAGGAGGAGGACTACTTCCAGAAACTATTTCATATGTGTTTCATTACCATAAGGCACCAGTGAAATAAGGGAAAATATGGCTTTGATACAGAGTGCATTCAAAATGCATCATGAGTCTTTGTTAACGGGTGACCACAGTGATATCGATCAGTGTTTGATTTGTTTTGCTATTGTAGCAATGCTTTTCTGTGCTTCTATGAACGCATATTTTTTTCCATTTTACTTTTTATTTTTTTAAATTAGAGAATCATTCCAGGTATAGAGTCCTGAGTCACTAACATCTTTCCAGATCCCAGCCCCTTCTCATTATTATTCGATGGTGAATTAACCAGGCTTGTGCTTGTTTCTTTGCTAAAGCATTCTCTTGGGAGTAGCCTTATTTCTACCAATACATATGTCTGTCTTTGGAAGAGAATGTAGTGGCTTTTTATTATGTATTTATTTACAAGTCTGCAAAGGTGTAATCTGATTTGGCATCTTTCTCTGGCTTCATCAAAGAAATTGTGGTTATTGTATTTATACAGTGAAATAACAAGGACTAGACACCACTCTCTTTTGAGGTTATCATATTCTCCCAACAGCAAGACTCTCCCAGAATTTATTTTCATTCTATACGTTGTGGCAGGTGGATAGGTGTGAAACAAGTAAATAATCTGGAAGAAATCTTCTGTATGTAAAGAGAGAATACATCCTGAAACAGTTATCTTGGGGAAAAAGAAAGTGAAAACACAATCTCTGCAACTGCTAAATAAATATTTTGCATGCAAAACCTTATGGCAGCTGTTAAACTCTCATTTTGTTTATGCTTTGATCAAGAACTTTCATTGCATAGTCAGAGGACATATATACCAGTGATGCTGAATGTACAGCACTGCATGTTAAATCATTCATACAGGTGTAGAGATAGTTACCTTTAAGGATAGTCTGGGTGTATTAAGGCTTGATTTGGCATCTGGAAGCAGCTCAGGGTGAAGGTAGTTTGTTTTGCCAGCAGCAGCGTCATTAACATACAATCTGTTGGAAAATGTTTATCAGCTCAAAAATAAACTACAGCTTATAGTTGCAGTGGAGCGGACCTGGTGATTCGTTTGCATTCAAAGCCCTTGTCTTGGTTATTGATTAAGGCGCTGTTCTGTGAAAGTCAAGTATTCAAGAGAGAACAGTTGTTTCTTCTGTTGGAGAAATGCTGAGGAAACTTTTTCCCAAGTTTCCAAAGGTGAAGCTGAGCAGAAGGTGTTTCCATGTTGACAGGGTTATTGTGGGTGCCCAGTGGGATCTCCAGAAGGACCAAGCAGATGTGAGACACCTAATTCTGTAAAAGCCAGGGAGAACCAGAAAGCCATTTGACGGCCTTTTCTAAAGGTGTTTCTAAAGTATGCCCTGGCTGAGTGACTGCAATTTTTGTAACCGTATCTCGGCTACGTTGCAGAAAACACGTTTCCAGCTCAGACTGGAAATACAACCCAAGAATCTCAGCAGAGGCTTAGCTTCTCATCCCAGCCGGTGCCTAAATCGGTAATGACAAAGCATGGAACGCAGCTGGTGGTGCTGAGGAGCAGGGTCCAAGCACGTTTTCTGCTGTAAATGACTTCTCTGCCTCTCCTTGCTGTGGGCAGAGATGGAGGCCAGACGAGCGCTGCTGACCCCAGTCTCTCTCCCCCCAGTACTGCCTGTGTCCCAGACCCACAGCGCCCGGTGGCTCCTGGGGGCTGCTGTCACCAGCCCCTGCAAACGCTCATCCTTCCTGAAAGGGAAATGCCTGGTTTTTACTATTACTCTGTATTCCAAGACATCCAAGGTCTTGGGAAAAAATGGGGTGGAGATTTTTTTTTTCTCCTTATTCCCTCTCTTTTCTTTTCTCTGTGCTACTGAAATGGAAAGGAATATCCTGAAGGCAAACATTTTTCTTTTCTTTGGTCAAAATTACTTTAAAAAGTAATTGCAAAGAATATTTCATATTTTTGCCTGGAGATTTGTTGTTCTATCGCTTCTTGCTTTTTTTTTTTTTTTTGACTGTAAAATACACATTGTTGCATGGGCCAAAATACATACCCCCAAAAAAATGACTTCATATTTTACCAAAGCTTCTTATTTTTTTAAACAAATGCAAGTTTTGTTTATGCTTAACTGGTAACCGTCCGGTCTGCTGAGGCTTCAAATAATCAGCCAGAAACCCCTCAGAATACCAAATCTTTTTACCTCGTCTTTCGTCAGAGTCTTACTTATCACTATGAACAAGCTCACGGGGGTTATGCATTTGTCACCTGGCAGGAAGGTCTCTTCCTTCTCCTCGTCTCCCTGTGGACAGGGACTGGGATAGGAATGAGGGGATTCAGCATGGTCTGCTGTGTCTCAGAAACATGGTTTCCCTTGGAGGGAAGTATTTCTGTTGCTTGTCTTGCAAGGAAAACGCATCCATTTGGTAAATCGTGCCAAACCCTCAATGTCTTGCATTGTTAATAGCATTTAAAACAAATAGACTCAAACCAGTAAAGGCTTGGGGAGTCCCAAATGACAACTGGCCGGGCGGTGAGTGGGTCACAGCGGAGACAATGTGCTCGTGCAACCTCAGCACGTGAGCCCTGGGTTCTTCCAGCGTGCGGTGAATTTCCTGGTCCCCGTGCGCAGCTCCCCACAGGCTGTTTATCCTTCCCCCTCGCCCGTGGATGGGATTCTCTCGTAATCACCGCCAGATGCGGGGATGGTTTTCTGTCTCTTGATCTCAGGAGGGAACCGCAGTGGAAGGAGAGGAGAGGGCATCGTTGCTGGCTTTAGACAGACGATGGTTGAGCTGGATGGCTGAAATAAAATCCAGCCCAGGCATACTGTTGACAGCACTCGGAAAAATTCCCAGGGGCAGATTCCAGCCCAGAGGAACTGCAAGTCTAGCTGTTGGCAGCTCGAGGCGTATGCAAAGCACTGAGCTCTCCCTTCTCCTTCATTTTTCCCCATTATTTCCGAGTAGCCTTTTCCTCTTATACATGCCTGGTTCCACATGTTCTTGTGTTAAAGTGAGGTTCCAAATAAATCCCTGATGCAACTGCGACAGCTTTGCTGAACTTAGTGACAACTGCGCCGAGCTACAGAGGGTGGTGACTTCACTGGAAACTACAGGAGGAGGGGGAAGCTGTGAAGGGAAGAGAAGGTCTGTTGTGAATTCTGCTCACTGTGTGGTTAGGGCATGTGTATGCAGAGATACCAGGGGAAGTTAGTCCGTGTTAATTTCTAATATCACTTCAAATGCAGGCATCCGAACTTTGCAAGTAAAGATTCCTAGAATTAATGTTGTGATGTTTCAGTTCCTTTTTTATTACTATTTTTAAGTATTTAGACAGCGTGCTTAATGTAGTTTAACAAATCAACTGAGCACCCGTATCGTTGTCCACCTTGTGCTCTCAAGTTTTACTCTGTGGCCTTAGAAACAATACAGGTTGGTGTATACATAAACGTTATCCATGACAGTACTGTTTCTGTGGACTGAGCATAAAAATGTGTGCTGCTTGTGATCAGGCATGAGTTTAACCATAGGATAGGTGGAATTTTTTCCAGGTGTTAGTCCTTCCTGAGCTCACAGTTGTTGAATTTCAAATATTGGCAATTGATGACTGAGCCTTTAATTTCTTTTGAAGATGAATCCATGCTCTTTCTCTGGGAAATCCTTGCAAACAGTTTGAGGGCAGTAATCTCCAATGATGAAAGTCCATTTTTTTTAATGGAGTTGTGTCAGCAGGGAGCTTGCCCGTTGGATTTGACGGATGCCTGATGGCAGTAGCTTCTGTTGTTGTCCCTGCGGAGGAGAATGAGGACATGGATAATCCTCTTCAAAACGGACTGGGACTCTCTCTGGATTCCCCACACAGAGCCTCAGAATGAGTCTCACACTGCTTCCATATTTTTCTGCAGTAAAAAAAAGTAACAGAAGTCTAGATAAGTCAGTTAAAAAAATACAATATTCAGGAACTGAACACGAGTGTGAAATTGTGTATCAGCAGTAACATGCTGTAACATGCAAAACACTGGCCTGGCCTTCCCAGGAGAAGGAGAAGCAGGGAGTGTTGGGTTTCTGTTTGAGGAACCCCACCGTAAACACCCTCCTTTCTCTTTTGTGCCTTAGTATTGAGCTGTGTGCTGAGATGATACACCTTCAGAGGGGACTGCAGCACCGAAGGGAGATGCTGGATGCAGACTGGTTCACAGCAGCGCTCTTGGTAAGTGGGGTCGAGGCTGCATCAAAGCTGCTCTGCTTTCTTCTGCTGCACGAGGCTGCTCCTGGCTCCCACTGAGGTTATTTAACGTGGCTTGGGTCTATTTACACTGCACTTCAGCCTGCAGCACGGACACCTCCTTGCCCTCCTGGTCCTTATCAGCACGGGGTTTGCACGCTGGGATTAACCACAGCCTGGGGATCCTGTGTCACAGAATCATTCTCTCAGTCCCTGCTGTGGAAACTCTGTAGATCAACCCCCTGGGAAACAGCACTCTAAATATCTGTCATTCTGCTTTAGCACTGACATACCTGTGTCCTCCTCTTGGTTAGACTGGTGCCTTATACCTTGAAACACAGCAGGCTTAGTTGTATCTCTTCATCAAGTACTCCAACTAAATCCCATATAATTTTTATGAAATAAAACTAGCAACTAGACTACAGTCCTAGTTAATATATCTGCAGATAATAGTTCCTGTTTGTAGATGTTTATATTCTAATTTAAACCTGAATATGTGTTTTACATATAGTTTACGTGTAGAGACGTACATATATAACCATACATGCATCTTGTATGGAGAGTGTGTGGAGGTATCCACACTGTAGATGAGTTTGCCTGTATAAAATATTTTTTAAAATAAATTAGAATATCTTTGTCTGTATATTTATTCTGTAAATACTGGTAGGTTCTAAGAAGGATACACCCTGCCAAAATTATCTCACAAGCTGTTTAAAAGACCATCTTTCCTAGCTATCTTAAATGTTCTACTTTATTTACAGAAAAGCTAAATGAAGCAATGACCTCATACCAACACCAATGCTCCCGAAAGCATCAGATACAAGGTATGATCTCCATAGTTTTTAAGTTAATACAGGTACAATCACACAGGATTTTCATGCACGTGTGTTTGCACTCATCTAGCTCTGAAAACCAAGCCATGAATGTATGAAGCTTCTCCATCTTCAGTTTTAGTTTTCTCCTGAATTGTGAGAGTGTCTAAATGATGATATCTTTTCCTCAGGCCCTAGATGGCTTTAGACAACAGACTGTATGTGTGAAAGGGGCAAACAGTGTTTGCATCGTTTTCATGTGAAATGACCCCAGCTGACAGACAATCCCATGAAACCTCTCAAGCCAAGTAACCCCTACTCCTATTGATCTTTCATGCAACCAGCAACAGAAAGATGGGGCAAAAAAGCAACTGCAACCTGAGGGTGTAGCAGGTGGCTTTATCAGTGAGTGAGAGGAGTTAGATTCAGTAATGTTTGTGCTGCCATGTCCTAGAAATTCTTTGTGCCAAATAATTTTTCATTAATGTTTATTTTTATTTAACAAAAAAAAAATCCAGAAAAAAAGAGTGAGATTTTGGGTCTCTCAAAAAGCTGCCTTTTTAATTTCTTTTTTATTTCAACTGAAAAATATTGACTCGGTCAAGTCAGAGGCTTGGAGCTGCATATGTTTTTCTTTTTTTTTCTGCATTTTCTGATAAGCTGAATCCGCTGATGGTAGGTAACACTGTGGGAGAAAATGAGACACCACTTCTGCGAGAAAAATTAACTCTAGCCACTGCCTGTATTAGCAAACACTGAATGATAATAGGCTCCAGTGTTAACGTGTCAATTAAGCTTGCTGTAACGAGTGTCTATTGCAAATCAGGACCACAGTCTTGTCATGGAAAAGTACATGAGGATGTTTTTAATTAATAGAATAATATAGTTATGCCTTAAATAAAAAAACCCATATTTTCATATGTTTACTTTTACAGGAATAACTAAGTGCAAAATAAGCTTTAATTAGTGTGTTTAAAAGGAAAAGGGGCTTTTGTATGAATTGTCAAACAAAATTTCTCTAAAAAAAATCTTATTTGTTGAGTTTACTCAATGACTGTTAGCAGAGTCTGGTAAGCATTTAACTGAAACCTCCCATAAGGAGGAAGGAGGAGGAGACAGATGCCCATTTAACTAGAAGCGTGAAAAGTGCGTACGGAGGGTCAAAGACTGTCAGGACAGAGAAGAAGATGAGATGCATGGTCTACCAGAGAAGACCACCTGTCTGAAGTGGCAGAACAGATTGCAAAGCACTGGCAAAAAAAAGACATGCTAATACTTATTACTTCAAACAAAGGGTGAGCTGTATGGTGCCAAAATAATGGGGAAGGGAAGTAACGGGGGGAGAGAAGGTGGGGTGTTTGGCAGTTATTTCTTTGGGTTTAACGGAGACAGAGGGTGAAAAGAGCTTTACCTGGAATGCCCCTGCGCTCGGGGAGCTGCTTCCCAGGTCAGCAGTTGCCCATATGGCAAAGGTAGACTGGTGACAGGGCGTGATCTCTCAAAGACACCACTCCTGCCATGTAATCAGCATCTGAGACGATACTGTATCTTGGGAACTCTTTGCCTTTGGGCTTTGGTTCAAACCATTAAAGGAGTTGGTTCGAGGTGTTTGGAAGGCCCCAGTCTCTCCTGATGGGTACAGTGACTGTCTCAAGTTGGTCTATACTCGTGTTACATTCAGGTGGGCAGCCCCAAAGCAGATTTACTTTTTAATCCATGTGCTGAGAAGTAAAGAGTGGCTGGTTGGTAGCTGAGCATCCTTCCTGAGCTCATGTGGAGACCAAGGTGTGTTGTGCAAGCTCCAGCGAGGTCTCTAGGGCCAAGGAAGCCACTGATAATCTGCTACACAAACCCCACGACTGCACTGCTGGGGGACGGGGAGAGCATTTTAGGGATATGGCTTCTCCTCTTCTGATCTCCTAAATGTGTTGGTGAGTCTGGTAAGTTTGATTGTACCATGAAGATCTTGAGTTGCAGATGACTGCTAGCTCCTGAAAGGTTCTTTTCACTGAAATTCCTGGTGCTTTACTCTGACTCCAGTTTAACTGCCTTGCCTGAATGACTGAATAACTAGCTAATAGCCAGGATGAACTTTATGTCTGTTTAAATGCTTGTGGCTTTGGTGTATAATGTAATATGATGCTGTCCTCTGGGACAACGTGGGAAAATGTAAAAACCGATTCCATACGCGTGTTTGCAATGTTAGAAAGGCAGCTTGATCAGGTTGGGCAGGCTTGGATTCTTTTTATAGTAGGACAAGTAAAACAAGACTATGTTTCTCAAACTCCTTGGATTAAGAATTTTTTCACAGAGTAAATATTTATAGAAGTTACATTTAATGGTTTCTTTGCTGGAGAAGGATAGCTTATTTTATTTTTTAATGAGCCTTCTTAAAACTGAGGCAGCTTGGTAGACCAAACTTTCTCCTCATTTAGCTATGTACACCAGGGTAAACAAAAAAAAGAAAAGATCCAAAATCAACTTCAGTTCTGGCTTTTTCAATCCCCTAATTAAGAGTTTATATGAATGCTTAGTCTCAGGTAGATACTCAGTTAATTACACACCTGGCTCTTGCCGCTTAAAGTAAAACTGCGTATTTCCTGTGTGCGACAGAAAGTACTTTCCCAGAAGTTCCCCAGCCAAGGTCAGCTTCTACCCTACTCTTCTTACAGAGAGGAAGACACTCAAGTGCTTCTTTTTCCAGTTTCTTAAGGATTTATAGTGGGAAATGTGACTTCAGGCACTTGAACTGTAGAGTGACTAAAGGCCAGCTGTGGTGGCAGGGGAGTATGTGGTGGCCTTTGTCCCTGCTAAGCCTTCAGCAGTGGGTCAGGTCCCAGAGTCCTCCTTTATCAGGGCCCTGAGGGTCTCCTCTGCGTGAGGGCCTCAGTCAGGGCCTCAAATTCTTCCTGCACGTCAGGAAGCAGTTTGTGAAGCAGTGTGATCTTGATCCCACAAAGGTGTCCAAAGCTACAGGAGAAGAACAAGCACTGTCCCAGGGAAAGTATGAAGAAAAGTGACACGTGGAGGACATACAGCCAGGCCTGAGCTACGCAAAGGAGTAAGTCTCAAGATCCTTGCACGCTCACTTCCCCAGTCACAAATAGCAAAATTAGGCATTTATCTGGAGACAAGAATGTAAAATTGATCCTCAGTGCCCTGGGCATGGGATCATTCTGGTTCTGAAAAGCTTTAAAAGGTTCCTCCTCATTCAGTCCCAGTTACTTCTGCCTATCTGAACACAAACTTCTGCAGCCTCTTCCCAGGCTTCTTGTTCCTGAAACAAAGCCTTTTCCATTTAGAGCCCTCCAGGCCCCAGCCACCATAAGCTTTTCTTTGACCCGCTGGGTGCGGACGGTGTCCCCAGAGCACGCTGTCCTGCCCGCCCTCCCTTCACCAGACATGGTCAACAATTAAGCTAATTAAGCTATATGCAGGCTTAAGTCTATGGGGCCGGATTCACAAAGGGACTTCGGTGTTTGAAATGGGAATTAAGCTGATTATCAGCATATCGCTCTCATTATACAGTCTTTGAAACCTCCATGGCCTTGTGCTTGTGCAGGTTTCCTCTCGGGGAGCCCCTGCGTGCGCAGGGGGGGCACAGAATTCCCTTTATGCTCTTCCCCCAGTGAGAACTGCCCCGGGGGGAGCCGGCCTCCACCTCCCTCATCCAGCGCTCGGGATATGAAAAGCTCTCTTCCCCACATCCCTGCCCTGGGCTTTGCTTGCTCGAGGTGGTAGGAAAGCCTGTTTGAACCGTCTTGTTTCACACCTTTATGCACAAAGTTGTCAGGGAACAAAAGATATTTTTGTTAGCAAAGGCTCACAGAGCTTTCCTTTCATGTGTGACAGACACTTTCAGAATCCATTTGAGGGAATCTGCATAATTGATACACAACACCAGTGACCAAGCCTGAATGACTTAAAGTCTTTATTTTCATCTCGGGTGGTTCAGCGGCAGCCAGTGGAATTTGTAAGGCTCCATTAAGACGTTCAGGTCTTCAGGCTGTCTGGCGATGGGGACCCTGTGAACACCTGAGGACGAATAGCCTAGGTTTCATTAGCAAGATAAAATCCGCAGGGTGAAACATGGGGAAATCAAATGCAATAAGGAGGTGATTGTGAGCTAGTTATGCATAGTGTCAGCGACAGCAGGCTGAAGAACAATAAAAGGAGGGAAAATGATGAGCTCTAAACGGCAACAGTTGCCCTACGAGCCTTGACTGCTGCAAGACATTTCCTTCTCTCTGTCAGCCATAGCAAGGGTTGGCAAGCTTTTTAATAGAAAGCCAACATGGAAATTTTTTTGACAAAGTACATGGTTCAAAGTGTTGTTTCTGTCAGTAGCATGTTGTATTACCAATCCCTCTTCAGAGCGTCATCTTCATCCAGGCTCAGGCTCATCCCAGAGTGAGAACTAAGGTGGATTAGTTTCCTCTCGTTAAACAGAAAGTGTTTGAACTGCCCAGGCCGTGAGCTTGGGGACTCTGGTCAAGGCTTTTGAAGGGCTATAACTTTCCCAAGGATCTGATACTGATAAGCACTACAGGTTTCATCTTTTGCAGATTGTTACTTTGCTCATAAATGGTCCTCTCTGACATTCTCTGATTTTTTTATTTTTTTTCCTCATTTCCTAAAGCCTGAGGATTGTGACCATGCCTTGGTTTCAGGGTATGTGGGATTGCAGCCTTATGGGCTGGTGGAGTCATGCTTGGGGTCCACAGCAGGGCCTGGCCTTCCAGAGGGTCCCCATAGCAAAGACTTCAGCAATGTTCAGGAGGGACTGAGTTTTCTGAAAATAATACATCTGAGGCCACACAACACTCACTTCCAGTAAGATGGTGAGAGTCATATTACCAGTTTTATCCCATGTTCAGCTCCCTGAGTCACCACAAATCATTGGATGAGTTGCTTAGTCTCTCTGTGTCACCATGCTCCATTTAAATTGGGAAAGTGTAGTATTTCTTCACCTGCCAGGAGCCTCAGCTTTGCACTGATGACTTCATGTTCTAAAATAGTGATCAATATAGGCACTTAGTTTCTCCCACCTTCCCGTGCAGTTTCTGGTGTCCCTGTGTGAATGGGAGATGGGCTGCAAGACCAGATGGGCTGGATCCAGCACGGCAGGTCCCAGGTTCTTAAACACCTTGTGGCAGCACAGCGATCATACCTGTTCTCCTTCAAGTATTTGTGTGGTGAGCAGTGCCCATCTGGAAGACAAAGTTTGTTCCCTTTCCCACTCTAGTTTCAATAAGCTTTCAAAATGTAGTCATAGATACTCTTCTGTTCCAGCCTTCTGTGTAATTACAGAGCGAACAAGCATGTCTTACAGAGAGACCGCACTTCTGGTGGGGGGAAGCTTGGTGAAGTATGGAAATCACATTAAAAATGATCATATCAGTAACCATGAATAAATAGCACTATTCAACCTAGCAGTATAATCACTATGAAGACACATTGTTTTCTTTGTTTTCTTGCTCATTCGCGATTCTTGTTTGGAAAGTTGGGACAACGTGTGGCCCTTGCTTATAATTTTCACAAGGTCACATTTAGAGTCACTACCATCCCTGTAGCGTACAGGAAGATGTGTTACTTTGGCTAGGAAACACTGGACCTGTGTAATTCAGTGTTCAGATCTGCTCCAGGTCCTTGTATTAAGGAAAAAAATTCACTGTGATTAAATGGAATTAGTGGATGATACAGTGCTTAATGCAGAGGTAATAATATGACTTCCCTCATTAGTGCAGGACTGCTATAGCTTTTTAATTGTTTTTAATCGGCATTTAATTAGAAAATGTGAATCCCCTGTGGCTAATTCATATTTTACACTATTCTAAGGTAGACTATTATTTCTTTTCTACAAGCGGTATCCCGGTTTCAGGATAGGTAAAATATGAAATCTTACCTTTGACTCGTTTTGACCTTTGAGAGTCTCATGTATAGAGCTTGTACGTCATAGACTTGTGCCGTTTCTCAGCTCTAAGCATCTAAAGGTCACCATCACCTGTCTTAGTAAAGAATCCCTTTTTCTATCTTAGTTTTTACTTGGAGTGGAGTTTCCTGGTGCCGAAGTACCTCACAGACTGTTGTACTTATACAGCATGTATCCAAGCGTTTCTTGGGGAAATAATGCAAGGACTCGGCGTTCAGAATTTGTGGTAGGATGTGAACAAAAGTTTTATCATTTATGAAAGGCTGAGAATACCTCTGAGTCCATATATTGAAAGGGTGGTGAAAGGTTCTCAAATGAAATGCCATATTGTTTCAGCTCCAGAAAGAATGTCTTGAAATAGAGAGGGAGAATATCTTACTCTTTAAATGAATAACACCAAGAAATCCCTGTGCTAGCATGATATGAAGGGTTTATTGCATTCTGAATTTTCAGTTGTGCTGTATTAAACCATATTAATATTTGGTTTTTCTAGGGCTGTCAAAAATCATCGGTGATGATGAATTTTTCATTTACCCTAGTGCCAAATGATCAGCCTTAGTGCTCCAAGGTCAGTCAATCATCCCACTCCACTGGAACAGTCCTGCCTTTAAGGCAAATGAAATTTTTTTTCTCTCTATCTCAACTACAGTTAACTTACAGGACAACCTCACTAATGGCTCATCCTGTGTGCTATGGCTGTTGCCATGTGATCCATCAACACACCTAAAATGAAAAGTGATTTCCCTGGAGACAAGAGGTAGATCTGCTCATGGCTCTGTTGTGTACCTGAATGCAGATTCTCTAATAAGCAGCTGGCTCAAGCAAAGCCCCTCTATCCAGTCATGCTGTGGCTTGCAAGGAGGGGGGGTGGTGGAATGGCAACTCTGATCCAAACCTGAGCGTAGTTTCATGGAGATGTGATTCCAGTGGGCTTCAGAACTGCAGTTTCATTGAGTCAAAGACAACTGGCCTGTCAAGTAAGCTATTCAGATGAAAAGTTGGTAGCCAGCCTTTCTCCCCCCTATCCCAAGCTCAGATGGCTGGCCACATCTTACAGAGGTGTTTTTTAGTGCTTTGTCGTGACTTTCATCTTAAAGCATTCAAAATAATCATCATCCCCACCACTGGAACAACATGAGCTCACACTGAAGCAAAATAGCATTTAAAGAAAGTCGCCTCCAAAAACATTAATCATAATAGCCCATTTTGTATTGGAAATCTGCAGGATTATTGCCTGAATTGTGGTTTTGCTGCAAGCTTGATGTATGGTATAGATTCCTTACAATAATTTGCCTCAGTGCAGCAAGGGAGAGGGCAGGCATGGCTGGCCTCAAACTCTTTGCTTACAATGTCACTTCCAAACAAAAACATCTGAGCCTTTGGTTTCTAGCTTTGTTTGGCACAGAAGTGTAAATGCAGAGATTTTTCAGTGACGCTCACTTGTTTTATCTCTCTTTTAATATTGCTGTTCTGAAATTTGTTGTATGTTGAAACTTGAGTAATTATGTCTGTCTGCATGGTGAATTCAGCCTTGCAAGATGCCTTTCTATGCTCTGTGTCATTTTTTTTTTATTGCTTGTGTTCTGAAGCCTTTGAATTTAGTTCAAACTTTAAGGCTGAAAGCTGGGGACTTCTGAAAGGTAAAAGTGAACAAAAACTCCTCCAAAGCCTGCTAAATCAACATATTTGTTTGCAAACCAGCACCACCAAAAAGGTTGCCAAAGAGACCTGCTTTTTTCTGCTTCGCATCCTTGCCTTGTGCTGTGTTCTGGTCCTGCTTTCCCCCTTTTAATTTCTTTTTTAATAGTATGTCTTTGTTTCCTCTTTTCCACCTGCTATTGCCCTTTTCATCTGCCTTTTGTCTTCACCTAAGACTCTCATACTTCCTTCAAGTTTCTCTTCCAAGGTACCTTTCATCCTGAAGATAGTGGTTTTTGAGAGAACATCTTCCAGTAAAATATCATCAGACCCAGGTTCTTATATGCCCTGTAACGGTGGAAATCAGGCATCCTGCACAGTGAGCAGGATTTACCAGAAGCTGTATTCTTTTTCAACTAGCGTTTTACTTTTGTACTAGCCCACTTAAGCTGGCAGGAATAATTCAAGTGTAATGCGTGACGTGAAGTGTAGTTGGATTTCAGGCTGATTTAGTGAGGGAAATACCATAAATCCACTCCAATGGGTTGCTTGTTTTGGATTTTCCCAGAGAGAGCGTGTGACACACACCATTTGTGTCCATCTCTGTGATGCTTCCATGAGCTGAGATGCCCAAAGCTGAGTTAAACATAACCTGACGTTGGCAGTTGGTGCCTGGACAGGCGGTCTTCGTTTTGCATCTCAGTTAATTACTGGTTGTGTGTGGAGAGCGTTAGGTGTTTGAAAACACTCTAGCAATGGTCTAAATGTACTCTTACTAGGAACAGGGGTAAAGCTGCTGTTGACCTCACTGGAAAGAAGTTTGACAAATGCCAAGTGGTTTTGAAAATCCCACTGGAGTGTTCTACAGTTGTCCTGCTATTCTGGGGCTTTAAGGATGTTGAGAGCACGACTTAAGGGCCGTTTTCAGGCACCTCCTGTGGTGACAGTGGCTGCTTTTGCCAAAGGTAAGTTGTCGAGTGAGCATTATAAAGGGGTTGCACTAAATAACCTACCCCTGTTCACGCTCAGATTCTACTTGCCCACGAGACATTTAAGACTTACTTTTAAATTGTGCTTATAAATGTCGTTTTGCGATACGCATGTTGAAGGCAAAGTTAGAACCACGCATCAGTAGCATGTTGTTCTGCATCACAAACAGGCATGAGAAGCATATGGGAAGTTGCATAAAAAGACAGTGACTGAATCTGCTCTTGTGACAAACTTGTAAAGTGGTTGTTCTCCACACTTCTTAAAAAATGAGAATCTCTTACTAGCCCAAAGTGGAAAAAGGCATTATGTTTGTATACAATAAAATGTGTTTGTCTTTGAAAAAATCTATTTAAAGGCATTGTCATCAGCAGCTGTTCAGCCCACTGTCTAACTGCTACCTGCCAGTTTTCTCTGTATGCTTCTATTAACTGGGGCTTTGGGATTCCCAGTTTATTCTAATTCATTCTTAATGATAGTAAGCCAAAGTCTCTTGTGTCAGTACTTGTGAGTTACGTTGAAGCACCAAAGTCAGAATCATAAAATTGCCTAGGTTGGAAGGGACCTTTAAGATCATCTAGTCCAACCATCAACCTAACTCTGATTAAAAAACAAAACAAAACAAAAAACCCAACACATCACTAAACCATGTCTCCAAGAACTATTTCAACCTGTCTTTTAAATCCCTCCAGGGATGATGCCCCAACCCCTTCCCTGGGCAGCCCATTCCAAGGCTTTATAACCCTTTCAGTGTATAAATTTTTCCCGATACCCAATCTGAACCTCCCCTGGCACAACTTGAGGCCATTTCCTCTTGTCCCATCGCCTGTGACTTGGGAGACTGACCCCTGCCTCTCTACACTTTCCTTCCTACAACTTCTTATGGAGAGGGAATATTATTATTTTTTTTATACTTACGGATGACTTTTGCATAGTTTTGAGTACTAGAATCAAGACTGGTTTCAGAACAGAATGTGTCAATAAAAATAAAGCTGTACAATCTGCGGAGTTTTAAAGGACTTTGACCCTCTCCATCTATGCATAATTTCTTGGTCTCAAGGATATTCCTTGAGTTTTTCTGGCAAGGACTAAACAGAGGTTACTCTCACTTTTACTGAGGCAACCCTGTGTATTTCTGAGATGGCTATTTGTGATTCTGTTAAAGTTGGTGTTATCTCAGAGATGTTTAGTGGAGTTAGAGAAGTGCTTGCTTTTGTAATGTGCATTTTTAAGCAGAGTTAGTTGTCGCTTCTCCCTTCATTATCTCTCAAATTGTCTCTACTCACACTGCCTTGGCTTTAGAGCCACCCCTGGGAAGGCTGAGCAAGTTCAGTATGCTCAGGGCAAGCATAACAAGTTCATGTGGGTCAGGAAAAACATTATTTGTGAAATACCATTTTCCAATATGTGTCTCAGTAGCTAATGCTGATGCCCGTTCTGTGTGTGAGGGGGTCAAGGTGAGTGTGGATTCATGATATTTAGTTGATTCATTTCAACAAACTTGGCTGCGTTTTCTCCACGCAGGCAGCAAGTCAAAGAAAGACGTATTTAGCAAGAGGCAAACTCCTTAAATTAAAATTAAAAACTATAAAAAGAGCTAAAATTTTGATTAAGGCGGGAGAAACAATCCTTTATTGTCCCAATGAGGCTGAAGAACGCAAGAAATGAAGGCTCAGTATGGATGAGTTTATAACAAGATCTAGTGCCTTGCCATATTCTTAGAGCTGTTCAAGGGTGTTGAACAGGAAAATGTAGTCTTGGGTCATATCATGCTATTACTAGGTGAAATATGCATCAGTGTCCAAGGGAATTGTGCTGTTTCTGCCAGGATTGAATTGAATACCTTATGGTGTTTGGTTTGTTTGTTTTTTTTTCATTGCTCAGATGTACAGATAAATGTAAGAACTGAAGACTGTCAGAAAATTTACAGTAAAATTATCAGTGAGTATCAAGACTACAAAACTTCTCCTGTTCCGATTGTATTACCCTCGAGCAGCCAGGAAAGTTATAAAAGAAAACAAATGTCTACTATAGCAAAATGACTGCTCTAATTTCTACTTTCATCTAGTGATAGGTATTTGAAAATTATTGTATATTCCTAAGATGTGGGGAAAAAAAACATTTCAGTTAACCATGAAAGAAGAGAAAAAGCCATAGATGAAAACACAGTGGACTCAAACAGAGACATTAAATTGATGTCCTGGAAAATAAACACAGATCAGGGAATCCTCTCACTGATGGGTGCCCAGAAAGCACAGATGCATGAAGTGCTCAAATATTCCTTTACCCCCTTTACCTTTTCTTTTTTTTTAACCTGAATTTTAAAAGTTCTCTGTATGAGATTACAAATACCCTCAGTATAGAGAAAAGAAAAATAGAAGCACTAAAAAAATACAGAAAGGAAATGGGGAGTCTGCTGAGGACAGGTGACCTAATTTATGGCTTTATGTCCCAAGTCTCACCAGAATGTCCAAGGGTAACATCAGCTCTCTCGCTCACAATTACTCATTATGAGAGAGCTTGTCAGGGAGACTGAAATCTTTTTATTAGACCAAGTAATATAGCTGTGGGGAAAAGATCTGGACTAAGTAAGACCTTCTACACATTCATTAAATATACGTCTTTTGGACTGTTGAGAGATGCGTGTCTTCCTGACAAGACCATGTTGGTTACCATGTGAACCTTCCTAATTACTATTAATGTATGCACAGCACCTTTGGATGATTTTGTTGTTCATGTTCTAACATGTAGGGTGTTGAATGGACCTGGCTTCCAGAAGGTAGGTTCCTGGTAATTTTGGGGAACATATGTTAAACTTTGGTTGAGGCAATTTGGAGTGGGTTTGTAAGAGTTGATGGAATTAGGTCAGCTGACAAATACAAAAGTGAAGGGGAGAAAAAAGGGAAAGGTGCAATGAATGAAAATAAATAGTGAAGTAATTAGAAGAAACAATTAGCTGAGGGGAGGGAGAAGGCGATGTGTCCTTTCCAACAAAAAAAAAAAAAACAACAAACCAAACCCCAAATTAATGCTGAAAAAAACAAATGGCAAGGTCATTGGATTGACAATGAATAATAGACCAGCTAAGAAAGGCAATTGTGTGCTTCCATTCTTAAGAAAGCCATTTCTTCTGGCAACCAACCATCCCAACTAGAGACTGGAGTCTTATTATAGTAGGAAATGAGTTGTTCTGCTGACTTCACGCGCGCGGTGAATTGGCTGCAGAACTCCTACAACAAAGTTCTTTTAAAACAAGTAGCAAATTGCAGATGAGATTCATTAATACGCCTCACAGCATTCAGCTGTGTTAATACTGGCAGAATGCACACAACATATGGAGTTTAGGTATAGGTTTAAACATTTTCGATTTGACTCTCAAATTAGATGGATTATGTTAATGTTAGACAAATATTATCTGAAAGGATGCAAACACAGTAGTTATCAAAATAAAGTACCAACCAGAAAGATTGATGTAACCTGTCTAGTTCTAGCTGATTTATGTACTGAACTTTATCGGGATCCCCCGTGCTGGTTTCTCATTGTATGAAGTGATTGCGCTGTGTGATGGCAGCAAAAGTCCCAAAGATCTGATTGCAAAGATTAGTAAAAGGCTCTGCATTATTAAACTACTGTTATTCTTCCTTCTTTTTTTCCACAAACGCCGAGGAAATATAGTTTGAGATCTAATAAGAAACAACACTTAAAACTCCTGTTTGCCTTTGCTGGGAGGTTACAGGATATGCCATAACTCTGGTGTATCAGGTGGATGTGAGGCAATTCACCCCGTAACACACAACGCCTGCTGAGAGAGCTAACAATAGGCCATTCACTAAAAAAGCACCAGTAATTAATACTAGAGTTACACAGGGCTATAGGCTAGTTAGAAGACTGGCATAAATTAGAATAGCTCTAATGGTGCCCTAATTTACACCCGCCTTATACTGCATTTAAAGCTATTTACGGTGTAAGCATTAGTTTTTATAATTTGTCCTGTCAAAGGAGAGATTCTCTTCTATTTTGTAACATGCAAGTGCTGGTTTCAGCATTTGCCACAGAAGAACAGTCAGGTCAGCTTTTCTGGTTGGAAACTCTTGTTCCATTGAAAGTAATTGCAGTTTTCGTGATAAAATGTTGTGTGTGTTATATTAAATGTACTCCTATACTCTTGTATTGAGCAATGGTGTAGTTAAGGATATACCAGGGATTTCCACTGTAAAAACCAACCACCTATTCTGAAGATTTTAATATAACTGTAAACGCTGATTATATGTTGGAGTGTGAGTGTAAAGATCTCGGAGAAAGAGCTCTTTAGCACACATAAAAGATATCTCTATATAATGGCTTATAAACATCTTCCCTCAAAACCTGACAATATTGAAGGGAGATGATGAAGAGCTACTCAAAAATCCATTTAAATGATAAGCTGAATGCTCCTAATAACTGAATTTCAGGCATCACAGTGAAATAAGTGAAAACAGTCTGAAGCGAGAGCCTCATCCAGAAGAAATCCTGCCCTTTCAGGACAGTTTCTACACAAAGTGCATTTTTTGGAGCTCATTTAATATTGATAATGTTGGCCCTTTAAGTACCCACAATTGGCACCTGTTGCCTGTCTCTTAGTGCCAGGGACTGAGCCTCCTGGGCAGCAGATCCCATCGGTCACCGAGAGATTGTTCCTCAAAATGGCACAACTCAATTTAATTCTCGGGTAGGAGCTGCAGCTGCTGCCTGTTGGACAAGTGTGTGGGCAGGGGGATGTGATGCTGAGGGTCGGTCTGTGCCCGTGGAGAGATCAGACCTGAGCTTGCTGTGCTGCATCCAAAGACAGAGGCACTGGTGGCTGGGGTGAGCAAGCTCATGCCTGGACACGAGTGCTGGTGGGGCACTGCTACGGAGGTAGGAACACCTTCTGGGAGAATGGGCTGAGCCACTGCCACCCGCCCAAGGGCAATGCGGATAAACCAAGGAGTCACCAGAAAACTTCACCAGGAGTTACTTTCCTGCCTTGAGCTTTCACTAACTCAGGGGTGTCTGTGTTGCGCTCCGTCTCATGCAGGAAAGATGTCCTAAGTCCTACAGAACCACAGATTATACACCAGGGTTGTTCTCATCTCTTTGCAGTTATCTCTGATTTTCTCCCAGTACATTCACTGGCCATTAAACGTGGGAGGTCATGAGACTTGGAGGATATGAGCAAAGTTGGTACAAGATGTTTGTAGGAAGGTGGCTGTAGAATCATAGAATCATTGCGGTTGGAAAAGACCCTTGGGATCATCGAGTCCAAATATCTACCCTACTGTACAAAGTTCTCCCCTTCACCATATCCCCCAACACCACATCTAAATGACTCTTAAACATGTCCAGGGATGGTGACTCAACCCCCTCCCTGGGCA
>JAOQGH010000051.1:23822424-23839089 GCA_025769975.1 Gallinago jamesoni
ACCTCTCTACAGTGTCCTTTCAAGTAGTTGTAGAGAGTGATGAGGTCTCCCCTCAGCCTCCTCTTCCTCAAACTAAAGCTTCGGTATTTGGGAGTGTGAGCATCCTGCAGTGACACACAGGGAAGAGATGTAACTCACACCATGCAACAATTGACTGTTTTTCTAATAGAAGAGGCATCAGCCAGGACTCCCCTGCCTGGACCTTGTTACTTTAACCCTGGAGCTGGGGCTGCTGTGTAGATAGTAGGGCTCATAAGCAAACACAAGGCAGTCCCAACCAGAAATGATGATTTAGAAGGGCTATCTTTCTTCCAAGTAAAGAAAATTAAGAGGACAGCACTCAAAAGGAAGAAAAATGAAATAGAAACTGCAAGTTGTGTAAGAAGAGGTTTTTAGAAAGCTACAGGGAAGGAAGGTTACAATTTTAGATCCGAGGTTTTCTTGGTTCTGCAGTGAAGACAGCAGAGATAAGTGTATGTGAGAATTCAGTGTATTTAAGCTTATCAGAAAGAGGAGAGGGAAGAGTTGTTTAATGGATATCGTCTTCGTGGAGGGGGAAGTAAGATTACTCATCTAATAAAGATTTCTACAAACCCGTAAAGAAAGACATAATGAAACCCCATTGCTGGAAGCTAATGGTAGACAAAGTTAAATTAGAAAAGCATACATTTTTTGCAAGTGGGAGCAGTTCACCACTGAGAAACTTTGCTAAGGACATTGGTGTTTGTGTCTTCAGATCAAGAGTTTCTTAAAGGTGTGCTGCCTTCAAGGGCAAAGTTTTGGATGTAAATCAGACCTAGCTGGTGATTGCTAGGCCAGGTACAAGGCAGGAACTACAAGTGGGTGGAAGGAAACCACTAAGTACAAAATGAGATTAATTGCACCCTTAGAATGGACACGGGGTGAGGGGTGATCCTATGAGCCGTGGGTTCCAGCTTCCTCGGGAGCTGTGAAGGACTTTCCTTCTAACCACACCAGTGGTGAAACTCTACTGAGTTTCTCCGGACTGGAAATTGCTCTTTGCTCTATCAGGCAGCAACCTAATTGCTCTTGAGCGCATCCTTCAGAGATTTTTGGCAGTAGTTCATTCAGTAACTAAAATTTTCTGCTTATCATTTCAGTTTCAGAACATGAACAGAAAACCAAACAGAGGGTGCAGATGGGAACAGCAGCTGAACGGGGCAGGGTGAACCTCAAGTGAGTGACAGTTCCTAAGCAAAATGCTCTACATTTCTTAAACTCTTGGATTTTTGCTATTCTGGCACAGCCTGTCTAGAAATAACACTGCCTGGGTTGAGCTCTCCTCGGAGCAGTTGGTTTTGCTGAAGAAAAGGAGCGGTTTTGAGTAAGGGCCAGCGTGAGCGCTGTGCTTGCACAGTGGCCCTTTCCAGAACCAGCTGGTCGATGTGGTCCGAGTTCAGAGACGTTGTGTGTGAACCCAGAGCATCCCTGTAACCTGTGAGATCATAGGCCAAGTTTAAATGGGCCATAACTGGGGTTTGTTTTCAAAATTAGGGGCTCTGGCCTCAAGGCTGAGCTCTGTGCTCACCTGAGTTTGAAACTGCCTGTTACTCTCAAGTCCTACATCACTGCTTCTTGCTTCTGCCTCTTTAGGGCTGGCCCTCAGGGCTTAATTTGCATATGTGGTTGACATTATTATGCATGTAAATTAGGCATGCTCTTTTAACTTCATCTCATATCTGACTACCCCATAAAAGAGATTTAGGGGCACCTCCGGCCAGTGAAGGTGACTTAAAACTGATTTGTTTCCCATGGTGTGAGTACACTTTGTTTCAGCTGGGTCCTGACCAGCAGAAACATCTTAGACCATTCCAGGTTTATTCTCAGCTCATGTCTGATGGCTCCCTTAGGGCCATTATATTTATATACATGTAGATATGAGTTTATATATAAATACGGATTTTTAAGCTAAGTTCACTTAGATAAAATAAAGTATTTCAAATATTTAGAAGAGAAGGGAAAGGGCAAGTTTCTTTCTTGTGAGGAGAACCGAGTCTTCCTTGAAGACTGAGCACTTTGATAATTTTCTGCAGCAGTTATCTTCAACACCAGATTTTTTGCAGAATATGATTGAATTAGAGCCTGAGGGTACAAATTCCATTTCAGGAGTGTACTGGAAGGATTCTGCCAGCACAGAGACGGGACCTGCAGTGTAAAAACTTGGGAAGAGAAAGGGTAAGGTCGGAAGAAGGGGGGGCATCGTGGTGTTTGTGACTGGGGACGGAGCAGCAAACAGAAAGCCTTGGCCAAAGCCCCCTCTGAAGCCTGCAGCAGAGCCAGGCTGGGGCCAGAGCAGCCCCGGTGTGGATGAGGGAGGCTGCAGGCAATGATGCACTTATCTCCCCCGGTGGGAAAGTGCACTCTGTACAGGCTGAGGGTAAAATGGATTTTTCTGATCCTAATCCAGTAATTCAGCAAAGTCCTTTCCTGTCCGTGCACTTTTTTTTTTTTTAAATATGACTTTATTTTTTTCCTAGCTATGGGATTTGAACGTTGGCAGAAAGTGCAAACGAGCATTTTCTTCCATGTGGTTGAAGACAACCCAAACAAAACCAGTACCAGAGGAGCTGGTGTTATGTACACGCTTAACTTAATTCACCACTGAACTTTAGCTACTTTCATTGAACTTTTGTTTGTTTGTTTTTAATCACTGTGCCCCTTATGTTACTAGCTGACAGCATTTTAGTTAATCAAGAACATTCGCTTAATTCATTTTCAGTTGCCTACAGTGCCTACCTCTGATGGTGTAAGAACAAGTTACAAATAGCACCATCGATAGCGAGTGGCCCATCTCCTCACACCCTGAGCAGCAAATTTAAACCTTATGAAAGACCTGGAGCAAATTCAGGAAAAGGTAAACTTCAGCTTGCTTGCAATTGCCTACAGATCCCAGGGGCGCTGGCACCCCGCAGCACAGAGCGGGGTCTCCAGGGCAAACCTTACACACTGTATTAATACAGAGGCAGAAAGAAAATAAGGTGTTGGTTTCTCTTTAAACCAGTGTAAGCATCTTGCTTTAAGGACATGCATTGTGGGGAACTGCAAATTCAGGTCTTGGCTTTGCAGTCCGGTTCTTCAGGCCTCTGACGGTCAACTCAAGGAAGCCTGCTGGTTTGGACTGTACGAGTCAGATGTCTGCTGAGAAAAATGTGGAGGAGAATGAATATTAACCTTTCTCTCAGGGGTCAAAGCGCAATCAAAATGCCCTTCCACCAAAAGTAACAGAATGAGATTAATTTTACATGCTACAGCTATGATTGTCCAAGTGTTATGGGGAAGGCAGGATAAATTCAGGCAGACAAAGTTTCATTAATTGAGGGAATTTCCAGGCTAATTTACAGGTGTTCAGGGACCTGACCTATTTCAATTTGAATAATAGCTGATGACAGAGTTCGATATGCACCAACCTTCTATTTAAACAGAGGGAAGAGAATTGTTTGGGGTTGGGACTTCTTAATTAGTATTCCACAACTATGGCATTGTTTTGCTAAGCCCAGCTAGCACTTATTTCCTTGTGAGATTAAAACTTAAAATCAGTGCATTTAACTTTGCTCTTTGTAAAAGATAAAAAGTCAAAAAGCAAAATGGAAAACTTGTCTTGTATCTGGTTGCTGATTTAAGTTTTAATCTGAATTAAGGGAAAAAAACCCAAACATTAAAACTTTAAGGTACTCTCTAGGCTCTTCCCTTGACAATTAGACTCTAATTTTGAGTTTCATTTGGTTAATGGACAACTATCTTGGCCATTAACTTTATCTAAAGTGGATGCTAGTTAATGCTAAATTACAGTTCCTAAGGTGCTACATATTATACCCACCTGAATACCAACAGTCACCCACCTTTCATTGTATTAGTGAGAGGGAAACAACAAAGGAGAGGATGACAAGAAGCCAGAGAAGACAATTTCCCACCAGCCCCAGTTCTGGTCTTCCAGTTATTCACTGTAACTTGAAGTTAGTTGCCGAGTTTTAAAATTTCAGCTATAACTTCTAAATGTAGGGATTTTAGCCTTTTTAGAAAGAAATAATCTCAAGCCCTCTGGGGAATCAGTTAATATTTAATATTATTGTACTCTGACGTCAAAATTTCAGGAGTAGGTAACCAAGAAATGTGTTTAGCTCACAAATACCTGGAAGCAGGGTGTGGTGTGGAATATAGACCTCTAATAGTGGGTTAATTCAGCTGTTTTCAATGTAACCTTTCAGTTAATACAAAACACTGTGCTTGCCTAAGGTAACAGTGGCGTTGAGCAGCTCCCTCCTGGTAACTGTTGTTTGTATTTCTTTATAGTCCCAAGTTGCCAACAAAGATAGTTCTTCTGGTCCTGCATTCTGTGCAAATACTTAGAAGAGGAAAGCTCCCATCTCCGGGATGTTTGCAGTCTCCTGGATATAATCGAAAGGTAATCCACTGACTCCGTAGATCTCTGTAATAAGCTTTAAGTAGGGGGAGATGCTTTAAATGTGTAGTCTCTCATTTAAAACCAGGCTTAACCTTTAGTATGGTGCTGCCTGGCAGAGCCATCTATCCATTAATCATTTAGATTCCCTGCTGACTGCTTTCCATCCATTTCCATCGCTCTGCTCTGGCTTCTCCTGACTGTAAGGGGAATAGAGTGTTTCTCACTGTCTGGCCCAAAATCTTGGCATAAATCTTCCTCAGAGTATGGGAGTTAGAGCATACCAACTTTAGAAGTAAACTTGTGCTAATGGCAATCTTGCTGTTTACAATCAGAGTACTAGTAAAAGAGAGAGCCCCACATGTTGCGTTCAGATTAATGACAGGTATCCACTATGCAAAACAATGCAAATTTGTTCCTCAGAATAACTTCTCTTCTCTGGACCATAATTTTAAGAAACTGTGAAGCATAGACAGCTCCTGTGAATGGTGTTTCTCCATCTCCTGCCAAAACATGCACATTCATGCCCAGTTCTCACAAATTGCATCACAGACAGTTATATCTCTGGATATAACTGGGGAATACCATTTCTATGATGCTACCTAGATCCCACTGGCCTTTCCAAGGTACATAATCTTGGCATTTGTGAAGTAGTAACTTTATAAAGAATAGTGACTTCTTTTTGTTCAAGAAATAGAGTTGAGCTCTCCCATGTAATTTTTATTGGTGAACTGTTCATTCTTATAAAGGCTAATAATCTTATTTAGTTCCTTGTCTCCACTGTGAAGTAAATTTGCAGCTTCTTTAATCTTTTTAGGATAAGCAGGCCAGCCAGAGGCTAAATAATTGCTGACAGCTGTTAGGTACTGTCTGTCCTATTAGATGTGTTAATCAAATTTTCTAACTGTTTAGAAACTTCAACATTAGCAGAACGAGGTAGTTCGGTCTTTGTTTCACCAAATTTACCCAAAACTCTATACTCAGCACATGTTTTCCTAGGTAGTTTCCCAGAAATAACTTAAAATCTTGATCCTTCTCTTTCTTATACAGTCATAGAAAAAAATTAGGTTGGAACCAACCTTCTGCAGAAAGCAGGGCCTACGTTGGGGGACACGAGCTCTCAGCTTTCCTTCTGACATTGCAGGTACGCGCGGAGAATCGAAATAGCCGAAATGAGGGTGGAGTGAAGAGTTAAGCAAGTTCAATACACCAAGACAACAGCAACAAAGGGATCCACAATATTCACCTGTGCTCGGTGAGTCCAGTTGCCACGTGCTGCCATTCATACAGAGGCACTGGTAGCGTGATAACCATGAAACTTCTCTGAGCTGATCTTCATTACTGTAGCCTCCTAGGTAGCACCCTCATTCATCTTCCTCACTCTAAAATTTCTGCTATTGCCTTCTGTGTTCCTTTTTTTCTCACTGCCTATTCATCCTGACCCCCACCAGTGCTCTTGGGCTTCTGCTGGTCCCTCAGTCCCCGTGTCATCCCCAAACTCACCTGTGGGTCCTGCAACACTGGGCTGGAACCCGGAGTGGCTCCATCCGCAAAAGGAGCGAGAATGACATATCCCTTTATTCAGGCAGCATCTCCCAGAACAGTAGGTGTAAAATCAGATTTTGGATTTAGGACACAGTGGAGATTAATATTATGGGTTCTGGCCAGAAAAATGTACTCTAGGCAGACGCGGTGCTCTAATGGATTTAGTGGAAGCATGCTGTGCATATGTAGGTACATCACCGGGCCAAGTCCCTTGTGCTCTAACTGCTTCTTTCAAAAGCTAATGAGACAAAAATGCTAATTTCGTGACCCATCTCCTGGAGCCCTCACAGAACTCCCTCTCCCTTGGGATTTGGGAGGGAATTGATATTTAAGGTGAGGCTGCTGTGGAGGTGCGATGTGTTGGGCTGAAGTAGTGAAGATCAAAGACAGTGCTTACAGTGGGTGGCTATGATTTATACACAGTGACAAAAATAGGTCCTCTCTGCATTTTTCCAGGTGTCCCCAGGCAGGTAGAGCATAAGGAGCCTGGACTCTGAGCTGTTTCTTTAGTCAGATTCCTCTGCACTTAGGGAACTGCCCCAACAAACCCCACAGCCCTGTTGCTCTGACAGCCCAGTGAGCTGATGGGGTCGAAGCCTCAAACTGGTCCTTGCATACTAATGACCCTCCAATGGGCCAGCAAAACTGATCTTCTTCACTTTTTGCTTGGTCCCTCATCACCATCACATCAAGTCAGCTTTTCTCAGGCCCACCGGCCTTCCTGAAATTCCCACCCCTCATATACCTGCTGGTCTGGCTCTCGGAAATACGAGTGAATAATCCCAGCAAAACTGAGATTTCTCTGAGCAATGCATCTAAATTAGTCATATTTCTCTAACACAAAAAGGAGTAAAACCAAAATATCTGTTTATTCCTACATCATCTCAAGGGACATTAAATGTGAAATCACATCTCGGGGTGAAAACCTGGTCACTGCCACTTGTTCTGCCATCGCTTGTCAATTTTTAGCCATTCCTTCAGGATCTCTGTGTCTCGCGGTGTCAGTTTTGCTGTGCTTTTTGTCAGCTTCACAATAAGGAGCAAAGGGGAAAATTGGCAACCGGCACACAGGGATCAGAGGTGGAATAAACTGAGAAGGAGTGGTTGGAGAAACGTAAAGGCCCTGGAGCTCAAGAGCACTGAAAACCCAAGGAATTGGAGATATACTTCAGACGTGCAGTTAAAAACTGCACAAGCTCTGAGACATCAGGAGTGGTTCTAAATTATAGAAGAAGGTGAAGAATCTGTGAATATTGCCAAACAGAGGTGAAAGATCAGAGATGGTCCAAAACTCATAGAATCATAGAATACCAAGTTGGAAGAGACCTCAAGGATCACCTGGTCCAACTTTTCTTGGCAAAAGTACAGTCTAGACAAGATGTCCATCTGAATCTTAAGTGTCTAATGTTGGAGAATCCACTACTTCCCTGGTGAAATTATTTCAATGGCTAATTGTTCTCACGGTGAAAAATCTTCCTCCTATGGCCAGTTGGAGTCTCCCCGGGCGTAACTTTTACTCATTACTCCTCATCTTTTCCATGTGACTCCTTGTAAAAAGGGGGTCTCCATCTTCTTTGAAGTCATTCTTTAAATACTGGGATGTCTTGATAAGGTCTCCCCTAAGCCTTCTTTTCTCAAGGCTGAACAAACCCAATTCTCTCAGCCTTTCTTCATATGGCAGGCTTCCCAGTCCCTTGGTCATCTTGGTGGCCCTTCTCTGGACCTTCTCCACTTCTTCAGCCTGTCTGCCTCTTCTTCGCGTAGCAGGGACCAAAACTGAACACGTTATTCCAGGGGTGGCCTGCCAAGTGATGACTAGAGTGGGAAACTCTAGCAAAAGGAAACCAGAAGAAGCAGAAATGGAGGTAATTGAAGTGAAAAACAGGTTACAAGTTTTCAGTCGGCTGTGCTGGGTAATAATACTAGAGCAGGAGCTGTGGGAAGCCATGAGGCTTTCAGAATAACTGCTGTGCATCTGTCTGTGATTCCAGACACCAGCAAAATTTTGGGAAGCAGGGAGTGAGTTTTGAGGGCATAGTTTTAGCAGGTACCAAGCTTTTACTCACTACAACTGTTCTGAAAGCTCAGTAAGGAATCTGCTGCCGCAGCCACTTCTTGGGTGGATCAGCCACTGTTATGGCATTGCTTCTAATGAAAGGGAAGGTTTGATGTACATATTAAAAGGGGAAAAAATGTTCGAAGACCTCTGACTACTCGAAAAGGAGTTTCAGAAAAAAATTTCATCCTCTTGAAAAGACAGTGGCGGTTATTGAGTGTGCTCACTGTGGAAAGAGTAGCCATTGGGGGCAGAGGGGTTTCTGTAGCCCACCATCCGACACAGCTCCGGCCACTGCACTGGAGGATTCTGGCATTGATCTCCCAGCATCTGTTAGAACCAATGGATTTTTAAATGTGTATCTGCTAAGGATTTTAAGATATCAAGAAAGGGAAATTATAACACATCTCTGAATGGGCTGCTCTCATATCGACTTCCCTGGTGGTTAAAAAAAGAAGTAGATCTGAGATGAGATGAGATGAGATCTGAGTTGCTGCCATTCAAAGGTTTTTGTTATGCCTTTATCTACCAGGTAATGAAGATATTTGCTTAGGTAGCACTAAACTCACTCTTTAACAGTTCTTGAGGATATATAATGGTTGCCTGATGCTTCTCACTCTAGGATTCTTTTCTTCCCAATTGCTTATCATTTTACCAAATGGGAACGAGTTAGGTTGACATTCTGGTCAGGTTTATTTTCCAAGCTAAATGACTGCTTATGGCTTTTTGTGTTGGTTTTTCTTTTTTTTTTTGGTAAGTTTCAGCCAAAATGATTCAGTCGTGTGCAAGAATAAGCAGAGGGAAGCACATCTTTTGGCTTATTTGTTTGTTTTTAATGGTTAAAAAAAAACCCAGCAGCCTTGTTGAGCGTTTGGAAAGGTGTATCTTTGTTGTGGAAATAAATTCTGTGATGTTTTGAAGTGCACTGATACCATCTTGCCATTTGAAAAAAAAAAAAAAAAATAAATTTTTCTGCCTTCAAAGCTGGGCCTGGTTAAAGTACAGCAAACAAGGCAGCGTTTGGGGCCTTGGTGAGAGAGCAAGGCTGAAACAAAACACGGAATAACCACCCGATGCGTATGCACTCTCTGTTTTATGCCCCGTCTGAAGCAGATGATAAACACACCCAAACATACATTCTGCCACAGCCTTTAGGTATGTGTTGCAGAGGTTATAGGTGTAACCGTTCCGGGGTTCTTGTTTTTGAGTGTCTCCGTTTAACCCTTTAGCCGGTGTTGTTTTCACGTTGTATTTTGCACACACGCTGGGCCAAACGGGTAGGCTTTATTTAGTCTCCGATGGCCAGGTAGGTTTGTGGTCTTTGAGCCATGGCTGTACCTCTTTTGCCACCCAGTCCCCCCCCCATCTTGCCCACGTCCTTTCCCTGAAGGATGGCAGGGATTGCAGTAAGGCTCGCACAGACACTCGCTCCGTAATTGCCGTCGCTCCCGTGGTACGTTTCGTTGGCAAAGGCCGCTGTATCTGGGGCCTGCTCCCGGTGCCAAAGGGCTTTTTCAGATGTGCTGAGCACCTCTCTGCCTCGCGGAGTTCAGCTGGCGTTGACAGCTCCAAATACCTTGCAAGAGTAAGCACTTGGCATATAAGGCAAGTGAGACAATCAGCATTTTATGCATGTCAGAATGCGATCGTGCTTGTTTCAGTTCACTCTCCAGTAAGCTTCCTCACAGAAAAACAGCTCTTGCACTTAATGAAGTCCATGCCTTTTACCGAAAGGCAGCAAGTGTAATTATAGACTGTTTATGAGCAGGATTTTGCATGAGAGAGTTATCTTTTGCTTTAGCTATGTTCAAAGCCTATTAAATTTTAGATGACTCAAATAAGACTTTTCTTTCTCGTCCACGTAAAAACGTGCACCACCGTTTTCATGTGGGGGATTGCGTTATGTGAAAATATGGGTTCTTCACACCTTTTGGAACAGCGAAGCGCCTTTAATGCCAGGTTGGCGTCACAGCCCGTCGTACGCGCGCGCATTCCTATGTGCCTGCACATACCACAGAATTTCCATGACGGTGAATGGACCACGCTGACCACAGGTTGAGCGTTACGGTATTTTGGGAGGTGTGCCGGGGTGTCATGGAGGGGGGTGGGACCTGCGGTCGGTCCGTTAGCGGGGCTTTCGTGCTTTATCTGCAATACTCATAGAGGAGGAGAGGAAAGGGATGACCGGCTGAAGTGAAAACGCGAGGAGATGTAACTGTCCTACCCCCAAATCACATCATCTGTCCTTAAGACAAGCACGTTGTGTCGGACAATGCGACAGTGTTACGCTGACATCCCACGTGCCGTTTCCTTCCGTGGCAGCACCGACAGCGTTAGCGGTAGACCCTGTGATCAGTGAAAAATGTATTGAGTTTAATTCTCCTTGGCACCGGAGAATCATTTGTATTGCCCCACCGTGGCAAGTCTGTGCTAGCTACCCTGGCTATCAGTAGAGAGCATTTTATTATTTATCATCTTTAAACATCACCTTCCCTGGAGAAGTGCTGCTTTTAATGATAGATTTTTTGGTGATGTGCATGTAAAATACATCAGTTTCTGGTATCTTTCTAATTTTATGGATGGCACAGCTTAAAACCAGGAACATCAAATACAATAACTACTCCTGAGAGTGAATAAAAGTTGGCAGGTATGGCAGTTTAAAATAGCCCTGTTTTCACCCTAAATATAGCCTGGTTTAATTGAAATCTAGTGGTAGCTACGAGACAGCTGCTATATCAAAGACCAGTGACAGCCCGCTGAGGTTAAAAGAATACAGGCTGCCTGTGTCTCTGCTGAGATAAAGTGGCATCACAGAGAGCAGAGCAGCAGACAGATTGATGAAAAGTTAAGTTTTTAAAACACTGATTTGTAAAGCCCTTATGCAGTTGTATTTATAGTTTGTTTGTCTCTGGCCTCCTAATAAAGTAGGTTTCTGCCTGGAACCAGAAACGCGATGTAGATCGTCAGTTGCTGTTAACTGCTTTCACTCAGCTGGAAAGGAAGCCACAGTGTCCCCACTGAAGTTCTAGCAACAATAATGATAGAACCTCAACTTTTTCCATGACAGAGTTTCTTACAAATGGGTATTTCAGCTCTGTGAGGGCAGCTTAAAACCACCGCGTGGCTTAGGAGGGAGCGTTCAGTCCATTAGGACCCATCCCAATGCTTGCATCTGATAAACTAAGGGATCTAACACAGTGATGCTGTTAGCACCCCACTCTAACAGGACCACGTACAAAAGTTGTCCCCATTGTCACAAGTGAAAAGTGGACATTTCTCGTTATCCTGCTGCTTTCAATGCTTTCTAATTAACAAATACTGCTTTTAATTTCCATGTGTTTTGGTTATTATTATTTTTTCAGCCTCATACATTCTAAACCCCACACTCTCAGACTCATCCTCCCTGGTAGCCATTCTTCTTACTTTCTAGTACTTAATTAATATTTGCCATGTTCTTACTCGGGTAAGTCCGTACTTTCTCATTATATGAAATTAAAAGTAGATGAGCTTAGTTCCCAACTAAAAGAAGCTTTAGAGAGATATAGGGCACCTTCGTATCTGGATTTATTTTCTTTTGATTTGATTCTCAGGAGGGCCCTTAAGACCTTGTATTAACCCTATCAATCAAATGAATTGATGAATCACGGAGTCAGAGCCCTGCGTAGCAAGTTCTGAGGTGAGTTCCTGACTTGCTTGATTATTGCACACAAACAAAACCTCTTTGTGGCTGAGGGTCACTGCTAAGTGAATACGAAATCAGGCAAGTGGAAGCTTATCCACCTCAGATTTTGTGATTGCTGTTAGGAAGATGTGACTTCAGTTCCTCTTTGAGCCTCGTGCTCCCTGGACAGGGAGGATCGGGAGGAGCTTTAGACAGGCAAAGGAATCTGCCCAAACAGGAGAAAGAGCATCCCCACAGCAGCCCTTCCAGCTGAATAAAAAACAAAACCAGCAGGCAGGGAAAGCAGGGAGATTCGGGGAGTATGGGAGAAGAGAAAGGTAATATAGTGTTACTGGAGGGTTTGCATGGCCATGGTAAGGGGCACCATCACAGTGGATGAATTAAGTGTTCTTACAAACGTTGTTGGATGTCTGTAACTTGTCCTCTTTGCTGGCATCATTATATATATGGCATATAAACAAACCTCAGTTTGGGAAGGGGAACCACACCGAAGACATTAAGATACCTCTGAGGGTTTTTTTGTATCCATTACTGCCCCAAATGTATTCCTGAATATCCCGTCACACTTCTCTCCTCTGGACTGTCATGAGAGCTAAGATTGCCCTGCCGTTCACGGGAGGCTTCTCACACAGTGCAGGACCTGACAGAGAGTGTGTCCTCAGCATCACCATGCCATGGCGGGCTCCCTGGAGCTAAGCTGCTTCATCCTGGGAAACCGATGTGCTGCTGCTGAGGCACCAAAGCACCTCACTGGAAGTCACCAGAGTTGTTAATGCTTATGTCACTGTAACTTTACATGGTTTCAGATAACCAGATTAGTACATGGAGACTCTGAGAAGTGTTCGTGAGAATGGGGCAATGGCCACTAGTGGATTTCTAGGGAAGAGCCTATAGCGGGGCTTCCACACTAAGACCCTCTGAGCTCCTGGCAGTCTGTGCCTTGGGATCTCTCCAGCCAAGACAGTATCTGTGCTTAATAGCTATGTAAAATTCCTATTGATGTTAAGGGCTGTTTGAGAAAACAGATTCCAGCCATCCCTACTGAGCTAACAAAAGATAATTTTGCAGTTTTTCTCTGCATTTGGCTATCTCCAATTTTGCTTTTCATATACAAAAGCAACAGTTAAAAGGATGACATCAAAACTTCCAAATTCCTATGAAGGGAACGCTTAATCAGAACCCATAAATGGAGAGAAAGAGGTTTTTCTCTTGTGGGCTGTGCTGCATCTCTTGAAGAGCAAAGAGTACATTTATTATGCTACTTTTTGGAGGGAAGGATTTTCAGCTCCTTTTCAGTAGATAGTTTTGAACAGTTCATTTCACAAAACATTAGGAAGGAAAGATTTGGGGAAAATTGTATTTCTCTGCCTTAAAATTGAGTTATGGGCAGGGTGTTTGTCAGCTCATTTTTCTTGTTTGCGTGAAACAGACATTTGTGAGTTGTGGAAAATGAGCAATGGGAGGAGGGAGGAAATTGTCTAAGCCTACATAAGAAGGTGAGATAGTCTGCTGGTATAATTTATATGGATTCACAGACAGTGCTGTGCTTTGATGCCCAAGGGGGCCACTATGGACACACTACCTGGTGTGCACCTTGTGACCCATCAAGCCACTGGCAGCCATAGATGGTCAACTTCTGTCTGCCTTGACGCCGTGGGAGCAACAGCTACTGTTAAGTGAACAAATCTGAATTCTGATACTAGCCTTTGTAGTGGAACTGGAGTTATCAGGCTGATGCTAGAAACATAGATGTTAGTGACACGAACTCACTAATAGAGCCCATGGAGTGTATGAGGACTTACAGGCTCCCTTGCAGGGTCATCAGCACACTGATTCACATAGTGGAGGACCATAAGAGTGAAAGCAGAGATCTTTAGAAGTATTTGCATAATGGGTGCTGCATGGACTGGAATGGTTTGGGGTTAATTCTTTTGCCAAACTCTTCATGCAAACAACTAACTGAAATAACCCTGAAGTATGGGGGGCCACTGCGAGAAGGACATGCCTAAAGGGCCCTGAACTCTGTTCTGACTTTAAAGGAAACAGTTTACAGCATTCTTCCTGGAAAAAGAGTGAGTACTTATGGCTGTGAACTGGTTTTGCAGCAGTGTGGTGCTTGGCTGTCTGCTGGGGTTGACCTGCACCGGGATGTCACAGGGTACAATTTTTTACAGGCAAGTACTTTATGAGCTTCTTAATTGAGATGGTTTGTATGTCAAGAGAGTCACCTGCTTCCATCAGGCTGGAGCTAGGAAGGATGGGCAGTCAGAGATTGCAAATAACTCTCTCCTCTAACCCTGGATCAGTCTCTTTCTAAGCAGAGAACTCTGTGGATACACTGGTATCCAGTACAAGTCCTCACTTGTTAAGCAAAGGCATGCAGTGTCTAATAGTGGTTTTGAATATGCCCCGAAAGTAAATTATTCGCACTGGTCTTATACAGGTGCTTTGTACTTGGTTACATTAGAGTTTATGAACCTTATTAACATGACAAAAACAGGAGCCAAGAAAGCACAGAAATGAAGCATTTTACTGTGAGGATTTGGGAGGACAGCAAGGCTAAAGTACAGTGCTTCATTGTAGGAGCTAGTCTTTATTTTCTTAAATTCTGTAGACGTGAGCTATGAAAGAATAATTTCTTCTCTTATCAATTGCATGTTCCATTAGGAAACCACTTTGTCTTTTTCAGTTTGAGCAGCTATAGCTATGAGGCACTTGGTGCCTAATTGCTTTGGTTTAATAGCAAATTCTTATACTAAAGATATATGCTTTATATATATTGCATCAACAAATAATTTCTGCCAGCTGCTGCCGCACTAGAGAGAAGAGAGAACATGGCACATTAGGCCTCTTGTGTTTTTGCAAATCCATTTCTAAATCCAACATTAGCATTTTCAGATTCCCTTATAAAGGAAAGGATGCTCTGTTTCATTTGAAATCTGAAAGATGGTCTCTATCAGGCTGTAGTTATTTTTATATTCACCTAATATTAGGAAGAAACTAATAGAGTCCTATTTTCAGGAAAAAAAAAAAGAGAGAATATTTTGTGGGTTAGCAATCATTGAGAGGACTCAAAGGCAGAAAATCTGGCCCTGATTATAGTCTCAAGACTGAATCTGTGTTAAAATCTGTTGAGGGTGTAAATATCAGTCTAGAGAATGCCATGGAAGTAAATTTATTTTTTTGTAAGCTTTTTTTTTAAAAAAATAATCTTTTCCTTTAGCTCTGACAGGGAAAAATCAAGAGACTGGGAAAAGCAAAAGAACAGTGTGGACAGAGCAGAACACAACAGCCACAAATAATAATCCAATATTTCATAATTTAATTTCACACTCACTAGACTGCAGAGGCATTGCAAACTGTGGGCAGAATAATCTAAGAGTGGTGTTGGCTTGACAATGGTAACATCAGAGCTTAAAGAGGTCTGGCAGCTTTCTAAAAGTAAACGTGTGTCCTTCCTTCTCCCTCTCTTTCACTACTTGATATAGATTAAAGTGACCTCTGGAGATAAACTCTACTGAACCCCCCCCAAGTAGTCCTGCAGTGGAGTTTTTATTTGTACAGTATGTGAAAGAAGAGTTCAGATTAAATTCCTGGCCTTTCAGAAAAGTTTGTCTGTTCCTTAAAAAAAAAGAAACAAAAAGAAAAAAGGCTATTTTATTTTAAAGCCGGAGCCTCTTTCATGGTCCCATGATCTCATGAGTTCTTTGGCTGGCCTGTGACCTTTCAACCTTGCACTACATGTTTCTTTTCTAAATTAGCCAGTGTTGAGACATCAATGGGGGAATATCAATGTTATTATAAAAGGCATCATTCTCTCCCAAAAATGTCAGCGTGAGTGAGTCATTGCACCTAACCATTCAGCTTTTGTAAGGCAGCAAGGAAGATTGGACAGTGTGATCTGGGTCCCCCAGTCCACCAACTTCTATTTAAAATGCTTTAAAAAGCAATGTCCCTGGCATCTGCTGCAATAGAGGCAAAGGAACTGAGCTTTGCTCCTTTAGCCACAGAAGAAAGGTCCTGCCTAAGGCAAAACTATATACATGATGTAAAAATACATAGCTATTACAAACAACTCATTTTCAAGGCTGTGCTCAAAACGTGCACTGTAAAAACAAACCAACCAACCAACAGAAAACCCTTTAAGAAAGAACTAAGAGTCCTGGTGAGTTCTATCATTTCTAACACCCAGTGTCTCTGCATCTCCTTGTATTCATGCTCTCTGCTTGAGGAAATGAAATCAGATTAAGAGCTCTACTTTTAATCTTAAGAAGATGGGTTTGCATTGTCTGGCGTCTTGAAAAATCCAGCACTGGGTGTTTCTGTGGTTCTGACCAAAGCAACAGTACCCAGAGAGACTAACACTCCAGGAGGGTGCTGAATCCTCAGCCAGGATAGACTGGTGGTACCTTCGCTGGCATCACGCCGTCTCCTGAGGGCTTGACCACCTGTAAATGTGCGTAGACACAGCAGATTCACACACTGCCTTTCAGTTGCAAAATGCACAGATCTTAAAATGAAAAGCACTCCGGCCCGAATCTGTTCCAGCTGCAACTCCCCACGTGTGTACGGTTACATCAGAAGGGAAGCTGGCACACATCAAAAAACGCGTGTCACCTAGTAATTATCTTGGTAACAATGCAGAGGAAAAAAGGCATGGCAAGGACGCATTTCCAAGCTCAAAGTCCGGTCTTTATCCTCTGTCCTGACGGGTGTTTAACCCTGCTCTACCTGCCCCTTGGGCTGTCACCCCCTCAGCACCCACTTCTGGCTTCAGCACAGGTGAAGGCTCTCCACTGGGTTAAAAACTGGCTGGAGGCCGGGCCTAGAGAGTGGTGGTGAGTGGAGTTGGTGGCCGGTCACAAGTGGTGTCCCACAGGGCTCAGTACTGGGACCTGTTCTCTTTAACATCTTTATCAATGATCTGGATGAGAGGATTGAGTGCACCCTCAGTAAGTTCGC
>JAOQGH010000051.1:23844599-23861551 GCA_025769975.1 Gallinago jamesoni
CCCGTGTGGAGTTAGTAAGGGGTAAGCTCACACAAGGGAGGCGGGGGCAGGCTCCCTCTCCTTGTTCCCTAGTAAACTACGGCTCTCAGAAGGCTCGGAAGGGTGATCTTTGTGTCCTCTAGCTGTTGTGAAAGGTGTTAGATCTGGTCGCTAGCCCAAGAAATTATTTTGGGGAAAGCAGGGGGGCATCACCGTGCCCCACGGGTGGGCAGCAGTCTGAAAGGCGACCGGCAGAGCTGCGGGACACCGCTTCCAGGAGCCGGCAGGAACTAAACTCCAGAGCTGAGAACCTGGAGTCGGGAATCGCCTCTCTTCTTCCCAGGTCTCCTCTTAAGGGGGGGGGGGGCACTTTCAGCCTCCCCAGGACCTCGCTGGGATTCCCAGGCTCTGGCTTCAGGCGCTTTCTACTCACCCGCTCGGGCTGTTTCATAAGTTAAGTCTTCTGTGCGGTTGTTTCCCCGCCAAATTTGGGGGAAACTCGGAGTCTTCAGTCGGGCCACCTGGAGGTTAAGCTTTGGCCGCGGCGGGGTTTAACCCCCGCGTTTCCCTGCGTCCTTCCCGAAGGACGGGCGTGCGAAACCCGCCCGGGACGGGACCATCCCTCCCCGCCGCCACCGGCACCTTCTGTGGCAGCGGCGGGGGATGGCGGCGATGCTCCTCGGGGCCGCTCCCGGGGCTGTCCCCGCAGCAGGGATGCCGGCTGGGCGTGCGGCGGGGGCCGGGGCGGTGGCGGAGGCGGAGCCGGGCCCCGGGGCGGGGGGCTGCGCCCTGCCCGGGATTGGCGCCGGGCGGCGTGATGCCACGTCCGGCGGGGGAAGCCCTGCCTCGCTCGGGAGCCTCCCCCGCCGCCCGGCTCGGCGCGCAGGTGGAGCGGTGCCGGCGGACGGACGGACGGACGGACCGAGCGACTGACCGACCGACCCGCCGAGCCCAGCCCGGCCCCGCCCCGCTCCGCTCCCCCCCCCGCCCCGGCGGCGCCGCAGCCGGTAGCATCGCGGCGGGACTGCCCGGGGATGCGGCCGCGCTAAGAACAAAAGCCCCCCCCCTCCCCCGCCCCGCCGCCTCTCTCCGCGGTCACGCTGCGGGGCTTTAAAGCGGCCCGGCCAAACTTGGATCTCTGCTCCCTCCGCCCCAGCCGCCGCGGCCTCCGGATCGGACTCTCCTCCCCGGTGTCCCTTCCCCCCCCGGGGGCAGCGCCGCGCTCCCGGGCATCCCCGCTCCGCGCCGTCCCGCCGGGGCTGCCCACGGACGGACGGATCGGGGGCGGCGGGGGGTGGGGGGGGTAGGAGGAGGAGGAGGAGGGAAAGCCGCGCCCCGCAGCAACCGGACGCCGCGCCGCCCCCTCGGGGGGGGGGGAAACCCCCGGGCCGCCTCCCCGCCCGCGGGACCTTGGCTTTGCCCTTCGCACGGCAGGTGGCGGGGCCAGCGGAGAAGGATGCGTTTCTTCCCGTGGGGATTTTGGCTGCTGTGTGTCGCCTCCGCCCCGGCTCGCGGTGACAGCGGCAGCAAGGCGAGGAGCTGCGCCGAGGTCCGGCAGCTGTATGGGGCCAAGGGCTTCAGCCTCAGCGGCGTGCCCCAGGCGGAGATCTCCGGTGAGTTCCGCGGGGCGCGGAGGGGGGGCGGTAGAAAGCGCGGTATCCCCCCCCCCCTTCCCCCCCTGGTCTGGGGGTGCGCCACTGCCACCCGAGTTTTGTCTCCGGTGGTGAGTGGCGAGGAGCCGCACCCCAGAGGTGTCCCCGGGGGGACGGGCATCCCCCTCTCCCTTTGCAGCACCCCCCGGAGCTGCTGGAAGGGGTCTCTCTCCCGAAGCTGGGAGAAGAAGGGGGTGATGGCACCAAGTGTTCGGGGGCGGCCGGCCGGCTTGCTTGCTTGCTTTTTTTCATTGTCTTGTTTCCACTCTTTCTTTTTTTGAGTACGATTGAAACGGTTTCAGGCTTTTGGTTCAGAAACCAGGATAATGGGACTGTAATGGATTTTGGTGTCGGAGCTGAAAAAGCCACGAGGTTGTGAGACAGAAAAATTGTTTTTTTCTTAATCTTCTTTTGGGCAGGAAACAAACCGGTAAACGGCATTTGTCAGTTGTTAGAAATGAAGCAGGAGTAAAACGACCCTGTGTCAAGTGTGAGAAGCATAGAGGAAACCTCAGCAACGTATGTTAGAGCGTGTCCTCTGCCTTCCTTCTGGTTGTGAACAGATCTTGGTTGATTTCCTCTTCTTTGCAGAAAACCTTTGAAATACCAAAGAATATTTAAGGTCTGGTTTATACTGGGTTGCTTGGGGTTTAGGTTTGTTTTTTTTTCCTCCTCCTTTATTCCTGAAAGCTTAGGGAAAATATGTTGAAGTATTGTATTTTTTTATTTTTTTTTTAATTTTCATCTAAGTTTTGATATACCAACTTGTGACCCGTACCCGAGAGCTTTCTCCTCACTTGCAGGAGCTTCCTCCTTCAGACAAAGCATAAAACATGCAGGCGTACGTGCCAAAGGCAACCTACAGGGACATCCCAGTAAAATTGCAGTTTGTAGTTCACATCTAAGCTACAGAATGCCTTATGTTGAATATTTCATTGTGTAGTTTTCCAGGGAAACCAATTCATTATCTGACCCCTGAATAGAAAAGGCCGAACCATATAAATGTCTCATAAACGTGAGCAAATTAATACTTGCTTTGTCAAGTTGCAACCAGGAGTAAATTTCCAAAAGAAAATGAGCAGTCCTTGAAGTTAAACAGTGGGAATTTCATCACTATGAATAGAATAGTCATTCGCTTGAGCAAGAAAGTGGCTTTTTATAGATTTGCAGCTAATTGTTACAAATGCGAATGCGTGAACAGCCGTATTTCAAGTGGGAAGTTCTCGGGAAACTAAGTGTTTACAAATAGTGGTGGAGGTGGCCACAGCCGTGGGTGCTGGGGCAGTCCCGAGAGCCACCTAGGGCAGGTCAGCAGCCAGTAAAACCTCTACAAATCGCCCAAGGTTCAAAAAAGCGACAAGAGGACACAAAGCTTGGTAGGAACCAGGAGTTTTGCTCCCTGCTGTTTGCTGCTGCGAGCGTGGACGCCGGCAGCCTTGAGTAACAGCAGTTAAAGTTATAGTATCAGGCTGGGCATCTCTGGCTGGTACCGTAAACAGGGAAACTCTGCAGATAAATGCTATAAAAACTTGAGGAATACCGCAGGGAAAGTCATACGAAGGAGTGCTTGGGGGAAAGAAGGTTCCGCACATAAACTTGCCGCTGATGTTATTAGCCTGGTATTTAAAACAGCTAACGGACTTAATGATTTTCATTGGTAATTATTGTGCATACCTTCTGACGGATGCGTATTCAGGAATGCCCTTTCTGTCACTGTAGTACTTACCCAGTACAGTTAAAACACTGATATATATTAATAATAACCTCAGAAACATTCCCAGTGAAGTATAGTGTTGTGTACGGTGTGTGCTTTGTGGTGGTTGTGCAGGTTAGGGCAGAAGTTGACACCAGTTTTGTTCTCTCCAAACAGAAGAGTCCCCAGACCCTCCTGCAGTATCCCCGTAGGTAATGAGTACAGGATGGCACAGCTTAGAATTCCATGTTTTGGTGAAAATACTCAACCATCGCTTAAGGCTGGTTTCAGCAGCATTTCTTCAGCTTGCTGACCACGGGGGTTGTAATCTGTCTGGAGCCTTTGTCAGGTCACACCTGAGTGACACCTGTAAACACATCCACATCCACATACGATGACAACTTTAGGCTAAGTTAGGAAATGCTGATGAGGACGTTTCAGTGGTGGCTCTGGTTGGACCTGCGCTGAGGTTCCCCCATGGTGGCCTTCTCCATGTTGTCAGAGAGGTTCAAGAGCTACCCCAAGTACCATGGTTTTATCTTATTTCCAGGCCCTCTGGAGGGAAAAGCCCTTCACTTTCTCCTTCTCCAAGGGGATCTTGCTGTTCCTTCTCTTTCTGTTGCTTGCCCTGAAGCAAAGGGGAAGACTGGTTTCTCTCAGCCTTGTCCCCCAAGCGGTGCTGCCATGCTCCTGGCTGCTTTGAACTGGCTCCAGGCGCCGCTTGGTGTGTGTTGCCACCCCCAGAACTGGACTTGAAAAGGAGTTTAGTGAGCTCCCGTGATGCAGGCTCTGACTCAGGCTGGGATGGCTCTGTTTACGTTGGTTTTAGAACACATACTGCACGATTTGCACCTTCTAATCTGTATTCCTTGTTATGATTTAAGAGGATTATGAGTAATACGAAGTCTCCACAGCTCAGCAGAAGGTAGTCCCTTCCTGTTACTGAACAGATCAGTTAGAGAAGCAGTTGCACAGTTATTAGCTGGCTAATAGATAAGCATCTGATTCAGGGATAGACTCTTGACTTAACCAGATTTCTCATGAACCACTTAGGCAGGGGCTCCTGGTTTTTTGCTAACGTTGTACCGTGCCTTTAACATGTCCGTGCGCTTTAAATGTGTCGGGTGCTGTTATTAAGTGTGTTTAGGGAATACGCAAGGTGTTACATCTCACTGCTTTGAAGTCAATGGCAAAACTCCCAAACAGGAAAGAAGCCTCTGCTCGTGTTAGCAATCCTGACAGACAGACGTGCACCCAGAGTCTCGGGTGAAGACCTGCCTAGAAGAAAGTTTCTAACAGCAGGGGAAACACTCCAGACTCCTTGGGTTTGGGAAAGTTACGACACTTGTTTCCATAAGACGTACTAACTTAAGCAAAGTTTTCCTTTATGTTGGAGAGAGCTCCCACTCACTGGCTGGGTGACCCACTCCCCCTTTCTGGGATTGCTTAAAAAATATGGGCAAAGAGTTCGAGAGCTTCCAGGTCTTCTGTTTCCCCTCGAGTCATCTGGAGGTAGCAAGCCTCAGTCCCGACTTTACTACATCCTTGCTACCCAGACGGAGGGAGAAAGGTGACCTGCTCTTGGTGTGCTTCTTAGTGCTGGTGCTAAGGACTGGTCTTCTCAGGCACGCAGTGGAGTTTGAGACAGAAGAGAGCGAGCTTATGGCAGAATATATTGTGTTTTGGGGAAGATATCCAGCTTTCTCTGCTGGCCTGATAGGGTGGCATAGGATTACTGATGTTGCCTGGTGTCTCGAGCAGAGACAGTTCTCTCATGTACTGGAGAAGACTTGAGCGTTGTGATTGGACATGGATGTACTTGGCCCTTGCTTGCTGTTTGGGTTTGTTTATCCCTGAAATTAATCCTTCGTAGACTTGGCTCGCTGCTAGGTTGAGCTTGTTGACACGGGCGATGGGTGTAACGCAGAGAAAGAAGAGGAGGGCACAGAATAAAGCCAGCTGGACTTTGCCAGGCCATATTGCTGCTCATCCGGTCATGAATCTCACCCTTATGCTTCCCTGGTTCCTTAGCTGAAAGGAGTCAGAACAATTTTATTTTTTTGCTTCTTTTAGGCTGCATAATTTGTTTGTGTAATGAAAGCATTGACAAGCGTATGTGCTAGAGCCATTTGGAGGAGTGTCAGCTACGTAGAGAACAGGTCTGGCTACAGGATGGGATGTGACAAAGCTCTTGGAGCATGAAGGGGGTGATGAATCCCAGTGTTGGAGGGCATTTTAACTGCTGGCAGTTGTGGTACAAAAGGCATAAACGTGAAGATGGGGAAACCTGCATCTGTGGTATGAAAAATAAAATCTGGGGCTCTTCCACTCCCAAGGAAAGATCTTTACCAGTTAATTGAAAGGGGCCACTCGGTCGCTCCAGCACTTTTTGAGGTGGTGGTTGTATTTGAGTTGTAGGTTCCTCAAGGCGGGTGGGGTTTCTCAAGGTTAGCTGCTATATGGTGAGCTCCCACACGCAATATTGAGCCCTTTACGCTAATGAATTTGTTAGGAGCAAATTGGGATGGCCTTTGTAGCCTGCTCGGTTTAGAGTGCTATTTCTGATGAGGCGAAACCCAGGGAATTGCGCCTTTTCCTCCATCTGGCAAGCGTATTGGTGCGAACGTTCGAGGGGGCCGTGCCTGAACTGTGTGTCTCCATTTCTGTTTAACTTAAAATATACATAGCAGTGGGCATATTTTACACATTGTGATTGTTTTGTTAATTTGTGACTGCGGGGCGCGTGCGTCCCAAACTATTAGGAATCTGAGATTTATGGAGAAAAATGGGCTCCCTCTGGCGGTTAGTTGCGGGACCGGCCCGGGCAGCCTGTGCCCTCGCACACCCCCTGCTCACCTGAGCCACCTCTGCCATCTGGAAAGCCTTGCCCTTCCATATTCTTGAAAGTTTTGCGGCGTTGACATTATTTCTCAGAGACTCTGTCGCCGTGATATGGGTGACTAAGCTCTCACCAGCGTAATTATCCTTATCCGCTGTGTCTGACAAAACGACATCAACAGCTCCTTTTGTTGGCGAAGCAAAAGCCTGATGTTTTCTCTTCCAAAAAAAAAAAGAAAAAAAGAAATGGGCACGCGTCTCTAGCTGGAGACACCCACCACCACCACCACTGTGTGAGACCAAGGAGCCCACCTCACCTCTCCTTTCTTTGTTCTCGCCCTGCTCAGTTTAAGAGCACGCGTCAGTCAGGCTCTGGGTGCGCTGGGTGGGTTTGAGAGGAGATGCCTGGCTTGGGCAGGGATTGTGAAACAGTTGGTTTAATGTTCTAGTGCTTTCAGGACAATTGTCTCACGTCGAGGAGACCGGATAGATATACTCCTCTGGGTAATTTCAATAATTAAGTATGCTTTGACTTAACCAAAGGCGGGGAGGGAGCTGCTAACTTCATTATCAAAAACGTGTATTTAGAGCACGAGGTTTTATTTCCCTTGCAGGTGACAGCCATGATAACTGAAAGCAGAGGCCGTGGAGCATCAGCCCATCAGCAGCAGCTGGGCACGGGCTCTGCATCCCACCACTGCTGCCCATCGGACCGGGGAAGGGCTGGGGGGACACAATCATCTAATTTTATTGCAGCCTCAGATTGCATTAGGTGGAGCGTGGGAAGCCAGGGTGGGATGAAAGGCTGGCCCCAGCCTCACGGGGGTGTTGGGCTGGGCAGTAACCCCCACCCCGCTGCCCGTGGTGGTCCCAGCACTGGGTGGCTGGAGCCAGGGCGTTCCTTGTTTTGCAGGATCATGGAAGCGAGGAGCAGGGCAGGTTGGGGGGGGGGTGATTGGCAGGAGTCACTGGGGCAAGGACAACTTTGTATGGGCTTTCAGCCTTCAGCTGGAAATACTGGCTGGGAATTTCAGGGGAGAACCAGGGAAACAAGACATCCCAATTCTGTGGAAATCTGCAGGCTTCCTTGGGAAAAAAAGCTTTAGTTTCTGTTCTGCTGCCTTGGCCCCTGCTGATAAAAACATATTTCCATTTATTAAGTTTCTTTCCTTGTCCCATGAGGTGCTTTTGTGTACGTCTAGCAGGCAGTCAGCCCTACGGAGGGGACAACATCAAGACAGCATGATGCTGTGGAGTACAGCTGGCTCTGCCAACCCTGCCTCATTTCCCTAACGGGGCATTCGTTGCCTCCAAATGGGATTCCTTGCTTCCCATCAAGCAAGCAGCTTCCAGGATGCCCTGCAGAAATGCGGAGGTCCTGCTGCGTCCCCCTGAGTGTTCTGCGCTGCAGCAGGTGTGTCTCAAGCATGTAGAGTCACCTTTTTGACTTTTCCCGTGGAAGAGCATCTCCTTAGTCGAGCATTAATTCAGAAAGGAGTTGGACGTGCCGCTTCTGGTTGCGTGACAGTAAAGCTGGGGAGGAGCGCTTGATGCTGACTTTCATCTGCCCCTTCTGGACTTTCTGCATAGATTGAGTCTTTCTGAAGATCCCAAGCAAGTCCCTCCTTGTTTCTGCCTGTACAAGTTAGGTCAGCGTTGAGGACATCTTTTCCAGTGCTTCTCCAAGAACTTGCTACCAGGCTCAGCTGTGAGAAGGAAGGAGAGGTCCAGCAGGCAGCTTGGTGGGGCAGAGACACCACCTGCTTGGGTGGCAAGTCCGTACAGAGACTCTTTGTCTCTAATCCTCCCTAGAAAAAGTCACATTCTTGCATTTCTGTCTGTGCAAGGAGGATTGTGAGTGTCTTCCCGACAGCTGTGGGGATGGCTGCACCACTCTGAGGGCGAGAGACCAAGGGAAGGGAGACCCCAAAGCTTGCAGGAACCCTCGTAGCAGCCACTTGAAGATTATTCCATCGTGTTTTGTGCAAAGTTGCTGTAGTTGCCATTGCATTAGGACATTTTCCCTCAAAGTTACTGAAAATAAATACAATTCAAAACTCAGTGAAAGCAGAAAATTTCCTTTTTTTCCCCCTCTTACCCATGAAAGACAGACTGCCCTCCCCTGTGATGTGTGTACACCCCGACACTCCGTCCCTCAGAATATGTTATATCCCTGACAGGTGAAACCTGTCTTTAAGTCACATTGGATTCCCAGGGAATCGGGTTTTTTCTGCTGCCAGATCATTCTGCAAAAAATAATGAAGCTTTAGACTGCAGGCACTTAAAATGCTTGTCTGTACGTGACAGAGCTGTGAGCTGGGCCAGTCGCTTCTGCCCACTGACGTGTTCCCCTTTGACTTGGAATTCTTCAGATATGGAAAACTTGCTCTGGTTTTTTCTTTCTTATGATTTGAATGAGCAGACTGTGCTGCGACAGGTACTCGCAACGCTTTAGCTCTTGAGTTCTAGAAAATACATTAATCACAATTGTGTTGCCTGTACAGAGATTATAAAGCTAATTTAATTTTTTTTTGTGTGCCTTTTCGTATACAGCACAGCATGAATCAAAAGTAGAGAATTACCCAGCTGTTATGAACTCCGGTGCTAGCAACATGAGTAAAACAATTTTTTAAATTGCCGTGTGTTCTTCTGAAGTATTAAAAAAAAAAAAAAGGAGAAAACAACAAAAAAAGTTTTACTGTGGTTTCGGGGAGTAACACGATAGTACTTACGCAGACAGTCTTTTATATGACTAAAATGCAAATACTCTATGACAAATAGTTTTGGCTTGCAAAAAATTGGTATTTTATAGGATTGTAAAACTATACTGTATAATTCAGTTGGAGTGTTTCCACTAGTTTTACACAAGTCTCTTGCCTTTTAGCTGGAGCAGACAGGCATATTTCTAAAATATGAGTGTGTTAGAAATTCTCCTAGTTGTAAATTTTGTTCATAAATAAAAATACAATAAAAGCACTGTCAGAACTTAATTGTACTCTTAAAAATACAGCTAAAAGGAGGCTATTTCAGTCTCTTGTGCTCTCAGTCCATGTTGCTGCAGTCAGGTTTGCAGGGATTTGATTGTGTAATTGATCCTGAAGCGAGGGCCAAGCGGAGCGCAGGGTGACTCCTCCGTGAGTGGCAAAGCAGGGCTGCTGTATCAGCGCCTCTTGTCTCCTCCTGCCAGCTCTCCAGATCAGCTGAACGGCGGAAATCAGGAGTTGTAATTACCACGGGGGGCTTGGCAGGAGGGAGGTCTGGGTCCTAGTCCCCATCTGGGTGCAAAGTTTCACCATGAAGCTGGAAAAGCCACTTCGCTTTGCTCTTTCCAGCAGTTTCCTCTGCCATAAACGCTAAATTGGAATGCGGGAGCTTGACTAACTCATGGGAAGTTGGGTTTATTAAACTCTGGTCCCTAGATGTAAGAGTGCCTTAAAAGAGCAGTGGTCTTCTTCCCCCGATGTAGTTGCTGGCTGTGCACAGCTGCACGAGTTTAAAACAGTTGTATAACCAGTTTAGATTTTACAAACATCTGTTTGGCTTTGTGACAGAATACCAATGAAGCCCGGCAAAAAAAAAAATTCCCAACCCCTCTCGCTCCCCTTTCATTTGTGGGAGGTCTCACAGAGGCTTCCATGTTGAGGAGGCTGGTATTTTTATTAGAGAGGCTCTCTAAGGCCAAGCCCTAGCTAGAGACTCATCTGCTGTGAATTTGAGGAAGGGCTGCACAATGGTGGGAACCCGTGGGTAGAAGTCCCACTGACTCAGCCACAGGCTCCCCAGGGCCCGTGCCCCATCCTGTCTGATGGTGGTAGGATGTAGCAATGTCCCAGCTGCTTGTGCTTTGGGGTTGGGGGGACGTTGGTGTGGAGGAGAGATTAGGAAGTGCCTGGGGAGGTCAAAGTTGCTCCTGTTTTTGCCTTTCATCTGCCCCTAGCGTGTTCCCAAAATGAATTTGAGCCCAGATAGGTAAAAAGTGATATGGTGTTACACAAACATCTGCCTGGGTTTCTGTAACGTACCAGGTAGCGGAGTCCCCACACCGAGCTCAAGAGCTGGGAAACCTCCTAACCCCCTTGTTCCTCAGCTCTGCCGTGGAGGTCCTGTCCTCGTGGCGGTGATCAGGTACTACCTTGTGTCTGCCTGGGTGAGTTTGTGCGTCTGTCCTCCTCCTAGGCTTTGCGTTAAGTTGATTTAGAACAGTATCCACTGGACTCGCCGTGTCTTGGGGAGTTGTGTTTGATTTTATTTGATCAGCTAATAGTCAACAATAGAGTAATTATCTCTTCTGCACAGGGGTAATTAAGAGGCAGAAAAAGTTTGGATGTGGAAATTGTGGCTTCAATTCTTCTGAATGCTGGGCTTTATGTGGGGTAATAATACGTGATAGAACTTATTAGGCACATTAATGCAAGGTGGTCAGAATGGAGATGTGGAGGGTTGGAGAGCAAAGTGTGGGAGAGCAAAGCAGAGTGCTGTAAACTTCTCTTTAGGGTTGCCTGGCAAGTATTTTACTTGACTAGTTGCGAAGTATGAGAAGTGACCCAAATCATGCTAGAAAAGGATCTGTTTAGGCAACTGATGTCCAAGCCTCAAGCATGTGGCAAGCCGGTGGCCTACTCTTTGCTTCTCTCTCCATGAAGTTTCCCAGCTGCTCCTTGCCGTGTTGACTATTACTCTTTACAACTACCTAAAAGGAGGTGATACTGAGGTGGGATCCGTCTCTTTTTCCAGGTAACAAGCAATAGGACAAGAGGAGACGGTGTCCGGTTGTGCCAGGGTAGGTTTAGATTAGATGTTAGGAGAAATTTCTGCACTGAGAAGGTTGTCAAGCCCTGGAACAGGGTGCGCAGTGGAACACACCATCCCTGGGGGTATTTAAAAGACATGTAGATGTGGCATTTGGGGACGTGGATTAGTGGTGGACTTGGCAGTGTTAGGATAATGTCCTCTCTCGGGCATGATGCAGTGCCTGTACTTTGATGTAGCACGCACCTTTGCTCTCACAATGCCTGAGGAGTCATTGGGGTGGCTTTCAATGTGTCCACAAATGGAGAAATGACTCATCCTGGTCCCAAGCCCGAGCTCCATTGCTTTACTCTCAGTGTTGGCATAAAGGTGACATTGGCACCCAGAACAACTTGGTGTTTGGAAGCGATGGAGCATACAGCTATGTCTTTTTGAAAAGCTGTTGTATAAGAGAGGTTATGGTTTATTGCCAAGAAACTGGAAGTGACTCATGGGTTTTATTTATTTATATATATAGATAGATAGATATATTTGTGTGTGGAGTGCCCGTATATGGGGTGATAGCTCAGGAAAGGGGATTTTGAGGTCCTGCTTCTTCCTGGCACTGCTGGTTCAGCCCCAGCCATGGAGGGGCTGTTCCCTTGTGTCGCTGGCCCTGCGCAGGGAGATTTCCCTGCCTGAACTGAGATGAGCAGCAGCCTCCCAAGAGGAAGGTGGAGGACAGTTTGCTCCACCATATCCGTGGGTACTGTGCTGTTCAGTTGTGGGATCTCTTAAAGCCCCAGATGTCTCCATTCCATGCAGATGCCTTGTATTGCCAAGTGGACCCATTTTGCTGCTCTGTAGGAATAGTACGTTCAGGGGAAACCTAAAACAAATGGTGATAGCACTTTTGCAGAACTAATCAAGATGAAATTTTCATTTGTAAATCTTCACAGGTGCCAGCAAATATAAATAAGCAAAGCTTAAGCTGTGACTTTGCTCCCGTTAAAATAAACAGAGAGGAAATGCCTTCTGACACAGAGCACATTTCAATTGTAAACCAGGAAAGAAAGCCACTCTGTTTAAATGCAGTATCATTTCTCCCACTATCCGGGATCAGCTGTCTGGGGGCTAGAGTTTTGTCTTAATAAGTAACACTGCTGCTACTGTTTGGGTTGCAATCTCCTGTCACAGTCATAAGTTAAGTATTTTTCACTGTTACCAATATACTGTGTGACAGGGTTTAGGACTTAAATTCCTAAATATATCTGCTGATGTGTGTGTATCCAGCAACATGGTCTTGTGTTATCCTGCTATCACTGGTGTATTTTGGGCACGTTACGTCACTCGGGCTGATCTGGCTATTTCTTTTGTCAGCTAGAGAAAGAGACACCTGAAATGCCCCTTCCCATTATTCCCTAGGGGAGCAGTGGTTGCTCCCAGAGCCCGGTGTGCCCACGGGGACTGAGACCCCCACAACAACAAACTTCCAGAAGCAGTGTGGAGAAACAATGTTCCCCTGTTGTTCTGTAAATGGAGGGATGCAGAATTTGTGTAGTTATAGAAATACAATAATTGATTAAAGAAAATTAACTAATTTCATGCTCTATTTAAAAAAAAATAATATGTGGAATGCCTTATACCCTTTTGTTCCGCGATTGTGAGACTGCATCTGGAGCATGATGCCCAATTTTGGGCTACCCTGTAAAGGATACAGGAGTGACCAAGATACAGGCCACCAAGGTGGTTGGAGTGCCAGGGTATGTGATGTACAAGGGGAAGCCGTGAAATCTGGGTTTGTTCAACATTGAAAAGTCTAGAAGAATCACAGAATCATAGAACGGTTTGAGTTGGAAGGGACCTTGAAGATCATCGAGTTCCAACCCCCCTGCCCTGGGCAGGGACACCTCCTACCAGAGCAGATTGCTCAAAGCCCCATCCAGCCTGGCCTTGAACACCTCCAGGGATGGGGCATTTATAGCTTCCCTGGGCAACCTGTTCCAGTGCCTCACCACCCTCACTGTAAAGAATTTCTTTCTAGTATCAAGTCTAATTCTTTCCTCTTTCAATTTAAAACCATTACCCCTCATCCTATTGCTACATTGCCTGATAAAAAGTCCCTCCCCATCTCTCCTGTAGGCACCCTTCAGGTACTGGAAGGCTGTTATAAGGTCTCCCCAGAGTCTTCTCTTCTCCAGGCTGAACAACCCCAACTCTCTCAGCCTGCCTGAGAGAAAGGAGGCAAGGTGAGATCCCTCTGCTGTCTGCAGCTACTTAATGGGTGGGCGTAGAGAAGGTGAAGGCAGAGTTGGGTGCAGAGATGGGAGTTGGCAGACAATAGTTGGAACTGGAGAAATTCTAATTTCTTACATGGAAAGATTATTTTTTTTTCCCAACATGACCAGTTGAACAGTGGAACAGGAGCCCAGAGGGATGGTGGGATTTCCATCTCTATCCTTGAAGATACTCAGAATTTGAGTGGACAAGGCCCTACTGCCACCTGCTCTAGTTGGCCATGCTTTGAGTGAGAGGTAGGACTAGGTGGCTCCAGAAGGCCTTTCAGCTTAAATTATTCTATGATTCTGTGCAGATGCTGCAATTGTGCCATGTGCAGAACAACCAGGTGCATGTGTAGGTAAAGCTCTTTCGTTAATGAACGTCCTCCGAGGAGGAGGGGTGAAAGGATATCCTTCCAGTCCTGCCATGTCACCTTTGTGTTTTTTTAACTTATTTATTAGTTTGTGAAATATGACATCTAGTGAAGTGAAAAAGAAGCAGCAATGTTCTCCTACATGAGTAAAAACCTGTGCTGGTACTTCAGAGATCTGACTTCAATTTTCTGCTCTGGCACATGTGTCTGGCATGACCTTGGGCAAGTTGCTTAATCTGTCTGTATCTCCAATCCCCATCTGTGCGGTACTGTCTTTAAATTATAATATCTTGTTTGTGTAATTTGTCTTTAAATTATAAAGTCTTGGAGTACGAAGTCTCACTATTTCTCTATGTTTCACTATACAGTACTTATCACAATGGGACCATAAATCTTCATCAGTCCCATGATACATGAGTAATAAACAGTAACGGCATAATTTAGGGCCACATTCTGCCTCTGTTCTCATGATGTATAAAGACAGGGGGGTTTTGTTGATTAAAATGCTGTGCTGTTCAACCTAACGAAGATACATGGGCCTTACTGAACAGATTTTTACAAGCCTGTTGTTGGCTCTTTTGGTTTGTTTGGTTTTTATTTTGTTTCATCATTACTCATTGATTGCAGGTATCTAAACAATTTGCTTGGCAGATCAGGGAATAATAAATTCCTTTAATCTGTGTCTCTTTCAGTTTAATTATTGTTAACTCATTACTTATTGTTTAGCTTAATGGCTAATGAACTCTGTTCACAGTGCAGGGGAAAAGAGTTGGGCTGCGGAGACAGAACTGGATTCTCTGGTTCTTTTGAAGGTACAAACCAAAATTGCAGAGTCACTGAATGTTTAATTCTAGGTTAGAATGCAGGTTACCAGTAGGCGTACCGCTACTACCTTTCCAGGCTTGAACATAGGTTAACATTATTTCGGTTGGTTCCACGCCTGGCATTGTACTACATCTCTTGCTTTATTTTTAGACAGTTAAGAAACTGGTGACTCCTATGTAGACAGCTATTTTTGCCTTGATTACAAGACACTGTCTAATAAAATCATATGTAGCACAGCCCTAATTATTGCAGGCAGACTTTGCATTTGTGACTGCGGTGGTACTTACTGTGTTCAACTGCTTCTTGTGAAGTTTAAAGCTGTGTTCAGACCTTCTGCAGCCGGGGGGATCGGTACTTCATCCTCCCAGCGGTGCTGTGGTCTCTAGTGCCACGCTGCTCAGCACGTGGGTCGTGTTTGGAGACCACCCCTTTTTTCTCCTGTCTTCATCCTGTAATTTTTGTTCCCTTTTCATGGCAGAAAGCTCAGTGAGCCGTACGTGGCAGGTGTTGGTCGTCCTGTCCCGTTGTGTTGTGCCAGTGGTGGCTTCTGGGGCAGTGGTGGTGCTGAGGGGGCTGTCACCAACCCGAGAGAGTACACAAGAGAGGTCAGGGTCACCCCCATCGCTTCGCTTTCAGCCAGCACCTTGGCTCAGCCTGAAGCCCACATCCACTGTGCTGCACATAACACAGTCTAAAACACAATGGTGTGTTTTTAAATTACGTACGTTAAGGTTTCTCCCTAGGTGAGGAAAGCTGGAGACACCAAAAGTTGGAGACTAATGTGCCAGGGGAGGGGAGCGGGACATGTGGAGTCACTCTAAAAACCAACAGCAAATTGTTCATCATTTGCTGCCTGCTCTCATACCCGGGTGGGCTGGCTTCAGGTGGCCTCCCTTGGCTCTGCTCCCGTTCACGCAGGAAGCTGAAGGAGTGAAAACGCTACCGAGACTTCTTCCCACCCCAGGGCTGAGGCTCTGGAGCAGACCACGCAGCCTGCAAACACAGTTGCCCTCAGTAGGAATGGAACTTTCCAATCAGGATTACCATCAGCTTCTTCAGCTGCGATGAAGTAAAGTGCTGAGGGCTTGGCAACGTGTCGCGGAAAGGTTGAGTGTGGCTCTGTGTCAAAGATCGGCGTTGAAATGTTTATTATGGGCTTGCTACTGTTTTCTGCTCAGTCATCAGGAGAAGGCAGTTCGTAGCACTCTTGTTGCCTGACCATTCTCAGCACAAATTTTATGCAATACGCTCTCTTGCAAAATAAAGGAGGAGAGAGATGCTGGATGCCCCAGAACACTAAGCTGCTGCTCTGGACATATTTTTCCACTCCTGGGGAAGGAGTTGTTCTTTGCATGGCGTCCCCCACAAAAGCCCTCTTAATACGAATGACATTACCCACATTTGTAGAAGACAAAAATGACACTTGCCAAATTTGCAAATCACAGTTGTGTTTCTGTCAGCTTTGGCAGTTACATGGCTTCTGGTAACGCTAATGAAGGCAATCTGCTTTTAATTTAAAATCCTCCCTGCAGAAAAAAAAAGCTGGCAGTTGAGGGGTTCGGCAGTGTCCTTGTGTGAAACTTCTCTTTCCTTATTTTCTATGGTTTGCTTTAGGAATATATTTTAATTAACAGTTTCTCCTCGGCTAAAGTAGCCAAATATGCAGGAATGTACTTAGGCAACAACTACCTGTACCAGTTCTGCAGTAAATCACTTCTTTGTCTTCATTTGATGAGCAATTCTAATTAACCAAATAAAAATACTGCTTACCTTGCACTTAACTCAGCATGTTTGCTGCCTCTCCCATGATTGAGGGACCGAGGACGGCGGGTTTTGTTTAGATGACTTTTTTTGGAGATTCAGCAAGGCCAAGGTGGCCAAGCAGCTGGAGGAGGAGACGGTGGCCAGAGGAGGACTCTGTCTGTGGAGCAGCTCTTCCGGGCTGGGACGGGCAGATGGGGGGGCACCGAGGGCTGCAGGCTCTCCCCAAAGGCTTGTCTTGGGTCCGTGCCTCCCACGGGCACAGGGGAGGGAGACAGAGGAGAAGGGGAAGACAGCATTGCTCGGGTCATGTTTGAATGCAGTTTCTTTGAAGGCGTTTTGACTTAGTTCAGAAGGTACTGGACCAAGTACCAAGATCCTTCGTGGATCCAGTCAGCATAATTCTGTGCTTTGCGCAATGGTAAGTTGTCTGTGCTTGGAGAAGAGCATGGGGAAGGTGTGTCTCTGCCTAAAACATGCATGTCTGCAGCGATGCTGATGCGGTCCTGCAACAGAATCATCTAGAAACGATCAAAGTGGCCGCCCATGTGTTGTGGTCACTTGCTGCAGCCCTCGGTCCTACCCTGGATCCTTCGTAGCAGCTCAGAGGAGCTGTGGGCAGGAGCTGCACCGTGGTATTCTGCCTTTTTCTGTGGCACAGAGACACCTCTCTCCTGTGAGGAAAGGCTGAGGGACTTGGGTCTTTTTAGTCTTGAGAAGACAAGACTTAAGGGGGATCTGATCAGTGCTTACAAATACTTAAAGGGAGGGTGTCAGGAGGACGGGGCTGGTCTTTTCTCAGTGGTGCCCAGTGACAGGACAA
>JAOQGH010000051.1:23867239-23889793 GCA_025769975.1 Gallinago jamesoni
CATGGTTCTTCAGGGCATGCTCTAGTGCCCAAGATTATTGGTTTGTTGTGGGCTGCTGTGTGGGTGGGTGATGGTTTGTTGGTTTTTTTTTTGTTTTGTTTTTTGTTTTTTATTTTTTGTGGTTGGACTCGATGATCTCTGAGGTCCCTTCCAACCACCACAATTCTGTGATTCTGTGAACTACTGGTGCACAGCTATCTGGCATCGCGTAGAGGTCCCTGATGTGCTGGGAAAGCTGTGTTTCTTCACGAGCTCACTGCTCAGAGGTGCTGCTGTAGCTGTGAACAGCAGCAGCTGGGCTGAGCTTGGCTGGTTCAGGGCTCTGGCAGGCCAAAGTGGTGTCTTTTAACTCTATCAGGTTGAGTTTCCTGGTATCCAGACATTCAATAAGTGGGGGGTTTGTATCTTTACCCTCAGAAGATCTGCCAAGCTCTTTGGCTTCTGCCTTTTTGGTCTGAATTAACCGTTTTCGTATGGGCAATTTCCTCATCTTCCCTTCCCACAGCTGCCTGACAGTCCTTCGCAGACTTCTGCGAGAGCTGGAGTGGTTTTTTGCTGTAACGTGAAGGTTTGAGTTACCGAATCCCACGGGACCCTTTATCCCTTCTACTGAGAGAAGGGATCCTTCGTAAAGCCACGTCTTCATCCCCGAGCCTGAGTCATGTCATCCCCCTGACAGCGTGTTAACGTGGTCTGGTGGCTGCCCACGCTGCCTTCTTCCCACATGATTCCCACGGCCAGACTTTTGCCAAGGGCTTGGCACCCAGCACCTTCCAGGGGGAATGGGACTCTCCCAGCAGCGGCGCTGGATGAGGCCAGGGAAATGGGAGCCCTGGAACTGGGTGACTCTCGACGGAAGCGCCGTTGCCGAAGCGTTCCCCGGTGGCCCACGTTCCTCCCTCAGCTGTCGTTCTCAGCTGCTCGTGGACACAGACAGCTGCTGTTGTCTCAGCGTGGGTTTGGCTTTGTTTTGTTTTAATCTGTCCACTTCATTTATGTGCCTGAATTAGAGCTGAGCTCTTTGAAGATCTAACCGCTTGTTTTAGGCCCTTATGGGAGTACTTCTGGAAGTCTGGCCCTTAGCCTCTAAAAATCTTTGATTATAAACTCACACCAGATTGGAGCATGAGGTGTCTCTGCCTGGTTTTCTTCTCCCTCCTCCCTTGAGTTTAGCTCAGCATCAGGATATCTGGCGTTTGCTACATCAGAGGGCTTATCTAGAAGTCATAAGGGAAAGCTCTCTACCTTGTCCAATCTGGGAGTTAACAGTACCTTTTAGAAGGTCCTTCCGAGAGGCAACCTTATCCTGGGTCCTGTCCTCTGGTTGAGGCTCTCAGGGCTGTCTGTCACCACTGTTGCTTCTCCTTTTGCTTTGTTTACATGAACACCAGCCTCTTGCAAAGAAACCAGAAGACTAGACAAATTGGAACTGTTTCCTGCGTGTCCAGATCACAGCTTACGGGGCATCCCACACCAGCCATCTGTCTGGGTTCCTCTCCTTTCAGGGGTAGTTCTGCAGCATTTGGTAAGCCCCCCACGAGGGCTGCCCACAGCACGCAAGACAGCCTGTAAAGACTTTTCATCGGGACTGACAAGGTGAAAATCTGGCTTGTCACACACGGAGGTCGGGGTTCTGAGTTTGATTGAATTCGGTCACGGGGAAAGGATATGCACTAGTGGTTCTGGAGCCAGAAATCTCTCTCTTCAAGAGAGACACGCAGGCAGGGGTTTACAGCTTCCCTGGTAGCTCTGAGCAGAGCACAACCTCAGTCTTCATGTTTCTGTTCCATATACACCTCCGTCAGCAGCCACGGCTCAGGCCAGGAGAGAGCTTCAGTGCTTAGAACAAACGGGGAAGAGCAGCTGGGCTGAAGGCTCCAGGCTCCTCAGTTGGCCAAGCAGCAGCTGCTGGCACCCAAACGATTTTAAGAGTAGGATTTTCAAATCTACCTGTGTGGACTGAAGTGCTCCCGTTGAAGCTCTTCTTGACTTCCCTGGAAACCGTTGGGCTGGGAACAAGTGTTTGTGCAGTCATAGAACCATGGAACGGTTTGGGTTGGCAGGGACCTTAAAGATCATCAGGTTCCAACGCCTCTGCCACAGGCAGGGACACCTCCACTAGACCAGGTTGCCCAAAGTCTAGCAGATACCTGTGTCCATCCACTTGGACCTAACTTGCAGTCCACGGGCTGATCTTGCCTCACTTCCATCCTTTGCAAAGCTGCCTGTTCCTTAGGACCCAGGCTGGGGCTGTGCGTGGTGGTTTAGAGCAGGTAAGTCTCTTGTGTGACCTGTCTGCACCAAACCCAGTGGGGGCTGCTCCCCTGCCTGCTCTGCTTCGGGCTGTGTCGTGCGATGGACGTTTGTCACTCTCAGAGGGCTGAGAAACACGGACCAGAGGCTTCCAGCAACAGAGACCTGGATGCGCGTTTCCTCTGCCCTGTTCATCAGTGACAGAGCAAAGAAAGGAAAAAGAAAAAAAAACAACTCTCCCAGTTCAGTACACCTGTCTGCCAGTAAGGGCCTGTGTGATCAAGCCTTTGTGGTTTGCAGCACTCAGCAGCTACGCAGCTGCTCTTCTCCTGGATGGGATGGAGCCATCACCAGGAGTTTCTCTTGTGCCTGGGAGAGCCACACCGGGGCTGCTGGTCATTGCCATCCCGTGCTGCCGGGCTCTGGAGCACAAACCTGCCCTGCCATAGGGGCAGCAGGCTGAAAATTTGGGCTGAAGTTGGGCCTTGGTGGTGCGTGTGTGAAGCCAGACATCAGTGATGGGAGCAGGAGAGCCGAAGAGAAGGGATAACCCATCAGAGCAAACCATCCATGTGGCTTAGGAGTCCCTAACAGACACCAGGTGCAGGTGCTTGAGGAAGAATGAAGGAACAGGGCGAGAGGATTGTGATCGTTTGCCCCACGATGCTCTCCCAGACTTGAGAGATACGTGGCTTCAGGTGTCTAAGGGTTTAAAAGCCATTTTGGACCTTCTCTCTAGGGCTGTGAAATGAACAGCACACAGCGTGTTACGGGAGTTTCAAAACACCTTCTCTATTCCACGTCAGGACAGAGAAACACAGCCCATGATTTCCTGCCCAAATCCTTTCCTCCTGTCACGGAGCAGGCAGATAAGGAGCTCTGCCCATCTGAAATATCAGATCCCATTTTGTCAAACCGGGTGCAGGAAATAGCAGTGTAGTTCACGTCCTCTTCTTCAATTTCAAGTCTCCTTGAATTTCCTTCCTTCCAAGAGATAAATTTGTTGCAGGAAAGCTCGGCTATTACTGCGTGGTGGCTGCCCGGGGCCGGGGCACTGCAATTACAGCTGGCAGAAGCAATCCTCAGGCTGGGCAGAGTCTGTGTTCATGGCTTTTTTAAGGGACTTCGTGTGCCTTCCTGCTTAAATGGAAAGTGTTAAATGATCTTCTGTAGCCTAAAGGGAGAAATAACGATAGCCCTCTCCCGGGCACCTTTGCCACATGCTGACTCTGCGTCTTTATTACAATTCTCATTTCTTTCATTGAGGAAATAGTCTGGCTGATGATACCCTGTCATTTTGCCCCATTGCCCGCAATTACGATTTCTTCATTCACTTTCTGCTATTGAGACACCAGTTTCTTGGAATTATTCCTCGTCTAATGACTTCCATTGCTAATTTAGTTCTAAGTGATCCCTGGACAGCCACAACCGCAAATGCGTGTAGGTGGCTGGGCGATTTGTTAGAGCTCTGCCTCTAGGAGAGGCCGAGTTTCAGTACTTTTACGGAGTATTTTAGATAGTTATCATCTGTTTTATGTCTGCATTATAAAGCAATCTTGAAGTATTGCTTCCCCCCCCACTTTTAAGTTGAAACTTGTTGATTTCTATTAGCGGTTCCAGTTTTCTGGCCTGCTAAAACTTTCCCACAGGAACGTACTGGGCTCTGAGAGCGGAGCTGGTCGTGCCCTGGGGGGTGTGGGCCACCCACGGGAGCACGCTCACCTTTTGGCCACGTAGATGTGTCCACGTGGACCCGAGTGAGAAACATCCCTCTCACTTGTTCTCCTGACGGCACAGCCACTGTGGCAGCCTGGTGGCTTGGACCTCAGGATGCCCCTGGAAAGCCTGGTAAGGACTTGTCCCTCACTGGTACTGGTTTCACTTTCTGGCCCTCTGCAGACACCGTATGCATGCAGAGCTTTTAAAATCTGTCCTCGTTATGCAGTTGAATTGACTAAGTCTGTCCTTGCTGGAGGTTCTTGCATGGATCTGGGCTGCCTGTCTTTAATAGTTTAGCAAAACATGGAGAAACTCTTCAGGGAGGTAATTTCAATATTAAGTATTTAGGAAATGCGCACCATCCAGAGCTAACAATTTTATCTGGAGACATTTATGCAATGTCTTGCAGACTTATTATGACCTCTGTTCCCACACATCATAAAAATGTCTGCTGTCTTCTCCCTTGATAAAGTGTTTATTTCCTCTTATACCTCCAGGTCCTAAAACAGAGAAGGGGGTACTGCTAGTGACCAGCGAAAAGGATGAACTGGTCATAGCTGGTAAAATAAGATCCTGCCTCCCTTACCTGGGCATGCAATGGGAGGTAATTGCACCTCCAGAAGGAAGGAACTCACGTTGTTATACTTCCAAAGCTACCATCACGAGTTAAACAATATTTTTCACTCTATCATTGCCATTGATTTTTAGCTTTGTTGGAAGCTCAGCACGTTGGGGCATATGAATGTTTTATATATGCATATATATATATCTCTCTCCTCATCAACTTTTCCATCTGCGAAGCATATCCTAAGAGACTTCAGAACGGCCGCTCACATGAAGTAACAGCAAAGCATTTGCGATCCTGTTTTGTGGTTGGGGAAATCAAGTTGCTGTGAAGTGGAATGATTTGCTCAAGGTTGTTTTGAGAGCTCAGGATTCAGAATTATATTTCCAAATTTCCTTGATTTTTATTAATATGGTTTTTCTCTTTACCATATTCTCAAGCTTTATGAGTTTCAACGGGTAAAAACAAGAGACACAGGATGGTCACGGATCAGTGATTGACTCAGCTAGGCTAGGAATAAAATGAAACTATATCTGTAAAATAGATGGGACGAAAATGTGGTTCCTCTCTCGCATCAGTGCAGCTCGAGGCTTGCTTTTAATCTTGCATTGTGTCAGGACAGCAGTGTGGATCTTGGTGGCCGTGTCGCCTCACGCTGGAAAGTTTTGCTGAGTGAATCCAGCTGATCCCAAGCTGGAGAGACCCAGAAGTGGCTGATGGGGCCAGCCAGGCCACAGTGTTCAGGGATTCTGTAAAGAGCCTGGATGGGTAAAATCTGCCCTAAAAACTGACATGCCAGACTGCTAAATAATAGACATTGTATGGTTACTGTGGTGGTAATTGTAATTAAGCGAGAAATAGCTCCTACGTGATTTATGCTTTAGCATGACATGTATGTTTTTAGTCCTTAATGCAGAACATGAATAGATACAGTGAGTTTTTGCTGGCAATATCATCAGAATCATAGAATCATAGAATCCCATGGGGTTGGAAGGGACCTCTGGAGATCATCTAGTCCAAACCCTCCCCCGCCAGAGCGGGTCTCCCTAGAGCACGTTGCTCAGGAACTTGTCCAGGCGGGTTTTTAATGTCTCCAGAGGAGACTCCACCACCTCTCTGGTCAGCCTGTTCCAGTGCTCTACCACTGGAATGTAGGTTATGTTGCTGGCCAGGGTTAGGACACTGGCAGAGCCCGAGCAATTTGTCAGCAAAGCCCTTTCCAGGGTGGAAGTAGCAAAGCCAGCGTGAGAGCCTGGACCACACGCAACTCTTCGTCTTGGGCTTCTTCAGCTCTCTGGGGCAGGTGGCTGTAGTGCTTTTGTGTGTCAAACGCTTCTTCTAGCTGTGGCTTGGCTAAACAACAAGCTCACCTCTCAACTGTGGTGGGGTGTTCGTGGCTCTGGTGAAACACCTTTGAGAGACATGTTGTGCTGGTGGCCTTTAGCAAGTCTCCAGCATCACAAAGTGGTGGAGGGGCTCAGTCTGCCAAACTGTCACCTAAGCAAGTAGACAAATTCCTTCTAACCATGTCGTGTGGAAACATTTCTTCACCAAAAGGGTTCTCAAGTGTTGGAAGAGGCTGCCCAGGGAAGTGGTAGAATCACCATCCCTGGAGGTATTTACAAAGACAGGTAGTGCTGAGGGACATGGTTTAGTGGTGGCTTTGGCAATGTTAGGTTGATGGTTGGACTCGATGATCTGAAAGGTCCCTTCCCACCTGGATGATGCTATGGTTCGCTATGGTTTCTCTGGTCGCTTTGTGGTGTTGACGGGAGGATGGGAGAGGAGTCAGGCCGGTCGCAAGGGAAGGCTGTGGAGCTGCATGGAAAGGGTTGTGTGTCCCGTTGGTGCTGTATTATGCATGGCACACCTTGGAGCTGCAGTCAGAAGGTTGGCTGCCGGCCTCCTGGTGACCTCCTGCCTGAACTAAAGACAAATGGCATCTCTCTGCTCCTCCTGGAAAGGTGGCTTTGTGCAGGGCTTGCTGCTCTCCAGCTGCCGTGGAGAGAAGCGTTGGGAACGGTGGTAAAAACTGCACATGCAGAGGGTAGAGAATGGAGGGGGACAAGGGTCTTTGTCAGCCTCACATAATCCTCATCTCAGTTACCCTCAAGTTACAGACGGAGAGATAATACACCACATTTTCCTAGAGCGTGAGAAAAGCAGATAGAAAAGCAGATCTTGTATCAAGACAAATGCTCAATTTGTCATGTATCTTAATGGGATATCCCCTTCAGTGTAGCCCGGGCAGTGAGTGGGTTCCAGCTGTTGAACCAGCATTTCATGAAGTATCCATTTAAAAAAAAAAACCCAAAACCCCCAAACCTGCATGTTTCCATACGTTCATATATCCGTTCTAATGTGTTTTTAAATGGACCTCCAGGGCAGCACCTTGGTGGGAAAACATCTGCTTTCACACATGGACCTCTCTCATGGTGAAAGCCATATAAAACATGTGGGGCAGAAGGTCCTTCTGATAATGAGGGAAGCTCTAAAGCCCAGAAGAGAGAAGCTGTTGGGGCTTCAGGGTGTGTAAATTGAAGCGTCAGCATGAGAGCTCATCCATTTTTAAGGCCAGGAATATTGTCCCCGTTTCAGACTGTGGATTGTGTCCCCTTTGAGAGTTGCACAAAGATTCAAAGTATAATGGGCTGTGAATTATTATTAATAGCCTCATAAGGTGGTTTGTTTAAATAAAAACAACAACAAACCAAACAAATAACCCTTACCAATTATTATGAAAAGAAAACAAGATAAAAATCAAAATCAATAAAGTTAAGTGGTTGCATACGCATTCTCTTTCTTAAGTGCTGATTGTGAAATTTTACCCATTGTTTCAGCCTTCAGTGGGTTTTATGAAGACAGATGAGCCACGAAGCAAATCAAGCTTTCAGAAAGTTTGATAAACTCTGCCTTTTTTTTTTTTTTTTAAATCACCCTGCATTGCTCCGGGTGCAAAATTTACACAGAATAGAGTTTGTAGGTTCAGGGACCAAGTAATCATTTTTGCTAAGTTGCAGAGCAAGCTCAAGAGACCTGTTAGACATCTTAAAATAAATAAATATTGAGCCCAAGGGAGAGATGAGTATGTAATTACCTGAGGTCTGGCTTTTGTGCCCTCTCAGGAAGTTAATTTAAACTTTGGATGGCTGAAAGCTCTCTGCGAGAGGTGGCACCCGAACATCTCCTCTCCCAGCGGATTGGTTTGGTGGGGCATTTTTCTCTGCCTGCTTTCTGACTAAAATAGACACATGCACGCAAGGAAATCGTGTGCTTTGGAGGGGAGGGGTATGTGGGGCTTCGCTAATAGTTGTGACCGTGAATGATAGGAAGAAGGAGAATAAAAAGGCTGGTTCTGCACAGTCTTCTACCCAGCGGTGGTTTTGGTTTGCCATTTTTTTGTCGGTTGGTTGCTTTTTGTCTGGTTTTGTTTGGTGCTGGTTTACATCATTACGTTTGGGTAACGGGATAGAATCGGACTTCAGCCGTGTTCGTTTCGACAAAGGCGAGTCGGTGGCATGACACGGGTGTTGATGTATTAAAAATACTTGTTAGAGATGAGTTGTGTGGTCCGGCCTTGGGACGCTCGCTCGACCCAGTTGCTCTTCACACCCTCTCCCATCATCATGAGCTAATTCGCTCTCACCTTGGAAATCCTATTTGCCTCAGTGGGGTTGGCCCCATCTCAGATTTTACAGCGCGTAGGGAGGTCGTGAAGCCCACGGTACATCCATTTTCAGTCTCTTTGAAAACAGATGTATTTGGCAATGTGCAAAAACTGTACAAACTGATTCCTCATAATTCTTATTAAAGTCTTCTGGCAGCAGAAGTCAGGCCAGAGCTGAAGATCTGAGTAGAGAATCGCAGTGTTGGATTTTCTTTTTCTTGCTGTTTTAAATCCCTCCAGTTTCCTCGTACCTGAGGACGATCCTGGCACACACAGGAGCTGGGTCACGTTCTTAGCCCCTTCCTCCCCTTCTCTTCAGCCTTTCCAGTCTTTCTGTATTTTGTCTGCTTGAGGCAAATAGCAGCTGGAGCTTTAGTCCGGCGTGGAGGAGGTGGCAGTTTCTGTACATTGGACGTATAAATACTTCTGATGGCTTTCCTAAACATTACAGCAGGGTATGAGTAACTGGTGTCGTGATCCATTACCTCTGTAACTTTTGAAGCTGTGCCCAGGTCTCCCAGCCACGTAACGGAGCCGAGGGTGGCTGTAAGAGGACCCGCTGCAGCTCAGGAGCAGCGTCCTTGGGGCAGGGAGCCACGTCTGTCCTGCCCACCTTTGGCATGTGTGCGGTGGGATTTGGGTTTATACCGGAGCTCCTAGATCTCAGGCCAGCAATAATAATAAACCCAGTCCCTCTCGGTAGCAGTCCATACGCACCCAGCCCTATGGGGGGGCCGCGTAGGGCAGAAATAGCTGAGCGTGGGGCAGACAGAGCGAGCTGAGGTGGCTGTGAGGAAACAGAGGATTTCCCCCTAGGTCACCAGGTATCACCAGGTGATATCTAAGTGCCTACTTTGAAGGTGGTGATGGGTATTGAGCACTGGATCATCTTTCAAATGCACGATATACAGCGATGCAGGTGGAGCTCCACCAGGCTGATGCTTTTCCGTTCCTCCTGCTTAATCCCACTTATCTCTTGGACAGCAGAGCCCAGCAATCCTACACCACCTTTACAGTCCCCGCATTCAGAAACGTCGTGCGACATTTGCCCATTCCTTTTTCTTTAAGCTGCCCGAGTTCGGAGATTTTTCCGGAGGTGTTCTTGTAATTTTGGATGCGAATTTTGTTCTGTACCAACAAAAGAGGAAATGTCAGCGAACCTGCATTTCTCTTTCAGCTACTGAAAGAAGTGGCAACCGTCCAGCACCTCGACAATGAGACTCAGAGGAGGACATTATTTTTACCTTTCTGCATTTGCAGGATTGCCTTGCTTTTCGCAGGAGGTGGCAAAGTCATTGTAAGCGAGGAGCTCAGATCCAAACTGCCGCTTGTAACTGTGTCCTGTGCTGTCTTTGGACAATTTTAGGGTTATTACTCATGGAGTTTGTCTCTTTTAGTGTCTTTAATTGCTAATGGAACTGCATTAGCACTAACTATGGTGGTTTTTATCTTAGGCTTGAACACATCCTAAATCATAGAAAAACACAGGGGTTTTACCGAGTTTTTTTCTGACATCTCAAGAGGACTACCCAACAAAAACTGCGTGAGATCGCTTATGTTGCGTTTTTATAATGCAGGAAATCGTCTGAAGTTGCTCTGAATTGAAAACAGTACCGTAAGAGATGCTTGTGCTGTGAAAATACTTCCGTTGCACCTATTTGGTCCAGCTGTTCACTGTTGCACTTGAAGGATAACGTGTAAAACTTGGAGCAACGGCTCCACAAATGCAAGTGGTTCCATACTTCATCCCCTTAGGTTCAACCACCTAACCTGGAGCGGGATTCTGGTGCTTAACTTCCAAAACCACCTAAGAATATCCTGGTCTTAGGTCATTAGTTATTGAACTAGCTGTTTTACTCTGTCCCCATAGAGCCAGGACTGAAGGAGCTGGCTCTCCTGCACCGATGCTCCTGGCTCTGCTTGCTACGTGGCTGTTAGAATCTGGCATGAATCTACAGAGGCGTTAACTCCTGCAGCCTCCTAATGCCCTTGGACCTTTTTGCATACCTTCCTTGTCTCAATAAGCAGGGAATTTGAAAGAGTTCTTAAATCAGGTGTTAGATTTTGCTAGTGCCTCTTTCACCTGGAAAGCAATTAAGTTGAGGTTGGCAGCACTGAGTTCCATAAAGCCTTCCCTTTAAAATGCGCTTCTTCCACAGGGCACTGAACTTTAAAGCACTGTACACAGACATAGACACAAAATATGAGAGGCTATAAGTCTAGATGTAATCACTCTGTGTAGCTGTGTAGAAATAAGGGCAGCTCAGAATGTGTTCCTCCACTGTATGTACCGTTTATGACTGTTCAGTATTGTTTCTGCTTCAGTTAAAATGAAATCTCTCCTGGGAATGGACAGTATCTTCTTCTCTGTTTCTACTGTAGAAAGCACACCGTTGTGGTCTATAAATAATAACTGTTTATATAGTGTTTGCCTTTAACCTTTCCATTCCTCTTGCAAATAAATAATAGTATTGCTGTCTTTGCAGTATTCTTTATGCATAGGGAGGAATAGCATTATTTAAAGAGAAAGGTAAATTGCAGCGTGAGAGCGTAATATATGTAATGTGGATGGCCGCTGCAGTTGTTTCTGTTTCTGGTTTATAACGAAGGCAGACTACATTTAAAACTAGTGATTGATGGTTAATAGAAAACTATTGCAGACATCCTGTGGTTAAAATATACAATTTGCGTAGATCTCCTTGGATGCTTTCCAGATTTTCATTTCAGGAGGCACTGTTTCTTCTCTATCACTTATTTTTCCTGGTGTCCTTCATTAGACCATAACAAGGTGCTTTGCAGCAAATACGGCTCGTTGAGTTCATGACCAGCAGGAAAGTGCACAGCAAATACCTGACTTCAGCTCCAGTGGCCGGTGGCAACCACACCAGGGTGCCAGTGGATGGTGATACATGGGGATGCACGAGATGGACATCCCTTTTGCCTTCTTTGTGCCCCCCCCCCCTCTTTGAAACCAGGCACCCAGCTGAAGGGAGTGTGCTAAGGCAATGATGTACCACTGACTGTGAGCCCTCAGAGCACATCCTTATGGAGATATCAGCATCCATTGCTACCTTCTCCCTCGTCCCATCTCCTTTTTATCTATCAGTTAGAGCTAGCCACAATCTGTGACAGCAAACTACGTGTAGGCAAAGATCTGCGCCTGATACATCTGGGCTCTGGTTTCTATGCTGTGGATTTACACAGGGAATTTCCTTACTGATGAACTAGAATCCAGAAGTTTGTGTTCCCTAAATTTTCAGGACTTGCATTTCTTTAGTGCTTTCATCATCTTCATTGCCAGCTAGAAGGAAGGCGCTCGCCTGAAGATGGGAAGCCCTGAATGTGCACGGGAAATGTCCCCGCCATTCAGTCAGCTTTATGGGCTGTTTCCTACATGGTCAACACCAATTCTGTAAGGTCTGCCTGTCAAATAGCCGGGCTGAATCTGACAGCAAATGGCTGAATGATGAGCTTGCATTTCCAGGCTTCTCCAGAGGGCTTGGCAGTTGAAGAGGGACTAGTATATGATACATCTGCCCTTTCCACCTACACAAGTTGAGCTTTGGAAATTTTTAGTGTTTAACCAAACGATGATACGCCCCGCACAGGGAATACTTGAAATACTGAGCAAGTATTAGCTCATTTCCTTTTGCAATAATACTGGAGGTGGGTGGCCAAAATGTACTTCTGCACGTGGAATTTCCACCATATCAGAGAAGGTGAAACTGCAGGACGGTCCCGGCAGTCCCAGTGGGACGTTGGAAAGCTGATCTGGAGCAGGTGGGACTCAACGCAGTGAAACGTCATACAGTACACGGAGAGGTATTCCCAAGGCCAGCTTCAGGTATGTTACACAAGCCAGCTTGTGTTTGGATGTTCTTGCTCTTCACGTTCTGAACTGTCTCCATCACTTACAGAAGATTAGCCTCCTAAAAGAGCCTTAAAATTCGCCAGGGTAAATATTTACGCAAGTGATGGTACTCTGTCTTCTCCTGTACTTCATCTGCAGGGCTTTCACTTGGACTTAGTCTCTTACCCGTGAGAATGAGGAGTAACATGGAAACCTTTTTTCATTAGGTTCCTGCATAGGTTGTGTGTAATGTGGCTTGCACAGTAATTTAAATGCAAGTATAAATTCGGTCTCCCAGGCATATTGGCTTTTGAAGTCCTGAAATTGCTGCATCTCTGCCCACACAGAGCAGTCTAACCCCCTTGGTTTGGAGAAGGTTGGTTGAGGTATTTATCCAGATGCTCCACATAGCAGCATATAAACAGATTTTTGTTATTTACCTCCAGTCTGACCTCTAACCACCCCGATGCCATCTCCTAGAAAGAAAAGTATTCACGGTGGTGAAGAAGCCCAGCTTTGGGCATCCAACCCTGAATTGCCTGAAACTGCAGAGGGGGGGACTCCTTTCTCCAAGTACAGGGGTAGTGCCTTGAGCCAATGACCAAAGCTGGAGTTAAATGGACCGGCTGTCTTGCTGTAAAACCTCTGCCCAGGTCAGCCCACTCTTTACAGCCAAGAGCAGTCTGGTTGTACGTTACATCCACCAGCTCGAACGGCGACCACCCAGAGCAGCAGAGGGGTGCTGGAGTTTTGGGAGCAAACGTTGGGAATTAGTGCTTGCAGCTCATAAATAACGTAGCTTTGTTTTACACGCAACTCTGTTCGTTGGGTGGGATGGCTAAAAATACACGTGAAAAAGGTGACCGGTGGCACGCAGCCAGTTGTCCGGGGGAAATTTCCATGGAGTTGAATGACCACATCAAAATCACAGAGGAGAAAAGAAACCAAGACAGCTAGAGAAATGACAAGAGAAAGGATTTTGAAGAAGCAGTTGGAGGACTGATGTGGCTCACAGATAAGAGGGCTGTTCCAGGCAGCAGAGGTAGGCGACGGGGGATGGTTTTATATGAATAATGTTAAAATAATTCAAAGGGACAGCATAGAGAGTAGCGAGAGGTGAGCTGGGAGAATGAGAAACGTGGTTTGCATTGAAAAACGACAATCCAAGTTCCACTGAGCAAACAGGAGCTCCCTGCCCGTGTCCAGGAGCAGATGTGTCAGCTACCACTGGTGGTGGGTCAGTGGAGGAGAGAACACTCTGCCCAACGTGTAATTCTGCTCCGCTACACGCAGCGTTTTTCTGCATTGCTAAAACTGCTTGGTGTGAACGGGGAGGAGCTGGTGGCCTTTCAAAGGGCACCTGTAGCGAGAAGCTCTGTTTAAGGGTGGCTTCGCTGCTGATAATTAGTTGACAGCATGCAGCTGTGATAGTAGCACCTACAAAATAGTATTAGAGCTCAAGTTCAGAGGCTGGCAGGGAGGATAAAGCAAACAACTGTTTTTTTCTCCTCCAATACACAAGTTAGGCAGCAATGAAGGAAAACAACTGGGTGACAGGCACAAAACGAGTGAGTTGTGGGTTGTTTCTCCCCCCCCTCCCCCCCTTTTCTTTCCCTTATGTGTGGCTAACTCCCAGTTTCAAGTATCAGAGTGCAGTTTGTGGTGCAGAGGATGGTATTTTCTTGCCACTATAAAACTTGCAGTGAACTGTTGAACCACAGCAGCACTTCATCCCTGAGCTGCCTGCACCTTGGTGTTACAGCATGAAGTGACCTGGAAAGAGAATGGGTGTTTTATCTTGTTAAATTCACAAAACACTGAGATAGCACTTTAACTCTCAAAAACTACATGAGTGCAAGATCTGATTTTTTTTTTTTTGGTGCTGTGTGAAGCGGTCCTGATGTCTGTTAGCTCACCTGAGGGCAAAGAGGACTTCTTAAGGGGAAAGAGTATGAGCAGGAGACCTTGGAGGTAGTCGTGGGGGCAAAGGTCATGCTGTAAAACACCTGAAGCCACTTAACTGATGATTGTGCTAAATGAAGCACTAACTCCTGGTGAGGCTGGTGCCCAGCTGCTCCAGGAAAACAAGTTGGGTCCCTGCAGCAGGCAGCAGTATTGCAGTTTGGCTTTTTCCCTTCTGAGACCCTCTGCTCCGTCCCACGCTTAGATGTGTTGGAGCGACCCACAGGTAAGTGTGCAGCGCGTGCAGTGGGTTTGGGTGACTTCTCCTCTCCTCCTTGTTCTCTGCTGTTGGATGTTAATTACTTCAGGTGCTTTTTAGAGTGTTGGTGAACTCCTGCCTCAGCAGACTTGCTGTGGCTGCCTTGTGATGGGTTTGCCCGGCTGCCTTTAGCTGTGCTTGTGTCTGCGATAATCGCTTCGTGCCTGAGAGATAATGCAACAGGGTGGCAGTTCTCGTGTTTTGCCTGGAATCAGCTTTTAGACAGAATCTCTTTCTCCTCAGTGGCATCTTCAGTCCAAAAAAAACCCAGCCAGCACTGGAAAGGCTTTTACACAGAAAAGACTTTGGTTTTAAAGCTGTCGTGCAACTGGCAGGAAGAGAAGGGCACCACCAGCCGGGAGAGGAGAAGATAAAAAAGGTTTGGCTCAGTGAGTTGTACCTAGGAGCTTGTTAGAAATCATATGGGGTTGGAAGGGACCTCTGGAGGTCATCTAGTCCAACACCCCTGCTGGAGCGGGTCTACCTAGAGCAGGTTGCACAGGAACTTGTCCAGGCATGTTTTGAATGTCTCCAGAGAAGGAGACTCCACCACCTCTCTGGGCAGCCTGTTCCAGTGCTCCACCACTCCACAGAAAAGAAGTTCCTCCTCATGTTTAGGTGGAACTTCTTATACTCGAGTTTGAGCCTGTTACCTCTTGTCCTGTCCCTGGGCACCACTGAGAAAAGACCAGCCCCGTCCTCCTGACACCCTCCCTTTAAGTATTTGTTTGCATTGATCAGATCCCCCCCTCAGTCTTCTCAAGACTAAAAAGACCCAAGTTCCTCAGCCTTTCCTCATAGGAGAGATGCTCCAGGCCCTTTATCATCTTTGTGGCCCTTTGTTGTCCCCTCTCCAGCAGTTCCCTGTCCTCCTTGAATTGGGGAGCCATTAGAAAATTGTGCTAATTTCCTTCTAACACCCCAAGCAGCGCACTTCATGCTGACACATAGCTTGAAACGGAGGTTAATAGTAGCACGTGGTGTTGGCTTGTATTATTTTTATTAATTGTTTGTATGACAAGGGGCAGCCTGGGCCATCCCTGCTGGGCAGAGGAGGTGGGTAAGGATGACAAGGGACACAGAAGTGCCAAGACGTGACTTGCCCCGAGTCATAACAGCAAGTCACTGGCAGGGCTGGGAATAGGAGTCGGTTCTCATGAAACTCAACAGGAATAATATGTAGGTGATCTCAGTTTGGGCGCTTCATCCCAGTGTAGCATGTGGGTTTATTGGTTTTTGAGGTGTCCACTTTGATCCCCTTTAAAGATTCAGTATCTTTAATCTCGCCGTCTGTGAGTTTAGGAGGAAAGCTGGAAGTGGAACAGGAATGTGACAGTCTCTTGGATGTGTCCTCATCCCGCGGGTTACGGTACAATGGGTGGTGGAAGCAACATATTGCATATCATGGTCACCTCTGTCCTTCAAATGCTATTAACTTCAGCCCGGTTAATCTATATTCCTGTATGTTGAACACAAAGCAGCGCTGGCTGAGGGATTAGGGGAGAATTAAGTATTTGTTCTCTAATCCTGAATGTTTATAAATCAGCGTTAATTACTTTAGGTGCTTTTAGAGAATTTACATGCCGATTTTTGTAATAATTCCATGATCCATCTGGATAATAAAAATACTTCATTGGAAGAGAAGAAGTAAAATCTGTGGCTGTGAAGTGGAAGCCTGCGGATCTTTTGCTTAATGGGGACTAATTGCTGTTATTATGGGTTCTGATAAGTTAAAAATAATAGAGGGGCTAGCCACGTCCCAGCTCGCTGTCTGTACACACGCTGCATAGACTCAGCCAGTGGAGCCCTGGTGCTTCTAGGAGTAAACTTGTTCCTTGGGTGCTTTTAAGGGTGCTCAGGTTTTTTGGGGGTAGCATGCGAGGGTGGATGTTGAGTGGTAAAGCACAGGATGCCAATGGGAAAGGAGGGTCCTGCAGGGTCTGTGGGGCTGCAGGCGCTGTGCTGAGGGATGGGGTGTGTGGGGAAACAAAGACAGGCGTTATCTGCAGAGGATCATCTTTCCACTGATAAGGACAGTGGTCTCAAAGCAAAGAAAAGGGGGTTTGGCTGGAGCAGGAAATCTTCCACTAAGCATTAGCGGGGCTATTGATTGCCCCAGATTCAGCATTTAATCCTTCCTTTAATCATAAATCAATTCTGCTGTGTGTTCAAGTTTTTTAAACTTTTCATCCAAATGCTTCAGACTTCAGAAGAACGGTGGTGTGCCCTGCTCAGGGCTTTGGGCAACTGCAGCCCACTGACACCCTGTCATTCCTGCTGCTTTGGTGCAACCAGAGAAAGGAATATTTGGGGAAAGCACATCTATTGGGGCTTGCTATGTTTGTGTCTTTATCTTGGAAGGAACGAAGAAAGGGACGAAGGAGTCCTTTCTAATTCTTTGTCTCCTTAACGTCCTTAATCAACTTGGGATTTTGCTAGGAAGGCTATTTGTTTTTCTTTTCTTTGATCTGCAATTAGCTTACAGAACAGACAGGCTGACATGGGTTACTCTCCTGCCTCCGAAACGCTCAATCTCCTCTGTGACCTGCTTGCATTTAGTCCCAGAGCTCAGCTTTTGGGCCTGCTGAGAAACAACCAGACTGGAAAATACCGTGAATATGTGTGAATGAACATGGCATGCCGCTGGGTTTCCATGATCTCTCCATGTTTGATGCTGCCCCAGCTTTTCTTGTGAGTGCTGTGTCCAGTTTTGGGCCCCTCGCCAAAAAAAAAAGACATTGAGGTGCTGGAGCGGGTCCTGGTGAGGGGTCTGGAGCACAAGTCTTATGAGGAGATGGTGAGGGAGCTGTGGGTGTTCAGCCTGGAGAAAAGGAGGCTGTGGGGAGACCTTCTCGCTTTCTACAGCTCCCTGAAAGGAGGGTGTAGCCAGGGGGGGTTGGTCTCTTTTCCTAAGGAACAGGTGATGGGACAAGAGGAAACGGGCTCAAGTTGCACCAGGGGAGGTTCAGATTGGATATTAGGAAAAATTTTTACATGGAAAGGGTTATTAAGCATTGGAATGGGCTGCCCAGGGAGGTGGTTGAGGCACCATCCCTGGAGGTATTTAAAAGGTGGGTTGCCATAGTGCTTAGTGACATGACTTAGTGATGGGTGTTACCAGCGTTATGTTGATGGTTGGACAAGATGATCTTAAAGGTCTCTTCCAACTGAGACAATTCTATGATTCTGTGACCACAACCATTAAGCTACATCCATTACAAGTTGTGGGTGAGTGTTACCACCGAGCCCAGGTACCGGTGTGTGCATCCTGCTGGCTCCACAGCTCCCACCACCACAGCACCTCCAGGTTCTTAGGCTGCAGTGTATCAGCCTGCTGGTGGTTGGCTTTTAGGATCCTGCTTCTAATGCATTACTTAGCTAATATTCATTACTCTTTTATGCTGATTAAAATGGAAGGGACTCGGTTGTTGTGCATATATGTCACAGAAGTGCTTTTTAACAGCTAAAGAATAATCTTGACAGAAGAAAAAAACCAAAATGGTCTGAGAGAGAAAAAATTTTGAAAGCTTTGGTGCACTTCCTTGTTCCTAGTTAAATGTATTTTAGCATAGTATTTTGAGGTCTATATTTAAGTGGAACACCATTATACAAAGAAAGAACTGAAACTCAAGGCTTCTGAATTATTTTTTTTTGGAGGTGGGATGCTGTTTGTGGTTGTTTCGTTTTTTTAAATATAGCACAATTTTTCTCTTGAACTCTTGGAGTTGCTCAGTGGGACTGGTGGCCACGTCCCCTTCCCTGGAATCTGCACGCTGCCATTGAAGAGAGGGTGTCTTATCCTGCTGGGAAGGGATGTACAAGCCTTTAGGATGTTGGGGTTGCAGTGATGCTTTTGGGGTGATGCAGCTCTGCCCTATTCCAAGCCCCAAGATCTACAGCAGCACCTTAAACCTTAACACGGCGCTCGGGTGTCTCCCTGCCCGCCAGCTCTCTGTAGCACAAATGCTTTCTGTGATTCATTAGATACCCTAAATCTCATTTGAGGCATCTTTGAAGCCCACTTCTATTTATTAGTTTCTTGTGGAGAGTTTTTATCTGCTCTTTTCCGTGATGGCAAAACGAATCTGCCTATATGCAAAAAAAGGCTAGGGAGGAAGGGAATGCGATGACTGTAGGTATTAAGAAGAGTTGTTTGGTGTTTTGTTTTTAATTGCCATGGTTTTGACAATAGCATCTTACCCACAAGCAGGACAGCTACTGCTGAGTTAGTTGCCCCATTGTAGTAAATCTCCCAAAATTTTACAGTGCTTCTTGCCATTATCTTTGTGTTTATCTATTTGGTGATACAATTTGTCACCTGCTTATAATGTCTTCCTCTAGTCCCCTATACCACAGTAGCAGGCATGTTATCTTACTGAGCAAACATTAGTGTTTCTAATAAAATTATGTTGGAGCATAACACGTCGATGGGAGGAGACTTAGAGATGGGTCGGGGGGACTTTCCCAGGTGACTTATTTAGCTGGTGGTACAGCTGAAATTGGGACTGCTGTCCCAAGGTTACAAAGCAAAATCCTAGCTGATGGACCACATTCCCTCAGAATCAAATACTGCTGTTGCTTTACATCTTCTCTGGCTCAATTTTAAAGACTATTATCATCTCTGTCTTGTATCAGGCTATGGAATAGCCTTTAAATGTCAGTCTTGACATCACTGGACTAGTTCTAGCCTTATTTTCCACTTTTCTGACAATTGTATCTGTATTTGCCATATCACTGTGCCTGGTGTAGGGGACACCTAAACAGGGTACATCCAGGTTGGGGAGTGTTTGGGCACAGGGAGGTTGTTTTGTGGCAGGTTTGGGAGGTGGTTTTTTTTCTGGTTTGTTGGGTTTTTTTTATATCTAGCAAAAACTTTTTTACATACTATGAAGGTGATTCATTAGTATCTAACCCCAAATCAGGGTCAACAGGACTCTTGGTCTTGGCTGTAATGAGTTTGGTACTGTCTAATCCTGAACGTTCCTGCATGCACAGCTCTCCTAAACAGGGTAATTTTAAGAAATGCCAAATCAACCCTAAATATTCTTTTGTAGGTCAAGGCTTTTCGTTCATTAATGTTTTCACCTCTTCCTCCTGAGCTTTCTTGAGTATTACTTTGATATTGGAAGTCTCGCTGGAGGAGACGGTGGGCTCTGAAGGTGGGATATCCCTGACATAAAAATGATGGAAAAAGAAACCGTCTCTAGCAATGGTGATGAATAGTGGAAGGTATAAAAGGCTGAGTTTCAGCTGCTGAATTGAATTGCTCTGCTAGCATGTGGTGCTGCGAGAGAAGCAATGTGATATATGAAAATAAAAACATTGACTATCTGAGCCGCAGGCTTCCCTTCTGAAGCAGAAAACTAAGGGCGCCAAATCCTGTTAAATTTTAATGAGATTTTTAGATACAACTCCTCGCGTGTCACCGTTTGAAAACCCCCACTTGAGACTGATAACAGCGGAGAGCCTGTGAGTTCACACCTGCAGCCCAGCGTGTGGCTTTCCCAGCTGGAACAGTGGCGGCTCTGGAAGGCGCTTCACTTGGGGGTGGTGGGAAGCAGGTCCCTTGGCCAAGCCGTCAGAACTGCCCTGCGGTGGCTTTCGCTGCCTCCGGGCTACGGGAAGGCATTTGGGACCTGTCACCAGGAGAAGAAGGGGACCAGTAGAGCCCCTGTCCTTCCCCACGTGCCTTTTTCCCAGCCCTCTGTTTCCTGGAGACCCTGCAGCAGAGTGGGAAGGAGACATTGAACCCTCCTTGTATCCCAACAGACTAGTGATGCTTTGGGGTTTTTTACTTCTGTAATTAGAGCGTGGCCAATAGGTGGTATTTCAGGTTTTGTTCTCCTCCACGGGAGGTGGAGTGGTGTGATCATACCTTCTTTTCCTTTTTGGGCTTGTTTTCTTAACAGGGTACTATTTTTGCAGCAGGGCCGCCTCTTTTCCTGGTGGTTGCAAGAACTGAAGTGTTCTTCCAGTCTTCGGGTGTAGAAGGTAGCATGATAAGAATGACATCATCATTCAAGTGGATGAGATTTGTGAAAACACCTCTATTTTTAATAAGTTTCGCAAACGAGCTTTCGTGAGGGCTGAGAGGAAGGAGAAGGGGGATAAGGCGGCCGAACTATATCAAAACATCACTTTAAAGGCTTTAAAGTACCAATACTTATTAATTCCTTTGGCATGTATTAGAATAATATTAATCCTGATGAACAGAAATGGTATTAGTGCAGATGTCATAAGTACTTCTACAGGCATTCGGCTGTAATTTAGCATCAATTAACTAGACCATTATTTAAAAGTGTTATTTTAATACATTAAATTTCCCAAGTCTGTCCTCAGGCAGTTGCTAGAGCCGCTGGTAGCTTCTCTTATCACTCTCCATTTTTCTTTCTGGCTGTCATTCCTGTTCTCCTTCACTCGGCAGCGGGTGCTTGTCACAGGACTCCTCAAGGGTGGCTGGTCTCACGTTCTGCTTAACCTAATTTAGCTGCAGGAAGCTGCTGCAAGGGATGCTCCCGCCTGCCTCTCTCCGCATCCCCTCCCTGGGTTCTTTTTCCACCCTCGTAGGACATCTTAACATTTCCAGAGGTAGGATTTTGAATATTTTGAGAGTCACTTTTTGGTCATTTTAGTGACCTCGAGCCTCCTCTGGGCCACGTAGCCACTGCCCGGTGCAGCACCGTGCTGCAGGTCGTGTAGCCGGTGGCCAGAAAGGTGGTGTTTGTTCCTGTCCCCGCTCGGAGCGGCGTGGAGATGCTCACCCCAGGGCTGGAGGCTCTGCAGCCCTGCCCGTGCTCTGCCCTGAGGGGCTGCCTGGCCTTGCCTGTCACCCTGTGGTGACAAAACAAGAGCTGGCAGGGGACCGCCTGCGCCTCCCGCTGCAGAACAGGCAGGGTGATCGCTCATCTTATCTCCCTGTTTGCAGGGAATACCCTAAAAACAGCTTTTGCCTGCAGAGATGGGCTCTTGGGATGTAGGTGGAAAATGCCCCGTACGGCAGAGCCCTCACCCAGCTTGTTCTGGGTTTCTATACATTTCTATAGTACAAACTACTAAGAAGAATCTGATAATGGAGAGGGGAACAACCTTTTTCCCCATATGAAGTACAAGAGCTACTCTGCGGTCAGTCGCTGCTGCGGAGAGCTCTGCTGGATTGCACGCAGGAGTCTGGGCTGTGTTAGGAGGCATTTTTTTTTCATCTCAAGAAAAATTAGCTGCTGCCTTGCTCCTTCCCCCTGCCTGGTAATGGACGCCGTGGCTGGTGGGCAGGGGAGTGGGGGGCCGAGGAGCCCTGCGGCCACCCGCACTGCTGCTGGGATGCCTTCTCCTGGGGCTGGGGCCACCTCCCAAGGAGCCCCATGAACCCGCTCCCGCTGCCCCCCGGCAGCTCCCACCTGCTGAGCCCCGTTTCAGCTCACAGGCAGCGTGTCCAGAGCGGGCAAAGCTGCCATTTGGAAAAAGTGCTGTTAACAAATGCTTCCTTTAACCTCTGCCTCCAGTTTGCTGTTCCCGTTGGATCCCTCTGGAAGGCGTATCTGTGTGTCCTCTGCCAGTGACCTGAAGGGTCCACATTAATGCCCGTGGACAGACCTCTGTCTGTCTGTCTCCCTTCTCTGTAGGAGTGTTTCTACTTGCATTACATGGAGACATGTATTTTGGACTTGAGAGTTTTATTGTATCTTTTCTCCCAGTTTTACTGGTTTCTGCAATCTCCTGTGCTCCGAGCACTCCAGCCAGAGTCCATAGGCAGGGCTAGGCTGGTTGGGGGGTTATCCCTCCTGTGAAAACCAGCTGATATGACAATATAGCTCCTAACCCTTTCTTGGGATATAAAGTGTGAGCTCCTCTTATGCTTCAGCCAACACCCTCAGTGTTACTACGGTTAACTTCTGTAAGCAGTTTTTCTGCAGACCAACAGAGGCTTGAGTTTTAGCAGACTGTGCCAAGTTGGCAAATTCAAGTTTGCAAAACATGTAGCGATCACTTCCAAAACCTCCTGGTTTCAATAGAACCATCAAAATTACTGAATTAAGATACGTCCTGTGCTGCAGTATATTTTATCTGTTGTATTAGATCCTTTTGTGAGACTGGTGGGGGTGCGAGCAAACACCAGCAGAACTCTGAAGTCGCTTTAGAGGGTGGGAATGCCCATTTACTAACGGGAGAACGTTTTTCACTGAGCATCTACACGATCTTACTCTTCTCACAGAAGAGCAATGAAACAAATTTGTAGATGAAAATTTATAACTCCACTAAATCTCAGACTTTTACTTGCAGTA
>JAOQGH010000051.1:23897746-23909376 GCA_025769975.1 Gallinago jamesoni
GGTGGGAGGTGTCCCTGCCCAGGGCAGGGGGGTTGGAACTGGATGATCTTTAAGGTCCCTTCCAACTCTAACCATTCAGTGATTCTAAAGCCAGCCCTCATTGTGAATTCATTGTGCAGGTTTGTCAGGGAAAGGTCCCCTCCTCTGGGGGAGGGAAGAGAGAGAAAATGGGGTTTTGTGCTCCCTTGTTGAGTGGCTGAATGCAGCCTGATGACAGGAGAAGGGTCCCAGCTGCCCGTGGTCAGCCTCCAGCAGCCCAGCACATGGGGTGCAAGGGCTTTGTGAGCCTCCCACCCTTGCCCTCAGACAAACCCTGATGTGCCAGCGCTTGGGGAGACCTATTAGCACTCCACCAGCTCTGCTGTGATTTATAAGCTGGTTTGTGGGTGCAAAATTGCAGATGGCTGCTTGTTATAACCACCCCAGAGATGGCAAAGGGTTTTCTGGAGTAGCCTTGGGCTGCAGCATGGAATGGGGAAGCCTCGAAGTGCTTTGGAGGTGAGGATGAGCGTGTGGCAGGTGGGCATCCTGCCCCGGTGGGCTGCTCCTGCTGGGACCTCGCTGGCCCAGGCAGGCCGGCCTCTTCCCTCCCAAGGGGCCGGCTGCGTCCCAGAAGACAAACTGTCTGCCCTGCCAAATCAAAAGGAACAGGCAGAATTTGTACCTGCAGGGTTTGGGTGTTGGGTTGGGTTTTCATCCCCCCCTACCCCCTCCCATGCAACAAATCATGCCCTGAAGTAGCGAGGTTCTGCGCCTGCTGGGCTAAAATTACCTTGTGATCTTAATGGCTTGAAGTTTTAAAAATTAAATTCCGGCAGCAATTGATGTGGCAGATGTAGTTTCTTCAAATAAGGGAGAGATGATGAAAAGTAAAGAAGGATGAATAGATTATTGTTTTTATTAAAAGTATTGTGGAGGAAGAAATTCTTCTCATGAACAGGCTTTCTTGTCTTATTCCCATCCTCTCAGTAAATCACTGCCACGCTGTCAGTTAATGCTGTTTGGGGATCTTGCTCAGGAATGTTTCAGATTGGGAGAAAGGGAGAGTTCGTTTTGTTGTATGAATTTCTGCGATCACCGCCGTAAGGGTTACTGTAGCTTAGAGAAAGTAAAATATTTACCATCTGATTCACATAATAGGTAAGATAAAGATTGAATGCTGAGGTGGGGAGAAGAGCCCGGGGGCACGAGGCACTCCTACCAATGCCAGCCGGGATTAATGAACGGCTCTCTCTCGCTCCTACTCACTCTGCTTTGCTTTGTACTTGAAAGTCTTTGCTGCAACAACTTCAGACTATAATTAGATTGACTGGAAAACTGAATTATCTGCAAAGAACTGCTCGGATCACGAATGAGGTGCATGAGCTTTATTTGTCCACTTTAAAGCGCGTGTCACCTTCAACAAGCAGTAAAATAATTCCAGCGTTTAATAAAATAAAAGAAAGACGTGTCTTGGGAAGTTGGATATGAAGACACAGCGGTTTTAGTCTAGAGAAAGATGGAGTGTTGTGGCTTCTTCAGCATGACAGATGGAAAGAACAGTGTTGGTAAGAGTTTTTGACGGGCAGCACGGTCCCAAGGATAGCGTTTCCCTACCTGAAGCTGCAGCACTTAATACAGGGAGGAATAGATCTCATTGAATTTTGTTCTTTGAACCTAATTAAGCAACAGAAAACCCACTTTCTAGGCTTGTAAGAACAGCGGTTGTGATGATCATCCGGGTTTCTTTTTAACGTGCCTATTTTTTCATCTCGCCCTGGCGTTTGAAGCAATGCTCGTAGTTTTAGTGAAGTGTCTGATAAAGCTGTTGGACAAACGCGTGGGGCCTGAGCATCCTTGTCCCTGGCAGTGTCATTAAAGGCATCTGATGTTGCTCAGCAGCTCGGGAAGATTGAACTGTAACGCCAGTGCTCTGCAAACTTTGCAGATGCCTCCAGACACCGTACTGTAGCCCTGAACTCCCACGGGCTCTGGGGAAAAGAATTGAATTTGAGGTAACCAAACTAAATGTCCAGAGCAGTCCATCTTGCAAAACCACACTCCCCCAGGGAAGCTTTGCCTACAAGTAATGCAATTTGCGTTTGAAATGAGCTTGAGCTGGCTACAGAGCTGTAGTCCACCCTGGCTTTTCTCTGACAGCAAACAGGAGGGGGACCCCCAACCTTTTAAGCCCACGCTGAGAGTTCCCCTTCCCCTCTGCCAGCAACTGGTAGGGATGCGTGAGAATTGATTTACTGGGGAAAAAAAAAAAAAACCAAAACCACCTTATGGGGTAAGTTTTCCAAGGGCAAACTGAAAAATAAGTTTGATGAGTTGTTTTCCTGGGTGGTGGGGTAAGCTGGAGGCAGGTCTTGGTGCTGATCTTCTGCAGTGTCCCTCTGTCCCAGCCAGCCCCGCTGGGGACCTGGGCTAAGCTCTCGGACGAGATCTGGCAAATAAGGGCAGGAATTTTACTACTGAATAAAATGTGAAGTCTATAAATTTAACGGGGCTTGCATTTTGAATTGCAGTGGAATAAATTTCCCTCTTAAAAGGAGAAATTGTCTCACTTCTGACTTTCTCCAGTGTTTTACAAGGTTATGAGGGAAACTTCTGAGCATGTTTTGGCACAGTTCGCATTCTGTGGTCTGTATTCAGAAGATCTTTTTTAATTTCCCTCTACAGTTAGCTTTCTCTTGGGGCATCTCCCCTGGCTACTTTTTTTTTGTGTTAAGCCACTAGGAAGTTGGCAGCATCCTTAAACCTTCAAATGCATTTGTAGCAAAGGCTCTTGTTGGGACAGACGAGTGTGATCAGACACAAAACTGAGTTTGACTGACTTCTCCCCTTGAGATCCACTTACCTTCAGTTTAAATGAGACAAGGTGTCCTCCAAGGAAGCCTTTGAAGAGTGTCTCTTGCATGTTCAGATGAAGTACCTGCAGGAGGAAGAATTAGTTTGGTGGCTGGAAGCCTAAGGTTAGCAGACATATCGTATGTCACTGTGATTTTTTTTTTAAAATGAGGGTGGAATGCAGGATCAAAACTTCCTTCTGTGCTTCAGCCTTTTGAAGTTAATGCGTTTCTTTGGCTGCCATCACAAGTGCCCTTTTAACGAACTAACCAGTGGCCATACGGGCACCCACGTGCTGCCCAGCCAAAGGCAGCGTGAGCACTGGGTCAAGGCTGAGCTTCACGCAACCTGAATTACTGTATGGAAGGTGAAAAGGATGAAGTGTCTTTTAGCCCAGTAAACTCTGGTTGTTCCTGTCCTCCGAGGAGGAGTGGGGTCTGTAAGTAGGGGCCTGCCATCGCTAGAGCCTCCCCAGCATGCCGTCATGAATAGTCCCATTCACATCTGGCCTCTCCTGGACTCGGTGTTTCCTATTCTCTTCCAGTCTGAGTTCAAATATCAGAGGTCAGCATGAGTTCACGTTACTGTTTTACCACAGCAGTGTTACACAGTTATTGGAAAATAATAAGAAATACAGGGGAATAAGGTTCTTCTTAATACCTGGTTTCCTTCAAGGAGGCATCAGTTGTTCTCGGAACGTCTCTGGTGAATCTACTGTAATGGTCTTGGTCATATCCTCTTACACAGCTTCATAAATCTTCCAGTCACCATGCTTGCTAAGCTTTCCCACAATGTTAGCTTTTAGAATTTGCTTGATTCTCATTTATTTATTTATTTTTATTTTTTTCCCATCTTGTTTGCGCTGTCCCTCTTCTCTGCGGTAAAGCAGAAAGTGAAGTTCTCGTACAGCTCTGGTAATAAATATTTATTCTCTTATGAACTGCAGCAAAGTTGAAGGAATTAAAATAAATGTGGCGAGCAAACACCTGTTTTCTCAGGAGGCAGTAGTAATGTACTGCTCCTTCCTGTAAGTATAGTGCCTATGGAAATACTGGATTATTATGCCTATTTAATGTGCTTAGCATTAGAGGCTGAAGGAGGGGGCTGAGCCCAATATCAACAAAAATCTGCTTCATGTAAAGACACCCCATTCCCCACCCAGCTGTGGTAGGAAACCTCAGTCCCCTGCTCGAACACGAGTGTCATTGTGTGGCTCCTCCTGAGAGCACAAACAGGGGTAGGTGCCCAGAGGTGGAGAAGGGCTACGCTCGAGGTGTAAAGTCCTTGTAGAGGAACGAGCTGAATGTTCCACCTTGGAACGCCACCCAGCACTGTGGGACCTGACCCGTGGCTGGGGTTTCCGAACAGAAATTAGTCACTTCAAAGCCTTTCTCATAAACGTCTGAAATCACATAGGAGACTTGATGAAAACAGAAAGGAATAAAAGTCAGTGGTGGTGGGGGAAATGGCAAAAAACGAGAACTGAAAGAGAGCCTGTGCTGGAAGAGAAATGAGACCAAAATAGAGAGAACAAGAGCAGATCAAGAAGGACTAAAAAGGTGGGTAAAAGAGAGAAGTAGGAAAGAGTTAAAAAACGTGACCAGGAAAGTGTAAATCTATAGAAAGAAAGGCAGTGCGATGGGCAGAGACCTTAGTGCCAGGTGTGTGGTGTGTGCTGTACAAATAACGTCTATAATGGGGTCCCCTAATGGGCAAATCGTGGTTTCCTGCCATGGTTTCCTACTCAGCAGGTAGCGTGGGGTGTTGGGGCAGAGCAGTCGATGCTGGGGTCCGCGTGTCCCCACTGTGTGCCTTTTGAGGGCTCGTGCCACAGGCTGTCCCTGGTGTGCTCCGGTGCACGTCTCACCGTTCCGTTTCAGCCGAAAGGAACCCAGTTCCTGTGGTGTGTGGCTGCCGTAACCTCCTGAGCCTGACCACGGTGGCTGGGGTGGTGGGGAGATGGTCTCAGAAGCATCCTTGTCTACAAAGTGCAGCTTTAGCGTAGTCACGCGCTGAAATACCTGTCAGAGAGATGTTGTTCTCCCTAAATCGTTTGGATACAGCAGTTGGGATTGAGTCTGTGGGATTTCTTTCCCTTTGCATACATCAATAAAGGCTGAGGGGAGACCTTATTTATGTTTATAAGTATCTAAAGGGTGGGTTGAAGGATGTTGGAGCTGGACTCTTTTCAGTGGTTGCCAGCGATAGGACAAGGGGCAACGGGCTCAAGCTGGAACATGGGAAGTTCCATTCAAATATGAGGAAAAACTTCTTCAGGGTGAGTGAGGGTGATGGAGCCCTGGAACAGGCTGCCCAGGGAGGTTGTGGAGTCCCCTTCTCTGGAGATCTTCAAGCCCCGCCTGGATGCCGTCCTGAGTGATGTGCTCTGGGCAGCCCTGCTTAGCAGGGGAGTTGGACTGGATGATCTCCAGAGGTCCCTTCCAACTCTGACGATTCTGTGATTCCGTGAAATGTGGGACAGACCCAGCGCCCCCAGTGTGCTGAGTTGTCATACTGAAGCCACTGCATTTATGCAGGATAGGTGTTTTTTTTCCAATGCAGCATCAAGGACCTTCTTTAGGAAGAGGTAAGTTTAGGGACAGTGCTGACCACTGAGCATCAGATAGGTCTGAATAATGTGTAGTGGAAATGGCGTCCAAGCTTCTCCATAGCCCAGTGGGAGGTTCAAGTGGGGATCAGAACCTCTCCTCCCCTGTTAGATCCGAAATACCAAGTCCAAAATTTAGCTCTCGTCAGTGTGGTGGATGCTTAGCCGTTGAGTATGTGCATGCACTACTGAAGGCTGCAGGAGTTCCTTGCTCTTCAAAGGTCAGTCTCTGCGTCGTTCAAACCCAACAAAACCAGAAGTAAAAAAAGAATCAACCTTTGATTAATACCAGCTTAGTCAGGAGGGGGAAAGCTGGCCTGAAAGTGGTATCTAGGTCTTTGGAAAAGTAATTAATATTTGTCATGTGGCAGCATATAAAGGTCCCAGGCACTTATGCCTTATAAAAATTTGTTTTCCACGTAAAGGGTGTTGGGGCTATTTCTAGAGCTCCTGGTGCCAATAGTTTGGGAATGGCTTTGTGTACAGCTATCCTCAGACAGCTCCAGAGCGTTCCCCACTCCCCCACTCTTCAATTTGACATAAGCTTATCTTAGGAAATTAATGTTTGAAAACAAACCAACAAACAACAGGGTCGTGTAAAAATTCTCTGGAGTGAAGGTTTGTTTTTATTTCTGTGGGTGTGGAGCCGGGGATCAGAGGCAATAATATTTCCTATTATTTAAAATTCTTTATTTTGAGAATTGCCCTGGTTCAACTTGGTCACTAGTCCTTAAGGATCACTGGTGTTATTTTTATAGGGGGTTTTTTTGCATAATATGAACAAGAAGCTAAGGGCCAGTATCATGTGTTAGGTTTGTCCTGGACTCTGCCAAATTAATTTCCTGTCCTGGTCATGACTTTTTTTTTTTTTTTTTGAAGCTTATTGCAAGTCAGGTCACGCAGTCCTGTCTCATTTCTTTCTGATGGGCCTGAATAAATCTCTCCCAGACGGAGAGGTGCAATGCCTGCGCCCAGCTCACTCGTCACCTCTGCCTGGCTGGCTCTGTAATCGTGGGGACAGCAGGTCACCAGGGAACCCGGGATGTTTGCTGCCTGGGTTCCCAGTGTCTCCATGGGTAAGAGTCAGGGTTTAAAACTGCCCTCTGGAGCTTCATGTCCCATTTCCTCCCAAAGTGCCCTTCTCTCGGGTCCATTACCCTCTCCAGCGTTGGAGGTGTTTACTTACCCAGCGGTTTGGATCGGATTGGGCTGTTTATGCCAAGTAGAGAGGGGCCACGTGTGTGTATGTAGGAAAAGCACCTCTGAACTACTGATTTGCACTTCTGTGAGCCCCGCTCTTCTCCTACAAACGCTCTCCTGTGTTTGTGGAACGGCACGGGGAACCAGGGGCATCTCCAAGCCAGGAGGTGTGGAGCAGTGGGAAAGCCACCTCACCTTGTGCTAATTGGCCTTCACAGTGAGCGACTTTATGGAGGGGTCAGGGAGCAAACGGGCAAGGGGATTACATATTTAACAGGCATCCGAGACAAGGAAGACATAGTACGACCTGTAGGCCTGATTGATTTGGAGGGAGACTGTGCTGTCTTTGCAGCTCCTCTCCAGCCCAGCTCTAGCTGGCTATCCATTAGCCGTACTTTGGGGACACTAGTGTTTTCTAGCACATCTCAGCACTACGTTGCCCTGACGCTCAGTCTAAATTTACTTCTGCCGGTTGTTTTCATCGTATTTTGCTTCCTTATAAGACCTGTTATTCCTTCAGAGCCATTCTTGCCTCTCCTGGTGAGCCAGCCCAGTTTCCATCCGGGACGTGCTGTAACCAACAGCTCAAGAAGATCTCGCACCAGGCTGTCGCCTGGGTTTTATCGATGGCTATTTCGGCACTGCTTTGGTGGGTTTGTGGCCCCAGGGCTGGAAACCTAGCCAAGAGGCTGCTCCCGTGAGGTGACATTACGGGCACAAGGTGCCTCCCCGAGCAGGGATGAGGTAGTGAAGCTATTCCTGCTTTTGCTGCATTGCCTCCCTTAATAAATAGTGTAGGGGGGCAGTTTGGTGACACTTATTTTGTATTGTGTTGTATGATTAACTGCAAAATGCTCTGCTGGCCTCTGCCCCCCGTTTATATAGAGCAAAGCACACTGCTAAGAGCACTCCTTGGTTATAATAGTTGTGAAAATGAGTGTGTGAGGGAGCGCTACACCCCCTAACTGCTAGCTTTTAGGTACCACCATCTTTTTCTCATCAGCCTCACCGGCAGACGCAGCTTTAGCCAAAGCCTTCCTGCCTGGACAGCTCTCTGCTGCATCCCTGAGAGGGGGAATGTTCTTCAGCCATCGGCACAATCCCGCTGTCGTGCTGAGGAGCAGCAAGGCTGAAACTCCAGCAACTCTACTTAGTTCCTGGCAAAAAATGCATCCAAGGGGAGGGAGGTCTTTTTTATGGGTGGACAAATATCTACACGCTCTAAATACCAATGCAAGGTACTCTCTTCCCCAGCTCAAAGCCACCCCGTTCTGGTCTGACATAAAAGAAGTAGTTCATTCCATGGCTTGAATATAAAAGTGCTGCTTGCATTCGAGAGCTACGGTCTCTGGTTTGAATCAGAACCAGACCAAGGTTTCCGCAGCGTAGTGGCGGTTCATCTGCATCCAGTATGTGCTCTGAATTATTGACCCTGCTCCGGTTTCTAGGGGACAGCCTTCCACATCACAGCAGTACCCAGCTGGCGGTGCTACTGGTAGCCTCAGATGGGAAGCCAGGGAGTGGATGAACCCGGAGTCTCGGAGGCTTCCGGGCATCAGAAGTGGTCCCTTTGGATCAAGGTTAAAGCGAAAACGGTGTGTGGAGAATTTTGATTTGATGCAGCCTATGATGTACGTCTCCTAGGTATGGGTAACTTTGCAGTTAATGTGCTGCCAGTGCAGATTTAAGGGGAAGATATTTTTAAAAGCGGTGCCTAACATGTCAAATTTCACTATTCAAAACCCTTTATTGTATTCCTAATATCATTCATCTCCCCTGCACTTTTCTCCAGCAGAGCTCACGCCAGCCTTCGGTAACCCGAGTCAAGTTCTCCTCTCTCCTCCCTTCCCCTGCCCCAGCCCCGGTTAGGGGAGATGGTGTTTTATGTGTGTCCCCCCCCTTTGGCAGGACATTGGTGGCTCCGTGGCAGGCTCAGGAATGCCAGCTCCTTCCAGGCGAGAGGCTGCTGAAGTTAAATTTATCAGTCTCTCGGTGGTGGAGCGTTTTGCAGTCAAAACCTGTTGTTTGTGTTGTTTTGACTTTTCCTGCTGTAAATCCCTCCGTGGTTCGCGTTTCTGTGCCGTGTAGCCAGCCTTGGTTTCCAAGGAAGAGCAGCCACTTCCATTTTGGTTTTCCATTGTCAGTGAAACTATTCCAGACCCCTGATAGAGAAGTCTCAACCCTTTGTTCATCCTTCTCTTTTTTTTTTAATTTTTTTTTTTTTTTTAGGCAAATCTTTAAGAAACAGGCAGGCACCCACACACATGCACAGAGTTAGGTTTCAAGTCCTGACAGGAAATGTGTAATCTTCTTGAAGATTAAAGTGCCAAGTGCTGCTCTTAAGATTGGGAACCTGACACGGATGTGATTATGAATTAGAGATTGCTTTGTGGTATCAGCGGGGAAGAAAAATGAATGTGAAAATAGAAGGGTACAGACTTGTTGAGTTCCGCAACCGTCTTCAAACAGATAGAGGAAGCCTGGAGGTAGGTCTTGGATCTTAGGGGATGTGCGGAACTAAAGCCAGGAGTCTTATAAGAGCACATTTTTTTTCACTTTTGCTAAGATTTTGCGATAGGAGAAAAATACCAATTTTGGATAAAACGTTGCAGAGCAGATGTCTGAACACGTGTCCTCAACGCTGAAGGTTAAAGTTGTACTAAGGAAGTTTTCGAAGAGAAATTCCTTGCTGTTGCAGCTTGGTGGGGAAAAATTAAGCTCCCCTCCTCCCGGAGCAGGGGTAGCAGAGAAGATACCCGCATCCCACTCCAGGCAGATCCGCTGCTTGGCGAGGAGCAGAGTGCAGCGCCTGCCAGATTATCCCAAATTCACTCCCGCTGCCAGAAGAAGTTAAAAATAAACCTTGTCAAAAAGCACTCCAGCAGACAAAAAGGTTTGTACCTGGCTTATAAAACTGGAGAGACGGGGGATTGAGGTGCTCTCCCTGGTGACAGCTCTGCTCATCACTCCTGGATGCTGATCCCCGCTGCTGGACTCTTGCCCGGCTGCCGGTGCAGCTGGAGCTCATGTTCTGCCACGGAGCGTGGCTTTCCAGGGCCAGCAGCTCCCCGAGCTTTCTGGAGCTGTTACTTAACTTATAGCTGAGTTCAAACGTAACTAACCTAAAAATCTAACCTAGATCCTAACTTAAAACTTAAGTTTATAAAGTTTGCAAATGTCTTAAAAGTAACCTCTTGAACTTCTCTCCTTTCCTGTTACTGAGGATAGTGGTAAAATGTGCTGTGATCTCCATTTCAGAAAAGATGAAGTGGTCGTAGGCTTTGCTGAGACTAAAGCTGACTTTGGTCTGCGGAGCGATTTCTGTTCTGTTTCTGGTGTAGCTCGGCCATGAGAGCTGGATTTCCTCGCTGGGCGAATGGGCCACCAGCGCTCCTCTGACAAACATCCCCTTTCCCAGGCTGCCCTGAAGCATGTGACATAGTTCAAGAATTTCACAGCATCGCGGAATTGTTGGGGTTGGAAGGAATCCCTGGAGGTCATCTTGTCCAGCCCCACTGCTCAAGCCTAGAGCAGGCTGCCCAGGACCATATACAGATGGCTTTTGAGTATCTCCAAGGTTGGAGACTCTACAACCTTTCTGGTCACTCTCACATTAAAAAAAAGTGATTCCTCATGTTCAGACAGTGCCTCCTGTGTCCTGGCTTGTGCCCATTGCCTCTTGTCCTGTCCCTGGGTGCCACTGGAAAGGCTTTGTCGCCTTTGCACCCTCTCCTCAGGCATTTGGACGTGTTGATGGGATCCCCCCAAGCCTTTTCTCCTCTAAGCAGCGATCAGCATGAGGCTGACCACATCCTCACCTAAGTGGGCTTGGACGTGCTTGACCTTAGTGATACCTTGATGAACCGGCCCCAAACCTGACGTGATGCTTAATTCTGTTGTGTGGGAGAAGGGGCAGGAAAAAAAAAAGGGGGTGGGTGGGGTGGGAGAAAAAGTCTCTTTGTTTTTAGCATGGATTCGGGTCTGGTGCAGGAAGGCTGGGTCTGAGAGGAGCCGTGCGAGCGGCGGTGCTCCACCGGAGGATTTGCCACCCTTATGGTCAGCTGTGGGGCTCTGGGTTTGGGGGCTTTCTCTTAACCGAGAGGGATTTTTGGTTGGCAGAAGCCGTTTGCTGCTGGTCCACTTGGTCTCCTCGCCCCTGGTTGATGCGGGAGCCTGCCCGCCCCCTCTGCCTGTGAGCAGGCACCCAGGGGGTGCACGCTGACCCTCCGCACCCCGACTTGTCACCGCCTCTGGCGTTCTACCTGGTGACACAGGCGCCGTACGGGCCTTACCTTGATGGGGTTCCCTTCCTCTGAAGGGCTGTCAGGCCATTCTGTATACGAAGGGTGACACGTGCTCTTCCCCTCAGCCGCTGGATGAAGGGGTTCCATCAGAAGCAAGGGCTGGTCCTGGTTGCCCTGTGGTGCTGTGGCCAGGGAGGGGACACTGCCACCTCCCAGTGTGGGTAGAGCAAAGCTCTTCTGTTCCGCCGCGCCCCCCCCCCCCCCCCCATAAGGGACTGGTGGGAAAGACATTTTGTCACACAATCAGGCATAATCCTATAAGTGGTGTTTTGTTATGAGTCCTTCTGATTACCAGGCTCCCCAAAGAGGTCTGTATGGATTATATGTGGAACAGGGAGACATCTCCACAGTCTCTAGTGTGCTCTTACATGGAGGGGTGCCTGGTCCTGCCCGTGTTAAGGAGGTGAGAGCGGATAAACAGTCTGTGGGTGCCGTGTGAGGGTCTTAGAGAGCTGGGGTTGTTCAGCCTGGAGAAGAGAAGGCTCCGGGGAGACTTTATAACAGCCCATCAATATCTGAAGGGAGCTACAGGAGAGCCGGAGAGGGACTGTTTACGAGGAAGTGTAGCGACAGGACAAGGGGCAATGGTTTTAAATTGGAAGAGGGAAAATTTAGATTAGACACCAGAAAGAAATTCTTTACAGTGAGGGTGGTGAGGCACTGGAACAGGTTGCCCAGGGAAGTCG
>JAOQGH010000051.1:23919102-23937018 GCA_025769975.1 Gallinago jamesoni
CATTCCCCCCCCCCCCCCCCCCCCTTTTATGGGCTTTTACTTGTGAGTGCTAGATCTGATCCCTTGCTCCGTGGCTGTACTCACTCGGCATATAAATTAGGATTTATAACAGAGTTTAACTCTTCCAAATGATTGCGGGGTCAGAGGTGACTGCTCCTTTATGGGATGGTCTCAAGCACGGAATGTTGTGATGTTTTAGTCCTGGTAGGAGAGTTTATGATATGAGCTTCCTGTGGTAACACAGCTTTTTAGGAGGAAAAGAATTCTATGCGTCCTGGCAGCTTTAAGCAAGAAAAAGGGCTTTCCTGAGCAATATGTACATGGCTGGCTTAAATCTTCGGTACCCCAAGGAGGGCTGTCAAATTTGTGACATTTGGAGGGGGGCTGGTCCTGGGAATGATATGTGTGTCCTATGGAGAGCATTGTCCATGCGGAGTGACCAGCCGGTTTGCTCTTCAGAGGCACTGGAGCAATCTTAGCAATGGGAACTGCAAGAAGTTGGAGAAAAACTTATTTCTTCTTTATTTATCAAGGTAGCCTGGTAGTATTCGAGGCATAAAGGCTGCGTGAAGGAGTGGGGTATAGCTGAGTCTCACCCTCTGGTGCACAGATCTGGGGGTTCATCAGAGGGGTTCCCTGCGCTGGAATTCCTCCAATATAGAAAAAAAATAGGTTGTTTCTGCAGGACTAAAGTGTGTGGGACAAGGGATTAAAGGTAGGGCTCAGGGTATGGGATCCTTATGTTTCCTGGCATCTTTGTGCAAGCCAGGAGAGCGAGTGAACGCTCCCACGGGAGAGCGTGGAGCGCTCTTTTTCTCCAACTTTCCTGTTTTTCTGATGTGAAGTGTTTGAGGGGGCGGGAGAGATCTTTGTTACGCTTCTGAAGCCAACTTGGGTCACAATCCGCGTGTGAAGAAAACGTGTGCACTTTCTCACTTGCCCATGTGTGATTGCTCGTTGTTACCTGGTGTGCAGTTCTTTAGGTAGGGAGCCTCCAGAGAGGTTTCTTGAGGTAGCAGGAGGTCCTGGCCAGAACGAGGGGACGGGGAGCGAATTCACTCTTAACACAGACTGGAGAAACCGTGCTACTGCGGTGGTGATGAACGCAGAGCCTCTTGCCATTCAGAGCTGGGGTTTCCAAAGCAGTTAGAGGTGTAAGTTATGTGCCTCAGGGCACCTGACTCCTTCCAGCACTGCTGTAGAGCCAAGCAACCATCTCCACGCGGTACGTCAACTATGAGATGCTTTGGGCATGTTTCAGTCCCATCCTTCTGCCCTGGACGCCTTTCCGTTTCCTTGGACTTCCTCATCCCTCTGTCGTGTCCTTGTGCTCTTGTTCCTCTTCCGCTCTTCGGTTCTTGTTCCTCATCATCTCTGTCGGTTTGTTCCGTTTCATTTGTGGCCCTTTAAAGTGGGAGGAATTGGAACAGTTCTTGTCCCGGTGGTGGGCTTCAAACCACGCTTCTGATGGAAACCTTGGAGTAGGAGTGTTCAAAGGGGACTTTCAGGGCTGTAGTGCCCACTTGCCATTGCCAGGAGGAGGGTTGAGGCATCTGAATCGCTTTTTTGATGCTGAAATCACAGCAGAACAGCGCGTGGCTTATGTCCTGAAATGAAAAGAAATTCTTGGTGATAACTTATCCAAAAAGATGTTACGAGAGCTTTCTCCAGAATGGAGTGGTACCGGCAAGAGTTTTGCAGAGCATTTTTTCCTTCTGTGTCTTGAAAGATGAATGTTTCACTGGCTGGATAAGGGGCTGTGGTCACCCCAGCAGCAGGTCCCAGGGCCCTGGGCTGTGGAAGGGGTTCAGGTCAGTGCCAGCAGATTCCCCCAAATGATCCCATCCAGGGCACATGCCAAGCCCAGAGGTAGTCGTGTTTAAAAGCTGTAAGAGAGGAAAGAAATGCCATGCAGCTTGGTGCACGCTTATTTCGTAAAGCTGTTTTGTGATTTTTATTATTTTATTTAATTTTTTTTTTTGACCAGGGACAAGGAAATTGATACAAGGGAGCTAGAGGTGGCCTCTGCAGAGGGTTTATCATCAGAACTTAAGTGACGAGTCCTGCTTCTGTCTTCATAACTCTTCGGTTCAATTTGCCATCCTTGTGGTTTCTCTCAGCTTTTGTTTAAGAACTCAGGAGCATGTGAATGTTTATGTAGCCAAGCATAGAGAGGTTTTAAAAATGACTTGCACGGAGAAAATCCCTTAAATATCAGGAGCAGCAAACCCCACAAGGATGATTGGGTTTTTTTATGATTAATGTGGCTTATTTGGGTCAATGAAGAATGTCTGCTTTTATTCAGAGGTACTGTGACTGGGGCATAAAAAAACATCGCAAGGGCTGTTAAGGGATTTTTAAGTTCCTTATGATATGTGAGGAACACCCAGGAGGCTCTCAGAACTTTTTTTTATTATTCTAAAGTTGTTTTATATTGTGCTTGGTCTTTATATGGAACACCAGAACTGTCAATGCTTCAAGCTCTAATTAAGTCGAAGGCAGGTACTGGGCTCAGCCGAGGGAAATAGTACTTTACAGGTGGTCACATTAAATGATCCAGTGGCCCCCTTCTGGTCATAAAAATGTAGGATTTTTTTCCCATTATCCTCCAATGTAAAATATGCAGTGAGCTCTTTGTTAGCCTTTAAATCAAGCTACAGAAGGTGCTGAAAGCAAACCCAGGGTTTTATACCGGATTATAAGAAGTATGAAGAGAATGAAACCAGGAAACAAAGCGTGTCTAAAATAAGCCCGTGTTCCAGCACAAGGGAGCTAAATCAGTTTAATATACTGAATATAATACAAAGTGGAGCAAAGTGCTTTATGAGTTGCAGGGCCTTCTGCTCGCTGTGCGGCCCCGATGTTCTGCGTGACACCCACAGGTAGGTCTGTGCCAGGTGCCAGGAGAGCCTGGAGGTCAGGAGACCTCCTCCAGTGCTGGGACAGCTCATTACCTCGGTTGTTGGGCTCTTGCACGGTGTCACCAGCAAAGCACTCTCCGTACAGCCGTGTGTTACGTGCCCAGGAGAGCGGGACTTGCCCAGCAGCTCACGTGGCTTGCCATGGTCCCCAGAGCTGTATGCACCAGTGAGCCACAGGCACCCCGTCCTAGAAACTGCCATCGCCTTCTCCTGGTAGGGACTGCAGCAAAGTGCTCAGAGGAATGAGGACTTTGTCAAAAGCACTTAGGACAGGAGCTCTAAGTGCTTTTATTTTAGCTTTTATTAGGTACACGTGAGTGCTGGGCTTGTTGGAGACAGTGGGAGTCAGCCAGGGGCTGGGGCTGCCGCCGCACATTGAGATGAGTCGTCTCTTATGGTTCATCCTACTCACCAGGTCCACTTTGGTTTACGGGGCTGGAAATATAACGCCTTTTATGGGGCATAGAGTCACATTAGCTTTAAAGATTAATTGTGTTTTTGAGGAAATGCTGGGTGGAGTGTAGTCCTAGCGGTGTGCGCGTGGAGACTGAGGCTGAACAGCCAACATCAGTGACAGAAAGGGATACCACCAGGGTAATTTGAATGTTTTAGCAACAACAAAAAGGTCTGAAAATGCGTACACCAGATTGTTGTTGGCTTCCAAGCCATAATAAGGACTGACCATGTCTGTCTCCCGCTGCCCTGACCTGAGGCAGCACTGTCCCTGGTCACTCACTTGGATTTCCTGGCTTCCCCCCCCACCCCACCCCATAAGTCTTTTGAAAAGCACGGGGTTTTTTTCTTCTCTGCAGACTGGGTAAGAAAATGCAATCCTCTTTTCTTATTACATCATTATTTTCTTGCAGGCTAGGAGGTATGCCCAGACATGTATTTAAGGGGCCAGGCAAACTATTTGCATGAACTGTGATGGCACCAGTGAGTCGGCCACTTACCCCAGAGGGACTTGAGTCCGTGATGGCACGGGATGGTTTCCTTCTGGACTTGCCTCCTATCACAAGGAGGCACGGCTGGTGTTTCTGCTTGTACCGAGAGGTCAAAGACTTTCCTACTTTGAAGTAGGCACTGAAGCAACGCTGACTGCACTCCAGTGTGTGAGCAGAATGAGACTCCGCCAGTGATTTGGTCTGCAGACAGCAGGGACAGGTCACACATGTTTACAGCTGGATTGCTGTCTAGCTGTGATGGGTCCCTGGTGGCGGAGATGGCAGAAGGTTGGCCCCTCGCAGTTGCTGTGATGGGTAATAATTTTGCCTTCTCCTCCCCCTTCTCCATCCGGTAATAACCTCTTCGCTCAAGAGAGGCTCAAAAAACTGAAAGGCATCTTTAATTTACTGTTTAGCAGCCTTTGCAGGCATTAGGTCTGTCCCTGTGTTGAGGTGTTTTGGCAGCGACTTCCCTTTAAATCGAATGGCTTTACCTTGAAGGCTCCGCGCTGCCCTGATGAGAAACGGCACGCGGTTATTTCAGGCAGCTTTTAGAAATTGGGAGGGGAGGCGGGAGGAGAAAATGCTTCACAATTGTTTGATGTGCTGATCAAAAGATAAACTAGAATCAAATTAAACCCCAAGGGTTTGTACAACCTTGCTTATGTTTTATGCAAACCCTCCCGTACCAAAGGAAATAAACCGCCGTTGCCTCTCAAGGCAGATGGGGTGCGAACGATGAGCAATTTTTTCCCTTTTTTATTCCACTACTTACGTTGTTGTTCTACAGTTTCTCCTTACCTGTACCCCTTCCTTTCTGATCTTTAGGAACACGGTACTTGCTATTCGTTGTACCACCACGAGTCAGGAGCACAGGCTCTTTGGATAGTTTGAACTATGGCAGTGGGTGTCTCTGCTGGTTTTTACAGCAGGTGAAGGTCTGGACTGTGAGCTTTCCGCCGTCTCTTGCTAATGCATGGTATATGCTCAGAAATACGGCGTAAAAAGAACAGTTTTACCCATATATGTGTGTATATATATTATTTATGTGCTCTCTTGTTCTGAAATAGGTTCATCACTAATGTAGCCTGCTCTCTCCCTCCCAAAACTCACCAGCACAAACAGGATTAGGTCAAGTTTCAAGCAGGGGATTCCCCATCTCGTTGGGGACCTGGATTTCGCTGCGGTTTCCCCCAGTGTAAGAGGTGGTTTTACAAAAGAGGTGACTCTTTCAGTGACGTCTCGGTGCCGGAATGAAAAATCCTTCCTTTTCCTACCCCTGGACTTCCCAGCCTGCAGGGTGTGTGTGTTTGATTGGTACCAGGCTGGGGTTGCATATCAGCTTTGTGGATGCCGCAGCAGAGACGGCAAATTTTCCTCATCGCTTCTCCCGCGCTGCCTGGAGAAATTGAGCCGTTTGTCTCTTGGCTTCTCATCAAAAGGCCAAAGGTGTGCACAGCAGGAGGGCAGGGGGACATTCATTTTATTCCCTGAAATGAAGGGGGAATTCAAGAAGTGGGCTCTTGTCAGGGGCAGAGACAAAAACCTCAACGATAGCCAGGTATTTTCTCAAATTAAACACCTCCCAAGTGTTTTAGGTCACCTTAAAATCACACAGGAAAGCGTGTAAGAAACAGTTCATCTCAGGTATGAACAAGCCTCGAAATATTTTAAAAGAAAACCTGACAGTGCTGCTGGCAAACACGAGGCCTCTTGTAAAGCAAGTGAGTATTGTTCTTCCAGCCCAAAGTACAGCACAGTCTTCCTCTGCTCTCCGGGCTGTAGAAGCAATCCTGGGAACAGGAGGTATTCCTGACCTGTGAGACTGATCCTACCAGCAAGGGAATTTTGTTTGGTTGTTGTTTTGGGTTTTTTTTTCCCTTCTGATCCTGCAATCCTTGAGCAAGCAGAGCTCCCCAAAAAGCTGGTAGGTACCATCTCTGCTGTCAGGCTTGCGTCCATGAGCAAAGAGGCTTGTTTGGCCTCAGCTGGACCAAAATCACCAGTGAAGTCTGCGGAGAGCCTAGAATGGTTTGAAGGGGTGATAACGACTGTCCTGTCCAGGCTCAGATAAATGGCCCGAGAGTGAGAGGCTTCATCTCCCAGTCCTGGTCCCGTGTTTGGCCCACCAGCATGTTTTGCAGCAGCAGAGACCATTCCAGTGGGCATAGTGGTGCTGGCTGCCCTTTGCTTATGTCATTTGCCCTTTAGTTAAGTGTTTTATCTCTGGAAGTGAAACAAAGACGTACTGTGGCTCGTGCCAGGAGATCCATAGTGAGTTTGCAGGATGGTTTCTGTCTCAAGAGCTGGAATTCCAGCGAGTCTGCTCGTCTCGTGTTGCCAGAGAGCAGGAACCAGTGTTTTCCTTGGACGAAGGACAATATCAGCCAGTCACTGCTTTCAAATTTCTGGTTCTTTATCTTATCGAGAAGTAGTGTGAGATGGTTTTATGAAGGTGGCTATTGCCATAACGACTACGATCACTTTACTTGCTGGGCTGTGTCCCTGGCCTCTTGTCTTTTGGTAGCTGGCTAACGACACGCTGAAATAACCCATCGGGGTTGAATCCGCAAAAGGGCAGTAAAACGGGTAGGGAGGCAGGTCTCATTTTTCATGATATCGTGTTTCTCTCTTCTCTACTGAAGCCACAACACCCTCTGCTTGAGAATACAACCCAGGGGGAAGGCTCAGAGGTGGTGCTCAGGGATAAACACCCCCTGCCAGAGGAGTGCCGCCGTGGCACTGCTAAAGCTGCTTTGGGGTGGGTGTGATGGACGTGAGAGGTTGAACTGGGATTATTATGGTTTGTAGTGGGGCGCAGCAAACGCTGGGTGCAGGAGACAGCCCTCCCCTGTGCTCTTTTTCCTCCCCGGGCTGCGGAGCCGTGGGCATCCCACCGAGCTGCCTTCCTGGGTATGGCGCTTCCCTTCCGAGCACCCGAGTTCTTTGGGTGTATTTGAAAGAAAACATGAGATGAACGAAACCTGATGAGAGATGCAAACGACTGAAACTGCTCACAACTGTCAACTTTAAACTGTTTGGTTTTTTTATCTTTAAGTTGTATTTTGTTTTATCTTTTAAATTCTCACTGCCATGGGAATCTGTGTACAGTCGGTGATAATACGGAAATGCTGACGTTCACAGAGCCTTTTTCTATCACAAAACTTCGATATAAAGATGGGGTTTTGAGATTCTGGAGCTGGATATACTGCATTCTCCTGGCCTAGGCAGATGGCACTTCTTTCTCCGTGACTGTCAGTTGTACCACGAGGACCCACAAAGAACAGCCTGGTGGTTAAAGGGGCAATGTGAGATGCAGGAGTTTTGGATAGAGGTTTAGATACAGCTCCGTTGCAGAGTTGCACACCCTGGAGCGAGGCAGTACCCCTTGTGCACGGAGCTTCCCTCACCTGCCCTTCTCCTGTCGTGCCCAGTTAGGCTCTAAGTTCTTGGCTATGTGGAAGGACCTTTTCCAGAGGTAAGAAAGCTCCTGTATGTCCACACAAGCATCCAGCCAGAACCCGTACGAGTTTGATGGCTGCTGGCAGGAATGAAATAATTGCTAATGAGAGGGCGCTTCCCCATTTGCCTTCTCTCCCATAAATACCCTTGGAGCAAGTCTTGCAAGGACCAGGCAGTAGCCCAGCTCCTTCCAAACCATCTCTCACCTATTCCTTGTCTCTCCAGTACGTGCCCAGATGTAAGGAGGCCGAAAGCTTTTCCTTGGCAGCAGCATGGAGGAGACTTGCTCGGGATTAGCCCTTGCATGGAAGCCCGTGACAGGGGCAAATGATGCAGTGCAGCCTGGCTGCGTTTGAGCAGCCCTTACACATACTCCTCTGCAATAAGGATAATTAATGGATGCCAGCTATTAGCAAATGAGGGCTGGCTTACACCACCCAATTCGCTGTATCAGGACTCTGCAGCCATTAATAATTGGCTGTTGCTGTAATTGAAGGTTGGATTTGGGCCTCACATCCAAACCAACTCACCTGACTATCCTTGACTATCACTGTTACTAAGAAAAAAAATTAAAATCTTATCAATCTAGGTGTTCCTTGAAGCGAGTAGAGGAATGAATTTTTAAAGCAGCAGCAAACACATCCTGCTGATGGGGCCAGATTTGCCTTACCCGGTGACTCTCTGCTGACCTTGTTTCTCAGCCGAGACACACACGTGGTGTCCACTAGGTCAGCCTGCTTATTCTCTGGAACAGGCAGGTTATTGATATGTAGGAGAATTGTGCTCTTGTAGCCTTCAATAATCTGTCAGTTTACAGGAGCGGAGCAGACAGGCGTAGGACAGGGAAGGCATGATGGAAGCCGGGGCCTGGGGTTCTGCTCACCAGTAATGAATAGAAAGAAGACCACAGGATGGGAGTTTCCGTGGCAGAGCTCAGGCTTTTCAATTGGGAGTAAGTTGGTTTTCTTTGTCCTAGCATAGCGGTGTGCAAAGGAAAGAGCGATTGACAGGGAATTAAGCCTTGTTTGCAGAGCTTTATGTGCTTCGTGTAGGAGAAGAAGGGCACAGAAGTTGCTGAAGGCAACCATAGTCTTTCCTTTGGGCTCCAAATTTTGATATTTTCCACTACACTGCTTTATGTTGCAATTTATGTGTACCAACTGTTTCAAAACACAAAACCCCCACTTCTCAGATGCTGTTTTTTAAATTGGGAAGCCACAGTGGTTTCCAGTGAAGTATTTCATGGTCAGCAGTAATCACAATTATCTATCAGATGGTGTCCTTTTTAAGAGAGATAAATACAGAACACAAGACCCACAGTTTTAGCAGAGACGTGTGTCCTTTCTGAACCGAGATGTGACACTAAGATATTGGTAGCTTGCGGTCCTTCAGAATGACAATGGCTGTGCTGAAAGAGGAATGATAAATTCACGAGGGAAAGCAGCGTAACAGGGATGTGACTTCGTCATCAGTGTTTGTGGTCTATAGGATGTTCACCAATTTCAAGCTGGGCTGTCAGGATTGCTGGTTGCAAAAAGCAGCAGGGCAGGATGAGGCGCACACAATGCTGAATTTAGGTTGGAAACATTTACCCTTCTACGTCCAAGCCTGTGCTACCAGACTGCCTGCTGCATGTTCTCTGTCGCTGGGTTTTAATGGTGTTTGACAGGGATTTTTTCCCTCTGGAAAGCTCAGAGGAGCTAGACTTTCTTGCACATTTGTGGAGATCATTTAGTGACACCAGTACTGGGACCCTGGTGGAGTTGAAACAGCACATGAGTAACAGCCCTTAAGTAACTGCCTCGACGCGTTGCCGTTTAGCTGGGGACTCTTCTGTGATTTATTTTAAACAGAAACCATTTGTAAGTTGCAGTGCATTGAAACAGTTGGTCCTGAAGAGCATTTCTGCTCTGAAAATTGACTGTGCACAATAGGTGTGCAGGTAGGCTGTATGGAGAGTCTGGCTTGCTGAAGTTATGGCCAAAATAAGCAAATGTTGTCGTTAACACAGGGCATGTGAGAGAGTTGAGCTGGTTTTGTTGCTTTTTCTTGCAGCTTCAGCAAAAGAATTACCCAGTTCAAGTCAGGAAAGGGTGCAGCTGCACTAAATCTGCTGAATCTTTTGTTTAATAATTTGTATATATTGGTGGTACTGGGGAAGAACAAGCTCCCCCTGCAACTGTCTCCCTGCATTCTCCATATCCAGGCTGAATTTGCAAGGTGACCAGTTAGGGAAAGAATATAACTGTCAGCTGCATGCATACAAACATACGTGCATACATACATATATACATATATATTTATATATACATACACATCTCCTCCCCTGAGCCTGCTCCAGTAATAAGGCTCTAACAAGGGGACTGGGTGGGAAGGAGGCTTGGCCCCTAATTGCTTCTCAGCTGCTGCACACGTGAAGCAGAAATCACGGCGACACAACGAGCATCAGGCTGCAAACAGCAAAACAGCTGGTAAGGAAGGCAAGGACAGAGATGTATTCAGCACGGATGGACTCTGTTCCGCACTTGGAAACTGGAGAATGCAAATGACAGCTTTCACGGTGCCGGGGGAGCGTTTGGGGACTGGGAATTCAGCAAGCAGGCTGTCTCGCTCCTTGCCACTTGAGTGGTTTGGATGAAACATGAAGACACACGGGCTTAACTCCACGGCGTGCCTTTTCAGCTGAACAGGGGCTGGGAGCTTGCTCTCGCTGTGGTCAGCAGAGGAGGCGAGGAGAGGCCGAGAGCAGTGGGGAGGAGGATGGAGTGCTGGTTCTTCAACTCCTTTAGTTGCCACCGCAGTGAATTGAAAAGGTGTTTTGAGAAGGTTCCTGGCGGGTACTCTCAGGCAGGGCTACGTGTCCTGCTGGAAGGGAGCTGCCGGCCAGATCCTCTGAGCAAAATTTAATCTCATCACTAACCCAGTGGAAGGAGGCACTGGGAAAAAAATGGTGTGTTTGATGTGCCGGTATCTGTCCTGGGCTGAATGCACGGGGTTGTGTCTAATCTTGCAAGCAAAGCAGCTCTAGCCCTGTCCGCAGCTTGGATGGGAGGTGGAGAAGAAATTCCAGGTATTGTTGGCACATGCCAAGGAGTCTTGGAGAGAGAACTAGACCACAGAAATGAAGTGAGTCAAAAAGGCTGCATTTTGGGTGCTGTGGTTTCTGCAAATTGAGGGGAGGTAGGAAAGGCGGTATATACTGTAGTTTGAAGTGCTTTAGGTGGTTTAGACAGGACTTTTTCAGACACTTCTGTGCTCTTGTTCTTGGATCGTTGAAGTTTCACGTATGTTAAAAGTCCCGTTATTGACTTAAATGCTTTCTCTACATTTAAATTCCTTGCTTTTTATAAAGCTGAAGCAAAGAACCAATAAAAATATTTAGACGTGAAGTGTAACAGGTCACACACAAACCCCCCGTCCAAGGGATGTATGCTCTCAGAGCTATTCCTCAAGATAAACCCAAATAGCAAACTATCCCTTCTGCATCCTAGTGCACGTTTTCTCAAGGAGTAATTTAGAAGGAACCTTGAATACCTTTTACTGCTAATGGTAGATGATATCTTAAGAGCAACTTGAGCTCAGGAAGCAGCCCGCAACCGTAATGTCAAGAACACTGGTTTTATGGCTGCTTAAGCCAAGCCTGTTGTAGCTGGGAGCCATTGTACCGCGTATGTGCTATCTCTGCCGTATGTCGTAATACCTGCTGTAGCTTGTGATTGGCTGTTGTACATTAAAATACTAAAAAATAGCATAAAATTAGTACCCAACTTATCTGGACTTCACATCTTTCCCGCCTGTGCCTTTCACACTCAGTTAAGACCTTATGAAGAATCCTAGGTCAGTACGTATAGGATTTCCCATAAATCAGAGAATGGTTTAGGTTAGAAGGGACCTTAAAACTCATTGAGTTCCAACCCCTTGCCATGGGCAGGGACACCTTCCATTAGACCAGGTTGCTCAAGCCCCATCTAGTCTGGTCTTGAAGACTTCCGGGGATGGGGCATCCGCAACTTCTCTGGGCAACCTGGGACAGGGTCTCACCCCCCTCAGAGTGGAAAATTTCTTCCTGATAGCGAATCAAAATCTCCCCTCTTCTGGTTTGAAGCCATTACCTCTCATCCTATCACTACTTGCCCTTGTAAAAAGTCCCTCCGCAGGTTTCCTGCAGGCCCCCTTCAGATACTGAAGGGGTTGTAAGTTCTCCCTGAAGCCTTCTCTTCTGCAGGTTGAAAAGCCTCAGCTCTCTCAGCCTGTCGTCACAGGAGAGGAGCTCCAGCCCTCTGATCATCTTCGTGGCCTCCTCCTCCTCTTCTGGACCCGCTCCAACGTAAATCATCGATTTCTCCTTAAATCAGGAAACCCATTTCAGCTGAATTAAGGCCATCAGGTAGAAAATGTCAGCATCAGAGAGGCCTTACGGGAAGGCTGTTCTCCCCAGTCCTCTTCGGTAGTGGCTGTTTGCTCACCGAGTGCCCTCGCTGTGCCCTGAGAGCTGCTGGGGGTCACCCAGGCCCTGGGCTGGGGTTGCTCCTTGGCCCCGCACGCAGAGTACCCGTGAGCACTTAGGAACCCAAACGCTCTGATGGATTTGGGCCCAGACAGTAGAGGTGCAAAGTGCTGAGGGCTTTTTTTTCCTTCCCCAGGGAAGAGGGAGAGTCTCGGTTGGAGGTGAGCCAGTGTCTAAAAGCCAACCCGCCGGGGCACAGTTGCCTTCTCTTCTCGGGGAAGGGGGAGAGGAGCAGCCAAGTCCGTGCCAGAGGACACTTGCAGGTGGCTCCGTGGCTTCGCTGCCGGGCAGGGGCTGGCTCCGGGGATGAGGAGGGCAGCAGGCTGGGACCAGGCTGCTCTCCACCCCCATCTCTCCTCCTTTCCCTCCCCAGCACGGCAGACAAAGAGCAGAGAGTCAGCCCCTCCTTGTCAGGGGGAGATCAAGCACAGCCTGGTTACTGGGAGGTGGCGTGCTGCCCAGTGCTGCTTCCTCGCTCCTCTCCACACGCTGTCAGCAGCCGAGCAGAGAAGGGGACAGGGAGATGCGCTGCGGAGACCTGGCAGCGGTGTCAGCAAAGTTTCAGGCTCGTCCAAATGATGCAGGAAAGCCACCAGGGGCTCGCAGCATCCTCCCCGGGGTGGGATGGGGAGCGGGAGGGCAGGGAGGGAAGCACACTGGAGGCTGGCTGGATTTGGCTCTGCATGGTGGGCGATGGCTTCCTCCTGTCTCCCGGCCAGCCTGGTGGAAGCAGACCTGTCAGCAGTTCGGTGGTGGCCTTCCTCCATCCCCTCCCCAGGGTCACCGATCCGATCTCATTGTGTGCAGCCCCTCATCCTCCCGCCCGCATCCCTGAGCGAGGACCCCTGCTCTGCCACAAATGGGGGAGGTGACTGCTGGGGCAAGGGCTCTTCACGGGGCAGAGATGCTTCACCTGCTGAGGCACAGCATCGCCAACTCGAGAGGAGACAGGGTTGGCAACCCGAGGCTCGCTCTGCCGTAGGGCTGGCATCTGGCATGAAGGGGGACTTAGATATTCAGCATTTTTTTTTTCTGCTTCGATGGGTACCTCGTTATTCTCAACAGAAAGAATTTTTAAAAGAAATCCAGCTGGGTTTGTAACATTGGAAGCATGGGAAAAGGGTGCAGAAAGATGGCTGCTCTCTTTCCTCATCGTTTACTAGTAGATTTTCACGGTGGCTTCCCTTGCCTTAACTTGTTTAGTTCTCTGCAATAAAGGAGGCTCTGCATTTTGGAAGGCAAGTCTCCATGCTCTTTGAAAACTGTGCCTCTTTAAGATGCCTGTACTCACTCAAAGTAACAAAAAATTCTTGAAAATATTAATCAGATTATCTTGTAACTCAACACCAATGGCCAGCGTGGACAGGAAGATACCCAGACTAAGGATTTCCCTTATGAGTCACCTACCCTGACCTCAAGAGACATATGTTTGATGACTGCCACATTTCAGGGCCATTCGGCTGCTGGTTTGTAGCAGTAAGTGCCCAGTGTCCCAAATCCACACAACACAAGTTTTCACAGATCCAGCTTCAGAGTCTCGAGTGTGCTCTGGAAGCGAGGATGCAGCAGTTGCTGCTTCACAGTGGGGCACACCCCTCCCAACAGGAGATGCAAGAAACTTTGGATAAAGCAGGGAGGAGACAAGGTGGGTCTACCTCTAGCATCTGCCCCACCCAGGGCCCTGTGGTGGCCTGGCCCCGGTATGTGAATGCAAGCAAAGGTCTGTCTGGGTCCAGCCCTTGGCTGTCGAGCCCTCTTTAGCTGACACTGAACCCAATTTTACCTGTATTACTGCCTCCAGCTCTGGAGACCCCAGCATAAAGGAGGACATAGACCTGTTGGAGGGCCACGAAGATGATCAGAGGGCTGGAGCTCCTCTCTTATGAGAATGGGCTGAGAGACTTGGGGTTGTTCAGCCCAGAGAAGAGAAGGCTCCGGCAGACCATATTGCAGCCTTCCAGTATCTGAAGGGGGCCTACAGGAAACCTGCGGAGGGACTTTTTACAAGGGCATGTAGTGATGGGATGAGGGGTAATGGCTTCAAACCAGAAGAGGGGAGATTTTGATTCGATATCAGGAAGAAATTTTTCACTACGAGGGTGTTGACACCCTGGCCCATGTTGCCCAGAGAAGCTGTGGATGCCCCATCCCTGGAGGGGTTCAAGACCAGGCTGGATGAGTCTTTGAGCAACCTGGTCTGGTGGGAGGTGTCCCTGCCCAGGGCAGGGGGGGTTGGAACTCGATGGTCTTTAAGGTCCCTTCCAACCTAAAACGTTCTGTGATTTATGGGAAGTTTGCAGTGACTGAAAACCACGAGGGGTAAGCACATGAGCTCAAGAAGCTGAGCTCTTGGAGCTTGGCTTGCATTTGCTGTTAGTCGGGCCCTGGGGGGAAAAGTATCAGTGACCATTGGGAGATACAAACGTCAGATAGCGCTTAATTTACTGGCACGGGGCTGCGTGGTCTGGGAGCTGGACCAAAAGCAAAACAGTGGCTGTGCTGCTGGGAAAGACAAGGGTTATAAGCTCTTGTAAGGGTCTCCCACAATCTTACTTTCATCAGTTAGGATGAAGGGAAAATAGAGCCTCGCTGACAGCAACCCTTTACGGTGGGGGAAACAAATAGTGATTGCAGGCAGGAATGACAGACAGCCCAGAATTGGGCTTTCTAGGTCTGAATAGAGCTGTTAAGCAGCATCTGAAGGGCTTGAGCAAAGGTGATTAAAGAAGATGCTATCTCCCAACCCCAGCAGGCTACAAAAGGTGTATTTTTTGGTGGCTAAATCCTGAAACAATTATGGCCTTAGAGTGTAGTCAGGTTGTTTCTTATCTTTCCGACGGCCTGCTGGCAAAATCTGTTTTCTTAAACGAGGTTTGTAAGGTCTAATACTTCCAAGGAGAGATGGTATTGTGGCTCCTATGTGTGTGGGAGCGAGGCTCAAAATAAATATAGTAGCAGGCATGGCTAGAGCTGTGCAGGCTTGTCATTAATACCGCGTTCCCCAGGGAAGTGGTATTTTCACTCAGCTTATGGAGACTTGTTGCTTGTGTCAGGAGCCCTGCGGGTCGTGCCTGCTCCCCATCCCCTGCGTCCCCTCCTCACAGGCAGATTTGGCATTTGCATGGGAACTGCTGGGCATGTTTCATGGAGTCACGGAATTGTTGGAGTTGGTAGGGACCTTCTAGGTATCATCTAGTCCAACTCCCCTGCCAAAGCAGGGTTGCCCAGAGCACATCACTCAGGACGGCTTCCAGGTGAGCCCTGAAGATCTCCAGAGAAGGGAGTCCACACCCTCCTTGGGCAGCCTGTTCCAGGGCTCTGGCACCCTCACCATAAAGAAGTTCTTCCTCATATTTGAATGGAACTTCCCATGTTCCAGCTGGTGCCCGTTGCCCCTTGTCCTGTCACTGGGAACCACTGTTTCTGCTGGGTTCTCCAGCCACTTCTCTGGTGGAGGGGGAATTAGTGGTGTGGCCATGTGCCTGTGCTGGTGGCAGTGCCTTAGGGGGGGGGGGGTGGGTGGGCACCCAGCCCCACACAGCAGTAGGTTGCAATGAACGAGCTGTTTCAGGGGACATGGTGGCTTTTTCCGATCCTGGTCCTTCACCGTCTTTTCCGGCCATCTTGCTGTGCACGTCCAAGGTGAACAAGGTGCTTAAGTCCTTTTACCGGCATAATTCATCTCACCTGAGGAGATGGTGGTCGGTTTGGGTGCCAGCTGGCAGCAGTACACTTTGGGGGCGTCCCCGGGGCTGTGGTACGTTGCGTTGCCCAGCCTGATGCCCCCAGCTCACGGGGAGACGAGCAGTGCCTTCGCGTTGGTGGTTTTGTGAAGATAAGCACAATTTATTTTTATAAACCACTTGTGTGTAAGCCTCGGTGCAACGTGCCCTTTCGCTAAGGCCGCTCCATTAAATGTTTCTTTTCCCGAGAAGCTCAGCTTTCTTATGAGAAGTTTGTTCTCTTTTTAAAAGAAGCACCGTGGGGGTGCCTGCTCTGCCGTTGCGAGGATGAGGAGTTCATGGAAGTGCAGCTGATGGCCGTTTATTTCTTCCTACTAAGTGACCTCAGAACAGCGTTCAGGTGGTTGGAGTCGCCAGGTCAAGCTTCTTATCTGTGAGACAAGGGAAAAGGGCAGATGATGGCAAAGAAGTTTGAATGGATGAAGTCAGAGGAAGAGATGTGAAAAAAGGAGATGCGTTAATTCCTTTTTAAGGCAAAGCTTCCCCTTTGGTGTTGGATCTCAACCCGGAAGGGAGGGGAGAGGATTCCTACTGGAAATGGAGCCATGATCCAATGCCATGAGCGGACAGAGGGGTCATTTTGAGGGAGCTAAGAAAGCGTATGGAGAGGGAAGCTGGGGCTGGGTTTGGTGCTGGGTCACAGCGATGGAATAGGCAAGCACTCCTTGGACTTGGTCTTTCTACTTGCTGTGCTCAGCAGCATCCTGGCCTGGTACTTGCTGATGGCATTGGGGTTTTAGAGAAGACTTATCTAAATGTCTTTCCTGCTGTCCATTTGATCAGATGAATATCCAAACATAGTAGAGTTTTCCACAGACAATCCATCAGAATTAGAGTAGCGGTGGTGGGGATTTTGGGGAGGGTGAAGCATCTGAGGAGGAGGGAAGGAGTAGGATATTCCAAAATGATAACAGTCCTGAAAAGTACAGTGCTGCTGCTGCATTGCAGGCTGCTCCTCTGAATACAAATCAGCAGTGAAAGCAGAATTTGCTAGGAATTAAAGGAGATAACATGAGTAAGGGACACATCGAAAATTGCCCGTTTTACAGAGTGGTGGGGCTTTGAGATCATTTTCCTGTCCTGAAACTGTGTTTTACTATTTTTGCTTTCGCCTGAAATCTTGGTAGCTTTGAATTTCCTCAGGAAGTATACGCTATCTTGTTCTTGTGATCATGGTGTGGTTTAACCCCAGCCGGCAGCTAGAACCTCGCAGCTGCTCGCTCGCTGCCCCCGGTTTGGATGGGGGAGAGATTAGGAAAAATAAATGTGAGGGGGGGAAAAAAAAAAACAACTTGTGGGTTGAGATAGAGACAGATTAATAAGTAAAGCAAAAGCCACACACGCAAGCAAAGCAAAACAAGGAGTTCACTCACTGCTTCCCATGGGCTGGCAGGTGTTTGGCCGTTCCCAGGAAAGCAGGGCTCCATCACGCGTAACGGGTACTTGGGAGGACAAAAGCTGTAACTCTGAACATCCCCCTCCTCCTTCTTCCCCCAGGTACTGAGTATGGTGTTGTATGGTACGGAATATATGCCTTTGGTCAGTTGGGCTCAGCTCCTCTCAACTTCTTGTGCACCCCCAGCTTGCTCTCTGGTGGGGTGGTGTGAGGAGCAGAAAAGACCTGGAGAGCTTAGCAATAGCTAAAAACATCAGTGCCCTGGCAAAAGTATTTCTCATCCCAAATCCAAAACATAGCACTCTACCAACTGCTAATAAAAAAGCTGTGTCTCAACTGATGCCATAACAGATCCTTGGATCCCTTTATTGAACTATCATGTTTTGGGCTGCAGGGAAAAAAACAAACCCTAAAATCCATTTAGGGAGTCCACATCTTTTGTCAGGCAAAAGTGTGAAATCAGAGCACTTCCAGGACTTGTGAAGGACGCTTATCTTTGCCAGTATCTTTAATTACAGAATCTAAAGGGTCATAGCTAGGAACTAGTTGACCATTTGGCACAGAGTATACGAAGTCCACCTTGGAAGAACTGTTAGTTCAGGCCCGTAGCATCTCTAAAGCATCTTACTTGAAAAGTGCTTCATTTCTGAAAAGCAGCACTTTGTTCCAGCTCCTGACATCAGAACAAATTGCTGTATAGTTGTCGTGATTAACGTAATTGAGCAAAAAGCTTTGCCTGTGTTCGGACAAACTTCTCTCTGCTGTTCAGAAAAGGGTTGATGGAGCGGGTGCAGAGGAGGCAACGAAGCTGGTGAAGGGCCTGGAGCATAAATCTTATGAAGAGCAACTGAGGGAGCTGGGGCTGTTTAGTTTGAGGAAGAGGAGGCTGAGGGGAGACCTCATCACTCTCCACAACTACTTGAAAGGACACTGTAGAGAGGTT
>JAOQGH010000051.1:23937118-23948247 GCA_025769975.1 Gallinago jamesoni
TCACCATCCCTGGACGTGTTTAAGAGTCATTTAGATGTGGTGTTGGGGGATATGGTGTAGGGGAGAACTTTGTAGAGCGGGGTTGATGCTTGGACTCGATGATCCCAAGGGTCTTTTTCAACCTGAATGTTTCTGTGATATGAAAGCTCTTCCCAGTTTGGCTAACCTGCTGTTAAACACACAGGCAGGTTACGAGAGTTGAAAGCACTGGGGGCCCAGTCCCCCTGCCTTTGAAGTCAGCGGGAGTTTTACCATCGCCTTCTGTGGGAGCAGCTTCAGGCCTCAGGTGGGCAACAACCTGAAGTTATACCAAGTGCTTTGCAGCACGTTGAAACCAAGCCAAATTTCTAACAGGCGCTCTTCTGCGAGGAGATCTGTCCCGTCCCCATTTGCTCACCCTGTCAGACGCTGCCTCAGAAGTCAGCAGTTCGGTGTCCCTGATGACTTAAAGGCAACCGCTGATCAAAGCACAAGGTTTGTTATTTGTGCACCCTAATAAATATCTTATTAAGGCAGATGTAGAACTCTGTAAGCGGAGGAGGAGTCGGTTGCCAGTGGAACGTCGTTCTGGGATAGAAGCAGGGATATTTCTGCCACGTCCGCAGCAAGCCAGGTGATGGCCACGTGCTGTGAGGAACTTTGAGGAAATCAAAGGTTTTGGCTCACGGGAGCTATGAAGTTCAGAGCATAGGTGCTCTGAAGCATTGCTTCCTTACTGGGCACTAACGCTGGGAAGCACAGGATCAGAGTGGAGGGAAAGGGATGGGAGATGGAGTGAATGGATGGAAGGCTATTCCAGGCTCTTCTGTGTGGGTAGAAGAGCCCGGGAAGGAACAGGAGAAATGATAGTTGAGCTGCTGGTCAACCACATGGTCTTCTCCTCCCTGCAGGGATGCGGTGTGGTCTGCAGCTGATGAGCTGTGTGTGTGTGAGGACGTGCAGAATTGTTGGTTACAGGAGACCAGCGATGTACCTTTTTTTCAATGTAACGGAGAAGTCTCGTGGTCAAATTTCAGAGCCAAGGAGTGATGGAAGAGAGGATTTATTAAAGGGTTAAGTGGCAAGGGAGGGAGTGCAAGCCATCTGGAGTGCTGAGGAAGCAAGTCCTACTCAGAAAGGAGGGAAGGGGGAAGAGCTATCTGTTGCTGTCTTCCTGCTCCAGCGAGGCCAAGTGATGGACACCGCAAATCTCAGGGGGGCCCTCAGCAGGAATGGGATGAACATACTCTGCTGATGGTTGGAATTTGAAGTGGATCAAAAATAGGCAGTGTGTGAAGTGTATTAATTAAAGGTTTTTCAGCTGTCACAAGGAATGAGGATGCAATTAAAGGTGCAGATCTTGTTGCACCCTCTCATTTCTAATGCTGGATAAGTATGCTTCACTGTCACTCTAGCATCCTGATGAATGTGTTGTCCTGACTCCCAGATGAGGTGCAAGAACCTCGCTTACCATCTCTACCACTGCCTGACACCCCAGCCAGGGAGATGGACAGATCATAACATCTTGGGAAATGGAGGATGAAGCAGTCCTCTGAGACCCTGTGGTCTCAGCGAATACAGCAAATAAGAGTTCCTCAGTAGAGTCTATTTAGAGCCGTTTGCCCAGCCTGTTTCTAAGCATCCCCAGTGCCAACACGTGTTCCCGTGAGATTTCCACATGGATTTTCTCCAGTGCAGGTTCACTGAGGCTCCCCGTGACTGGCGTTCAAGCTGTGTGAGCACATATGGTAGCAGAGGAGCAGTCCCTCCGCAGTACCCTGGGGAAGCCTGAAGGCTGGAACATGACGTGCTTATAAACACCAAAACCAAGAGAATTGTGCAGTGTTTACTTCCACGGATGCTCAGAGGACCACATCCTCTTCAGTTTCCTACCATATTGGTCAGTAAAGGCCACATAGTTAGCTGGTGGGAGGCAAACAACCTGCACACAGGTATGATTGCTTTGCAGAACACAGTCTTCTGCTCTGGAAGCCTTTGCTTCTGTAGATACTTGATTTTTTTTGTCCGTAGCTCAGAAACAAGCCAAGAGGAGGGGAAAGAACGCGTCAAGGCATTGCTGAAAAACATATTGATCCTGGTGGTAGTCATAGCGTCGTTGACTTACTGGTCAGTCTGGTATTAAATGTTTCCTAAGATCTTACAAAAAGAGAAAGTGCTTTTGGATTACGTTCATGACTCAGGCTAGTAGCGGCCAGACTGGTGGAAGTGTGGAGGTAGTATAGCGCGTCTTTAGGAGTGCCAGGAACACTTCCCACTGGCTTAAATGAATCTGGAAGTGGAGTTGACCTGCAGACTTGCTAAAACTGCTTTCTTAATCCCGGGGATGGTCCCTTCTTTCTTGCTAAGACAAGAAAGAAAAATTTGGTGACAGTGTCACCGTGCTGTGATGCACAAAGAATGCGATGCACAAAAAAGCATCTCGGCGAGCTGAGAGAACGGAGGGATCAAAAGGAGAGCTTGCCACTTTGGCTGGGATCCTGCCTTTAGACCTAGTTAAGTACCTGGGACCTGATGTATGAGATGCACTTTGAAGCACTACAGGTTTTCCCAGATGGGAATAACACACCTACTCGGATGCACAAGCATCAGAACTAAATTCAGGATTTAAAAGGTGCGTCTTTTACTGACTGGCCCGTGATGTCTTTTAAGGTGACTGTAGAAGACTGAATGCTTACATTCGGGGGAACAGAGGTGAAGAAAAAAATTGTGCAGTTTGCATTTAAACTGAATCTCCCACTTTGTAGCAACCCACAAATGAAAAAGACCCAATAACCAAAATGTCAAGAATGAACCTTTTTCCAAGTTCTAAATTCTCGAAATTGCACAAGTTTTCCTTCACCCATCTTTATGCATGTAGCTGAGTGCTTAATGAATGACAGTTTCTCTAAGATATTCCCTAATCATAACCATACTCTGTGGAGACCACTTAGAGCATCGTTATCTTCTCTTACTCCGTGAACATGTTATGTCAGGTTAATAATGGTTGCAGTGGGAAAGCGTGATCCAGCCCTCTGAAGCCAAGATCTTGCTAACTTTCCTGTAAATGATTGAAGGTACATGAGTAATCGTAAGAGTTCATTTGCCTCTTAATTTCTAACTACCACCTTGAAAAGCAGATTCAAGTGGTTTATCTAGGAATTCTGCTTGGTACTGTTCTTAGCATGTGGCAGGAGTTCAGCTCCTCGCTGCAATGTAAACACTGTGGTTATTCCAATTTGTAGTAGAGATAAGAACTTCCAGTCTAAAAGGATAATTTTTCTCCTATGTTTTTTTCACAAATCATGGTGGTCAAGGTGGTGGTGTATCTGCGTTCCCCCCAGTCAGGAGAGATGGCATTGCTGTTCCTGCCCTCTGAAGAGTTCATTGGGATTACAGGGAGCTTGGTGGCAGCTGCCCTTGGGGATGCTGCAAGTGCTCTCATCTTTGTCACCTCTGCCAGGCTGCCTGAGAGGAAACTCATTAGTGCTGAGGTGCGGAGCTCCAAGGCAGGCATGAACGTTGGAAGGTGTTAGAAGCTCAGAGGTGGCCCAATTTCCCATATACCAGCATCAAGGTCCAGGAATTTGAAGGGTTTGAAGCCTGGTGGTGCTACATGGTGGCAGCAGTTTCACTAGAAAATCGAATTGCTTGGATAAACTGGTCTGTTTTTTAAAAACCTGTGCACCAAAGATATGAATGCTCAGACCATTCAGAGTGATCCAGAGGGTTGTAAGTCTTCAAGGTCACAGTTTTACGCTGTTATTGTCAAGCTGGGTAGCTGTTCTGCTCTACCACTCTGAGCTGGGACTGCACATGAAGCCTGGTGATGCGTGCTGCTTGTGGCATGCGGTGACAGCCAGCCATAGTGCCCAGAGGCTGCTCTACCTTGATGGTGTGGGGTCCCTATGTGTGAAAGTAGAATCGTAGAATGGTTTGGGTTGGAAGGGGCCTTAAAGATTATCGACTTCCAACCCCCCTGCCACGGGTAGGGACACCTCCCACCAGAGCAGGTTGCTCAAAGCCCCATCCAGCCTGGCCTTGAACACCTCCAGGGATGGGGCATCCACAACTTCTCTGGGCAATCTCATCTGTATCTGGGGACGCCGAATCTCTAGGATGCTTCAGCCAGAGCTAGTTGGAAAAGAGCAAATGCTTTCTTCTGATGTTCCTAGGAATGCCGACAGCAGTCTGTTTCTCTCGAGTAGCTGAAAATATTGGGAAAGGCTCTATTTAATATTGTCTGGGATAAAATGTCCTATTGAGGTGTTTCTCCTCTGCCTTCCCCTTCCTCATCCTTCCTCTTTGGTAGTCCCAGCCATGCCTGTGTACGTGCTGGAATGTGAGCCCTAATGGAAGAGTCAGGTGTGCGGGGAGGAAGCTGCCAGGCCAACGTGGGGCTTGGGGGGGAGTCCAGCAGAAAGTAATCTCTTCTAATCCCTGGAAAATGTTATTTCAAGGAAAGGCCTAAAGAAATCTCACAGCTCTATCCCATGAAATGTAAACCCATCTTTGGTGCAGGATGAATATACAGGGTTTACTATGAACGTAAAGGCCCCTAAACTGCATAACAATTAACACTTTAGATAGCAGTCCTTACGAATGCATCCAAGAAATAGTTGCCTTGTAATTTTTGCGGGAATCAGAACTTTGAATTCTCAAGATTTCTATATTTGAAAATCCCCACTAAATTGATATTTTTGGTCCCATTAATCACACAGAGACATGCATGGAAGCCAAACTTCAAAGAGCGCGCAGGAGTGTTTTGTTTCTTTTATGAGCACTGCTGCAGCCTCAGAAGTAAAAGGGGAATTAAAAGTGGGGAAAGAAAAAAATAATCTTTAAATGGTTTAAAAAAAAAAAAAAAGAATCCTCGCTCTGAGATTTCTACTGCCAAATTTCATCGTGGACTAATTCCTTGCAGCTGAGCTGCAAACCTCTATGAAAATAGGGGTTTACAGTGGAAACACTGACTAACTATAGCTATGCAGTTCCCATGAATAATGGCGCTCTAATTATGCCTTATGATCTACCAAGACCTGGTTTCTGTATAGCTCATGAGCTTTTGCTGGTTGCTGGGTTTGGAAGCAAGGGTGGTTTTTTTTTTTCTTGACTGTGGTTTGCTTCCTTTTGTTCATATTATGTTGGCACATGCTTTTTGAGAAGCTTTTCTCTGAAGGGAGCTGGGCAGACAGCTATGATTAAGTATGAAATGATTGGGTGAGCTGTTTGTCAAAGTTATAAATAGGATACCACACAAACCCAACACTAATCTCGCTGAAAGACAGATACTGGCAACATTTCTTAGTCATCTGTTCCTGATGCTCAGGGGAGAACAGCTACACTTCCATTAAGTTTTCAAACAGAAGTTGCCTAAAATAAGTTTCTCTGGTAAAATTTTGGGCATATGCACTAGGAGCCATGCTGAGATCTAGCAGGGCGTTGGAGTTTTAAAGGTTCATCCCAGTTTAAACCTGGTCCCCTGGGCCACCCCTCTGTGTGGAGGCGAGAGGTGATGGTCTGACTTCCGTGGAAACAGAAATCTCTTCATGAATCAGTTGTGGCAGGACCAAAATGGTGCCCTCATCTCCTCATACCCCTGGATTAAGCGTAGGGGTAGAAGAGCAGCTCCTTATGGATATCCATTGCATCTTTGGGTTTACAGGCTGCTTTCTGTAATCTGCTTTTGGAGGATCAGATGGAGGTGTAAAAAGAAGAGCGATGGCACAGGTTTCACCAAAGTGCTCCTGCAGCTAGACGTGGAAGGCAGCATATTGAATTCCTGCTGCTGCACATCTCTCACATGCAGTAGCCTGAGGTTTCTGCGGACTCCAGCCTTGATACTGGTACTTGTCTGTCCAAGTTCTACATCAGCTGCATCAGCTTTGTCCAGCTGGAAGTCTACAATTTCATGTTCCCACAAGCTGACCCTGTATTTGCCGTTTCCTTTCATGGTGGCTCAAATTGTAGGAAAGGGCTCTGCAGTTGTTCCTTGCTTTTGCTGCCGGCCAAAACTTGAGACAAATAAAGCAAAGCACTAGCTGAAGAAGAACCAAGTGTTTCTGGGGCTGACAAAAGCTTCACATTACAAAATGAAAAAAGCCCTCAGCAGCTAGAACTTGCCCCTCCAATCCTGCACCTTCCCACATCCCTGCCAACACATACAGCAAAGAGTTGTAGAGGAGGTATAAACGCTCCCCATTTATGGCACAAGCCAACAACTCTGCGTAGGTGAAGTCTCTTACATTTTTACTAAGATCTGAAAAAGGGTGATCTTGAATTTTTGGGGTTCAGACAATTCATTACATGAATCTTTGTATTTTTAATTTTGAAAGGTGTACGCACATTTATGGAATTTAAGATTAATGAGGGTCATTAAACCTAATTTCTTAAATTTTTAGGCATAGGCTTTTTTTGTTTGTGAACTCTCAGAACCAGATTCAGATCCAAGAAGTTAGTTTATTTAATAACTATTTAAAGACAAGTTCTTCTGCAAACTCAGAAGTCATGTTCATTCTTACCAGCAGACAGAGTGGTAGTGTGGTTTTAGTTTGTTTAATTTTTTCCTTGGGACATTTTTGTTGCGAGAAGGCAAGATCCTTCATGGACACACACTTCCTCCAGCGGGGCGGGAATGAGCTGCCCCCCCAGCCCCCAGTGCTACAAAGAGGGTCTGTAGCTCTGCTGGGCAGGAGGAAGCAGTGTGAGGTTCTCCCTTGGGTTAGCTAGCAACCAGAAGTGTGGTTCATCAAGGTGGGCAGCTGTGGCAGCCCAGTTGTGCATCATGCCCAAACTCCTCCTCTGCTGTGGTACGTCCTGCTCATGACAGCATCCTGCCAGGGTGGCAGAGGGGTAAGAAATAGGGAGGTGCCTTCCCGGAGCCCAGTGTTGAGCACATGTCTGAAACCCAGGAAGATGACTTTCATCGTCTTCACACTAGCATCTGCTGCTTGAGCAGATTTGCTGGGGTTAGAAGGAAATGTTCTCTAAATGCCACCTTTTCCATGAGAGGTGAATCCAGGCTTGTTCTTTGCAATGAAGTGATTGGGGCTGGCCAAGATTCTCAAGCAAAAGTCTTACAGCCCCGCTGAAGCTTGTTGGTCTCTTTATCCTAAGATGACCCAAAGTGCAATATCACCATTTTCTTTGCAAGGCTTCAACAGGGGGACTGGAGGAGCCTTTTGTTTCTGACCAAACCCTTCCTCAGGTTCACGTCATGTTTATATGAATTATTGCCCCCAAACTTTTTTTTTTTTATGGAAACTAAAAGCCATCACCTCTAAAACCTCTTAGTGGAAACTGCGTCCTTAATCTTCAGTTTACTATTGAGATTCCTTTTCCAGCCTGACCCTTCTGGCAGCAAGCTGCCAGGACATGGGAAGAGGTGGACAGTTTCTCCAGGAGACACTTTTCTGTGAAGAAATTAAAAAAGGTTCTGCTTAATGAAGTGCTTTGCCTCTTGTGTAGTAACATATTTATGTTGTTATGAAGCTTCCAATGAAGGTGCATCTGATAAGAGTGATAGGTTTCCAGTTTGATCTTATCTTAGATAGCAGCAAACTGAGGATAAAAAGACTCTTTGTTCCAAGGAGAAAAAAAAAATAAAACAAAAAGCCAAAACATCTGGTGAGAAGCTGATGTGCTCAGGACAACTCTGAAGGAGGCTGATCGTGATGGATTACGACACACAACTTCAATACGTCCCCACAAGTGTTATGTGAAGAGACAAGATAATTCTTCCCTTGTCTATGATTCTTTTTAAGTGTTTTCAATTTTTAGAGAAAGGGAAAGAGCATAACAATGAACTCCTTGTGCATTTCTCCATGATCCTTGCAACTGATCCAGTCTGAACTGAAGGCTTCTTTCAAGATTGATTTATTTGGAGAGTGCTAATTGTAGACCATGTCCTGGCTCCCCTTTGAAGCCTTTCAAAATGGATCATCTCCTTTCCCGGAGCAGAGACCTGCTCAGAAGCTCCCCAGCGGTGGGTCCAGTACCCAGAAGAGGATCTGGAGAGCATTGGGTTTTGGCGTGTTCAGTCAGTTCTGCTAGATAGGAGGTCCTTCATCACTTGTGGTATGTGTGGATTTGGCCCTCATGTCTTCATTCCTCTCTCAAACTGCTGAAAAAGATATTTTCTACTGCAAATTATAAAGTGTTTCCTACTTTGTCCTTAAACACAGGCTTGGATCATTGCACCCTGCGCTTATTCCTGCTGGATGTGGATAGATCGGAGTTGTGGGGAGAGCCAGGCCAATGTAGCTAAGGGCAGGTCCAGGTCCAGGGTGAGAAACTGGGGAGCAGAGTGATGGGAAGGGGTGTTCTGGAGCAGCGGGTTCGTTCAGAACAACACTCCCCAAACCCAAAGGAGCAATGCGTGGGTGAAGTGCTTTTGTGCAGTTCTTTTCGGTAAGAATCAAGCCTGTTGTCAGCATTTGTGACATTTTCTCTCTTCCCTTCCTTTGGGCAGTTTGCCACTGTAACATACACAGATGACATTGGGATTTTCAAACTGCCATTTCTGAAGGCAGCCTTATCTACTCTGTACTTAATATTTTTCCAGGACACAGAGGTGGCTCTTTTTCCTCTGTTAATTAACTTCTTTTTTTTTTTTTTTTTTTTTTTTGCCCATGTTTGCCCATCTTATAAAGTCCTCTGACATCAGGGTCTGGGATTAAACAGAATGATACCGTGCTTCCAGCCTGTGACACTGAGCTGACAGCCTCAGAGCCCGAAGAATTTCAACGCACAAACAGAGCAAATAGAGAGGAAATCCCCTTTCCACGTGCCCTGCACCCTCCTGCCCCGCTCCCGGGGGGCCGTGTCGGTGGGAAACAGGGCAGCCCCTCCTGCCCATCGGTGGTTTTGTGCCCCGGGGAGGATGCCAGTTGTGGTATTTCTCAGGAAAAGCTGTGTCCCTGCACTGCGTGGGAGTCCCACGGTCACGCAGTTACAGAGCAGCGCTGACCTGGGAGGGATCCAGCTCCACGCAGAGCCCAGATTAAGTTGTCTTAGTTGGTTCACAGTGTTTTGATAATTTACTAAACCCTGGCAAGAATTGGAAAGGTAAGGAGTGGAAAGAGCAAATCTTATGGATTATCTGGTCTCGGGTTTTCACTTCTGCTGCTATAATCCTGCTCTGAATGACGAGCTTGTGGGAACAAGCTTTTAACGTTTTGCCGTTGTCTCGTCTTAAGCGCGTGCGTTGCTCTAACAGGATAAACAGATTCTCTGGGTATTTTTTTCCAGTTTGCTGTTTTATCGCTGATGTGGAACATGGCACTTCCCTTTCTCGGTGGCAGAGACACGAGTTCATCCCCCATAGCGTGAGCTATTTGATCAGCCCTCGGAGGGTGAGGAGTTATAAAAGCTGCTGACACGGGACAAATTCCGACCTGTGGCGTGCAGCTTGGAAAGACTCCGTGCCCTTGTTTCCAGTCCCCGGAGCAGCAAAGAGAGAGAGGAGCTGGTTGTGCCAGAGCTGAATCCCTCTCTCCTCACTGGGGCAGGGAGGCCAGCGTGGATGAAGCAGGGGAGACGGTGCCTCCTCTTCCTCACAGTCCTCAATATGTGCTGTGACACCGCTCTGCGGTGGCCTTGGGCTGGCTGAGGTTCACCTGGTTCCTGCAGGGTGCTGGGGGAGCAGACGGCTTTTCTCAGGCTCTCCTCTCCCCACTTGCTGGGTTAAGTCCCAGTCTGGCTCTCCCCAGACGTCCAGAGGGTCCGCAGCAGGGCCAGGCTCCCAGCTGCAACCCTGCCACCTCATCCCGAGCATGACTGCACAGGAAAATCCTGACTCCACGTGAGCACAACCCTTCGTCATGACCACCAACCCGTATTCTGTCCCTGATTTCTTGGCCAGCCCTTACCCCTGCCCCCTCCTGCACATCCTCATCCTGCGGTATCACTAATTCCAGGGAATAGCGGGATTCGGTGCATTTTGATCAAAGTTTGGAGGTTTGGCTTATAATACTCAGGCCTGCTGTGACTCCCCTGACACTACATGCAAACCGAAGGCAAACGAGCAACTGGTTTTTTTGTCCAAATGTTTTTTGGGTGCCTCTGTTTCCCCCAGAGTTATCTGTGACAAGGTAGCATCGTGATATGGCTATGCTGTCGGTTGCTTATCAGCGTGAGCCAAATCGTGTTCTCTTTAAAGAGACGTATTTCAAGAGAGATGGTGGCAGGAACACCTGAAGCAGGAAAAGCTGGGAGGCATAAGGGAGAGGATTTACTTTCCTTGCACCGCCTGCACGACCAGATGTTATATTTAACATCTGTACCACCTCCAGGCTCATTTTGTGTCAGCTGTGGACACTTTGACATGGTTAAAAAAAAAAAAAAGACGAGGGGGGAGAAAAAATAAAAAGCCGTGGTCTGAATTAAGCTGTTTTGTTCTCAGTTCCTGGCTGTGAAGTTTATTAGTCTGGATGGGATTTTGGTGTTGAGGAGGCAGAGACCAAGAGCCAGTAGTGCCTACCAGGGACAGCAGGAGAGGATGGGAGCTCGTTGCCTGTCGTGGTACCGTTGGGGACTGTGTCCTGGCATCCCTGCTCTGTGTGACAGGGGGAGCTCAGCAATGTGGGGCTTCAGCAAGCCTGATTGCCTGAGACATGTCCCCCCAGAAACCCCCAAGGAGGGGGTTTGGGCTGTCGGTGTCCTGGTGCGAGGGGCTGGACTGCAGCAGCCGGGGGTCAGTTTTGGTTTAGCAGCATGAGATGAGTTTTTGGAGCAGTTTGGAGAGTGAGTGGGAGGAGGGTTACAAACATGAGGGAAGAATCCTGACGGATTTATCACCGCCTGAAACAAATTAACCTCCGGGAGGAAAGATTTTTGTAATAATTTGCATTTAGATACTCTGACACATCCAAATAACCCCAGAGCTTCTGCAAACAGTGTAATGAATTCAATCTCCAGCATTCGGTGAGAGGGATAGAAGTCGCGCTGTTTACACGGCTAAAGATGCCGAGGACTCTTCTCTCAGAATTGCATTTTACGTGCCTGGGCCTGCCCCTTCCCTGGTTTTTGTGGCTGGGGAGTCTCGTGGTGGGCTGGAACCACCACCACAGCAGCAGCGAAGGGGTAGAGCATCCTTGTGAACTGGTGGAGCTGAGACCCTGCCGCGCCGATGTGTTACACCACGCGGGCCACAG
>JAOQGH010000051.1:23952074-23969659 GCA_025769975.1 Gallinago jamesoni
CCCTTTAAGAATTTACAAGTATTCATCAGAACCCCCCTCAGTCTTCTCCAGACTAGTCCCACCTCTCTGGCTGTGGAAGTGCCTTCTCAGGATTGGGGCTTCTGGGAGGCTGTCTGGAGTTAGGGTTTTTTTCACTGTAGTTTCAAACAATTGTTCTAATATACATGTTAAGTCTAATGAGGATGACTAGTATGTCATTTAATCAGTGACTTCCATGTCTTCTGGATTCTAGGGCCGACTTTGAGCAGGAGACACTTGTGTTTCCCTTCTCCTTGCCTCACGTATGAACTTTATGTCCTTCACTTTTTCTTCCCTCAGTCATCAGAGAGAAATTTGTACCTGCATTCGCACCAGCCACTGTACTAACGCGGGATAACTCATATTAGGGGGTAAACATGTACAGCCTGATGCAGACCCAGGTTACTAGGGAGCTGGGATATCTTTGTGCTCAGGTTGTTTTCCAGGGCTGCCCATTCAACTACATTTTCTCTCATTTTAGGGGAGCACCTGCGAATCTGCCCGCAAGGCTATACCTGCTGCACCAGCGAGATGGAGGAGAACTTTGCAAACAAAAGCCGAAGTGAATTTGAAGCCATGATGAAAGAGGCCGGTCGCTCCGTGCAGATGACCCTCACGGCGCAGCACAGGAGCTTTGACAGTAAGTAAACCCGCTCCCTTCCCCCCAGCTCAGGGTCCAGTCCCTGCTTAACTTCCCAAGCGCCGCTCGAACCGGGGATTCGCGTTCCCCTGCATCTTGCCCGATGGTCTGCCTGAAATGTGGACCTTGAATAGGAATCGTTTTCACAAGACCGTGTCGTTTTGAGAAGTCCACGGCAGTGGAGCAGGCACACTCGTACCAACAGATTTGTCATGCACCTTGGCACCCACACAGCTTTTACAGGCATGGTGTAATTGGCTCTTACCACAGCAGCCTAACTTTGGAGGTAGTAATGCAAAACTTGGCACCGTGCCCCGAGCTGTAAGTTGAAGAATATGGTAAAGGTGACCTGGACGGCCCTCGCTAGATGGGGAGGGTTTAAGGGGACGTGGATTTTTCTTGTCCTTTCCATATAGGTTGCAAACAAAAAGGAGATTAGTTCATATTAGATCATTATAACTTTCAGGGTTACACAAACATCAAAAAGTGCTGTATTTTCTAAGTGCCAAGACCGTGAAGGTCTTAAGGACTGTGGCACGTAAGATGTTGTGGACAAACATACTCTCCGAAGTACAGCATCCCTCCTAATGTGCTAAGCGAAGGCTGAAGATGGCTCTCTTACTTTTATTATTCCCTGAAGAATCCATTTTGCAGTGCACAGTAAGCCTCAAGGTCTGAAGGCCACTGGAAATAAATGGTTTATTGGCAAAATTGAGATGACCTATGATTCAGAAACTGTATCCATTATCAGATTTTGAAGAAGGTCAGGCATTTAGAATCGTGGTCCTCCTAACTTTATCAACAGTCATCATATGGAGTTATCGCGAAAAGAATGGGAGTTGGGGAAAGAAGCTATAACAGCCAGAAAGGTGGAACTGGAAATCTCAAGCAGTAAATAATAGATCTAAAGAAATAAGCCTGACCTTCAGGGAGCCGATAACCAAGATTAAGTGCTTTTATACTGAATAGAAAGAAAAGGCAGTGCATCTCTGCAAAGTGCATTGTAACTGTGTGGCCAGGGTTGACCAGAGCAAAGGCATTCCTTTAAAAGCTCAAAATTAATTGATTTTCACCTGCCTCAAAAAGTGATAACTGGGTTTTTCAAAAGAATCTTACAATGGTGGTTGCTCAGACTGATGGGACCTGATGTAGCTGCCGCTGAGAGCACTCGCTGACCTCTGAAATTCAGCTCCTCGCAGGGGTCAGTGCAGAGCATCCACCAGCCTTGGCACCCTCTCCTTCCATTGCCTGTCGCAGCGTTGGCTGGTAGATCTGCTCTCAGAGGATCATAGCTCTGCATCTGTCATGTAAGAGAGTGCAACATTTGATGGGAGCTTTGAGGATTATATTGACGAGCAGAAATTGCCTGGTGAACAACCGGCTTATTATGAATCTCATGTTTGGGTGGATTAATAATAATAACAGCAACAGGAATAATAGTAAGCAAAACCAAGCATATCAAAGGGGGAATGATGACAATTAGAGCTGTGAGGGATTTCCCTGTTGGTTTTTTTGGTTTTGTTTTGTTCCCCAGCATTTTACAAAAATAGAGCTTTATTTCTGTGGTGCGTACCCAAGTCTCTTTTAAGCATCAAACAAAGTAGGTGTTCAGTAAGCCAAGACTTTAACAGACCGTAACGCACAGACCATTGCTGTTTTGCAATGGGAATAACCTCACTTGAGCCCACAAGGCCAAGAAGATGTCTCCTGCTCCCATTATACATTTTTAGTTTGCTTAACTAGCCTTGCAATCGATAGGAAGTTTATAATTTATGCAAGACATAATTCAAAAGAAAAATTCATCATATTGTGTCTGAGTTTCAAGCATGACTTTACCTATAGGCAATATAATTATTTTACCTTTAGCTGCTGCATAGATGGTTTAAAATGGAGGGAGTTGAGGTGATGGGGCAATGGAATCACCTCAGCTCCTGAAACAATGCTGTAGAAACCACCTTGTCTTCCAGTTAATGAATGTTATTAGTCTCACAGGTAACAAGTCGTTTTACAGGTAGTGCTGGTTGGAGCTGTTCAATAACAGAATTCTTTAATGTCAGATTGATGGCTTCTTGTCTTTCTGGCACCGGCTGTCTTCTGCTTGTGTTGGATTTCCTCAGCAGCAGCTTAGAGAGGAGGTTTGGGGCTGCAGAGGTATCGATGCACAGCTCGGTTTGGGTCGGGGGTTTCCTTTGGCCATAGGAAGATGTAGTGGGGGAGGCTCCACTGGAAGAGGGTGTCCAACCCTTTCTCCTAGTTTTTGCAGCCTGGGGATCAGATTATTCATATATTCTCTGCTAGCAGGTGTGGCACATTGAATTTTAGGCCTGGAGCTGTCTTTTTTTAGATTCATCACAGCAAATCTTGCTTCTGTAATCTCACCACTGATCATGGCAATAGTCTCTACTTGTAAATTGCCCTGAAGCTCCAGCTAGAAAATAGCAAAGCTACAGCAATCTGCCTCTGAAGAAATATTCTTGATGCTAGCGTGCAACATTTTGCTTTGGAGAATAATTCATCTTTGCAGGTTGTGGTCTGTAAAATCTTAAACTGTCAGAGCTCCTCTGGCTTTGTCTCATTGCAAGGAATTATAGTCTGTCGTTTCAGTCTCGCTTGGCTGCTTTTGGGGCAAAGACTTTGTGGGCAAATATAGAGAAATAAAATTAGAGAAAATATACATGTGAAATACAGGTGACATATGATAGGTATAGTCAAAAGTGATATATGTGGAATAGGATCCTATGGTTTGAGTGCTCTCTCTGCATAGCTGGGGACACATACCTTCTGGGGTGTCTTTCCTTCAGGATTTGCCAGGGCTAAATTTAAAGTTTAACAGCCCACAGTATTGCTTAGCTGCTTACTGGAGGGTGGGGGCATTTGGTGGTTTGCTTTAGTTTACTGTAGTTAGCAAGATTTGGGGGCATCAGATTCAAGCTACACATGTGGCCATTGGCTTGCTGTTAACCTTTTAGCTGAAAAGCTGGTATTTTGCTCTACAACCAATTGGTTTTAATTAAAAAAAAAAGAAAAGAAAAAGACCATGAGTGATGGGAGCATATGCTTTTGATAAGTCGGTGTTAGGGAGGAGGTTGAGGTCAGAGTGGCAGTATTTCATTAGCAGGATTATATGCACAAATTCTTTGTTAATTCTGGTGTCCCAGGGCTCTTGGTCAGGCTGGGGAGGGGCAGGAGGGGGGGGTTGTAGTTACCTGGGTGGACAGCCTAGGGGGGGACCTGCTGGAGGTTTTAGTCAGAGTTTATCTGGCTGAAAAATTATACATACTCCATACTTTAAAAGAAAAACGTGAATAATAAAAGTGAAAACAAGCCAGGGAGTCTTGGAGGGAGCTGGGATGGACTCTGTTGAGACTAAGTATTGTTTTAAAGATGCTACCAGCTTTATAAGTGTCTCGGCGATTTTAATTGCAGAATGTGCTTGTTTTCAAAGAGGTATCATCTGAGTGGACAGGAAACTTTCAGTATCTGTTATTATAAAATGAAATACTTGGACAAGAAACTTTGTTCAAGCAGGTGGTTCCAAGAAAGCCAGGAGTGCTGCCTGTTGCCCCCTCTGCCGGCTGCAGGACCGGTGAAGTGCTTTGATTCTTGAATTGTGGTGGGAGCAAGTTATAAACCCTGGGCAGCTTTGGGGGAGATTCCTTGGGAAAATGAGCTATTTTTTTTTGTGTCTGTCACACAACTGTACGCTAGCGTTGCACAAAGACACGGGACTTTGGAACTCCTGTCCTTCCCAGTGAAACCTGTGCCTCCGTTATCTGTTACAGGAGATGGGCCTGGAGAAGGCTCTGGCCCATGCAGAAAGAGCTAGGGGAGAGATTTGTGATGCCTGGACGGGGCGGTTGTGTCCGGAGCCCTGCAGCCTGGGATGGTGACAGGGGACGGGGCTGCCCGGCTGGCAGAGGGACGGAAAGAGGGAGCCAGAGCCAGCGGTGCTCGGAGTGACAGCGAGGGGCTGCAAGCATCAAGGAACAAGGCTGGTTTTCTAGTCTTGATGAAAGCTCGCTTGTTGAGAGGCTAATCCTCGTCTGTCCCTCTCTTTTCTCCCTTTTCCCCCACTTAAATCACTTTTCAATAATACTGCAAGGTTGCGCCAGTCTTTCCTTCCCCATCGTTTTGGTGCTGCTCGGCGAGCGCTCCCTGTGTGACTGATGACCTTTAGCTGTGAGCCAGGAAATCTGCCCTTTCAGAATTGTTTCATGTTTTCAGGAAATATCAACAAGCCGAACCAAAAAAATCTTGGCTCTTATTCCCCACTGCACAGTCGAAAAGCTATTTGTAGCTCTTGTAAATTCTGGGATTTTTAAGCTGTGGCGATCAAATGCAGCTTAAAAGTTGTGTATTTTGTGGGTTGCTGCTCACTGGAAGGTTGATGTCGTGTAAAAGCTTTTCATAGTGTCCAGTGCTGGTAGCTGGAAATCCCATATGCTGAAAAGCAGACCATGCAGATAATTAACATTATTCAAGAGTTAGTTTTAGACAGTTAAGTGTTTCTCATGAAGATGAATCATTGTTTTAAATATTAGAAGGTGAGGAACGTCCTCGAAGCTTTTACACACTGATGGTTAAAATTTTAGAGATTTCTAAAGGCCTACATTTAAAATTCAACCAAATGTGTCTTTGTCAGAGGAACGGACTTATTTAACGCACAGTATCTAGGGCTTCAGCCCCTAAAAGGACAGGTTGGGGAGAGCAGCATATATACATACATTTATTTGCATGATCAGAACGCTGTGGAGTTAAGCCCAGCAGACAAAGCTCTGTCCTGTCCTACCCTGGGCTGCAGAATCCGTACCTGAATCTGAATTTTGCAAGTGTTTTTCTCAGCTGACGATACCACGAACCAAGCCCTGCCACTCTGAAGTTTTAAGATATCCAAATTTGGTGGCCTGTGTACCAGAAGATGTGTTCTGAGAGATGTGGGACTACTCTGTGCAGAAAAGGATTGAGACAAGACCAAAGCAGTGGGTAGTCTCCTTCTCTGGAGATGTTCAAAACCCACCTGGACACATTCCTGTGCAACCTGCTCTGGGTGGACCTGCTTTGGCAGGGGGGCTTGGACTAGATGATCTCCAGAGCTCCCTTTCAACCCCATGTGATTCTGTGTCCCCAAAAGCACTGCCCCGACAGGATCACGGTGTCCTGCTGCCACCACTCTCGGCTGTGGCCGTTCTGTGGAGACATGACATGGTTTGGGTTTGGAGGGGGGCTGCCCAAAAGACACCGTGTTTATGTAGAAACAGGAAAGAAGATTTCCAGGGGCTGGTTATGCTGCAAAATATGGAAATGCTGTTGTGTTTTGAAATAAATTCCTTTGTTTCAAAGGTTGTGGAAGGGAGCACTTCTGGAGTCGGCAGTGTCCCTCTGGTAGTCCCAGCCTGGACGAGCTGGCTGCCCTGCCTCCCACCACCCCTGGCATCGGCACCGTTGGCTCCCTGGAGCCAAGCCTCAAGGCTTGGACTTTAAATATATTGCTTTTGATCCAGAAGCCCCTAATTAGCCAGGGATGCTCTTTTTTGTGGTAACTCCCCATGCTGGGGCTCTGCCCCTGAAATTGTGGTGTGTGGCCTCAGTTGGTGGCCTTGGCCATGGGCTCAGCTCTGTAGGAGAGCACTGGCCATCCTGGGGCAGGCGGGAAGCGGCAGCGGGTCCCAGCACCCTGTGGGGCAGCGGGCTCAGACATCCCTCCGAGGACATGATGGGGGCATGGAGATGGCTTCCAGGGCTCACCTGATGTTTGCCTTTCCGGACATCAGTCTTGCATTGGCCTTCTGCTGGTCTCCTCACTGAACATCTAACCTCAAGCAGTGCCTGTGCACACAGGCGTCTTTTCCAAACGGAAAAGCACAAACAGACCAAAAACATTTCAGTCTTCCAACAAAAGTCTGTGGGGCCAGGGAAGCTGAGGAGGGGGGAATCAAGAAGAGGAAGGTCTTTGAGATAAGCAGGAAGCTTAACGATATTTGCGAAAATTATTCCTTTTCCTAGTGAGATGACGAGGCAACGGGAGGAAAAGAAACCCGGGAGTCAAACTTTTTTGCTAAATTAGTGTTTATTAGTGTTTCTCTGACAGGCCAGGGGTACCCTGTTTGGCAAAATCGCGCTGCTCCAAGCAGCATTGGTTGTTTCGTGCCCCCTCCTGCACGGCCCTCGGGCAGCACCATTCAGAAGATGACCAGTTCCTCCCCAGCTTTGCCTCTGGGTTGCCGTATCAAAAGTACTTGTAAGGGGGGGGCTCTCAAAGGTTGTTCTGGTTAAGGTTGTTTCTGGGAAGAGGGAGAAAGTCCTTTAACCTGCAAATACAAAAGAGGGTCCCCAGGCAGATCCAGGGTTGAGAACCAAATGAGGGGGTTCTCTGGACACCTTCCTTAGGAGGAAGGCAGCAGGCACCCACTCTCTCCTCCTTCCTTGTTTCTCCCAAGGAACCTCCTTTAGAAAACCCCAGCGGGAGGCAGGATTGATGCTAATCCGGCCGTCACTCCCCCGCCATCACGCTCGGCGGAAAGAAGGTACTTTGATGTGTGGTGCCGAGCATCTCCTTGGGTATTTATGGTTGCCTGGAATGGGGTGCGGCGTCTGCTGAGGCGCATTCCTGGGCTCGGCAAGATTAATCCTGACAGGTAGCTGCCTCGGGGAAGCGAACGCTTAGGCTCACCTGTAACAGCTCCAGCACCTGGGGTTTTCTCTCCCCTCCCAGCCTCTTCCCTTCCCGTTTCATCTGCGAGGCTCCGGCGTGCGCTGCAGGGTGTATCGCAGTGTGCGTGCAGCGCTGCGCTGAACAGATGGCACAGGCACAATATTAATTCTCTTTATTCGCCTTTTCTTTCTAAAAAAGCGAGGCAGTGGCAGTTGCTGGGATGAGGGGACTGCACCGGGGTGCCTTCTGCAAGGGCTTGCATGCCCCGAAGAGATGAGCTGCTCCATCCCTTGCAGAAGTCAGATTGGGTAGAAAAGGTAGAAGAGGCATCTTGGTTTTGGCAGTTGTCACCGTTTTGTCCCCCGCTCAAAAAAAATAAAAGCTGCCTGTGAGTGCTCAGAGAACAGTGAAATGTGCATCTGCTTGGGGACATAAAAGAAAGCACCTGCTCTTCCGAGATACTGGATGACACAGGCGTATTTGACAAGAAATTAGTGATGTCCAGATAGTCATTTAAGAAGAAAGTGTTGGCAGAGTTTATTTTAATGCTCAGGAATCAACGCACAAATCTCTTTGAAAACCTCTGATTTCCCAGAGTAAGCGGCCGAGCTTTTCTTACGAGGGCTGGACGTGGCCTTCAGTGACTGCAGAAGAATTACACCCGGGTGAGGGTCAGAGCGCAAAAGCGGGGACAAACAGCCAAGGTTTTTCTGCACGGCTCTCCTGCAGAGCCCGTGGCTTCAACCTGTTTACACTCAGCTGTCTTCCAGACAGTCTGCTGGTTTCCACACAAAGTGGTTTCCACTCTGGTGCTCAGTGTTTCTCATAAGAGGAAAATACTGGGATTTCCTGGGCTGCTGTTACTGCAAAGCAATGTGGGTGCTCTGCATCAGCTCTTGGGTCGGTGATTCCCCCCCAGCTTGGCATTTGCCAAGAATCACATCCCTGTCCCTAGCCAGGTGCTGGGGTAATTTGGGAGCATCAAGGGCTGCAGAGACAAGATGCTGTCCCCCCTTACAGATCATACCCAATAAGCTCGAAACGAGGCTACTGAAATATGTGGCGTGTCCTGACATAGGAGGCCGTGTTATTTTGAGTACTTCAAGTTGTCTGTTCTCATTTGAGATGATAGAGACGTACTTTGTTCTCTCTCACCAGAAACGCTCGCAGCAAACTGTTGATTCTGCTTTATTAGCTATTGGCGTTGGAGGAGCACATGCAGAGAGCCAAGAAGCTTCTCGTTACTGTAATGCACTGCAGGGCACCCTGCCTGTCTGAGATTCAACCTGTGGTCCAAGGACTTTGTTTTAAAACAACAGAAACCCTAGGTTTGGGTGAGTTGAGCGCGGAGGGAGGAGATGAGTGGAAGGTCGTACCAGATGGGAACAGAGCCCAAGTCCCTTGGCTTTGGGTAAGGTGTGGGAGTAGCAGAAGTCCCTGTAGTCATAAAATGCAGTGATCTTCTTCTGGTAAGAGAACAAAACACGTCATGTTATCCCATATCTTGCAGTTGTTTATCAACCAAGACGTCTTGAAGCATTCATCCTCAGAGGCCTCCGCCTAAGAGGGAGTAGGCAATGGCTCTGAATGCTCCTTGGGTCGTTGGTACGAGTGGGGTTTTGTGAAATGTCCCTTCCAATGTAGAAGAAATGATCAAAACCATGAGGGACGTCCACAAACAACTTGTATAAGTGAGGCCAAGGATATAACAGAGGTTTTTGGCATCTGGTAGCCTGTGTGATTAGGGTGGTCGGGCTGATTTTTTTAGAGTACAGCATGAGTACCAGGGGTACAAATGGGAACTTGAAGGTGCTCTGTGCCTATGAAAACTAGGCTGAGAATTGATCTATCTACAGGGAGAGTCAAAGATAATCCCTCCTTGGGGTGGAAAGAGGCTGAAGCCTTCACTGACAAACATTTCACCTTCATGTATGCCATGGCTGTTTAAGGATGCTTTACTTCTCTCCCCCCTTTTCCACTCTTTTAGTTTCCTCCCTTCAGCCCAACACAGCTTCTTGACTTTAAAAGCACAGTTTACATCGTGTAATATGTGCAGAGCTTTTTCCAGTACCTCACTTCCCTCCCAGGCTGTGTCAGAGTATTTTGATTCTATTTCTTGTATTTTCTGAAATTAGCCAGGTTAGAGGGAAAGAAAACCCTCATTTTACCCAGCAGTTCATAGCTACTTTTGAAGAAACTGAGTAGTGTTAAGTCATTCTCGTTAAAGCTGCAGATTTGGCCAAGACACCAATGACCTGGATTTGTTTTACTGGGAAGAGAAATAGAAAGTAGAAAACCCAGCTTTACAGGACCTGGTTCTGCAAAGTGTGAGTCCAGCATCAGGTGCTTTGAGTCGATGGAGCCAGGGGTGGGGATACACTATGAATTTTGCTTCAGCTAGATCGCCTTCTTTAGGAGAGGACATGTGAAAATGGTAGTTTTTCAGGGGCCTGTAAGGATTTCTCTTTAGAAATACTCCTCTTAATCCACTGCTACCCCAGCAGGATCAGTCCTTTGCAGAAAGTCCTTCCACGCTGCTCAGTAATGATTCCTGCTGACCAAGGGCTGACCAACAGCACACGCTTCGCCCAAAGGCCACCATGACAGCAGCCCATGTAGGAGCCCAGGTAGGAACCCAGTGAGACTGCATTCATCAGGAAAGAAGACAAATAAGGATTCAGTTTTTCCCTCTGAAGCACCTTTTTATCGATTACCTAGCTTTATTTCTGCTGGAACTGTTATCTCTATTTGTCATAGCTACATCTCCAAGATATTTCCACGTTGATCGCTATACCTGCTGCCTTAAAACACCAACCCTAATCTCTTTCCCCGGCTCAACCCATGAGAGCTGCCAAGTGTTCAGAGCCTGAAACAAAATTAAACAAAACAGGAAAAATTATCATAGTGAGAGCCATCAAAATTGCTTGGGTTTTCATTCTTAGAAAAAGCACGAGGGCTGTGATTATTTTCAAAGCAGCACAGTTAAAGAGCATGAATTTATTGAAACTGAGTGGCTTGGAGGTGATGATTAAGGGAGGGGGTCAAATAAATAGAAAAAAATGTGTGTGTATGTACATATGTAGACAGGTGTGTGTGTATTTCCATTGAAATGGGGCAAGTCCCAGTTTCAGGAATGGCTGTATTGTTTGTAGGTGTCGCTGGGAATGAATATTACATTGTATTTACATGTCAAGAGGCAACACGCTTGTTAATTTGACTTGGGAATGCCACAAATGCCTAGTTAAACGTGAATGCTAAATTGTGGTCTCCAGCCGTTCTTAAACAGGAACAGAGCTCCAAACTTAGGAGAAATCGGATACAAAAGGAGGAAGAGCTTCGCTGTGAATGCCGGGGGCTTCCATCTTCTGGTTTTCCTCTCCAGTCGTGCGTTGCTGCTGAGCACCCCGGTGGTGACCGTCCCCGCTCCGCCGTTTCCCAAGCTGCAGGGCAATGATAGAAATAAATAAGCAAACCCAACGCCCCCAGCCTCCCTCCCCAAAAGCCGGAGGCGGCTGCGAGCTGGGGATCAGACTGTCAGTGAATCAAGGCTCGGGGAAATAATGCTTGTTACAATTTCAGATTAGCATCGAGCCTGGATCCAGCTTTTAACGCGCTGGAGATAATCGAGCGGCTTCCTACAGCCCCGGCAGCACAGCGATCCACTCCTGAAATGCAGCCTCTGTTCTAATGCTGCTAAAAATGAAAAAATTGGTCCTCAAGGACTAATGAATGCCAGTAAAAGTATTGCGCGGCCACATGTAGTAAACTTGTCATGGGGGAAAGGGCTGGAATTTACTATTTTGGCTCCCTTCTGGTGCGCCCGCCTGTGCCTGCGGCTCTGCCCCTGCCCTCCTGGCTGTAGGAGAAGCAAAGGCTTAGGTGGAAATACCCAAGAATAATATATAGCCATAACGTGTTTGCTTTGTGCTTTATTTGTGACAACCCGAGGGCAGAAGTAGAGCATCCTGTTTGCCTTGGTTCAGTGTGAATCCGGGGCTCATCTGTATCTTTGCTTTCCAAACTTGGCTCCCCAAATAATAACGGTAGGGAGGTAGCGTTCCTGGTCCTGCAGCGCTCACCAGGAGCTTTGGTGGCATCAAGAGCCCCAGAGCACCGACTGATGTTCCTCCTGAGGGAACAGGAGTTGGCTGTACAGTTGGCTGTCCCCGTCACAAAACCAGCTGGTCTTTTTAGTGTCGGGCGATGCATTGGCTGCAGCTCTGTGAAAGGAACAGAATTGTTCATGTTTCTTCAGGATTTGGCATCCTCTGCTTTTTGTGTCTGTCGCAGCAGTTTTGGGTCAGGCTGGAGAGGACACGGTTGAGCTGAGCCAGGTGAGCTTTCCTCTCGTCCCCTTATTGTGTCGGGTTCTCAGCTCCTCACCGTGAAGCTCAGCCCAGCAGTGCAATCGCCTTCCTGGTGGTGCCCAACCTGTCACCATCAGGTCCCTGAACTGCTACACAGTTCAGCTTCTCTTTGATGATGTCTCCTGCATGAAACAGATAAGAAACACTGAATATCTTCATGTTTGCATAGTCATAGAATTATAGAATGGTTAGAGTTGGAAGGGACCTTAAAGATCATCCAGTTCCAACCCCCCTGCCATGGGCAGGGACACCTCCCACTAGAGCAGGTTGCTCCAAGCCCCATCCAGCCTGGCCTTGAACACCTCCAGGGATGGGGCGTTTGTAGCTTCTCTGGGCAACCTGTCCCAGTGCCTCACCACCCTCACTGTAAAGAATTTCTTCCTGAAGTCTAATCTAAATCTCCTCTCTTTAGTTTAAAACCATTACCCCTCATCCTATCGCTCCACTCCCTGATAAAGAGTCCCTCCCTGTCTCTCCTGTAGTCCATCACAAAAAAGCAAGAAGGCAAAAGACTAGAACTGAGATTTCTTGTGCAGTCTTAATTTGCCCCCCCTCCCCCTGACACAAATACACTATTCATGTTCTCTCTCTAATGATGTGATCCTAGACTATTAGTTTTTTTCTCGCAGGCCCCTTGCCTCTTGCAGGGCATATGATAGATGATGTCTGCTGAATCATCACCATCCCTTGTGTAGCGGGGTGCATTATTTACTGTACAGCAGCCAAATCCTGCACTCAGTCCATAATTATTAATTTCCTCATAGGCTAATTAAAGATCGTATCATAATGCACGCACATCGGGGAGCTGAATTAAGGTTCCACCAGCAAGTTGAGTTTTTTCCTTTCCCTGAGCATGGTGATGGTTGGGAGAAAGAAAAGCAAAAGCAGCTGGCTGGTGCCATGGTAAAGCACTGACCCCTTTCTTTAATCTCAGCCCGAGACACAGTTAATGTGCTTGGCTCATCGTCTTCCCCAAAATTCATCTTGAAGCAGATCCCCGGCGTGCAGGGTGCGTGTAAGATGTGTCGGGTGAGTTTGCTGTGAGGTGTATAATCACAGGAGCAGAGCGGTCCGGCGGCTTTTCAGTCTCCTCATCAGAAATTTGCATCAAGTATGATTAGTTAAGTGAAATCTTTAAAGACCTCTTTGTTTGATTACCCCTTTTTTTTTGCTGTTGTCTAAAAGAGAGAAAATTACATATTTAGACAGGAGAAGCTTTAGAGAGTGGTGATCTTTTTATTACATGTTTCTTCAGCGTTCGGCACAGTGTGGGTGAGATAATAACAGTTATAATAAATGTGCATTGCCAGTGAAATTGTAGTTTTGTACTTCAGGCATCACAAGTGAACTGATACAGACTCAAACTGTTATCAAACAACAGAAAAATAGCCTTTCTTTGTTGTTGCCTTTAAACTGTGAAAAGCATTTCTGCTGGAGAACGAACAAGTGCTTTTTTGCATTTTTAAAGTTAATGCACAGAAAGACTTCAGTTGATTAGCAGAGGTCCCGTGTAGGATGGCTGTTTCATTACCAAGAGTTTAAGTGAGCTATAAATATATTTTATGTCCTTGTACGAGTTCAGAGTACCATGAAATATAATTAAAAGATTCTGGGCACTCCGCGCATAGGAGCGGCATAGGAAATAAACGTTTGACCTTTCTTACCTTTGGTCACCAGTAAGCAATTGCTCTCTATGCTTCCTGCCTACATTACTTACTGTTTTGGCTTAAATACAAGAGGAAAATGCTCACCGAGAATGCTGAACGAGCATCCACAATTCAATAGTCCTTCGGTCTGGATTTTTCTCTTCTCCAGAAGGTGCAGCGGGAAACGCCAAGCTATTAAGAAGCTAACAATTACCTTTAATTATGCAGGCCAGCTTCGGCTACGAACGAGAAAGAGATTTGGAGTCTATTGTTATTTCCTCTTGTTACCGAAAACCAAACAAGAAATGCTAATCGAGACATTTTCTACAGCTGAAGCACAGCGTGTCTGAAGCAGCTCTCTTTTATTCCTAGCCAAGGAAAACACTATACACGTATGGCATCAGAGTAGGATCCGCCTGGGGATTAACAACCCCGAAGATTTACTGGGAAGCTGACTCACCGAAGAGCCTTTTCTGCAAAACTGAGCCAAGTTTTGACACCGCTGAATAAGTTGATGCAACTGGGTTAGGACACGGCCCAGTGATTTTCCAGGTTTGCACTGGGGAATGAAGCTGTGACAGGCTGCACCACTCTGAAAGAACCCCAGAAAGTTAAATACGCAGTGACAAATATAAAATTTTATCTCTGGGGTCCAAAGGAAACAGAACAAGCCCTTGTCTGCTGGGTGTAAAGCAGGGAAAGAAGCTGTTGGTCAGCGGAGGTAACAGGAGTGAGTTCACAGGGTCCGATTATCTGTTCTTTGGGTCTGTAGTTATGGAGCTGAGGGCACGAGCCTGTAGGGCTCTCAGCCCTCTCCTTGCTGCATGCCACAGCTTTCTCCAAGCTCTTTGGGGCCGTCTCCATCCCCCATCCTGCCTGCTGCAGGGTGGTGTGAGCAGCTTCCCAGCTGGGACCTCTTCAGTCAGCGATGCTGAGGTCAGTAGTGCTCCTGGAGGAGCTAGAAGTGTCCCCAGCAGCAGTTGGGGACACTTTTGCTGGAGGGGTCGATAGGGACCTGCCTCATCCATCTCCAAAGGGAAGAGAGGAGGTAAGGAAAGCAGGACATGTGAAATACTTGCTGTAAAACTACTCAACCACTGCCCAGATAACAGCTGCCTCAGGGCTTAACGGAGGGTGGAATATGAGTCACCCCGAGGAATCATCTCATCAAACCCAACTGCTGAGTGAACTGTAATAGCAGAAACACAGCTGTGGGAATAAACGTCTCTGTTAGACCAGGGGTAAGCATTGTGGGGAGACTTGTTAAAGCAGGGACACGCGTTAAGGCCGTGAAGGGGCTGGGATGCTGGAGGGGAGCTAACAATTAGGGTCAGCGTGGAGCTGGTGGGGCAGCAGGGATGGGGAGGAGGCTCATGCCTCATCCTGCACCGAATGGCAGGGCCAGGCATCCCTCTTGGGGGGGATCTCTGACTTCTTGCAATAGTCAGACATTAGTGCCACCGAAAAAAAGGCTGTCAAAACAAACTGGCCTGTCCTCGCAGCAGCTCTTTGCCCAGGATCTCTGCTCTTCATTCCTAAAGGAGTAGACACACTCCTAGTCCCACGGCGTGCAAAAAACCTCCCTTCCGTATAAATAAAGATGACACGGGAGAAGGATCTGATGCAGAGGCTGTTGAAATTGCTGGAGGGGTGCTTCCGTGGCCGCTGAAGTGGACGTGGCGTGGGCAAGGTGACAAACCACCCCGGGACGTAGGTGTGAAGAAGCTGGAAAGGCTGAGCTTTACCAGTCCCTCCCTCCTGGGCAGCGGGGCTGAGAATTTTGCTGCTTTGCATGCTCCGCGTTGGTAGAGCTGAGGGGTTCTCTGAGGATGGTGGCTCTGCTTTGAAGATGGGGGTAGCTTAACACCAGCAGAATACGTAAATAACCTGTAGGCAGTAACACTTGTACACCCTCCCTTTGGGGTCTTCAGAAGCAGGTTCCTGAGCACAGGGAAGGGAGATGCTGGCAGACAGCGGTGGGGAGGGAACAGCCTCGTCAGCAGCAGTCGTGCTTGGACATCTAGGGGATAGATTGGGGTATGTCAGCAAAGAGACACAAAAAGCATATTTCTTGCAAACATAAAAAAAAAAAACCATTTAAAAGAATTAGGAGCGATATACAGAACTCTGTCAGCAGACACAGTATAGGTTTTGTCTTTTTCCATTTAAAAAAACAAAAAAAAAGGATAATGATTAATTTTCATTAAAAGGACTAAAAAGATCGGCGTCCGGGCTGTCGTAAAACTCCCAGGTCTGTATTGTGGAATAGATTGTAAAAGGAGAGGCATTTGAGCTGGCGGGCGCGATAGGGATCAGAAGCTTCCCTGCCAGCTCCGAGGGATGGGTCACAGCACGTCGGCTGAGGGCTTCCATCACCCGAAATGGACCGTTTGATATTTGTTGTGCTCTGCACCAGAAGCTTCCCAAGCGACCCAGGAGGTGAGCAAGCCACCAACAGCACGTTTAAATCTTCCCTGCGGTCACAGCGCGACAGTAAATCTTGCTAATTATTTCACTGGAGTTTTGTCCTCTTTGTATGGAAACCCAGACATTTATTTATCTGTAGAGCTGCAGATTTAGGGTACTTTGTAGCAGCGTTAAACTGGAAATGGAGTACTTTTGCTCCGCACTTCCAGAGATTCACAATGAACCGAAACAATTTGGAACCTGAAATCGGATACTGGAGGTTCTTTTTCTTCTGGTAATCAAAATTCACTCTGTCAAGCTAAGCCGATAAAATACTTCCATTTCAGATGGCTGCAAACAGGCAATTTAGGCGAGGAAGCAGTCACGCTTTGAACTCCTGTTAGGAATAAAATTATTTTTCAACACTGTCAAATTAGCAAAACTAACATCCAAGGAACCATTTGTAATTTCTTATTTACAAGAGTTGCTGATCCGATGGACGGGGCCTGTGTACATGCTCTGAGGGAGGACCATGGTGACCGTGCTGGCACTTTAACCTCTTAGACAAAGCCAACAGTGCAAGTCCAAAACCCCAAGCCAAAGGTCTCTCTAGATGGAGTTCTCCTCTTCAACCCTCCTACACCCAACACACGTGCAACTGTGTGTTTGTAAGCCTCATACAAACCCCTGGGTTTTAACATCCTAGAGTGCCTCATGTTAATATAAAAATCTGCCTGACAGACCCAAGGCACTTCTCACGTATGGGCTAAATAATAAAATATTAATTAGAGTCTGGAAATAGTTCTGTTTTTTTTTTCACTCAGCTTCCGCTGTAAGGAATGTAAGTGGTCAATTTCCAGACAAAATTCTGTGTCTTAAAAGTAACAAGCATCAAAGACTGTCTGTTTTTAAGATGTTGAAAGATGTTGAAACTGTTCAGGTAGTTAGCTTTGGATGATTTAATACTTGGCTTAATTTAAATCCTGGAAAGATTGAACTAAGGCATATCTTAAGAGGTAATTGCTTTGAGGAAGTGGGAAATACAGTCCCTTCTTTATTCAGAGGCGTGTGCCTGTGGCAATTAGGATGGAGCAGTGTCCTGGGGTTACTCTGGGCTACTTAGTGACCGTGGAGGAAAAAAAAAAATCACATCTTCCTGTGGTTGCAGTCAGAAAAAATGTTCCATCCCCACTATTCTGATGGATATCTGGCCACTGTAGGTCGTGGTGCCCTTGGGTGAGGAGACCGGGGTGGCTTGGCGTAACCCTCCCGAGGCAAGAGCTCCAGGGTGGTGGCTTGTTTTGACCACTCGAAGATGCTTGTGTGAAACCCAGTTTTGAGACAGTGAGGTTTTGTTTCTTTATGAAGAGTGTGTGCTGCTGCTTTGTGTCAGACCAGCTCGCTGCTTGCTTTTGGGAGGTTTGACGTTCAGAATCGATACCTGTGCGTTGAGATAAATTCCTGAGCGTGGAGGACAGGAGTCACGCTGCTCCTGTTGTGCCCTGTGGGAAGGTGGTGTGCGTGGTGTGTTTTGTACGTCTGTTACTCAGAATTGGGGGGGCGAACTGGTGGAGCCCCCCAGGAAAGATGGGAGTTTCCTTTACAAGCCATCCGTGTTGGTCGGGGTGAGCGTGGTCACGCACGGCCACCCAGCCCTCTCCTGGGCACGCTCTGCTTTGCTGAAGCAACCGCTCACCGGTTGCAAAGGGCAATAAAAGTCATAGAATCATATGGGCTTGGAAGGGACCTCTGGAGATCATCTAGTCTAACCCCTCCGCTGGAGCGGGTCTACCTAGAGCAGGTTGCACAGGAACTTGTCCAGGTGGGTTTTGAATGTCTTCAGAGAAGGAGACTCC
>JAOQGH010000051.1:23969759-23989953 GCA_025769975.1 Gallinago jamesoni
CTGTCACTGGGCACCACTGAAAAAAGACCAGCCCCGTCCTCCTGACACCCTCCCTTTAAGTATTTGTAAGCATTGATGAGATCCCCCCTACGTCTTCTCAAGACTAAAAAGACGCAAGTCCCTCAGCCTTTCCTCATAGGAGAGATGCTTCAGGCCTTTAATCATCTTTGTGGCCCTTTGTTGTCCCCTCTCCAGCAGTTCCTTGCCCTTCTTGTCTATTTGCTGCTCTGAGGGGGAAGGAGGCAGGAGTGTTGAGCTAAATAAGAGATCTCGTGGTTATTTGTGGACTTCTCTGCAGAGGCTTTTGAGAGAAAACTGAGCTGGATTACAGCAGAGTATACCAAAGTGGTTGTAGCCAGTGTACGCCAACAGCACAGAAAATGTGTGTAGACAGAAGAGAATGACATGATTTTTACCTTATCTAATATCTCTATCCTTTAACAATGCATGACTAATTCAAAAAGGAAAAGCTGGTCCAGGAATGAGCCCCCCAGCCTAGGTAGTGAGACTCTTAAGCGTGCTTCCCTGCTTCATTTAAGATGTCCTTTGTGATTTTAGGGACACAGCGGAGGCTCTGAGCCAGAAAAGCCATGGGGCAGCTAATCCCATTTATCTCAGTGGCAGGCCCCTAAATATCTCTGATGTTCTGAGCCTGAGCCTGTAATAGGACTTTCCCAGCTCCCACAGGTATTATGAAGATAGATAGACTAAAAAGGTGCACACATCCTTTAGTACCAACAGCCATATAAGTACCTTAAATGCACTTTATTATGCATGGAAGGAGTAGGATAGAGGAAGGATAACATTATGTGTTCGAAACAGAGATGGGCTCTATTAAAGAGGAGCAGTTGAGAAATAAGCAATAGCCAGGACAAATCCATGTTAAGAATCCATTTTTGTAGACGTGTCTTTGCCTCGTTTTTCTTTTCTCTCATTCCTCTTCATTCCAAGATTAAAACGAATGACTGTTTCTTTTCAGAAAGCCCTGAACCCAGAAATTAGACTAAAAACTTGCCTGCACGTAATGAGGGAGAAGCTAAAGTACATCATCATAACTGTGAGAGGTAATTTCCAGAGCTAGATGGTCCCACATTTGTAAATGTTCATCCTTCAAAGCCATTCGCTTACTGCGCTCGCCGTGATTGTCTGGGTTACTGGAACTTTGCAGCACAGAAATATTGCTTCTTCTCTTTCTAATTTCGGAGCAGTGTGACAGAGGGAATGTACTCGCCCGTGTCATCGCTTAGTCCCTTAGCTTCTGCAGTCCCACCAAAACCAGTGGGCGTTTCAAGGGAGGCTCAGGATGGCCCAAGACAGGCACAGTAATTACAATTAAAAGAGATTTCCTGGGCTTTGAAGTGCTTGCAGTGATGGTATTTGTAAATGGATTCCACTCAACGTAAGCGTGCTGGAAGAGATCAAACTGCTAGGAAATAAAGCTTTCTATATTCTGAACATTTTAAGGATATTTTGGATTAAAAGGCTGACAAACCCATGCATTAAGAAGGAATCTGTATTCATCAGCCCTCTTTACACAGCAGTGCTTCATGGGGCACTTCCCTGTCTTGCTTCCCTGTAGTCTGAGTAATAATAAAATGAAGAAGACAATGAGTTTAGCATTAATTCTGGAAATGAAACCAAGGGGAATTTAGTATTTTCATAGACATCCACTTTTGCTAGCTGTTCAGCCTGATCTAAATTATATACAATTCTATCACGCTATAGCCTTATAAAATAGAGTTTTATGCAAAGATTTGCAAAGCATCCCCAGCACAAGCTATATAGACTCTTTCTTAATAGATGCAGAAATCAAGCCACAGTGAAGGTGTCAAAAATTGCCCTTGAAATATTTCCTCTTCCAGCTTGGAAAGTAATAACATTTCTACCGCTGCTAAGCCCAAGCCTGGCAAATATTTTTCTGTCATTAAAATAAGCATTTCCCAATGCTATTTCCTTCCTGTCACACTCAGTATTGGGCTATAATTCTCCCCACTGCTGCTTTTCTTTGTGAGCGGGTGGAGGAGTCTGGACAGGCTGTGGGTTTCCAAGGTGCGCTCTGGTGTCCTGGAAGCTCGTAGGTTGGCTGTAGAGAATTTGGTGGTGGTGTCTCTTTTGCTGCTCATTCGAGGTTGTATGTCTTTGCTTTTGTAAATAGCCCCTTGGAGCCAGTGGGAGGAGGTGTGTGCTTAAGGCAAACATGATTTGACCTTTAAATAACATAATAGCAAATATACAGGTTCAAATGGGCGGCTCGGTGGATGGAAGTACCAAGAAGTACCTACAACAATTAGTTCCCTACGGATTAGGAATTTCACGCCCTGCAGTCCTCATTGTAATCCCATTTTTTTTCAGGAGAGGTACCGTTTAGTTTACATGAGCAGGAATGATGAGCACTAATCTGGGATGACAGAGCAATTTAAAACTGGCAGTGAGATCCTGAGGTAATATCTAAAATATGAAACGTCTCATTCGTTAGGAGAGGTGAAGATGACGAGCTTAACTGCACCCTCTCTCCAACTGGTTTTATGCCAAGGCAGGTCTGCTGATTTTTGGCGAGCCCGTACTCTCCTTGTACTGGCCCGGGTTCAGATTAGAGTCAAGGTACAAATATCACCTTCTTCACAGCAGCTCAGCGAGGTGGGCGTAGGAACCGAGCGCTGTACATATGTCTGCAAAAATCAAACCAAAACTGTTAACAGGGACTTCACCCTTTCTTTTTCTAGCAACAGGTAAGATAATTTAGGGCAATCCAAGAAAATTAGGTCTCTTAAGCAAGGCGGTCTGCTTCCTATCTACACAGAAAGGGAATGACAGCTGTCCTTCTCCTTAAAAACACAAGTGACACTGTGGCACAGCTGGCATAATTTGGATTTTTAGGAAGATGCACAACTTTTTTCATTACAGGCTCCACAAAATGATCTTGGCCAGAAATATATGACCAGATGGCATTCGAGCTGCTTTCCCTATAAGATTACAAAGTGCCACTGTTCACAATCTCAGCAGCTGAGAGATTATAAATTTCTGGCGCAACCGGTCATTGCTTTTTCAAGCTCATTTTCTCGATGCATGGGGAGTCTTTAGGTTTCTCATGATAATATCTTCAACTTACATATGTCAGGTTTTATTGGTTGCCTGTTTTCGCTCTCAAAGCCACCTCTTCTTTGTCACGAAATTAGTGGGATGTTGCATCCTCATCTTTTGGTCTTTCTTGTGCTTACTGTCTGTCATCTCTGGGCTTTCTCCACATCTTCGCCGCCTTTATTGACTGCAGTCTATGCTTACGACCTGTGTATTAACTCCAGTGAGCAGGGTTGGACTTTTTGCTAACTGTGAAACGTGCTGTGATGTTCTTGTGTGACAGATATGCCACCGAAGAGGTACCAGTGCTTTCCTTGCAGTTTGCGTGTGTGTAAGCAATGGAGGCACGTGATTTATTCCGGCCGTTGTCCATCTTGGGTGCCAGGGTGTCCAGGCAGAGCAAATAGCACCGTGAGACAGCGGTGAGAGGAGGAGATGCTCATTAATCCTGGGCAGTTTCTGGGTCAGAGGGGGCAGCAGTGGGGAATGAACCTGGCTGGGTGGTATTTTTCAGATCATCTTTGAGTATCGGCTGTTATTTTAGTAGGCAGTTCTATCAGATTAGCCCAATCTATCCACATGACACTGCTCTGTAAGACCATGGGAGGCAAGGAGGAAAAAACTTCATTGTAGACTCCTGCCTTTTTTTTAAAGTCAGCTCCAGGAGTGTTGCACAATCCCAGAGAATCAGATAAAGAAGCTCCTGGGGTGAGTGAAAGAGGATTTATGGGTGTAAGCTGTACTTTGGAAGGGTGCCCGCCGTCCCTCCGCACTTCCAGTGGCATACCAAATGACACCGAGATTTTCTGTGGCGGGTGACACAATTATTTTGTCTTACAGGTTTAATAGCAGTACTATTTTGCAAATGCAGCGTTTGAAAATATCTGCCTCTGCTGGAATCCTTTGAAATGGAAATGAAAAATGCTGTGTTTGCTGGCCCACTAACCCTAGTTAAGTACAGAGCACACTGAGTCTTAAGCAAATGGTTTTTTAGAGGACCAGAAATAGGTTTCTCATTAAGCATTCCAAAGAATGTTTTGCAGATATGTATTAAAAGACATCCCCTATCTATATACACGTTTATTTATTGCCTGTAATTTTCTCTGCACCATAACTCTGCTTGCACAGTGCAACTGGGCATAAATCTCATTTTTTAGGAGCCCTGCTCATGTTATGTTTCTCAACTTTTTATAATAACAAGAAATGGGATGCTTTGAGATAATCCAAACAAAGGAGTGTGCAATATAATAACATCTAGAAGAGTTACAAAGGGATCGTTAAAGCTGGTGGACCTAATGACTGAAGCCTGATCGTCGTTGTGATGTGAAGGTGACCTGAATTGGAAATCAGTTGCAGTTGTGCTGGCCAAAAGGCCCACTTGAGCTCCAGAGCAAGGTAGAAGGACCTCAATGTGAACAAGTATCAGCTTGGCTAGCTTTCAAGACAAGGTCCTGTCCTGTCCAGTTCCTGGCTGTCTGGCCAGGGCTTCTTTTCGACACATCTGGTATCAAAGGACGATCGGAACGGAGGGGGAAGAGCGTACCAGAAGAGGGAGGAGGTGAGTGAGAGCAGACCATGGGGCCGGGCTAGCCCAGAGCCAGGGTGGGCAGAGATGTTGTGGGTGGGGGTGTCAGGGTCTGCTCAGAGAGGAATCCAGGAGACAGGGAGGAGTGGCCCCCGAGTCAGAACCGCTGCTGAGTAAGTAGACGCTGGGGTTTTTATCACCATGTTATTATTTTTATTTTTGCTGGGGGTTTTACTGTGGATTAGGGGAACGCCAGACTCCGAAGGGTGTCTGGCCCATGTCTACACCCATGCTAACCCCGTGTGTGACCTAGGGCCCATCCTAAGCAGAGAGAAGAAAAGCAACCTTTAACTTTGCAAACAGTGATTAATTCTAGCTGTTTTTGTGATTATGGAGGGAAGAGGGAATCAAAGCTGGGATTAGAGGCTTAGCAATCATGAGTGCCTCCGTGGGCAGCTACTGCTCTCTTACAGCGCTCTACCCCTTGGGCGTCACTGTGCTGGTATTGTGCCATTGTCCCAAACAACCTGCAGAAATATCAGTGGCTGCACCCAGTGAAAGAAGCATCTGGGTGGTTCTTGGCTTCCTGATGCTCTCCTGTCATGGCCTGCTGGAGACAGACTTGTTTATTTCCTAATAAGCTTCTGTATTACATTTTACTACCCTCACTGTGTTAGGCTGATTTCTGCCTGCTGTTGGATGTGAAGGATTGCAATTTTGCACGCAGGTAGAATCTGAAACAGCCAGAAAAGTTCCTTGGTGAGATAATACTCACCGGCTGTGCCTGTAGCTTACTGGCTTGCTACCTCTTTGCATTAATATTTATTAATTTGCATTTGGAAATGATGTCTCCAGTACTAGCCTGGAGAAGTTGTTGCCTCTTTCTCCTGGGCTTTCAGTGCCTTTTTCTGTTCAAGTCATCTCCTCACCAGGACAGACAAGGTCTGTCTTTCAGCACACACCACGGAGCAGATCATGGAGCAGCTCGTGTTAATGCAATGCCATGCTCCCTGGCCAGAGCCGTGTGGCTACTGCCTTGGAAAGCATACGAGCCCCATTTTAGGGAAGCATTTGAGCAGCTGAGGAACATGGGCATAAATCCTTTCCCAAGCTAAGATTTGTTAGTGTGTAGAGGTTCCCAGGCTTCGTTTGCCCCCTGCCCTCATCTTAAGGGAATTAATAATTGTCACTTTTGGTTCTTGGCAAGTAGCTTTTTATCAGAAAAGAAATAATAAAAACTTGTTAAAAGAAGTTTGCTTTAACAGTACTTGCTAATTAATGATCTGCGTGTATGTATTTTTACATTTTGAAGAATATTAGTCCTCAGTGTTTGGTGAACTGTATGGAAGCTCTCTGAAGTTGGCCTGAACATCTTAAAACATTACTTAAATAGGATCAAGAATCTTGAAAATAAGATTTGTTGTAAGCTTTGTATTGTTGCCTCTCATACCCTTGCATGTCTGTTTTTCAAGCAGCATTTTATAATCTGCAGTAAGCCCTAAAGGGTGCTTAGTTGTTACGGTTTGACTTTAATATGATCTAAAAATGGCTAGTAATAAATCCAGTCATTTCCATGTAAAGGAAATGTAGGATCGGGCTGGTGGAACTATTATGCCTCACTCAGGGGAAGAGCCAATAAATCCAGTATATTTGTTCAGCTCCAAAATATCCACCTTAATTTGGTACAGGGGGGGAAATTAAAAAGCACAAGCCTATATTTTGAAGTACAGTACACCAGTAGTGGGAATCACGTCTTAGTTCATGTTTCTGACGGGGGGAAAGGGAGAAGAGGAGTGGGATTTGGTGTGATGAATGTTGTACCGGGCGTAGGGAAAGCTGAAAGGCAAACGGAGCCATCTCCTGAAGGCTGTTGATCTCTGCTCTGGGCTCCCGGCCAGTCTAACTGTCCGCTGAAATGACTGTAATTTCCTGAATTATACAGAGCCAAACTTCCATTTTTGAAAAGGACAAATTAGGCCATAGGAGAATCACTTGTCTTTACGGCTCGTGACAAAGTGCTCCCAATTTAGAGGCTGGCCTCACCTTTCCTTGATTTTATAGAGCTCTTATTGGCAAGTACTAGTCTTGTTATGGTTTAATCAATATTAATCTCGGTTGGAAGGATACTTCTGGTTGCTAATTGAGATCGGGTTCAATTCCATCTCGTCATATTTGCTGTATAATTATTAGATGCTTTACATCATGTCAGAAGAGCCTTGGCTAGCAGCCTCGGTGTAAGATTCCCATATGCCGGCACAAGGCACGGCCCAGAAGAAGCCTTTGCGAACTTGTTGCTGTCTGCGAAGGGTATAATTCACTGAAATCCTCCAAACCATGGAAACGTTCACAAAGCCTAGCAGCAGCCAGCCTGTTTCTGTTCACCACGTGTTGATACTCTCTCATTTTCTTCGTCAAAATACTTAAACTTGATACAGGGGTCGGTCTCTTCCCCCAAGTAACAAGGGACAGGAGAAGAGGGAACGGCCTCAAGTTGGGCCAGGGGAGGTTTAGATTGGGTATTAGGAAAAATTTCTTCACTGAGCACGTTATCAGGCGTTGGAAGAGGCTGGAATTGCCATCCCTGGAGGTATTTAAAAGCCAGGCAGACGCGGTGCTGAGGGACATGTTTTAGTGATGGTTTTGTCAGTGTTAGGTTGATGGTTGGACCTGATGATCTGAAAGGTCCCTTCCAACCTAGACAGTTCTATGCTTCTAGGATATGGCTGGATATTTTTGATAAGTGGCAAGTACATTATACCCTTTTCTGTGTGTTTCCCTTGAAATGAGAAACAGTTTACTGTGGAAGAAAAGCTAATTGACTGATACCACCTCTAAAATAACTGAGAGGGGAAAGATGTGTGTATAAAACACCATATCCACCTGAAAGCGTTTCTTCTCTTCGAAAAAGAGGAGTCCCAGTTGGTGTTGTGCTGACCAGCTGTGTGCACACCACATACAGAAGAGATCATCCGTGTTACCATTATCCATTTTCGGGTGCTGGCACCAGTCTCTTGACATCAGTGGGACCACTTCAGCTGCGGGAGATGGGGACCAGATCTGGGAACAGGGTATGGGATGGCAGAAGCAGGTGGGGTTTGGGTCTGCATTGGGTCTGGCGCCCTTGACTGAAGTGTGGGACGTTCCCCTCGGAAAGGGAGTCAGGTCTAGGGCAGGGGGCTGCCAGAGTTGGGGGGAAAACGTAGCGGTTCCCTCTGTTCTTGCTCAGTGTCCCACACTAAGAGTGAATGGCCTTTTAAGGGTTAAAAAAAACGGGGGCAAACATCAGTGCCCTGGATGATTTCAGTGGGAACTGGGAGGTTTTGACGAGAGTGAGATGAATTTTTCCCCTTCTTTGGCACGGCTGCCTTGCTGGTTCTGCCAAGCGCCAACGAGCCTGGCCTCTGACTGACAACTTGGCTTTAGACAAAACGACTGAGATTTACCCCAAAAAGGCAGCGGTTTGTGTCATCTGTGCAGAGGGGGGTACGGTATCGGGCGGGGGGGAACCTTTGGAGGCGGCGGGTGGAATGGGGCTGGGGGGGGCAGCCGGAGGCAGCTTTTGGTGGGGGGAGAGGGATGGACATCCCCCGGGTACCAGCATCAGGGCTGGATTTGATGTCCAAGGAGCAGCCTCCCTGCGGAGCAGCCTGGCCACGGTCGGGGGGAGGCACACGTGTATTTGCAGAGCTGTATATTGCAACATGTGCAAATTTATTAGAGCTTGTTAATTAAAATTGCTGTGGTGAGTGCTTGTTACTATATCTGACCAAAAAGCTTCCACAGTTAAAAAGGAAAACCACCAAAACCCACGCTCGAATAAATGCAGGTTAGTGACTAAAATGGGGTATCTAGAAATAGTTGCACTGTAAATAAATTTAGGTATTTATATGGTGGATTTGCTGGGGTTTTCTGCCTTTCATTTTATGGGTTTCTTTAAAGATTTTCTGGTTTCTTTTTCGTCTCTCTCTTTTTTTTTTTTTTTTTAGTTTCTTATTTTATTCATATGTCCAGAATCCATTTTTATTTCCATGATATTGATCCAGATGTACAGCAGACAGCATCGATTTCTGCTTGTGTGTAATACATACGCATTAGCGATGTCATCCACCTCTGGGAATAGGGAGACCCTGGCTGACTCTGGTCTGCAGAAGGATTGAAGTGATTTTCTAGGATGAAATGTAGGTGTAGGAAGGGATGCAGAGCGTAGGGTAGGATTTAGCTCACCCGTACACGGTACTGCAGGCGGGAATATCACAACTGATTTCTAAGTAGATCCACACGAAAGACAAGAGAGGGTGGAAAATTAAAGCTTAGGAGAATAAGGAAGAAAATACAAATGGATGAGAATATCAGGACAAAGAGATGGCATTTGGGAAGGAGCTTAAGAAACTAAAGAGGGTAGAAAGAGGCCAAAGGATCCTCCCTCCAGCATCCTCCCAGCCCGCAAATGTTTCTGTGTCGTTAGCTCTTTTCTGCAGCAGAGCCTGTGGGTTTTTTAAGATGTGGTCCAGGCCCCATCGCTCGGGCATGACCGGTGACCACACTAAGAGGCAAGGGAGAGGTTTGGTTTTGGCACATTCATCTGTAAAGCCCTGCTCCTGCTGGCACGGCTGGGCTGGGCTCACCCATCCTGTGACGGGGCTTTCAGTTGTAGCTTGTAGAGTGATTCGGGTGGTTTTTACCCTCACAATTAGTAAGTGTGCCTTAATCCTCTTTACCTTCTAGTCGCTGACTATTGTCACGGCTTTTTTTTCTCCTGACAGAAGAGCTGTTTGTAGACAATTCCCTGTATTAAGTTGGTTTGACAGGCTGGACACAAGTTGCCATCCTCGTTTAATTCCTTACAAGTCAACCCCCGGGCAGGGCAGGGCACTGGCATCAGGCTGCCAGAGCTGTAGCTTCTCGTTTACCTTCTCAGAATTTGTACAACATTCACAGTTTTCTTCTTCTGAAATTTTCCCAGTGTTTTATGGGTTACTAAAAGCGACTATAAAAGCTACAGCAGCTTTAGCACTCTCAGATACTGTAAACAGCCGAAGGGTTTGGCTTTTTTAAAATGTGCTATTTCAGTTGTTACTGTTTTACCTTAACTGCTGGAATGAGAAATATTTGGTCATCACCCTGTGATAGCACTGCATTCATCTGAATTCATTCTAAATAGTGAGCAAAGCTAATTACTCTCCGCTGTGTGTTCTCCTTGGCAAGTCTGCTAATTCTGCATAGAAATAGTTCCACGTAATTGTGAAGGTTCTTTGCAGGATCCTTGAGGTTTTTGTTAAAATCTTTCTCTTTGTCCTTTCTGCTTCCTCCTTGCTTTCCTCTGCACTGGAGGGGCGATGAAGAGCCCAAAAAGTGTTCAGAGGGTCTGTGGACAGACCACTTTGGGACACCTGGGTTTTTTGGGTGACGCTCTCCTCCTTCTACAGAAAGTCCATGGTCATTATTATTTTTACGAAGCAGCCACAGAGATAAGACAAGTAGGAAATCTCTTACTCCCAGCTTCGAGGAGGACTAGAGGAGATGGTTTTCTAAGGTCTCTCCTGCCCCGAGGTAGTGTTGGACTTTCACACTTGTTTTTAAAGTCTGTTCTGCCGGAGGTTTTCTGTTTGGGAGCACAGAAAAGTGATGCTGATGGACTGCATCACTCCCTCTGTGATGCCCCTTGGAAGCTCCTCCAAAAGGTGACGTCCCCAAGCCATCCCTCCCAGGGGACAGGAGGGACAGGCCCTGCAGAAAGCCCCCAGTGCTTAAGCAGAGAGAAGGGAGGTGCCTGTTTGCTTTTAAAGCGTGTGTTAAATATTGAACAAGGATTTACCGTTCTCGTGGTGTCACACCAGCCCTGAGCAAAGCCTCCGGGGCCAAATGACCACGGAACCCAAGGGAAGGTGGCCAGGAGTGCTGACTCTGGTGATGCTCGGTGCTGTGAGGAGCTGGGTGGGCTGGTGCTGGCCAGGGCAGGTAGCCCCCTGGCCCTTCCCAAGTGTTCATCTTGAACCACCGGGACCTTCTGAATGAGAATACGGTGAGTGCTTGTGGCCGTGTCTGAAGAGATGGGGAGCGTTAGCGTGTCCTGCAGCTATGTAGTGTTTAAAAAATCCTCATTTCTTACAGTCCCCAGACACGTGCCAGGCATTTGGCAGCAGGGAGGTCATGCCGTGCTGCCTCCCCTGGAAGGACGTGCCGTGGCAGCGCGGGTAGACAGGGTGGATGCAAGACACTTAATAAGAGGCAGTCTGTCAGATAACCCAGTAGCTCCATAGAGCTCCGCAGAGACATGGACACAGTAGGGAGCATGTTTTTTTGAAGGAACAAAATGAATTGCAGCACGATGGGAGAGGGAGGCGAAGAGGGAGGGAGCAGCAGGGGAAGAAGGCGCGAGACAACTGCGAGAGGAACCAACGCTGCTTTGAGGATGATGAACCTCACGCCTTTTGTGGGGTTTTCCAAGCTGCCTTCGGGCAGTTCAGGATGTGCAGGAGAAACGGGGAGATCAGAAGTGGCTGGATAAAAGCCTGTGCTCGGCCTCCTTCATCACTAGGCACGCTCTCCTTGTTTGAGATGGAAAACAAACATCGGGCGTGCAACCTGCTGTTTACACGCCTGGTGGGTCTATTTGCACGGGGCTCTTCTTGCAGCCGAGGAAAGAAAAGGCTCTTTTCATGGCTTCTTTTCAAGGTTTCTCGTTATTTTCACAGAAAGGATAAATGTGCAATCTAAGTTGGGCTGAGCAAACAACGCGGGAGCATGGCCTGGAGATGCTGGGTCTCTGCCCGTGCGGTGAGATGGGCCATGCCCATGGGCTCTGCAGCCATGGATCTCCAGGATCACTGGATGCCTGTCTGCACCACCCTGGCCCTGTCCTAGCCACGTGCTGTGTCTCAAAGCAAACAGGCGTGGTGGTGTGGTGCAACTGGTGGGGTTCAGAAATGCAAATAATTTCTTACTGCAGTATTTCATGGCACGGAGTTGATCCTTGTGTGGTGGTGTGTTTGTAGAAGCTCGCTGCGTGCCGGGCACGTAGCCTGTGTTTTCTCAGGTGTCCTGCCTGAGTGCTCTGTCAGTGGGTAGGGCTTCTCCCGGAGGCACGTGCTATAAATATACGCTAAAATTTAGAGCCAGATATTTAAAAGAATTGAGAAGAATTAGGTTTAAATGTAGGCAGTGCTCACTTGGCTGTGTCAGCTTTGTTTCAAAACAGAACTCCATGGTCTGAGGAGCTTTTGCTGTCGCTGAGTATTAGTGTTTGGTAGCAGCCTTCCGTGGTCAGATGGATTTTCAGCATTTATTCACTGTTCTGATTGTGTTCTCTGTTCGCATTGTCATTCATCACGTTGTCTTTTTGAAGAAGAAATCCCAACGTTACCTGTGTTCTCGGAGCTGAAAAAAATTATTAATAGCTGGAAACGAGGTGCTGATTTCAGTTTCTAGTCCTCCTGTGAGACATGGGGCAGGTACGTGTGAGGAACCTTTCCTGGCACGATGGGACAAGCCTGGTGCCAGTGCCCTGCAGCCCCTCAAGGTTCAGGAGGTGCCCGGCAGGTAGAGCACAGGGCTTGTTCGTCAGAAGCATTTGCCATTTGCTGCCTACTTGGAAATTAAACAGGTTGAAGCCTGTTGAGAACTACGCTTCGGTGGTGGTTCAACGACAGGCATGAACTGATGGAATATTTCGGTGAACGCAGGGAAAGAAGGAAAAAAAAAACTGCATCGGGGTTTTCTGTAAACATATTTGTCTTTTCAGCTGCAAATTGAACATCACGAATTTAATTGCAAATTAAACATTTGGGCCAAAACCCAGAACGTTGTTATTTGGAAGCGGTGCCAGGAGCTGTGGGCTGTTTCCATTCTTGCTGGCTGGGCTGCCTGCGGGGGCTGCGCCGCTCGGTCGCGGGAGCGAGGAGCATCCCTGGGGATGGGCTCGGACCAAAAACCCCCAGCCGGGATGGAGGAAGCGGAACAATGGGCCCCTCTCACGGGGACCATATCTCAGTCCAAACTGAGATATCCCCGGTTCAGTCCTTCCTTGGAAAAACGTCACTTTTGGCAAAATGCTTTTCTCAAAAGCATCTATCCAGCAAGGCAAGTTTTTGTAGAAAATGTTTACCGTGTTTTCCTGTTCCGAAGCAATTTGCCAAGTAAAAAAACCCTTGTTATTTAATGGAGGGTAATGGTCGCACCAGCCCCAGGCAACGTACCCACAGACTGTCTTTAATGTCAATAGTTAGTTGTGTTTTCTTAATTATAAAGTAAATCATTTTTCTTTGTTATGCTAATGATTAACAATAGGACAAATTTCAATCATGACAGCGAATCATTACAGAATATTAAGATAAAATCAAGGTGAAACATCTTGTAAATAAGAATCCATAACTTACCAGAACTGCATGGATAATATTTTATTGGATTTTTCCCTTGGTGCCGAGGTAAAAAGAGAGAAATTTTATTAAATGTCTTTTTGCTTTAGAAAACTTGAAGTTCACATTGCTTTCATTTTCACTAATAAATTCAAGATGTCCATAATAGTTTAACTTGAAATGAATTTGGTTTATTGCTGAAACTGAAATTCCCCTGTGAGCGTCTCAGTGGATTAGATATATGTTGGTTATATTCTTCCATGATTAAGTTTTTATTGATTTTTTTTATTTTTTTTTTTCCCCAGAGTCAGTCAGTTTATGTATGTTACTCCTCATTGCCCACCTATATTCTTCTGTACTGCCCTTGACCGTGTCAAAAAGGGTGGTATGTATTTAATTTACTTGGTCTCTCAAGAAGGTATTAATCTTTGTTTAATGCTCTTGGAGGTATGCTAATTTGGGAAGTAAAATAGATGCTGTTTGATACAGCAGGATTCGCCTAACGCTACCAAGCTGCAGAAGACAGACATTGTAGCCCATCCCCTTCCTAAAGTGCCCCTGTGATGGTGCACACCAGAAGAGATGGGGCCGTCTGTGCCATCGTGGGTGGCAGCCAGTGGCTCTCCGTTTGTTGTCTCGAGCGAGGTTTGGTCCACGTCAGGACGGGGTTTGAAACACTGGCCAGCGTTTATCTCAGCAGAAAAAATTGCCATTTTGGTAATCATAGTTAAAGTTAAGTGATGGTCAAGCCCTTTGGAGGGAGAAAGATAACTGTTACTGTTATAAACATACCCTGTTGCCGAGGTGCTGGAATCCAGACCAGCAGAAGCTGGATCAAGTACGGAACATTTTGCAGGAGTGACCCATCACAGGATTGCGTACTTAAACACAAGAAGTACCAGAAGGAGTCAGAAGTTTCTCTGTGTTTAATTTAGATAATCCTTATTTGTCTCCATTGGCTGAAATAATTTTCTTCCCGAGCATGTGAAATAGCTAAAATTATTTTTTCCATTAGGTCATGACTCAGTAGCAGGAATTTTCTGATTGCTTTTTTTTTTTTTTTCATCCCCTCCCAGCAAAACTCCCTGCTTTGCTTCAGCACGGAGCCGGGTGGAAAGGCAGAGTCCCACCTTGCGTTGTGCAGAAACCCAAACAGCTGTGCATCTCCCCGAGCTGTGTGTCCCACACGGCCGGAGTCCAGACCCTTCAGACACAGGGACCGCTCTGCCTTTGGGTTGGGTTGCTTTTCTGTTGGTGGTGATGATGGTTTGGGTTTTTTTTTCCCCTGGAGGATGATGTCGGAAAAAATGTATAGTTAATTGAGCAGGTTAGTGATCCTAATCATCTCCCTCCCATTAAATGATTTAGAGGGAGGGGTACCGGGAAGAGATTGGCCCAAAAGAACAGTTAAAATCCATTTTGCTGGGAAGGATGGCCACTGGAAATGCAGATATTGTTTTCCTACAATTTGAAGGTCATTTTCACACTGCATGGAGGTTTTCAGAAAGCATCCATGTGTAACGCACTGCCTGTTAGCATTCTGCTGTCGTAACTCTGTATTGATTGTCCTCTGGAAAGATTTTTAATAACAGCAGTAACATAAATTCACTTAATGTGAATAGAGGCTAATGAAGAACAAATGTGCTGGTCGTGTTAGGAAGTTGTTTATCACTAATTATGTACCCTTCATCTGTGACATGCCATATATACTCTCACCCTACCTGTGGGTTTGTGGGCTGCCTTTCCTGCACGGTAGCCTGATGAGGAAGAGGAGGAGGAGGAGGAGGAAGGGGGCAGCGGCTGTGGTGGGGGCAGCCCAGCCCCTGGGTGGGAGTGGGAGCCTTTGCCAGAGGAATCCGGCTCTGCTGGGAGAGCTGGGGGAAGCTCCAGCTCTAACAAAAAGCCCTTTTGCAAACTTTCAGATGCTTTGGGGCTGCAGAACCCCTGAGAAACGTGCAGGGATGTGCCTCAGCCCCACCGCCCGTGTCGCTGTGGGATGTCCCTCCCGGGGTGGCTGGGGTTTGAGATGGTTGTGCTTCACCCCCTTGCTCCCCACGAGTCCCTGGGGCGGCAGTGGAAGAGAGGCTCGGCTGTGTGCCCACTTGAGCACTTTGTATGAGCCTTGACACTTCCCTGGGCATCACCAGCTTGGCAAAAGAGGCTGAGGAGCAGTTAAATGGTTGAGAGAAGCATCCAAGTGTCATGCACGGGCACGACCACCCATGCTCTGCTGTGGCAACAAGGAAACCGAGCAGTGGTGGGATGTCCATGGGACAGGACGGTGCTTAACAGCAGCAGGAGACCAGTGTCCACCTCCCTTTCGCAGCTTGGGCTGTGGGTATCCCACAGAAGCCTGAACATATGGAGTCTGAATCCAGGCTCTAGTTCTTACCTCTCATCCCTTTCCCTTGGGAAGGTGTCCATGCCAACACAGCTGGCCCTGGAAGGAGAGCAGTTTCCTGGTGCTGCTCTTCTACCACCTTCTGCTGAGCTACTGAGAAGCTCCAAACCTTTCTCAGACCCTCTCACCCAACTTGGGGAACTGAAACTCCTGGGGCTGGAGAGACTGGCACTCCTTGGAGCTTATAGCAGGAAGCAACAGTTATTCTTTACAAACAGGTTGTGATAAAGCCCATAAAATCAAGAGTCCATGAAAATCATGAGGTACCTTCAAATAAAAGGATGGTACCTAAGAAGGATCATTAATTAAATAACTGTCTAGTGTTTTCTTGTTGGTAACATGCACATCCATCCCATATCACAAATTATTAACTCCAACCAGATTTTCTAAGGGAATAAAGTCCTTTGTTTAGCTTTTCTCGTGAATATGCTCGTGTTCTCAGGAGGTGATGTTTTATTACGACGTGCCTTTTGCTATCAACTTCTGTATCTCTTGGAGCAGAAGGATGGTATTTGCTGTTGAAGGCAGGCTTTATCCAAAGCTCTGTCCTAACTGCTGTGGGTTTTTTCCCCTTTGTAACGGGGAGGTGTTGCATTTCGTGGTGGAGGAGGCTCCATGGGCAGCTGAAGGGAGCTGGCTCACCCAGTGGATTCCTGAGACTTTCCCACCACAGCTGTATTGACAAGAAATTTGGGTTTAAACAAGGCTGTTCTGTTTTCAAGGGATGATATATAGTCGCTGGTGCAATAACAGAGTGATATCATGTTGTCCCGTGAAATCCCTTAGCAACTGATTCAATATTTACAGAAAAATAGTCGGGATGGTGGAAGCCAAAGCTGCGGAGTGACTGACAGTGCCCCAGCTCCAGCTTCCGAAGCTCTTCCCTGTGGGCTGTTCTGCACATTGGATCCTCCGAGCTTCTGGGAAGGTTTTCAGAAGTGATGATTCAATGGTACCTGTAGATAACAAAACGATCTTTTATTTCTTTTTTTTTTTTTTTTTTTAACTAACATTTGTTTGGCTTTTGAAGCTTGGCTGGCAGCTGCTTCTACCATCCGAAGCGCCCCGGAGCTCACGTTTCAATGCCATGAAGCGGGCAAGGCTGTTCGCTGGAGACTCTTGTACATTGAAAAGCTCAGGTCTGAGGGAAACATTCAGTGTCTGCCTCTGACATTTGCCTTAACAAAGAAGCGCTGTTCTATCGTAAGAGCCCAGAAGATCATTATGATGCCCCTCAGAAGTCTGAGGCTGCTGTTGTGAGGGGTTTCTCTCTGTCGTCTTGGTGGTGGTGGTGTAATTTTAGTTTTTCTTTAGTGGAAGTTAGAAGGGAGGGACCAAATTTCTCGTGAGCCCACCGGGACATCAGCAGCTGGTCCCGTTTTAGGAGGCTGTTAAGGTTTATTGCACAAAGCATTCTGAATGCTATGAGGAGATTTGCCACGTGTTTCAGTGTCAGAGGAGGTGTGGGAACGGAAAGGTTGGCATTTAGCGGCAAATGACTCCCATAAGGAATGGACCAGTTTCTCCAAGTAGATGAGAGCTGCCGCACTGGTTGAAGGCGTTTGGCGTGTTCATCGTCTTGTGCTGTAACTAGCAGTCCTGTTAATTTGTGATGAGAGCCCACCTGGGGTCAAACAAACAAACAGGAGAGCCGAGCTGGGGATATGGAAACCTTTGAGTCAGCAGCTGGGGCACCTAGACGGGCACACAAACATTTTTGAATATAGTCTACATGAGGTTTTTTTGGAGGTTGTGCCCCCAGAAGCGTTCGGTGTCAGAAATGCGATACATAAATCCTACCTTTCACCACCAACTGTCTTCCCTGTCACCTGCTTCTATATTAGTGCTGTCAGCACTTCTGCTTTCCTTGCCCTCCAGTTTGTTTTCTCCCTGGCCTAGTCCTCTTTATCTCTTCTCCTCTCCTAAGCTTTCTAAGTGCTTGTCACTCTTTTCCCCCCCTCCTTTCAACCCAAGAACGTGGTATAATTCTTTATCTGATTTCTCTTTGGCGATGTGTGGCGGAGGCAGCTGTCAATAATCCACTTCCAGCTCGGTGTTCAGGCTCTTGGATACAACAGCCAGGCTTAAGTTTTGTATTTCTGCGTTGGTGTTCTGTCGAGGCACCTGGACTTCTAGGTCTTTCTTTATCTACTGCTTCTGAAAATGCATATTCCCTTTTATTATGGGCTTATTTGCTATTTGGCAGTCTGGAATCCAGGAGAAAAAAAATCATAAATAAAAAAAATTCAAACGCGAGTATTTAATAATAAAAGTGAGAGTAGAAAAAATACATAAACCTTTAATATCATCTGTTTTCTAAATGCGTTATTTTTTGCTTATCTATTTCAGTTATAAGAGGCTGTAATTTGGTTCAGATGTGCCTGTTTTGATACTGGAATTTGATTGGGTTTTTAAAAGCACGACCCTGTAGAGGCTTGAACTTCAACAAAAAGGAAGGCTGTGATCTTATCATGAGGCTGGTGTAATAAAGGAGATTAGTTCTTTTTCCAAACCACATCTTGCTAGATAGTGGAAGTGTTTGGGTCCGTTCAGCATTCAGGCTCTTGAATCAATTGCCCTTGATTGCAGCCTCTTTCAAAGTGCACCGCAAGAGTCATCTAGAGGAATTATTAGTTTACTTTTAATGCCCATGGAAGGAAAACCCAACCAAGATACAATATTTTTTTTTTATTAGATTTGTGTGTTTATTTTGCTGTATTTGCTTTTGATTTCATAGGATGTTATTGAACATCTGCGCCGTGCGTTTCAACGGTCTGACAAAATGTTTTCTGCCGACTCTCTAGCTGGCGTAGGTTGGCAGAGGTGCTGGACATCAGCAAAGCTAAGCTGAAGGTTTGGCCCTCTGATCTAAGCAGTTCCATCCAGCTGCAAAAATTTCTACTCCACGCATATGGGGAAAAGGCATATTTTTAGGCTTGTCCAGCTGAATACCAGCTGCCTTGATTTTGCTCCAGCTTTACAAAAACAGAGAAGGTTGAATGATGAAGCAAAAATAAAGCAAGGCAGGAAGGCTTGGTCAACCAGAAATATACCTCCGGCGTATTCTCTGCTTTGTCCCTGCCGTAGTCTCTGAAGAGCCTTTGCTCTTCAGATGGGTGTTCAGAGAGGGGAATTAACCTGTGCTGCCCTCGGTGAAAAAGCTGTGCGTGTGCCTTCTGCCTTTGGCTTGTTGCCCGTTGCTGCTGGGAGAGCACAGAGCGGTGGGAAGCTGCCACGGAAGAAGCCCTCTGGAGTCTCCTTTCACAGAAATACCATTTTTTTTCAGAAGGGAGAGGGGGGTCTCTCTGTGTGCACTCCCATGTCCCATCCTCAGTGACTGGCCTCCCAGAGGATCAGCGAGAAACTGGGACCGTTCCCATTGTGGCCATTGGTGTCGACAAGGTCTTAGCAAGCTAGTGCTTGCCAACCGTGGCAGTTTGATGAGCCCAAAATGGGCTTGTGCCTGCTTATGCTGAGGTCCTTTCTCTCCCCCTGTCCCTAAATTCCTGTAAATTTAATTTACACTTTCAGGACTTAAGTCCAAAACACCACCAGTATTAATGACCGCTTCTACCAAGCCTTGTGTGCTCCATTTCCCCTCGTTCTTTGGTGAGCCCTTGGCATCTTCTCACCCCCAAGGCTATTCTTTAGCTCTTCAGCTGATGGTGAATTCCTCATTTCTCCTGCTGACGCCAGTTCCTTTCAGAAACCTCGTCATTGAAGTCACATTGCTCTTCGTGCAGGGAGTGGAGACTTTTCAGGTTGCTGCTGCGTTAATAATATGCCTGAAGCTGAGCAGATGGAACAGGCATGTTTGTACAAATGAAAGCAACATGTCCAGAAAACAACAATTTGCAAGAGCTTGCGCTGTGTTCTGGTGCCTCTCACTTTGACGGAAGGAGATTTGTACTGCAGAGGCAACTTAGAATCATAGAATAGAATCGTTTGAGTTGGAAGAGACCTTAAAGATCATCGAGTTCCAACCCTCCTGCCACTGGCAGGGACAACAACCACTACAGCAGGTTGCTCAAAGCCCCATCCAGTCTGGCCTTGAACACCTCCAGGGATGGGGCAGCCACGACTTCCCTGGGCAACCTGTTCCAGTGCCTCACCACCCTCGCTGGAAAGAATTTCTTTATGGTGTCTAATCTAAATCTCCCCTCTTCCAATTTAAAAGCGTTGCCCCTTGTCCTGTCACAGCACTTCATTGTAAAGAGTCTCTCCCCAGCTCTCCTGTAGCTCCCTTCAGATATTGGAAGGCTGCTGTGAGGTCTCCCCGGAGCCTTCTCTTCTCCAGGCTGAACAACCCCAGCTCTCTCAGCCTGTCCTCATAGGAGAGGGGTTCCATCCCTCTGATCATCTTCCCATCCCTCTGATCATCTTCGTGGCCTTCCGCTGGACCCGTTCCAACAGGTCCATGTCCTTCCTGTGTTGAGGAAACTTTCCCACTGGAAAGGAGAAGGGGATTCCCTGTTGGAGCTTGCATGGATGAGGTGGCATCACCAGGTGACTGTAGGTGATTCCTCTGTGCTCGATTATCAAGGCAGGAAGGGGTAGACTTGGAGAAGAGAAAGGTCTGTCTGAAAACAAGTACCATGTATGAAGATGGAAGACTGAGCATGAGAAATGGAAAGTGTGGTCCTAAACGCCGCGTCCAAGTGGGATTGAGTCTGGTCATGGAGTAGCATTTAAGTGGGTAAAATATGGGGAGAGTTTTGATACGAGTCAGAGCGCTTCCCTAACCTTGTTTTCGTGGCCAGGTGGTTTCTTTGGGGTGAGAGCACAGATGTCTTAGAGAGGCCGGGGAAATGCCTGCCCACCACACAGCCCGCGTCT
>JAOQGH010000051.1:23990053-24005442 GCA_025769975.1 Gallinago jamesoni
GGTGGTTTCTTTGGGGTGAGAGCACAGATGTCTTAGAGAGGCCGGGGAAATGCCTGCCCACCACACAGCCCGCGTCTGGAAGCACCGGTCCGTGGTGGGAAGAGCTGCGAAGAGCTTTTACTTTGCTCTTCCCCCTGTGCAGAGGGGTCCAATGGTTCAGTGCATTCAGGCTCTGCTTAAAGTCCTATTTTAAATTTGTCTGGTGCTAAACGTCACGTTTCCGCCTTAACTTTCAACTTAAAACCCAATTTTTGTTGCTGGAGCATCCTGTGAAGTGCGGGAGAGGAGAGGAAAGCTGTTTCTCACACGGTCCGTCCCGCTGGTTTGACCTGGCAACACGCTTTCCGATCTCCCCAGTGATTAGAACCCACACTGGGCTGCCTCAGAAATTCTGGGGGTCTTTGGGGGGGGTCTCTCGGGTGGCTCCCCGTGGCAGGGCTGTGGGCAGAGGGAGCCAGATCCCCACCTGGCACAGGGCAGCTCCCGCGGGGACCACCAGGGACAGGCTGCATGCTTGCTGGGGGCCGTGTAATTCAGCCAAGTGTTGCTTTTCCACTCTCATTCCTTTGGGGGCTTTTCTTGACACTTCTCTCCATCACTTTGTAAAGATACCGGGTCATTTTGGAGAAAAATTGCAGTTTCAAGACCAGCCTCGATGAAGGCAACTATTCTTGGCTGTTTGAGAAATAACACAGTTTTTGGTTATAAGCACTGTTCCCTGGAGCTTTTTCCTGAAAATAAAAATAATATCTTTTCGCTAAAGATAACAATGCCCATTTCCAGGAGAAACATAGGGCTCGAGGTGTTTGTTCGTTTTCTTAGAGAGTCAGCTGGGCATTTAAAACCCCGATAACCTCCCCAAAAGGAGCCTTGACTTCAGCAAGTTGACTTCAGCAAGTTGACTCCAGGTTTTGAAGAAGTGGGCAAGGCAGCCTCCTGAAATGGGAACGGGTCTTGTCATAGATAGACCTGGTGGTTTAGACCAGGTTGATAGACCAGGTCTGATAGACCTGGTTATTTTTGGTCTCTCCGTTCTGATAGACCTGGTTATTTTTGGTGTCACCGGCTGATAGACCTGGTTATTTTTGGTCTCTCCGTTCTACCAACCGTTCTTCTCCACGGTGGAGGGCGTTTTGGGGTGTCACTGCAGAAGACAAATTGCTGCAGGTGGCACAGCCTGGATGGGACCCTCCAGCCCAGGAGAAGCAGTTGGGGTGCGTTGGGCTTTGCAGCCAGACAGTGCTGGGGGGGTCCCTTGAGGCTGGGGGGGTTCCCTGGGGCTGGGGTCCCTCGTGCCAAAGCCAGCCCTGTGGGTCCCCCTGCCACATGTGGGTGCGGGTGGATAAAATGAAGGGAAGAGCTTGTACAAGAGGTGGTCCGAGGGGTAAAATAAGCACTCACAGAGCAAAGGGAGGTTGTTTTAATTGGGAGGGGAGGGGAAGGGAAGGGAGAGGAATGTAAAAACCACACAGACATTCCTTTGCCTACAGGGCCCGCCGGTCACCAGCTCATTCTTCAGGGGGAAAAACTGTGCCTTTGGAAAGGGATTTGAATAATTAAATTAGTAGTTAGTGAGACCCCACGGGATTTGGGTCGGTAATGTTTCCTTGCACGAAAAATTTTCTTGTTGAGAGAATTTTATTTCTGCCCCGCTGGAATTTTTTCCTTTGGCATGTCACATCCAGCTGCTCCTCCAGATGGAGGCGAGGGAGCAGTCCCTGACCCCCTCTGGGACCAAGAGAGGGATGGGAGTGATTATCCAGGAGCCACCAGAGTGCAGCTGTTCTGCTGCAGACACGTGAGATGGTTGGACTTCCCACAGCTCCCACCCTTGACATTGAAAGCTTGAGAGGCCTTGCTGGTTGCTCAACAGCTGGACACGTGGCTTGTGCCCCCTCGGAAAGCATGCCAGTTGGTCCAACCCCAGCTGGGAGGGTATTTTTGGAAGCATAGTGTCTTCACTGGCATTCCTGGGTTATTCTGTATTCCAGCTGCTCTTAGGAAAAAAATATTAAAAACAAGTAAGGAATATGAAGTTCTAGAGATCTTTCCTAAATGCTGCCCTTTCTTTTTCCCTTGTATGATTTCTGATGTGGAAGTCAGTAGAATTCATCCTTATGGTTCCCAAAGGGCTAATGTCAAGGTGAAGCTTCCTCAGAGTTTGATACCAGTTTTTACCCCTCCAGGCTTTAAAAGGCTTTCGTTTCAAAGTATCATAATACCCTTTCCAGCATATAATATTGATATATGCTATATCACACTTTATGTACCCAGGCTGTCTAACACTCCGTGTTTTGTGTCATTCTCTGCACCTTCTGGGATCAGTACCTCCATCCCCAAGAGGCTTCCAGAGGCAGAAGGGATACCACTCAAAATTCTGCCTTTGTGTAGGGATACACCAATTTTATACTGAAATCCAAGACAGGGTGAAAGGGATGAGGGCAAGACGAAGGTTGCGGTAATCATCCAAACTTCAACGCCAACTTGCTTTCCTGTTGCATTCCTGAGAAGGAGGCTGGAGCACGTGGAGATGCTGAGCAGTGCGGTTATCTGGGGGTGACTGGGGGAGGAGCTCAGACATTAGGACTCAGTTTTTCAACATTTCACACATTAAACAGTTTTGACTCATCCATATCTCCCCATTACGTTCTGATGACTTCAGCTGGAGACAAGCCTTAGTTACAGAAAGGGACTTGAAGCCTTTAGGAATCGCTCTTTGCTTCCAGGTCTTTTTCCCTGGCATTATTTTCTGCTTGATTTTGATTCCGTGTGTTCTGCACCACATCAAATTTTGCTTCTCCAGACTTTACAGGTAGCTTTTCCCTTTGATATAGCTTAACTGTAAATCAAACACGACCGTGGTTTCTGCTTGTAGTGCTTCTGCATGACTTCAGGCCCCGTCTAGCCTGTATTTTTCCTCTCCAGCACGGTGGGCAGGAGGCTCAGTCCTTGCTCTGGCCCAGGCTGCCACGTTTCTAATGCGTTCCCTCTCCTCCATTGGCCCAGTAGTAGACTTTTTTTCAGGTTGTTGTGGTCCTTCTTCCAGCGTTGCACTGTATGAATAACGTTACAGGAATGATTCCTGGTGTAAGACACAAGATCCTCACCTGATGGGGGGGGTCAACCGGGAGATCTGCCGAGCTGCACCCAGCTGGGACACCAGGCTCTGGGAGTGGAACTGCCCAAACGGGGTTGAGGGTAGTGAACGTGTGTGGATACAGACACAGATGGCACAACGAGCTCAACGTTCCCTTTAGCCAAAGGCACTTGACAAACGAGACAGCTTTTCTCAGCCTGCCTCCTGATATTTATGCGTTCTACATATGTGAGATGTTCCAAACTTTCATCTCCAAAATAGCAGGGACAGGATGAGTAGCACTGCCAGCCAAAGGAAAATTAAAGTAAATCCCCAAAGAAGTGATTTATAGGATGTAAATCGCTTACAGTAATGAATGTAATCCTGTCGAACAAGTTCTTCATTGTAGTAACTTAACAGTCATCTGTTGATTTTTATATCAGATCATAAATGCAGTCTCTGCCGGTTTATAAAAGTATTTATTCACAAAGTACGTTGAAAACTGTCTGACAGGCTAAGTCTCATCTTATACACGGAGGGCAAAGCTCTGCATTCCTTTTCAATTTTTAAGCAACAAGAGCTTGTGAGTCTGCCCTTTCTGCCTGCCAGTGCTGAGACTGAACTGGCTCCATAAACACCGTCTGGGCAGCAGGGTTTTCTTCCCAGGAGCCGTAATCAGCGCACGCCTAACGAGGTGGTACCACTTAATGTGCAACAGGTCGGTGGGCACAGACCCATCCCGCAAAGAGGAGGCTGGGGGGGTGGCGTACGTGTGTGCCTTTGGTGGGCAAATAAGTAATTAGAATGCTGAGAGCTACAATCAGAAGTTAGATATTTATTTTGCAGGCTTTTCTGTGATGTGCTAATCCCTTTCTTAGTGCAGGAGAATATTTATTTTCTTCTGTGCTTAGTGTTTAGCTTTGAAGTTGTGCAACAACATCTGCTGGTGACCACAGATGATGTTATAATTCTGGTCCATCAATTGCAGCTTAGACTTCATTTGAGACTCTGAGAGGCCCTGGTTTTCTGTCGGTTCTCTGGTTCAAATCAACTTTTTCCCCCCTCTGAAGACCCTAGCCCTTAAGGCACTGGATAAAAATCTCGTATTTTTTGATGCTATGCTGATTAGTCATTTTAACGAGCGTTTAATTACCTGCCTGCCTAAAACACGGTTTACAACGTCAGAAGAAATCTTCAAGTAAGAAGTAGTAAAACCAATTTAAGCAAAATAAGAACCCCCCCTCCCCAGTTCCCAATTGAACTAAACACAAGGAAGTTTTGAGAGTCAGGAACGGGCTGAGGCCGGCATGGCCATCGTGGCAGCTTCTCTTACTGCTCTTCCACTGGGCACGGAGACACAGAGGTCTCAAAAGAGCAAGTAGGAAGAAGAAATGCAAGCAACATAGGGAAAGCGTCGTGGAGGTGTTTAGATAAATGGGCAACAGGGGGCAATTTTTCTGCCTGTTTCTCTGGACCAAATTTTTGCAGAGGTTTCTGTGCAAGCCGGTGGTTGAATTTTAGTGTCTGAGGGTGTGGGAACCTGAAGCCACAGCTCAGGCTTCCATCTTCCTCTGAGATGGTGTTCCCCATCACCAAATGACATAATCAGCCTTAAGAGCCGTAACGATTTGTTTGTTTGCCTTTTTTTAACCTTGATTTTTCCTTCAGCAATTCCTCTTGCATATCTCCTCCTCTCTTACTCTCCCACATTTGTCTCTTTAAAAAAAGTTTTTAAAAGGGTCTGCTGGGTGTGATCCAAAATCCTGCTGAAGGAACGCTGCTTTTAAAGGGCTTTCAATTAGAGCCCTAGCTGTGAATGCAGGCTGCCTTTTCGCCAAAAAAAAAAAAAAAAAAAAATGCTGAGTAGCTAACTGTGGCTTTTTTCATTCAACATAGTATACTTTCTTCTCTATCTGTTGCATTTCTTTCCTTTCTTGACACGCATAAAGGACCTTCGTTGTCATTCAGTTAATATTTCCTTCTACCTCTTTTACGTGAGACAGTGTGTGACCTGGCAATAAAATGAGAGTGTATTCAGCAGAGTACACGTGTGCAGCAGCGTTTGGCTTTACAGATGGGTTTTGTTCATTTCTAAGGGCAGGTTGAACACTTTTTTTAACATTTTTTTTTTTTTCTGCCTAGCAATTACGAATCAGATTGTGCTGGAAAAAAATAACCTTATCTTGAGGGTGTGCGTTGTGCTGAGGGAATTATCCGTAATCCGCTGCTAACTTGAATGGGTTCTGCCGTGAATACGGAGTTTATTTTTCTAAGTTGATATATAACAAACTGATTTGTCTTGACAGACTGGCTTGTATTGCAGCTCATCATCCAAGTGGTTCCCACTGTGGCATCAGTTGGGTTTAATTATAAAAAAAAAAAACTGTTTCGAACGGTTGAGAATGGCAAATGTTGGCTTGAGTAAAGGCTCAAATCCCAGAACATCTCAGAAAAATTAAAAGATCTGAGTTGACATGGGAAGACTCGTGTGTGCAGAAGTGTTCCTGTGGTTCAGACCTCACTGATCATCTGTTACACTCCCAGGAAGCTTTTTAAATGTTTAGATATAATTACTTTTCTCAACTGGGTACAGGGGATGCGTTCTGAAGAGAAGTCTGATGCCCAGGCTGAATGATATTAAATACTGTGAGAAGTAAGTCATTTTAACGAAAGCAACCAAGAAGTGTTATTCCCTACTATGCAAGCCCTGCGTGCCCTTGGCTTTCAGTGTGGACAGTGTTCCTCTGGCAAGGGAGCAAATTCCACATTTCCTGCTGACAGAAGGAAAAATACTAAATGTTGCTGTAGGCAGCTTGCCACGGCCCATTATTTCTTATGAAACATGTTTTTGTGGGTTGATTTTTTGAGTCATGCCGTTTTTAAGGAACGTGGAGGGTGTGTCGGGGTAGCAGGGCTGACTTCGTGTGGGGCTCACCAGCACGTCGCCGGGCTCCACACCAGCTTACTTGCCTCTGCTTCATGTCTGTCTGGCTGTCACTTGCCCGTGGCTTATGAATCACTTGCTTTAAGGGCATTTTATAAATCCCCCACAACAGGTGTCTAGTACTACATTTAAGCATAACAGAGGTTTGGTTTTGTTTTGGTTTCACTCTAGTTTGTTTTTCTCAGCAGCTTTAGGCTTAGCAAGCCCCTTAATTATGCATCATCGCCTGGAGGTTCTTCTGAAGGTTACCACCAGGCTTTAGTCATGGCTTTGTGTGGAACACGGACATTATGTATGTAAGAAGCCCCAAATCCAGGCTCTTAAAACCCCAATGCCTTGATTACTTACCTCTTTGTATCTATGTGCAGGTAAAGCAAAGAGCGTGATGCATATGAAGTTAAAGAAAGAAGAAAGGGCACCAAAAGCGTGTACCATATTGGGAAATACGACTCAAAATTAAATATTGATGTGGCCAAATTTTTTTTTTCTGTATTTGCACAAAACGCACTGAGCATTTCCAGCAAGGCCAGCACTGGGACTAATTTCTCTGCTTTTCCCCCCGCCCTAAGACTCCCGTTGGCCAACCTGCACCCACAGCTTTGTCTCTAAGGGATGTCCTCACTCGTTCCTCACTCGTTTTCTGTTTCCCCTTCGCCGAAAGCTTCCTGGGGCTTTTATTCCTGGCTTACCAGTTCTTGCTCTGCACAGAGTCGAGGGCATCGAGGTGTGCTTCAGGGAGGAAGGCTGAGGAGGAGCGCTGGCCGTGCTGGGGGTATGTGCCGTGGGCACCGCCGCAGCTGGGCAGGCTGCAGCTCTCAAGGAAGCCAGGTCGTGGGTAAATTATTGCAGAATACATAAAACGATAGCTTGAAATGAACGTTTCTCTATTTTCAAAGGTCACTTTCAGTTGCTCTTTTATTTTATTATTTTTTTTCCCCCCCTTAGCTGTGTGTACCTTGCTAGGCTGGGAGATGCAGCCCAGGTCAGTGTGAGAGGACAGCACTTTACAGTGTTCATAGCCAAAACTTTGGAGTGGCTCCATTACAAGGTTGTATTATGTATTGTATAAGCCTGAAGCGAAACAGATAAGCTACTGTTGTCTCTGCTTTTGTTTGCTGGGTCTTAAAGTCAGCCCTAAAAAAGCGGTTTTGTACAGGTTAGTCCACTACTTGCCTTCTGAAACAGCCTTTCTGTGCTGGTGACCTAGCAAGAAAAAGCCAAGCCTCTGTGATTTATGAGCTGAGTGCTGGTAATGCCACCTCACTGAGGTGGTAATTTGCATGACCTATCCAATGTTCTGTGGAAAAATTGTAGCTGAGTCTTAAAATCGAATAAAGGTACCTTTAAGAAGTAGGGTAAAGGAATAAATGCTTTCTAGCACTGTTGCCCGGTCCTTGGAAGTGATTCTCATCCAGCTCTAAATTTGCATTTCCCTTGACAGAAACATGCATAGGTAACAGATGAAAATGTTTGATTTGCTGTTTTGGATACAGCAGCAATTAATTACAGAGGATCCTACTATTTTGTTCAGACCTGCCTGTAGCGAGAGGAGACAAGGATGTTCTTATTTCGACTTGCTGTCATTTACGAGGTTTCTAAAGGGAATGGCCCTCCATTTTTCTATTCAAGGTAGCCATGGGCTAGTCCCCAGGCCACCAATACTGGAGTGTACAAATGTTATATTGAAACCCATTTTCCCCTTTAACAGAAACTGAAAAATCACTGCTTTGCAGTGCCCCGATAAGGGTGCACCCTCCATCTTACAGGTGCTCGGGTGTCTTCTGAAACCAGCCCAGCCCCACGGCTTCATAAAGCCTTTATCCTTTGGAGCAGGCAAGCAAAGCTCATGAACTTGCCTCTCTGTGACTCACAACGCTGGGCACAGCCAGGTGAAGCCCGAGTTAAGGGAGTGGGTCTTGTACCTGGTCACTGGGGAGGAAGACAAAGAGGGTCTGTCAACAAAATGGCATTGGAAATCCCATCATTCCGAGGAAGCCACGGAGCCCGGCAGGACCAGGACGGCGTTGCAGTCGGTGGCTGCAAATAGAAAAGAGGGAAGATGTTCCAGGGTTTTGGTTTTATAGAGAAGGGCACAGATTGGAAGGGGCATCCCCCGTGGCATCGGTGAGACTGGACTGTGCGTGTTGGCATCGTCTTGGCAGCGCAGCCCCCGGCAGCTTCCCCGCGTGGAACGTGGTTCAGCTTTTCACCTCACTGCAAGGGGGTAAATACTCAGCAATAAACAAATTACTGCCTATCATATTAAACAAATTACAAATAAACAAATGATGAGGGGTCTAGAGAACCAGACGTGTGAGGGGAGGCTGAAGGAACTGGGCATGTTTAGTTTGGAGAAGAGGAGGCTGAGGGGAGACCTCATTGCCCTCTACAACTCCCTGAAAGGAGGGTGTAGAGAGGTGAGGGTTGGCCTCTTCTCCCAAGGGAATAATGACAGGAGCAGAGGAAATGGTGTGAAGTTGGGGCAGGGGAGGTTTAGATTAGATATTAGGAAGAATTACTTTACTGAGAGGGTGGTCAGACACTGGAACAGCCTGCCCAGGGTGGTGGTGGAGTCACCATCTCTGGAAGTATTTAAGAAAGGTGTAGACATGGCACTTCAGAGCAGGCTCTAGTGCCTGAGATTCTTGGTTTGTGTCCGTTTGTGGGTTTGGGTTTTTTTGGTGGTTTTTTTTTGGTTTTGTGGTGGGTTTTTTTTTTATGGTTGGACTCGATGATCTTAAAGGTCCCTTCTAACCATGGAGATTCTGTGATTCTGTGAAAAGACGGATGGTGTTGGAGGGTTTTGGCTTTATAGAGAGATTGGAAGGGGTGGCCCCCCGTGGCATCAGCGAGACTGGCACGTGCATTGTTGGGCTCTTCTTGGCAGCGCAGCCCCCGGGCAGCTTCCCCGCGCGGGACGTGGTTCAGCTTTTCACCTCACTGCAAAGGGGTGAACACTCGGTAATAAACAAAGGGGAGCTAATTTGTGGGAGGGGTCTGGTTTGGGCTGGCAGATCTCTATTGCGTCTGAAACGGCTGAATCTCTTGTTTTAAGAAGTCGGGCAGCAATTTGGGTTGGTTTCAGCTGAAAGTGGGCTTTCTGCCGGCGAGCGCTCGGCGTGCTGCTCAGGGATGCACCCACCTTCCTGAGGGACACGTGGCAGCCTCCCACCCGCTGTCACTGCGGCCAAGGAGGGCCCGAAAAATACAGGTTTCTTTCATTGGGCTCCAGAGGAACTTGACAAAAAGCCACCGCTTTTCAGACAAAAACACTGAGGGTTACGTCAGTTGAAAGGCATGCCACGCTGAAACCTCCAACACGAACCAGCTGACTTAAGCATGGCGGCGTATCCGATTGCACCCAGATTATAGAGCTGTCATCAGCTGTGGCAGGCTGCTGCTCTCCCAAAATTTCCATAATGACCATGGGCACCAGTGCCGTCAGGTCTCAGAGAGAAAGGGGGCTTGTTCGGTGGAGCAAAGAGCTGTTGAAGAGGTGTAGGATGAAGAAATGCATTTCTGCCATTCCTTGGCACCGTTTGCCGAGGGTTTGGTTGGTGGTTTTTTTTTCCCCCCCATTCCTAGGCACCATTTGCCAAGAAACTACAAGCACATGGGTTTAAAAAAATAAAAAAAATAAAATCTCCTTCCAGAGAAAATAAATATAATTGTGTAAACATTCAGGCTGTTGCTGAGAGAGTTCATTACAGCAGGTCTGAAGAAGTGCCTGTGCAGGGAGATAGAGATACAGCATCTGTGAGAGCTTCAATCCAGAGTTACTGGGTGCTGTATAAATAGGGGCTGAAGAGACAGTCCTCGGCCCTACAGGCCCTCGAGGCAAATGCTCATCTGAAAGCAATCACGGCATCACTGATCTTTTTGTAGGATTTGTGTGATTTAAAAAGAGCTCATTCCATGCATGAAAGGAATTACAGAATCACAGAATTGTCAGAGTTGGAAGGGACCTCTAGAGATCATCCAGTCTCCAACTCCCCTGCCAAAGCAGGGTTGCCCAGCGCACATCACTCAGGACGGCATCCAGGTGGATCCAGAAAATCTCCAGACAACGGGACTCCACAACCTCCCTGGGCAGCCTGTTCCAGGGCTCTGGCACCCTCACCAGAAAGAAGTTCTTCCTCATATTTGAGTGGAACTTTCCATGTTCCAGCTTGTGCTCGTTGCCCCTCGTCCTGTCACTGGAAACCACTTGAAGAGTCTCACTCCATCCTCCTTCAACCCACCCTTCAGGGTATGATCATGACCCTCACCTCTCCAACCCGCATCTGAAATACTACTTTCTGTCCCTACAGAAACTCTGTGCTTTCTGCTAAGCTCCTGGACAAACGTTTCTCCACTAGAGCTGCTCCTACCCAACATGTTTCAATGAGCTTGGTTGAGAGGGTTCAGCTCTCTGAGTCTCCTCCTGGTGTTACAGTTCACCAGCAGGCAAGCTGAGTGCTAAAATCAGTTTGATATAAACTAAGGCACATATTCTAGCACACAGGAAGATTAACTGTTGGAACGTATTTCTGAGAAGAGCAATGGAGTCTAATTTTTATACACCCTTCTGGAAGATACGCATGACTAAAATGCAAGTTATGGCACTTCTTGTGATGCAACTGATGAAATTTAGCTGTTTCTGACATTAAGAAATCTTGGTCAGCCTAGGTGACCCACAGGCTCTTTTGGACTCAGGGTCTCTAGCTGTGGAAGTGTGATGCAAGTGGGGTCACGTACTTTGTTGTCAACAGCTTCTTCTTGGAGATGCTTTACTTTCCAGAATTCAGGTTAGTCCATGAGACAGGCTGGGTCTAAGGGACTTGTGTCACGGGGCGAGAGAGATGGAATGCTCTGACAGATCTTGCTGCTAGGAGGCAAGTGTAGAAGCTCTAGTGCTTTCAGCTCCTGCACAGACCTCAGCCTTCAAACCCATGTTATCTATACAGTGGGGAGGACTGGTTGCAAGCCTGATCCAGGAGATCGTTGCTCTTTATGAAACATGCCACAGGATCTCCAACTTTTGCCGTGTCAACTTCTACATGAAGGAGACACGTGGAGGAAAACCCGTTTAGCAGGGAAATAGGTGCTTCTCCTTTCCAACAGCTACCAAGCCCTGTGGGGTTTGGTTTATACGAGCTGGTCTTCTTTGAAGCTTTTCTTCTCTGGGCAGCACTGCAATATTTCTGTGATGCATTGATTTCATCTGTGGAAATGCAATTTATTACTGCCATCAGCTTTTGAAGAAGAAAAAAAAAAAAAGGATTGTTCTGTGTGGGGCCCCGTAGATTAAGTCGGTTAGGGAATGCAGAAGATGTCTCTTGAGGTTTATTAAGAAAATTGAGTGGAGCTATTACACTGATGAGCAATCTACTCTACCAAAGCTATGTAAATTCTTTATCAGCAGCTTGTGGTTAGCTCCTGTACAAGGCAGTAGAATGAGTGCGTTGGGTAGACTCCATCCAAACCCCAAGAAGGCAATTCTTATTTTCCTGGCTCAACGGCCAGTTATGTTGTCCTGCAGGCTGAAGCATCGGTGTACGGCATGCCTTAGCAGGTACTGTGCTCTGGGTGTCACTGTTTTTTAGCAGGAGCTGGAAGCTGCACAGGATGGAGCTGGTGAAGCTGAGCTGACCCCCACAAGTCAGACCCAGTCAGGCCCTTTTCTTTATGGGGCTGGCAGATTTCATTTCCGTGGAAGAGGAGCTCCCTGGTTTTGTTTGCAAGTGTGTGTCTTTGCCATTTTTATCGGGTGGGAGAGAAGTCCTCAGGGTGTGACTCATCTCTTTGTGCTTCTTGAAGGTATAGGTGCGACCAGAGTTCCCCATAGGTGATGGGTGGTTAAAAATAAAACTGAGAGTTTTCTGTCTTAGTGGACTCTGCTGAAGTTTTCTCAAGTATTTGTGCAGAAGGAGCTTGTTGAATGCTGCAAACCGTGTTTTGCTGGTTCTGTTGCAGAGGAGGAAACCCCTTTGAGCAGCAGAAGGGTTGTTTTATCAGACTGTGACGCTGGTCTGTGTGTCCTCCCCAGAAGCACTGGCTGCAGATTCTGTAGAGGTTGGGAAGTGTCAAGCATAGAGGAGACTTGTCAGCCTTGGCATAAAAGACAGATATTTTTAACTCAATCCGTTCATGAAAAGTCTGGGATGGAGGAACTGTTTGGGTTTTGTGAAAAAGTAAACCTTATCTGAGTTTCAGCTCCGGACAAATTCCCACTCCTTTACTTAACTGCCTCCTGGCTTTTGGCATCGTGCCCTTGGAACCTCTGCATATGTTTATTTGCTTAATAATTTGGAGTTGACTCTAGCTATTGCTGAGTGGAAGCACAGTAATGCAAAGAATGACAACAATAAAGTTCATGTCAAGCCTCTTTGCAAACCATATAGCAGGCCCTCGGGTGCAGAATCACATTTCTAAAGACAGGGGTGTCCGTACGTAAATCGTCTTCTCTCTTTATGTCTGTAAGTAAGTTTTCACGTGGTTTGGGCAAAACCTTGGCTCAGAGGTTTTACTCAGTCAGGCTGGAGATTGCATGTCACCTCCACGGTTTCTGACATGTTCACGCTGGCCAGGCTGGAAGGTTCCAGCTCATTTCTTCAGGGTTAAGTTTCTTGAAGTGTTCTCGTCTTCCCCACCGAGTTCCCCCAGGGCGAGTGATACTTTGCAGCGTGTGGGAATTGAAGGGATGTGTCTTCATCCAACGTTTTGTTAGTCCCGTTGTTGGTGTGGATCGGATTGCCTAGGAAACCATAACAATCTCCTTAAAATAAAGATTTAATCTTTCTGGGGTGTTGGGGCTAGTTCAAACAGCTAGGCTAATACTGGCTCCTCCTCACAGTGGGAGCACATGAATTTAGACAGGCTGGCTTTTTGGGGGGGTGGGCAAGCACCAGCGCCCGCAGCCCAGCCAGGGTGGCCGGGGTCTCGCAGGCACTGGGCACTGGGGCGGACCAGCTGCTCCAGGCAGCCGTGGCCGGTGGGCAAGCCCTGCCGGTGGGGCCACGAGCAGATGGAGGGAGCCCCGAGGAGGGCCCTGGGTCAGCATCTCCCTGGCAGCACCAGCAGGGTGGTCTGTGCGGCGGCAGCTCCCAGGGAAGCAGAGCCAGCTGCAGCAGTCGCCGGCTGATAGCCATCTCCCTTGACCTCTTCCACTCCCAGAAGATCTGGAAGTGGAATAGGCCACATTTCCTTTGCCTTTCCTGGGTTCTGGCCAGCTCATTTGATACCCGAACGGGCAATGCAGTGCCACTTTTAATAGCTCTGTCCTGCTTAGTGTTTCCCCAGTTGCACGCGCTCTTCTGCGTTCTAGCAATAGAATAAGCTGGCCTTATTCTCCTCCTGCTCACTGGGAGAGATGCCACTGGTGTAGGCTCTCCAGAAGAGAACCTGCTGTGGTCTCCATCATCTCCTCCACAAAACTGCCCTGGTGGCTGGGGCTGATGTGGCTGGATGCTCAGGATGCCGAAACGCTGTTACTCGGCCGTTCCTCCTCTCCTAGTCACAGCTTTTAATTTGGGATTGTGTTGGGTCATTTGTACATATGTAGTTAAGAAATAAAAACCCAAAGCGCTGACCTCTGTTGACATCCAGCAGCTCCTTCAAACAGCTCCATCCTTTCTTCTCTTCCCCCCCGTTTTAATTTGCACTTTAAAGAGCAGGCTGTTGCTGGGAAGGCGACTGCGTTGCTGATGGAATAAAACCTGCCACAGTTTGAAGATAATCAACAAAGTTAGTCCATGAAACAATTTCTAAGATATAAACAAGATCAAAGCGCTATCAGATGTGGACACCAACAGACCGGGCTTTGATAATTTAATCTGCCAAATTACCAATTTTAAGGCATTTGATTTGTTATTTCTGCAAATTAGGGGCCAGACGCTGCTGTACTTTCTTAGTTTTTAATCTCTTAAAAACAGGAGAGATTAATGGTGGAGGAATGCACCCCTGAGGCAGAGTGAGGCTGGTTAACCCTTTCTTTAAATATTTTGAACTGCAATTTGCCGATTCTTCTACGATAACACAACCGTGAGCTCGGAGCTGGTTGTTCCAGACAGGTGACCACGTGGGAGCTGCCTGGCACAGTAGAAAAAGCCCATCGTGGGGGTTTGGCAACTTCTCCCTTTGGTTTGTGCGTGTTTCTCGGGCATCCTCCAGCACGGCGGGAGGCACTGGGTGGACCGGTGCCTCTGCGGTATCCACTGGGGACTAGAAGATGAATCTGGCACTGATAAAAGGTTGTTCCCCTTAAGCCCCTGGGTGGAGGAGGCTGGGTTGTGCCATGGGCAGGTCTGTGTGTATGTGTTTCTGGTGGGATTCAAGGGCTGATGTTTGACCTGGAACCTTCCCACGCTCTGGGCTGTTTGAAAAACCTCCCCTGGGGAAGGGAGGCGTCTTCAAGTGGCGGAGAGTTTTCTTTTATATAAAATAATAGAGAATAAGCTCTTGTGTTAAAAGTCCGGTTTATTGTCTATATTTGCTCAGCCTAAATTAATTCAGCCTGTTTTCAAGCCGACAGAGGCTAACTGAGCCCCACCAGAAGTCAACAGCAAATTTGGTAGCAGTTACATTCTTTTCTTTCAGCAATAAAACGCAGCAAAGATCAGGAGGAAGGGCTTCCAGGGGAGGGGAAATTTCATCCTGGAAGGGAGACTTGGAAGAACTTTTAACCTCGGGGCAGAGAGCCTGGGAGAAAGAGTGAGATGACACATCTCCTGCTGCTGCTCTGCTCCCTCCCCGCTCTCCTGAAAGCTGGTGTTGAAACACTTTTTCCTCTCCTGCTGACAAGTGCTTATTGTGGCCTGATTTATTTTTTTATTTTTTTTGGTGAGAGAAAGTTTGGAATTGAGTACTTTTGTTTCTCATTGTCAGTGAGGGCCTTTTCCCAGTCCCGTAGCACCCAGCACCCTCCTACCAATTAGCCCCCTTGGTATTTCCACCCCACGGGAAGGGTGCCATTAGGTGGTGACAGGGCCAGTGCGTGTGTCACCATGTGGCAGGACAAACCTGGTCAAAGCTCTTGTTGGGGCCAGCACCTCTGTCCCCACGTCACCGAGGTGCGGGTCCCCGCGCCGGCACCTCTCCTCCTACCAGCCCTTCAATTTGCCCACCGTCCCCACGAGCGAGGTGGCACAAGGACTTTATTTAACCACATCATCAGAGCTGGCAGCGGGGAATCCTGGTTTGTGTTTTGGGTGGTTTTTTTTAAAGAAAAATAAAATAAAATAAAATAAAATAGATAGTTCACAGGCCTGTCTCGCCCACTCGGCAAACACACATGAAAATAACAACCCCGCTGGTTTTTGAGATGCCAAGGGAGCTGCCTGTGCTGGAACCCAACGCAAGGGTAGGTGAGGCTGAAGGGAGGCTGAAGGG
>JAOQGH010000051.1:24005542-24024565 GCA_025769975.1 Gallinago jamesoni
GTTTTTGAGATGCCAAGGGAGCTGCCTGTGCTGGAACCCAACGCAAGGGTAGGTGAGGCTGAAGGGAGGCTGAAGGGTTTCACAGCGGGAAGACGAAATGATTAACCACTGGGGCTGATCGTCCCTGTGCCCCGGCAGCCCGTGCCTCACCTGCTGAGCTGCTGGGTTTTATACCCCGGGAGCCACAAGCTGCGTCTCGGCTGAACGGTGAAGCTCTGCTGCAATGTCATCCCCTGGCAAGAACCTACTGCTCCTTCCTTCCTGGAGAGAAGAAAAATTGAGTGCCCAGAGGTACCGGCTCAATTAGCGTCAGGTTCACTGTGTGGATGTTCGTAGCAGTGAGTTAATCAGAGATAAAAATCCTGAATGCCTTCATTTTTATCCCAGGGTGCTGCTCTCACCCAGCAGAAAGTTTCCCTCCCTTCTGGCCTGGAGGGATGGCCGCCGGGGGGGACGGAGCCATCCATGGGACTCCAGGCTCCCATGGTTTTAGGGCTGGGCAGGGGAGGGAATGCTGTGTTGAGCCACAGTGGCAGCGGCGGGGCTGCAGGTGGAATGTAAATGACTACAATTAGCTGGCGTGGGGGGTGATCATGTGATTTATAGTCCCATTAATAATAATAACCATTTGTTTGTTAGTGCAGTCTATCAACAGTGCTGCAATCCATCAGGTCTGTGCCGGACGGGAAATTATAGATTATGGGTGTGGAGAAAATTGGAAAAGGAGGAAGGAATGATCATACACGTAGAACAAATTTTCTTGGGGGGCAGTTTGGTATCTATTATTTGCTGTACGAAAGCAGCAGTATAGCATTTGAGCCACTGGAGATCTCTTTATCTTTCGTGGTTGCTGCTGGAGAGCTTTTCCCCTTGTTGCCCGGGTTGGACGTACAGCACACGCCGCCGCCGAGCGCTCTGAACAGCGGGTTGGATAACGTGTGGCTCCAGGCAGAGGGGCAGTGCTGCCGTGGGGCTCTGCAGGGTGACCCCTGATGGGCAGGGACACCTTGGACACCAGAGCTATGCTCAGTCGCAGGGGTTCCCAGCCCAGGGGGGTTTCACCCTGCCGGGTGATTGCTGGCTGCAAGATGAATTTGGTACCGACGTATGGAGACTGGTCCAGGGCATTAGAAAATGTCAGGGGGGCAGCTTATGGGGGTAGCACGGGGCTTCCAGGGGATCCTTGCTTGTACCCCACAGCCTGGGGGCTGCTGGCAGGATCTGTTGGCCATGCTGCCCTTCAGGGAGCATCCCTGGGGCACGATGTGCCAGCCGTGCTGCCCTTCAGGGAGCATCCCTGGGGCACGATGTGCCAGCCCTGCTGCCCCTCAGGGAGCATCCCTGGGGCACTCATCCTTCCTCCGTGGGCACAGCCTGCAGCAGCAGCTTTGACCTGCTGTTTGCTGACGGGAAGGTGCAGCATGGGCCCTTTGCATCTCTGTAGCTTTAAGTTGTGTCTCGGGCACGAGCAGAATGGGAAGACCTCGCAGCATCCCCTGTGGGTGAGGAGCTTGCTGCCTTCCCGGGTTAGGGAACGTGGCAGGCTGGGGCTCAGCCCCCGTTTGTCTCCCTGTTACTCACAGCAGCTGGCAGACCCACGTGCAAGGGCCTTGTCGGCAGCATCGAACAGTTAAAGTCAATGCTGCTAAAAATTACCTCTTAAAAAACTGCCTCTGAGGCTTCCTGAAGTGATTTAGAACCGCCTTTCGTGTTCAAACCAGTAGCTGAAATACAAAGGCTGGCATTTCCAATATCTTCCACAAATAAACCCCCCCCGCGGACACACGCCCTCCCCACGAGAGTCCTGTCACTGAAATTTCACCAAAACCACGGCAGGCAAAGACAAAACCAAAGCAAAATACAAACGAAGGCTCGCAAATTCAGTTCTCCCAACTAGTTTAACTGGTGTGACCTTTCCCGTTGACTCCTCTGAGACAACCAGCAACGCTGCAGATCAAGCACAGGCACAGATGTTGCTCCTGAAAATGTCTATTTGTGGAACAAATTGCTTATAATAGGAAATAGCATCAGTGTTAATTTAAGAAAAGCTCTATATGCACCAAGCGAGGATAATGGGTGCTTTATAGTCCGAACCGGAGTGGGACTCAAGGTGAGTCCTTGCGTGGGGAGCGGTGGCTCTGGAGCCCCAGGGAGGCTGGGGTGAGCTCCAACATTCCTGCTCCTCGCCTGGAGGATCCTCAGGCTCTCATGGCCGAGTCTATCGCTCCTCTCCTTTTAGTGGGAGGATTTTTTTAGCGTCGCGAAGCCCCGGCCTTGCCTTTTTGCAGCTTACGGGGGATACTTCAAATGTAAAAGTAGAAACCCAGAAATCTCCTGTGTGATAACCCTGAGGTGCTTTTAGGAATTAATGGTACCCCATTGAGCTGTGGAACGGCGAAGGGGAAGGAGCAAAGCTCTGGCAGCATAGGAAGAGAACTTCCGTATTTCAAACTCTAAAAAGATTTAAGGCCTTTGAATCTGATGGTTTTAGTTAGAGCCCTTTGCGTGCCTTCCTGGCTTCAGCTGGGGATCGTGTTGGCTCCTGAAGCTGCAGAGCTCTGTGAGCCTTAATATTAAAGTTCTGTAACTCTTCTGACCGCGAGCTGCCAGGAGCTGCCGAGCGCCTCGTGAGCCACAGGTCTGGGAAGCTTTTGCCATAGCCATAAACCATGATTCCTTCCCTCCCCTTCAGAAAACTCAGCTGTTAACGTGGAGTTAGTCCGGGGCTTTACTGAAGCATCCCCTTGGCTTGGTGATCCCCAACAACTGGACACCCCAAACGCCCTCTGCTCGGAGGCCCTTGGGACAGTTTAACCCTTTGGGTATGTTTTGTTCCCGTTACGCCGTTGAATTTGAATAATTAATAGCTTACCAAAAGAAAAAAACTTTTGAGGAAAATATGAGGGCCCTGGTTTTGAGAAGCCCTGGTTGTGTAGGCATGGTTTCAATCAATAGCTGCTTCTTATTAACGCAATCGCAGTGGAGTAATTGGAAGATCCAGTGTTGTGATGAATTGATATTTTTCATATCAAAACAAATGGAAATGCTAAAGGCTGATTGGATTAAATTGAAGACGCCAATAGTACAGAATTTTTACGTGCTTTTATATGTGGAAATTCAGTGTCATCTTATTTTTGCTACATTTTGTCCAATTTCATGTTTGTTGAAACCGAGGCTTTCCAATCTTCTTCTCCTTCCCCCGAGATAGTCCGGTGTTAAAACCCTACAACACACATAATTTTCCAGTAAAAGCAATTACTGCTTTTGCTTTGTTTATGGTCAGGATCAGCAGTACTTGATAGCCTGCCTAAATTATCACGGATTCGATTTTTATGTAGTGTGAAATTATTGGAGAATCAAACCCTCCACGGCGGGGGGATGACTCGAGATTGCAATAAATACTCCGGACGAAGAATTCCACGGCGGGTTGTTCATCCCTTGCTCTTACCTGCCAAACCCTTCCTCGGGGTCAGGGGGGTTTGTGGAAGAAAGGAGGAAAAACGGTGCAGGTAGGGATGGTCCTTCGCCCCTGCGGTGACCGCTGCGGTGGAGGAGGAGGCTTCAGGATGGTGATGGAACCGGTGAACCCCTTCATCAGCGGCTGGTACCGGTGCGTACTGGCACGGGTAGGGCTAAATGTCATCGTGCCACATGGCACTCGCTTCTGCTGGTCAGAGCCTGCAGGCTGGAGGTTTCCCAGGGAGCTCCTGCAGGCTGGAGGTTTCCCAGGGAGCTCCTGCAGGCAGGAGCATCAAGTTTGGGTTCTTCGTGGGTCCTTGGTGGCAATTCCTGGGTGGTGAAAAGCAGGTTTGTGTTGGAATAAGAGCTTTGAAGTCAGGCAGCCTGTGGTGGTGCGTACTCTTACTGATGTGATAAATACACCGTCATTTTTCTGTTCGGGGACAAACAGTGACTTAAAGGCCTCTAAATTGCTGGAGAAAACTCATTTAATTGAAGTCAGACATGAAAACACCGGGCAGGACCAAATACTACTTTATTAAGCAGTTCAGTGTATTCAGCTGATCTTGTTCTGGCGAGGCGTTTATTTTTAACTTTATGATTATGGATTTTTATAGTGTCACATCGACATAAAGGGCTTTTCTTCACAGCGAGAGCAGAACAGAGAAAGTCCAAGCAAATGAGATCCAGTGTCCTTCAAGCAGGCAGTGGTAAACATGTTCTCAAAGGCGGAAAAGTTCAAATATAAACTAACTATGCTCGCTGTGGGGAGAGAAAATAATACAGTAGTTTGATTATATTTGAGAAGACAGCTGGTTAGAGACCAAAATCTGTATTGTTATCTCCAAAGCCTACCACGGTGATATTTCAGAAGCCCATTCAAACCCTGGGTGGCATGGACAAACAGACAGAAATACATCTGGTGATGATAAGTCAGTGTTTTAGAGAGCCCTGTGCTGTGGTAGCTGTTTAATGCCGGGCAGCGAAAGTCCTTTAGATCCATTCCGAGCCATACGGGAGGAGGGAAGAGGGGGAAAGAAAGCATTTGAAGGGAGAAATTTCCATGAAAGCTAATAATGAAAATGGCTGTGGATGTTCCAAGTGAAGCTCCCGGGCGGGCAGGGCGCTTGCCGGGGTCTGGGGGGGATTCTCCCCGCCTGGCTGCCATGGGGAGCCCAGGGAGCCCCTCTCCCTCCCCCCTTAGCACTGGCTCTGGCTTGGTGTCCTCAGGAGCTTCGGAGAAAATGAGCAAAGAGGCAGGAGTCCTGTGATTCAAGCCACACTTGTTTTTCAGCTAATTGTTAGCCCGCTAATGAACACCCAATAGCCTTGCTCATGATAACAATACTTAAGGATCGTGCTCACAGTGTCAGCTTGAGCAAACCTTTAAAACAGCCTATTTTAAGAGGATTAGAGGAAGGAGTGCTATTAGATCAAACCGAGTGATAGAAATGCCAAGGGCTAAAAACATTAATTAGACTTAGTTGAAGCTTTCAGTAACGCAACTAAAGTTAGTTACAAAGCGCGTGTTCTGTTCATGGTGCCTGTATTCTCCCGGGGGTCTCACTTCAATGTGTGTTGTACAGCCCGGGTGTGGGGAGGCAGAGGAGCAGGGAGGAAGGGCACCAGTTGCCCTGGCTAAGGCTGAACCCGCATTTCTCTCTCTCTGAAGCAGAGACGGTGTCTGTGACCAAAGTTGAGAATCCAGCAGGGATTCCTTGCCCTTCCGCGGTCAGCAGGGAAGTCTAACACCGCTTCGGCTTGTTCTGAGCTCCGGTGGCTTTACCAGAGAGGGGTTCACACCTTGTCCCTGGGATTCCTGCTGGTGGGCTCGCTGGCCATGGACCCATCAGAGACCGGTCGCCCCACACTCGGGTGCGGAGGAGCTTCACCCCACACCTCCGCTGTTGTATTTACAGGGAAAGGCGGGTGGCTTTTGTTCCCAGGCACCTGCAGGCAAGGTGCTGAATTAGAAGTGTGTCCATGAGAGTGTAACGGGTCCTGCCCAGCCTCTGAGGTTAGCTGTTAGACTTGAAAAAGTAGCACCGCGTAATTTAAAAAAAATTAAATAATAATAATCACAAATACGGTCTGCTTTAATATTGCTGCAGATTATTTCATTCTAAGGCAGTTCTTTAAGGAAATGGCTTATGCTTTCTCATTTGTTTGGGATGAATTGGTACAGTAGTACCCAGGGCCATTTATTCAATAGATCTCTAATAAATAAGTTGCAGCTATTTGGCTTCTCTTTCTTGTTCTGACTCATTTTAGCTTCTGGACACGCAGCTCCCTTCTGCCAATATTTTATGACCAGTTTTTCTATTATTATTTTTTTAACATATTGTGCCAGCAGTTCCGTGAGCGCTAGGACTAATGAAGTCTGTTTTTCAAGGGTGTTGTGTTTCATGCACAGTTGACTTCCATGGCACAGAAGGTGTAGGATCCCACTGAAGCTTTTCCTGGACTCCCTGCGTTTATATTGGTTGTCTCCTAGGAGTCAGCAAACCAAAAGCTCACCAGGCCTTTCCCACACAGCGTGCCCAGGGTCCCTCTCCTCCTCCCACCTGGCTCTTCCTCATTTCCCAAGGTATGAGCTGTGCTACTCCCCATCTCATTTCCCTCTCTCCGTTAGCGTTGGTTTGAATCCTCCAGCGTTTTCCAGCTTCACCTCTAGTGGATGGACTACCTTAGGTAGAAGAAGAAAAAAAGCAGGGCTTCCTTTTTCAGTCCACTTGGCCAGATTTCCGTGTGTCCTATGACACTGTGCCGTGTTTGAGACATGCTGCAGACACCTTGCATGCTGCCAAAAAAACCTTACCAGGGAGCACCAGAGCCTGTGTCACAGACTGAACCCCTCCAAAGACCTTCAATAACTTCTCCCCTGTTGTCAGCACCGCAGAGCAGCAGAGGTTTGTGTCGCTGTAGGACACTGATTAAAGGAACCGAAGCCAGGAGCAAGCTTGCAAGTGCCTGGGGTTTCCTTCCCCAAGCATTTATAATGGAGGCATGGAGGTGGTCCCAGGGGCATAGCATGTTAATTTCATTAATTGAATGGGAAGCTGAAGACTTGGGGTGAGTTTCATCTCGCCCCAGCTAGGGCCTCCAGGTGTCTAATTAATCTAAGCCGTTGCCTCTGAAGTCAGTGAAAAGAGACATCTCTGTCTTAGGGGTAGGAGGTGAAGGAGGACTTGGGCAGATGGAGATCCCGCGGAGCAGTTCCTCCGTTTGTATTGAGGGAGGACAGTCATGGCAAAAGATCAAGACAGCAAAGGCAAATGCTTCGAAGGCTGAAAGTCTGGTGATCTGTCACGTGAAATGAGGGAGGGGAGCTTTTGTCTTCAACTTCCTGGCGGTGGCACACAGGTGCCACCCGTTCCTCGTGGTCCTTACTCTAGGAATTAAAAGCGTAGGAAATCAGCTCCTGGTAGGTGCAGCAGTTAAACGGTGTAAATGGAGGTTTCAGAGAAGGTACTCCAAGTCCTACAGCTTCCACATCTGTGGAATTTTAAGGCTGGGAGCAGCTTTGCAGCTCCCTCAGACACTGGGAAGGTCTCTGCGTTTGCTTCGTCCTGTCTAAACCGCTCAGAAAAGTACTTGATGTCCTTTTGAGAAGCTCGCAGAACTTAAATTGGTTCCCCGAGACACAAATTGGTTTACTCGGATGAAATGCTTTGGGGAATGCACGTCACTTGACCACCAGTACTTTTCCCTGAGCACACCAGAAATTTGTATGACTGTTTTATAGTCGGCAAGTTAAAAGCCAGACTTCAGCTGGAACAGCTGGGTGGGCCATTGATCCGAACCCAGATGGAGCATCCTGAGGGAATCAAAGGCGAATCGTTGAATTACCCCCCGCCACAATGGGCGCGGAAAAGTCAATACAGACTTACAGAACAGCTTCTCCTTAGCAGAAAGCCCTAACGAGAGGGCTGCTCGGGTTGTCTCGTTATCTATTGCCTGTGCCCAGGGCTGGCAGTAGGCTGTGTTTATTATTATTGTTGCAGGGGTAGTTATAAGCCGTCTTTGTAGGTTTAGTTGGATTCACGTACACGCAGAGGGGATTTTCAGTTCTCCCTCACCGGGGTGTTTGTGAAGGCAAGGCTGGATCCGTGTCACCTGGACAAGCTGTCTGTTAACAAGCTGGGTCATAACGTGGGCCAGTCTGAGCTCCTGCCCAGAAAGCACGTCTGCACATCACCCTCTGGCCCTGTATCACACGGGTTTTCATTAACAGGAGATACAGAAGTTGCTCTCCTAATTAAGTTCATCACTGAGCTTCTGGGTTGTGGAAGATCCCTGGGGATACACTTAGGCAAAACAAGGTCACAGGAGGGGATTTGTTTCAGGAAGAAGCTTCTGTTTTAGGGGGGACTGTGCCAGAAAGGAGCTTGTCCAAGCCCTGGGTCCTGGCTGTAGCAGGCTGCGGGGTGCCTGGTCCCCGGGGAGCCGAGCAGCCCCCCGAGGTGGCCCTGGGGAGCAGTCTATGGCTGGGACAATACAGGTTTGCTGCGGCTCGGTGGGGCTGTGTCCTGAGCCTGGCCACCCCTTTCTTAAGTTTCTTTTCCCAGAGAATAAACTTTGCTTTGATTCTTAACCTCCATCTGCACAGAATCCCAGGGTAATTAAGGTAATGGCAATTAGTAAGGTGCGCCCTTGCTTATGGAGGGAGCACCAAAGTGATGCTCTGTGTGCCTTCTGCCCCATGATTTCCCCTGCTGCCTCGCGTGTCGTGTTCATTTTGTCCAACAAATGGACTTCCCTTTTTCTGATTTTGTGATCTTTTGGGTCTATTTTAGTCTTCAGCATCCAGGACATTTTGTACCAGGGGTGGGGGTTACCCTAACTTGTCTGTTTGAAATAGTATCTCCTTTTGTCTGTTCTCAGTCTTTGGCCAAATCTGAAATTTCTGCGATTGTCCCCAAGTGTTTGTGATAAGAGAAAAAGGTGAATGCCAGCTGCTTCTCAGTCTATCTGTGCCTCCTCCTAAATGCTTTCATTTTTCTAGCTGCTTAATGGGGATTTCAACCTAAATTCATTTCATTAGGAGGACATTTAAAAGAGGTCAGAATTTATTACTCGTGTCCAATTCACTGGTGCAATGTTCTTGGGATAAAATCTTACAGGGGGGGTAAAGAAAAAAAAAAACCAAACCAGAAAAGTTTGAAGTGGGGTAAAGTGTAACAAGCACATGCTTTTAACAAGTATCCATTTCTCCCATCCTTCAAACCTGGACCTGAGCCAGAGATGCTTCAAAAGCAGCAGAAACCCCAGCTCAGGCAGGAGGAGAGTGCCAGCATCTCAGGGTAACCAAAGCCTTTTTACAGTTGTTTTAAATGAATTTTTTAAAAGAAAGAGCACATGTAGTTTCCTCTTCTTTTTATTTATTTTTTTTTCCTTATCATGGCTGCAGTCAGAGTGTGGTTAGCATTCCAGTTCTCAGCTAATATTTTCTTTAACACGCATTTTGATCTAACACGGAGATGACAGCCCATGGCGGATGCAGATGTTTTCGGGCATTGATGTATCCAGCTGATAGTCCTGAGAAGCACGAGGCACCCAAGCAGGTTGTCTTCCACACTTCAGGTTGTCTTCCACGGTTTTGTAATGCTTGCAAATTCTAAGGTGATTTATGTTTGATTCCTGTCAATTATAAAGGCGTGTATTATACGTACATCTTGAAATGGAATTCGTGAGGATGGGAGATGAGAGACATTTCTCAACTCCCTGCAGACTCTTTCCCGAGCTGTCAAAATTGGGCTTCCTCCAGATGAGGTTCTGATGAGGTTTAAATTCTACAGACACTGTGGAGGTGTCTGGTGGTCTGTAAGTCAGCCCTGGCTGAGGGAAGCACACCTGACTGGCAGGGGTGGGATGTCCCAAGCACAAACCGGTTTCTGCTTCGCTTTGCTTTGGTCCCTAAATAAGGACTATATTGTGGAGAGAGTGGTTGAGGTTCACAGCTCTCACACAGAGTGAAGATGCCCCGTGGGTCCGTGAAGATGCCACACGGATCCGTGGAAATGCTGACGTGCCCTGTCTGCCCTGTTGATAGAGTGAAGGTGAAGGGGACACAAGTGACACTGGCCACGTATTTTAACAGATGGCTGCTGCATCGTGCACCACTGTCGGGTGCAGCCTCGTGTGGCTCTCCGTGGGGATTTAGGCTCCTTGGTGGACTGGGAACATGCGCTCCGTTGCTGTGGCTCATCTGAAACCAGTGTCGGTGAACAGCTGAGGGACGGGGTTTTTTCAAGCCGTAGTTAGGCTGCAACAGCAGCTTCCTCCATCACACAATTTTCCAAAGCAAATAGATTTTTGTGGCGGATTTTCCATGCTGGTCACAGTCGTGATGTGATTTTACTTTAAAGACTTATACACAAGTAATAAATCAAACCAGTAATGTGTAACACTTGTATAGTCCACAAACAAACCAAAATATGTTTATGCCCCTTAGAAAATACATTCAGACATAATTGAAAAAGATCTAAATACTGGACAAGGTCTTTTTCTTTTGTGAATCTCAATGAAGTGCAGTGAAATCAGCCAGTAGTAATGCTGTAATTCAGCTGTAACTTAGGTGTCCATAGCTTGTTGGTGTCTCAGTACTTTGACTCATTCTGGATTTGAACGGGCCCTCTCCGTAAGGTTTTCAACACCAAGTCAAGGCTTAGGACACTTGAGCTCTCACACCTCCTGGTCTGGTGCCAAGTTTTCATCCATCCATCCATCCATCCATCCATCCATCCATCCATCCATCCATCCATCCATCCAGAAGAGACACCAGGGCTCAATGAAGTTTTGAGTCATCAACCACGTCTCCTTGGCTAGAGCCAGCACTGCCTGGGGGTCGCAGGTGGGGTCCAGCCAAGTGAGGCTCCCAAGCTCAGACAGAGAATTCAGTGGTTTTACCCACTGAATAGCCCTATAGGCCACTGTTCACTTTGCAGCTTTTTTATTTTAAAAAAGGAAAAAGTTAGGAAAAAAAAAAAAAGAGAGGTATGTAACTAAGCTTAAATCTCTCTTTAGGACTGCTTTAGAAGTGACTTAGTGTTTTAAAATGCAAGTAGTTGAATGATGCTCCGCCTTTTTGAAAATCCAGCTATAAGTTTCTGTCATTGCTCAAGTTAAAAAGTTAGCAGTGTTTAACAAAACAGGTGGGAGGGGAACTAAAATTTGCGACTGGATTTATTATTGCAATGTCTGCCTGGGAACGTGAATTCCTTTTCCGTTACAATTGATAAAATTTGCTTCTTTTGAAGCAGGCACCTAAGACTTGGGAAGAAGACACACTTCTCTGTCCTCTGGGGCAAGAAGCACCGTGTGGTTGTACCTAGTATCATCCCTGTGCATTGAAGGGCTGAGGGGGTGCTGGGTTACCCACTGTCCTTCTGACTTCTCCTAATTTCTGAAAGTGTGTTGTAACGTCTTAATATTGGTTTAGGGTAGCTGTGTACAATCTATCTGTGTTTCAGCTATATTAAAATAGCGATTGGTATGAGTTTGCCTATTATTCAAATAACAGACATGCACATTAATTGTATCTGTGTCCGTTCTTGGCACTCCCAGCTGTCGGATACTCGTGCGTATTCCCTGTTAGTGGTGGCTGTCTCCTCTCGTCTTTGCCTGTTCCTCCTTTTCATACTTGGTTCCACACTGGATGGGAATGTCGTAAGCAAATTTATTTCTACAAAGACACAAGTTCCTTTCTGATGGGGTTGAAAGAGAAAAAAATAGAGATTATGAGCTTTATACAGACTTGGATAAACTCCTGCAATAATAACACGGGAGCTTCTCCTGTCTATAATATTATCCCCACAGCTGGTCATGTCTGTCTCCCCTGTTCCTTTGGGAAAGCCCACGTGTCACATACTCAAGATACTTAGGTATCCATGGACCATGAGTCCTAGATACTCCATACTGCAAAAATGCATCCAGATTCAAATGGTCTAATTAACCCAACGATAAATAGTTTGTCTAGAGGCTCTTTTGAGCAAAGGGCAACACCTTTTGCAGACACAACGAAATACACTTAATTCTAAATAGATAATAATTCGTTGATGTTTTTCTCAATTAAAATATTACTGCAAAGAGCCTGACTAGGCAGCAAATTGGGTCATGATAGCGGTATGAATAAGGAAGGAGTTAGGTGTGTGTTGAAAGCTCTAAAGGCTTCATCATTTCCAACCTCCAGCGGGGTTGAGGGCAGGGGGCTGAGATGCTCTTGGGCACAGGGTAACCTGCAGAGGGGCTTCCTCTGCCTGGCCCCCACTGAAAGGGACGGAAGGGAGAACCCAACCTCGGTGAGGCTGAGGGGGAAGGTGGCTTTGGAAAGGTGACGGCCCACGCTGGCATCTCCCGAGTGGGTCCATCGCTCCTCTCCTTCTGCAATATGTCCCAGCCCGGTCGGTGGATGCAGCCCGGGGCACCAGGGACTTACCTTGGCGGTGGCCCTTTTAGCTGCAGCGAGGAGAGCACCTTTCTGCTGAGCCAGCTGTTTATTTCAGCGGGAGGAAAGTAACACTTTTCTTTCTGGAGTGGGAAATAGCTCTGCTGTATAGGTTTCATACTGCGCATTTACCCAGGGTGTGTATTGCACCTTTTAAAACGGCCAGCAACCCTCAATATTTTAAGATCCTTCTGAGTTTATTTTACTGTTAAAGAAATAGAGCCCTTCGGGTCTTACTGAATAAACCTGGAAAGGAACAGGTATTAGCAATTACTTTTACCAGCTTTCACGTTCCTGTCGGTGATAGCTATGAAGCTTGCTGGTTTGCCTTTAAATTCACACTTTCCTAGAGGAAAAAAATTAGACTGGAATTCCTCTTGCAAAATTTCATTTATCCCCAAAAGCCCAGCCTACTCAAGCCTAATTACCCCAGCTCCTGCTGCAGCCCAGAGAGAGGGAAGGATGGCTCTGAAGACTCAGGCTACAGTGAGCGCCTCGGTAAGTGGGAGGCGCCTTTTCTTCCTTAATTTGGGGACTAAGCCGCCAGCTCAGGCTTGACTCCTGTTTGATGAATCCCACCCACGTGCCTTCCCAGTCCTTATCTCGCAGAGAGGTTGCTGTGAAATCTGTTTGGTAAGAGCCTGCTGGGGCAATACTTGCCGCTCGTCGTTTGCTGCGAGCCTGGAGTTGTTCCGCGGATATATTTAGAAGGAGCCGTGATTAAAATCTCTTGCCAGCTCCGCGATCCCGGGAACACACGTGGGGAAAAGAATCTTAAGATTCACATCTCTTGTATTTGCTCATCCCACCCGGGATGCAAACTGAGCGAATCCCTTCTGCGAGGGCTCTCAGCCTGCAGTGGGTTTCCTCACAGCAGGACCTTGCAGGGCAGCTCATCGTCCTCCACCAGGCAGGCTGTATGGAGCACCAGGTTCCTCTGCACCGAGCGTAGGACCTCGGACCACAAGAGCTCTCTGAGCCTGATAAGCTGGAGAAAAGGAGCCTGTGAGGAGGAGGTAAAGGGCTACGGCAAAGAAAATGAAAGAATGAGGTTACTTTTTGTAGATAAGACTCTTCCGCTTAGCGAAGAGGTATGGTAGAGGTCTGTGAAACGCTTAGAGATGGCAAATAAGGAGTGAGTGCACCCTGTTTCTTACTCTAGAAGGTTTGTGGTTTGCCTGTTGAAGAGATTTAAATCCAGTGAAGTACTTTTCCCCAGAAAATGAACGTGGGGCTTACGGGATGAGCCCAGCAGGGTCACTCGGCTCAAAAACGGTCAGAGAAGTCCCTGGAAACTGGTGACCAGCAGCAGCTCTTAAACATAAGGGCTGGGCTGGGAAACATTTGGGTGGGTGGATTTTGGGGGGTAAGATCATTCCTTGTCCTGTTGTTAGTGCCTGTCCCAAGCACGCTGCATACTTGCCTACAGTTCCAGGCTGAGTAGCTTTGGGGTGACCCAGGAGAGCTTCCTCTGGAAGAAGTGTCCAGAAGAGGCGAGCGTTGCTGTGCCTTGCTCTTGGATGGTAGGCTTCAATCTAAAGAAGGTTTTGCAAGGTGTACAGGGAGGAGGGTTGAAATTTGATGGAGGCCTAAGCTTGAGGAAACTATGTGAAAAATCTAGCCTACGTGCAGCTTGTCCTTCAGTTCCCCAGGCGGACGCAGAGCCACAGCCGCGTACAATTCCGACTCTTTCCAGCCCCGCGTGTGCCTGCGTGCACCACACTGGAGCCTGTCTGACCCTGAAATTTCACACACAAACCTCAGCACACCTTAATAGCTGGCTCCTGCTCCATTATTTCTCCTTTTGGAGCCCAGCCTCACACACAGCTTGCGCTCCCACACGTGCAGCCCGGAGTGGCCGCCCTGGCCCTGAGCATCCCTCCTCCTGCTGGGGGTGCTGCGCCCCAGCAAGCTTCCTAACATGGAAATTCCAATCCTAAACAATAGAGGAGCTGCCCAGGCAAATGGCTCGGATGTCAGCTGCCTGAGATTGTGTGGCATTTAATATCCAGGGGGTCTGCGAGGCTGTTGCGTGGTGCCTGGGATCGCTTTCCGAGCAGGTGTGCGCCACTTGCTCCCGCTCCCTCCTTGCTGTTTTTCCGCCAGGCAGAAGGGGATACGGCAGTGGGCCCGGGCTCTCCAGCGTGGGGATGCTGCTCCTCTTGCTGCAGTGTGCACACAGGCTTCGTTTGACATGCCCTGCAGGTCTTCTTTGGCCCCATCCCCAAGTGCCTCTTGTCTGTGCAAAATTGTTCTATGAACTTGAATTCAGGGATGTCTTAAGGTTCGCACCGATCTGTTTCCGAGGGACTTATAGTGTGACCAGCAGGGAGGTGATTGTCCCCCTGTACTCAGCACTGGTGAGGCCACACCTGGAGTATTGTGTCCAGTTCTGGGCACCTCAATCCAAGAGAGACATCGAGGTGCTGGAGCGGGTGCAGAGGAGGCAGCGAAGCTGGGGACGGGCCTGGAGAACAAATCCTATGAAGAGCCGTTGAAGGAGCTGGGGCTGTTTAGTTTGAGGAAGAGGAGGCTGAGGGGAGACCTCATCACTGTCTACAACTACTTGAAAGGACACTGTAGAGAGGTAATTAGTGACAGAACCAGAGGGAATGGCTTCAAGCTCCAACAGGGTAGGTTTGGACTGAACATTAGAATTTTTCACAGAAAGAGTGGTCGGGCATTGGAATAGGCTGCCCAGGGAGGGGGTTGAGTCACCATCCCTGGACATGTTTAAGAGTCATTTAGATGTGGTGTTGGGGGATATGGTGTAGGGGAGAACTTTGTAGAGTAGGGTAGATGGGTGGACTTGATGATTCCTAGGGTCTTTTCCAACCGAAGTGATTCTATGATTCTATGACTTTGGGATGATAACGCTGAGCTCATCAGGATTATCAGAGTCTAAAGTGGTTTCTTGACTAGCCGTGTCTTGGAGAGAGCTGGGGCTGGGGAGGGTCTCGGTGGCTGTGCCAGGCTTGTTGCTGTCTTTAGGTTTTCCTTGGGCACTCAGTAGTTACATGGTGATCAGCAGAAGGATAAGCAGAATATTCATCTTCCCACTGTTGCTCGAGTGAGGGTCATCTTTTCCCTCTGGGGAACTTTCCAGCCAGGGAATCTTCTCTACTCCCGTATTTCAATACCTGGATCCAGTCCCACTTGCCTTACGTAAAAGCAAACTATCTTCACAAATCACAGGAACAGGGGAGGGGAATATGCAGAATCAAAACTAGGTGCAAATAATTACATCTCTCTGATTGCCATTCAAAGCACTGTCAAATGGGCACAGAGCTTGCATTATAAAGTGGGAAATTGTTATCCAAGACCTGGCAGAAAAAGCTGGAGTGACTGGAGGTCGCTCCTCCCTGTCCCTCTCATTAGCAGAGCCATGTTCCAAAATGTTTTTCCATGCAACAGCAACTCTCTTTTGCAGGAAAAAGTTCTTGTTTCTCAAAGAGCTTTTTCTTCCTTTTTTTTTTTTTTTCTTAACTAAAGAAACAATCTGTCTGATGTATATCCCAGTCTAAAACCAGTTTAAGGTAGGCCATCTTTTTCTCTTACCCAAAGACAGTTATTGTAGAGATTAGGTCACATTCTGTATAGGTACCTGTTTTCACTGTTGCTCATGGTGTGTTTATTCTATCAACTAATCTCATCTCAGGAGACTTCAAAGGTATTTGCATCCGTGCCTTTAGTCATTAATTAAAGCTGAAGAAGATGGAAATTAGTGAAGCAATTATCAGGTGAAGAACTTGCTGAAGGGGAGGCAGCAATACATTGTGTTGTAAGAAGAGCTCCTGGGCTGGAGGGAGGCCCCAGTTGTGATTCTCAAAGACAGGCCTGGAGCCCAGCCTGGTCAACAGCCCCATTAAAGACAGGCAGAAATCGTAATCTGAGGTTAATTGATGACATTGCTGGGAAAAGTTGTCACTACCGAAGAGGATAGTGGGTAACCACGATCGCCAAAATAATAGAAACAGGGTGAGATTCAATATTCCAAAGTGAGGCATCTAGCTGGGGACTAATTGGTTGGAAATAGCAAAGGGGAGTGTTGGGGAAGTACCAGTTGATGTCAGAAAGTCTGTGAAATGCTAATGTGATGCATTTCTAACAAAGGTAAGTGCAGTCTTTGCAGTATTCACAATGTTATTTCCAGTGAAGAAAATGAGATGTTCTTTGTAGTTCTGACCACCCACAGTTAAGAAAATTTATTGCCAACCTGAAGAGGTGAAGAGAAGCGTTAATGGAACAATCAGAGAACTGGAGAGTCTGTCAGGTGTGAAGAGGGGAAAGTACCTTTTCTTGTGCAGCAAGGCAGCGTGGATGCTGAGAGAATATGGGATTTTGTGGTTTTGTGTATAAATATCTCAGAAACCGAACACCAGGAAACAAAATCAACTGTTTAAAGTATAGGACCACATTGGCAAAGACCGAAAAATGAACTTAGAGCAGAAATTAAGAAAATGGGTCCACCCATCTGAGGAGATGTTCTGGACGAGCCTTTCAGTATGAGCAGGAAGGGCAAAATAGACGTCTAAGTGCTCTTGTGCTGGGCACTGAGCAGGTTTAGGAGAGCACAGAGTGGATGGTTGCACAGCGGAGCTGGCGCTTGTCTCGTTGGCCCACAAGGTCTCTTCAGTCCGATGTTCTCAGCACCCACTGGGTGCAAAGTGCGGAGGAGAAATCAGATGGAGGTATTTGGCTGACCATTAAATGCAAAAGTGACCCTTTGGAGAGAATCCTAAAATTTTAGAAGTTGTACTGCCTAAAAGCGTCATAATTCATGCATCCTGGCACACTCGTTCACACTGTTCATCCTTTGGCTTCTAGGTAGAACTGATTTTGTCTCCATTTGTTTGGGCTTTTTTGCAATCCAGGTCTCAGTTTCTCATGACACCTCTTAGGTCACAGCCACCGAGCAGGGACAATGTGTAACGTGGGAGAGATGCTGTAGAGGAGAGGGATCCAGAATCCGCAGGGAGGGACTGCGTTCTCCAGGGTCGGTGGGGGCTGAGAAACAGCTGCAGGAGAGGAGCTGTCTCACAGGAGCGTGAAACCACGAGGAGAGAGGTATCTCCCAAGGAAAATGCCATCCCGCATTGCTACGTGGAGGGCCATTTGGAGCCGAAGCCCCTTGGTCTCACTGAGGTTATTTCCTTTGGCAGCACCCAGCCAAGGTACGAGGCGGGAGCCTATCGCTGATGTTGTATTGACACCAGCTCTTCAGCACGGGCACGGGGAGTACTTAAATGAATAATGAGTAATAACAATTTCATAAATAAAATATCACCGCGCTTGCCGAAGTGAATAAAATAGGCCTGAACGCACTGGATTTGGATTTTAATGGCTTAAATCTGTTGCTGAATTATTCTCTTCTAATGGTAGTTTGGCTGCAAGGACAGCACTAAAACCGACTGGGGAAGCAAATTGGCACTGGGGCGTGCAGCAGTGTGTGAAATGGAACGTAACAGCCAGTGCTGAGAAGCTTCTGTAGCATTTGCACGAGGACAGCCCTTCTGTGGGTGCAGAGCACTGCGGCACTAGGTGGCTGCAGCAGGAGTCATTAGGAGATCCTGCAGGGACTACTCGGGGCTTTTCGGCAGCGTTAAGCGAGATTGAGTTTTGCTGTCCCGGGGTGGAGCAGTCTGCTCTTGTATTAAGAACACAAGAGGTAGGGGCGAGCTTGGAGCTGGAAGGTGGAGGCAGGGCAGAGCCCTGGGTGCTGCTTCTACTGCTCCAAGGGAAAGCCAAGGCTCAGCGGTGGCACCTGCCATGGGGCTTCCTTCCTCCTGGAGCCCTGATGCCTTTCCCCTCCTCTTATGTCTGACTGCCAGGTGTAGGTAGAGGTTGTAGCCCAGAGTCTCCACCAAATCAAACCATCCAATGCTGAACCTGCCTTTAGGAACACTTTTCTTTTTAAAATCTGATTTTTGGAATTAATGGCATCATCTGACCAATGTGTTTTCTTCCCTCATCTCTTCTGATCTGGTACTACTCTCAGTCTGTTTGTGCTTAAGACTTTTTATACTGCCGTTTTCTGCTTAAGGCTTTAATAATATTCAGATTGAAAGTCACCTTTCTCCAGTTCTCATATTTCTTCTAGTATGCCTCTAAAATGTGATAGCTTTTGAAGAAAACCAGATCTGCTGCATGCCCAAAGAGATTTGCATGCTCTTCCTTCAGTGACCTCTTCGTTCCCCCCTGCATCCATTCCCACTCCATCATTATACTAGTTGGAGAAACCCCAGTGAGTTCCAGATGTTGAGTGATCAAATGGAATCAAAGATGGTGGATAAAGTACTTGGTGCTGCCGGGGGTCAGGAAGGGGGAATTCAGAACTTTCCATCTTCAGAGAGGAACTGCCGGTCCCTGCCTCGCCGTTCACAGCTTCCCAATTTGAATCCACAGTGTGAAAAAGGAGAAACTGCGAAAATATGAGCTGCGAACACTGGGAAGCTGTGAAGCGGGGGAATGGGTGGGGATTCACAATCTCTCTCCAATGCAAAGGTTATAGATTCTGGTTGAAAACTTAATTCTCTGGTAAGTGACTTTTTGTCACTACGACAGCAAGAGGGACAGCGGCCAAGGTGGCAGAATTGTCTCGGTTGTAAAAACTTTTCATTTCTTTGCTCATAACTTTCTGGCATTTTTCTATTTGACGTAGAATTTTTTCAGACCTGGCCTCTGCCAAAAGGCAAATTTCATTTGAGCAGAGCCGGTTGTCTTGTTTCTGAACCTGGAAGTGAGAGGCAATAATAATAATAATTTAAAAAAACAAAACAAACAAAACAGATTAACAGATTCCCAATTCTTTTTTTTTTTTTTCTTTTGAATACTTTTGCAGCAAGAGTGTGAAAGGTGAAGTTTCCCGTGGGAGCAGCCTTGACTGAGGAGCTGTGCCTTTCCTTGGAAAATTGAGTTTGATTTGACTGAATTACTGGTGTTAGAAAAATCACCTGCTGGGCTCCCCAGTGTCACAAAGCCTTGAGCCAGCAGCAGAGAGCCAGGACTCACCTGTTCTGTGGCATTTTGAGAAAAGCCCAGTCATAGAATCATAGAATCATCTGGGCCGGAAGGGACCTCCAAAGGCCATCTAGTCCAACCCCCCTGCAGTCACAGGG
>JAOQGH010000051.1:24024747-24043185 GCA_025769975.1 Gallinago jamesoni
GCCCAGGGCCTCCTCGAGCCTCACCTTGAATGTCTCCAGGGAAGGGGCCTCAACCACCTCCCTGGGCAACCTGTTCCTGTGCTCCACCACCCTCACAGTAAAGAACTTACTCCTAATCCTCCCGCCATCCCTGCCTTTCCCAAGCCTAAGGAAGCCACGTGGTGTTGACAGAGCTCGGGGGCCTTGGGGAGGTGTCCGGGATGTGACCTGGATGGAGCTGCCTCCTCGTGCCCTGCCTGAGCTAATCACTCTAATTGTCCTTTGGGAGCCAGGGCAGACCCAGCAGTGGTGGACCAACTGAGGGTTAATAAATCCAAATGGAGCCACTGGGGGGGTTTATTTTTAGCTTCTTAAAGAAATAGTGGGACAGCTGTGTGATTAGAGGTTTCCCACCCACGATGGCTGCAGATAATCGGGTGCCTACCCTAGAATAAATAATTGCTTCTGCCCGAAATCAAGGACAGATGCCTGAACCATGGTTCAGCAATTTGTTTAATCTTCATAGAATCATAGAATGGTTTGGGTTGGAAGGGACCTCAGAGATCATCTAGTTCCAACCCCCCTGCCCTGGGCAGGGACACCTCCCACCAGACCAGGTTGCTCAAAGCCCCATCCAGTCTGGCCTTGAACCCCTCCAGGGATGGGGCAGCCACAGCTTCTCTGGGCAACCTGTTCCAGTGTCTCACCACCCTCGCTGGAAAGAATTTCTTTCTGGTGTCTAATCTAAATCTCCCCTCTTCCAATTTAAAAGCATTACCCCTTGTCCTGTCACTGCACTCCCTGACACAGAGTCCCTCTCCAGCTCTCCTGTAGCTCCCTGCAGATATTGACAGGCTGCTGTGAGGTCTCCCCGGAGCCTTCTCTGTCCAGGCTGAACAACCCCAGCTCTCTCAGCCTGTCCTCATAGGGGAGGTGCTCCATCCCTCTGATCATCCTCGTGGCCCTCTGCTGGACCCGTTCCAACAGGTCCATGTCCATCCTGTGTTGAGGACTCCAAAGCTGGACACAGGACTCCAGGTGGGGTCTCACGAGCGCAGAGTAGAGGGGCAGAATCACATCCTTAATCTACGAGACATGCCTAAACAGGTTAAAAGCTTGGGTATTAGTAGGCAGGAAGTGTTAAGGAGAGGATGCAGTGTTAATTGGAGATACCTGTGCTAGGCACCACCAGTGGTGCAGTCTGAGATCGTGCCGAGGACCAGGGCAGTTAGCACAGTCTCCTGCCCATCCCTCTTGACAAAGCCCGCTTCTTAGTGCCTTCGAATGCTGCGTTTAAATTCCCTGCCAGGTCAGCCATTCATCACAAATGCATTGAGACTTAATTGCTAATTAATTTTCCCTTGATAATGTATATGCACTACTTTTTCTTTTTTTTCTCTCAGTGTGTGAAATCTAGAAGAACTTTCTGAGAACCAGCCACAAACGAGTTGACTGTAATTGGTGTTCTCTCACTTACGTGAGAAGTAACAGTTCATCAACTCTTAATTAGCTTGGACTTTTTTGAGAGCAGTTTCCAGTTTTTTGACAGGAAGATATACATCTTGTTTCTCCTGTAGTAATACAAAGAAAGTCATTTTGCCTTGAATTGACAAATTGGGCTGTGTTTGTTGGTGTTTTCTTTCTCCCGGTGGCGAGTGCCAAGCTGCACGTCGTACCTGGATTGCTGAGCAATTTATTCGCCGAGTGTTGCTTGTCACAGAGAAAAGAGCACTGATTATAGAAGAAAGAGAGTTTGGGTTTAGTTTAATTAAATCGTGAATGGGTAACCAGCCGTGTTTGGAGTGATACATGAAGATACGGAGCAGCTTTTAGATACCTCATCAGCATCAGGCAAACTTTGCATTTTGTGTCTGTTGTAAGTCAATGCCGTTCTGCTCGTTGTACAAGTAGGAAGGCTGTGGGGACAGAAAAATAAAGCCACCTCAGATTAGTCAAAAAATGTCCTGCCAGGACAAAATCATCTGGCTTGTGAGACCAGGAGCGAGCCCCTTCAGGAGATGCTGCAGGGGAAGGTGACCATGCAATGAGAAGCTGTGACACTGGAGCAGGATGGGTCTGGAGTTCAGGGCTGGGGTCTCCTTAGCTCAGGCTCACGTGTGATGCTGGGGCAGGAGAGAAATGCTGGATGAGAAGCTCCCAAATAGTACATCGTCCTCTCGCAGCCTCTCACCTGGTGAGAGTAGCCAAAATTGGTGGAGGAGCCAAAATTTCCTAGAAGTGGGTGCACACAACTGCTGTGCTGTGGCTGTAAGAGGGGGGCACCCCGACAGGAGGGATCTGCGTAGAGGCCGGTGGATCAGGGTCTCCAGGATGGGTGCTATGTGTGCGTCAGTAACACTTTAATTACATACTGGACAATTAATCAGTGTGGATGAGGCCTTTTGGTAAAAGGTGGTGGTGCCCTGCAGTTCATGGTGATAGTTTTGTCACAAGAAAAAATGATGAAGGGACTGGAGCACCTCTCTGTTGAGGAACGGCTGAAAGACTAGGGTCTGTTCAGCCTGGAGAGAAGACTCAGAGGGGATAATCAATGCTTATAAATACCTAAAGGGCAAGTGTCAAGAGGATGGGGCCATACTCTTTTCAGTGGTGCCCAGAGACAGGGGCAACAGGCACAAGCTGGAACACAGGAAATTCCATCTGAACATGCGGAAAGTCCTTTACACGGAGGTGGCAGAGCCCTGGAACAGGCTGCCCAGAGAGACGAGGAGTCTCCTTCTCTGGAGATATTCAAAACCCACCTGGCTGTGTTCCTGTCCAGCCTGCTCTGGGTGAACCTGCCTTGGTAGGGGGTTGGACTAGGTCATCTCCAAAGGTCCTTTCCAACCCTCACAGTGGGTGGGGTGCTGCTGTTTTTGGGGACTGGCGATGGCCAAACTGTTGGAGTGGGAGGAGATACAGACCCAAGGGAGTCCCTTGGGCTGGGACAAGAGGCACCAGGCTTTGCAGGAAGCTTTTCCCACCTTGGGAGAGGATTTGATAAGCTGGGTTAGGACAGCACGTGCTGCAGGCATCTCTTCTGTCTCTTCTTAGTAAACTGAGGTCCTTTAGCAAAGTAGATGTTGATGGGATCAGCCTTTGACTTTTTTCATACTAGGAAACCGCCATTACAAGGTGATTTCATAGGTGGCTTAGGTGCCCTGACAGCCCGCTGGCAGCACACTGACACTGCTCTCTGTAGGAAGAAATCCAGTTTTAATAGGGAAGATGGAGAAACACATGTAGATCAGGCATCTGAGAGACGGAGGGATCCCAGTACGAATGTTTGGAGATAGAAACTTCGGGTTGAATAAGAATCAATTTCTTCCAAAAGTACTCTTGAAAACCACAGGTTTTATTCAACATTTTAGATAACATATTATTATTTTCTGTGTGATTGAACTTCTCCTAAGACCTAGTTTGCTCACAATCTTCAGATTTTAAACTTATTATAAAGCAGTACATGGTTGTGGCTGGAGGAAGCCAGGCTACTAATGCTCAATATCAATTTGTTAAAATACAAGAATTTTCAGTATTAGCAGGTTGTGGTGCAGATGCAGAGGGTGCTTTCACTTGCTCAGTCCACTTGTTGAGTTTTAGCTTCGTTCAAATCTGAGAAGCCAAGGAGAGGTTACTGACGTAGGGAAGCTTGGGTGGCCCTTCCAGTCTGTGAATATAAACAAGACCCATGGAAATGAGTTTTACTAGTTCTAAAATTTTAGAGGTCTTTAATTGTAGTCAGTGTCATTCCCTCAAAAAATACTTTAATAAAACTTTGTACATGCAATACGCATTTATCAGAAGTTTTTCTTTCTTTTCTTATATGCCTAGCGCAGTGAAGTTAATTTATATACCTAAACACATGCTGTTTGATTTTAATTGAATAGCAGTTTCCCTCCAACTAGAGCTTATCATACATCACCAAAAAAATAATAGTAATTTAGATTTAAAGAACAGTATAATCAGTTTTTTTTCAAAAAGGCCCTAAAAAGTACAAACGTAATTGAAATGAAGACTATTATTTAAATCATCTTTCCTCTCGCTGGCTTAAATGATGATTAAAGTTGCTTATGTCAATCAATAAATTGAATCAGGCCAGTCCTGCTATGAGTTCCCCACTGTGCAGAGAGGCTGAAGGTGGCTGGCAGACAAGAGGATGGAAATACCTGAAGATGTTGGTAAGGAAGGAGCTGAGTCTGTCATCTTTACCCTGGGGTATGTAGCCAGAGAGTGGCCTTTCTCTAAGACTGCTGAACCTAGGGTGTAAAACCATTGAGTTTCTTATACCTAAACAAAAGCAGGGTGCAAATCCGAATAAGCAAATGGGATGAGAACCTCAAACGTGATAATGCTGGCCTCGGTTCAAAAATGCTTGAGCACGACCCTGTCTTTAAACATATAATAAGAGGTGCCCGTTCCCATCGCAGCGTCTTGGGTCGCTGTCACAGGCTTTAGGGGCTGTGCCTTGGAGCCAGGCTGGCTGTGATGACTTGGGCTGATGGGGTTGTCTCCGTGAAGGGTTGGCACCGTCGCTGGTGGCAGCCCTGGTCCATCTCAACAGGGCTTTGGAAATAACACGTCAGGAAATAAGCAGTGAGGGGGGAAAGAAAGGCGGCTCAAACAGGTTGCACTGATTTCTCTAAAGGCAACTTCCAGTTGTGCAGTGGATCGTGGTGGTTTGGGGTCTGTGGAGATGACAGCTAGCCAGAGTAAAGCCATGTCATCTTCAAGTAAACATTCTGCCCCAAAGAAGAGCTCTTGCCTGCAGGGACCTTGTCTTAGACCGCTGTGTGGTGTGCTTCAGACATGTATATTGTACTGGAGTCCTCCTGCCTTCACAAGGTTACCAGTGCCCCAGCCAGGAATGGCAGCCTTCCAAGGAGGAAGAAAACTGGGGGGGAGAAGTTTTGTCTTCTCCAAAAAAGCTCTCACTTCTGTGTGACGGTAAGAGCAGGCGATGCTGGAGAAATTCCAACCTTTGACGTGATGAAATATAAGACTTCAGGTTTATCTTCCAGATGAGATCTTTGTCTTACTTCATTCTGGCGCGGATGCTAATGCTGACAGACTAGTCTGACTCTAACAGCAGTTGCTACAGGGTGGACCTCCAGTGCCTGAGCAGCATCCAGGCATCCTTGTGTGTTTACAGCATTTTCTAGTGTCAACGTCTGTGCCAGAAGCAGCTGGTTCTCGATTCGGGGCTGAGTGTCTCCTAAGGTGTTGGCTGACAATTTTGGCAAGTTATGGTATATGTCATCGATGCCAGTTGATGCGTTCTGTAAAGACAACCTAGGAGTAGCGCTATGGCACCTTACACGCTCAGAGAGGAGCCTCAGTTTTGGTTCCAGGTGAGGCTGCCAGAAGACATGGAGAGGGCCCAGACCATGGTGCTCTGACACTGACCACTTGGAGGGTTCCTCCTTCGGTCTTCTCAGCTAAGGCTCAAGACCAGGAGTGTGGTTAAAGACAGTGGGAGGAAAAGCTCTGCTAGGGCCCTTCCGTTTTCTCAGGGCATTCGGTTGTGCTGCCAAACAGCCCAGCCTGTTGCATTCCTGCTTGTCCAACTGATGCACCACCCTCTCCTTTTTCTTCTCTCTTCAGGTTATTTCCAGGATTTGTTGAACAAGTCAGAAAAGGCCCTTTATGATGCTTTTCCAAGCATGTACGGAGAACTGTACACCCAAAACATGAAGGTCTTCAAGGACTTGTACAGTGAGCTACGTCGCTATTACCGGGGTTCCAACATCAACTTGGAAGAGGCCCTCAATGAGTTCTGGACACGCTTGCTGGAGCGGCTCTTCAAGCTGCTGAATCCCCAGTACCATATCACAGACGAGTACCTGGACTGCATGGTGAAACACGCGGAGCAGCACAAACCTTTCGGGGAAGTTCCCAGGGACCTGAAGGTGAAGGCGACCCGAGCCTTCATCGCGGCACGCTCCTACGCACAGGGCTTTCTTGTGGGCAGCGATGTGGTCAAAAAGGTGTCTCAGGTATGTTGGGGTTCTTCCTTCTCCTCCATCCTCAGATTGGCTGGACCCGGTCGCCTACTGCTGTTGGGGAGAGGGGGGCTTGATTTCCCTTGATGTTTTCTTTACAAAGCAAGCAGGTGTTTTTTGGGTTTTGTAAAACAAACTGCTTGAGGGTCACCCATCAGCGGAAGGGAGCAGCCAGCCTGGACTTCTACAGGCAGTGAGAGCGCAGGAGAAGGGAGGTCTAACTCCCCGCCAACGAGTCTTTACCTCGTTTTAACCTATGCAGCGGAGTGCCAAGGAGACGTCGGTCACCCGGGCTGTAAAGCTCTCCTGGTGCTTGCCGAGATTCCTCACGCTCCCCCGACAGGGAAATGGCACGCCCGTAAATCACGGCGCCTCGTTCTCCTCCTCGCCGCTGGGATGGTGCCGGGCGTGCAGAGCTGAGTTGCCGGGGGTGTGCTGGGAATGCGGGCAGGGAGACGCGCTTCAGCCCTCGCTGATGGGACTGCTGTGTCTGTTTATGTAGCCGTGTGTATTTGTACAGCTTCGGTGTGCACAGGAGGTGAGTTTGGGATCCTCAGGGATGAAAGGTGCTATATAAATGTAAATTAACGTGACTGAAGCCAGGATTTCGGGAGGAAGCAGATTGCCTGTATTCTTTACTGCAGAAGCAGCCTTTCAGAGCCAGAAGAAGGTGATCATCCCAAAATAAGATATTCAGGCTTTTCACATAGGTAGCGAGGAGGAAATCCATACTAACAAAATGGCTTGCATAGTGCACGTGGAGATGGTAATCGGCAGGTATGAGCAGGTATGAGAATCAGGGTGTGATTAGACTGTGAATGTAAAAATAGGGAACTGCAATTAATTTCCTCGGAAGGTAAAGCGTGGAAATGCGTAGCAGAGGAGGGTACAGTTTGATGCAGCAAATCCAGACTTGGATTGCAGGAAGAAACATTAATGTGGTAACAATGACAAATGCTTTAATTTATCAATGTGGGACTATAAAACTGTTGAGCTACCCAAAAGCCTTTGTACATCTCATTAACATCACGCTCTCCTGACACTTAAGACAGATAAAAGAGGAGAATGGTGTCATTTCAGGGGGACCAAAGTGAAATATTTTTCATAAATCCTCTGACTGGTAGAGATTTCCAGCTCAATGTGCATGATGCTGCCTGTAGCCAAGTGTGCCGGGTCTGGCAGAGCAGCTGCAGTCATGGCATCAGCAGAAGAAAGGACTCAGGTGCCAACATGCAGCATCTTCTTCCCGCACCTTCATATAGGTTTCTGACCCATTGGATTTTGATTCCAGTCGCCCCTTTCTGAATTCAAATGGGGTGTGGGGTATAGATTCGGTCACCGATCCTCCTCTTCCCTTTGCCTCCCACCAGCCTGTTTCTCCAGGATGGAGGGTCTTCCAGGAGAAGACCACCCCTCTCTCACACACGAGCCCTCCTTGGGGTTGCAGTTAAAATCATAGAATGGTTTGGGTTGGAAGGGACCTCAGAGATCATCGAGTTCCAACCCCCCTGCCCTGGGCAGGGACACCTCCCACCAGAGCAGGTTGCTCAAAGCCCCATCCAGCCTGGCCTTGAACCCCTCCAGGGATGGGGCATCCACAGCTTTTCTGGGGCAACCTGTTTCAGTGCCTCACCACCCTCACTGTAAAGAATTTCTTTCTGGTGTCTAATCTAAATCTGTTTAGATTAGATCTGTTGACAGTCTAAAGCTGTTGACCCGGTGTGTTGCTGTTGTAGCGCAATCTGCATCAATGAGTGGGGAAACCTCAGTGAAGCCTCCCCGAGGAGCTGATTTAGGAACAAAGGGCAAAACTGGCCCATTTCCCATGTCTTCAGGACTGGGTTTAGTACTCTAGGCAAGAGGGGGTGAGAATGCTGAGGTGGGAAATCCATTTTATGGATGCCCTGGTAGCCCTCGGCCGTGCCTGAAATAAAAAGCCTGGTTTACCTTCTTTTCTTCCCCAGATGTGGATTTACAGGAGCGGATGTGAAGTGCTGAGCTTGATCCGCGACGGGTGCTTTGCTTTCAGTCATGTTTCATGTTGCTTTATACTCAACGGCGTCAGGAGAAAGTGCATAAGACTTTTATTAAGATCAGAGACTGGGATTCGGCTTCCCTGTCAGCTGGGAGCAGGGGTCTGTAACTCTTTGAGCTGAAAAATTTTGTAGGGAGTGTTTTGGTCAGGGAGTCTGAGAGAGCCTGTTTAAATGAACGCTTCGAAATAAACGACCTGGCTTTGGGCTTCTGTAAAATTGGATTACGTCGGGTTTATTTATTTGCAAATCCCAGAAAATCTACTGATTTCTTATCAGAACCCTCCTGGCTTTGGCTGCTCAGACGCTCCCAGTGCAGCGTTTGTCACCTGTACCCTGTCACCGTTCCAGGTCCTTGAGCAGAGTCTGAGTTACTGGGTGTTTTAGGGGAACACTGGTGCTTTTTGCCAGGTTTTCTGGCAGGCTTAAAGTGGGGAAGAGCCTGCCCCAGCTGAGCTACAGGCAGGGGTTTCCTCAGAGTTCTTTAATCTCTCCTGTGCCCATAGGACATTAATTCCCCAACCTCTGGCTGCCAGATCTCATAGGAAGCCGTGGCTCGGGGCATCCTTGGCTGGTGGCCGCTGGTGGCACAGGGACAACAGGAGCAGGACCAGGCACTCTGCGTCCTGCCCCGGGGGTAGCTCGGGGGCAGCTGGGGAGAAAAACACCGTTTTTCATCTTTACTGCCCCCCAGGCTTTTAAGGCAAAGTCACCCTGACAGGCTGCAGGCTCCGACACTGAGATCTAAAGCTTTTAACGCTGCCGTTCTTGCCACCGACCTGGCCTCCAGGCTGAGGGGGTGGAAGCACTGCCATCTGCACGGCGGCTGCTGGGGGGGACTCGGGGGACAGGGACAAAGGCATGGCTGGCGCGGTCGGGATGGGGATGGACGTGGGGGTTGATGATGGGGATGTGGTCCAGGGCCAGGGGTTGGTGGTGGGGGAGCTGGGGCAGCATCTCCGCCTTCGCGTTCGGGTCGGTGTGTTTCTGTAGCTATTCTTTCAGCACAAATTGCAGGTTTTCCCTTTAAGTCGCGCGATGCCAAGCGCGTTTTTCGTCGTCTGCGTGAAGCAGCAGCTGCAGAAACGGCAGCAGCCCCAAAATCACTAGTGAAGGGCACGGGCAGATGGGGCTCCTCAGTGACGCACACCTCCTGCGGCGTGCCAGGGCAGGAGAGAAGAGACATCCCAGGTTTGTTTAGGGTCCTTTTCTTTGCTTGGGAGGTGGGCGGCCGCCCAAAAGCAGCATCTGCTGCAACTCCAGGCTTTACGTGGCCAGGCCAAGGCCCTGTGCTGGGAGGTTTGCTGCCTGCCCGCTGCTGCTCCGAGGTGCAACTGCCTGGTGCCAGCACTGGACGTGTTCAGCCACGAGAGAAAAACACACCTCCCCTGGAAATACAATTCAATAGGTGAATTGAAACTCTGGGAGCAGGGAGGGAAGGCTGAGATAACCCCTTCTAAAACAAAAGCAAAAAAAATCCTCAGAGAGATGCAGCATGATAAAGAGGAATGCCCTGCCTGGTTTTGTTATTTATGACTCACACTATGGTACAGCTCAGGCATCTAAGCCTTAGCTCATGGCTGTTGCGTGACGCGCTGTGGGGTGACCCTCAGCCCCGGGGCACCCAAAAAGGGCAGTGATGCTGTGGACGGGTCCTTGCTGGCCTCCTGCATCTCAGCGCCGCGCCAGCATGGATGGACGGGGAGGAGAGCTGCCCCACACACAGCAAAACATACCCAGGGTCCTCAAATTGCCCACGGAGACCGGGGCAATCTGCAAATCTCGGGTGAGAGTACAGAAAAAAACCAAAGAAAATAATGTTCCATTTCCAAAGGCAGGGAGAGGTTTTAAAATGAATTTTACTCATCGGTCAGAAAGTGAGTTATAAGGACAGTCTTTCCTTTGCTGGATCTTTGTTGCTTCTTGCTCCTGAATGTTAAGCTTCCCCATGGTAATGGGGGTTGATGTGAAGCAACACCGGCTGCATAAGCAACAAACATTTACTTAAGTAATCAACTTTAATAGTTGTTTGCATTTCTTCTTCTCAGTAGGTGTTCTTAAGGCTGATTCTCATTTGAGTTTGAAACAAAATATGATGATTCTCTTTACTAATTATAAGCTTTTTCCTCGAAATCCTGTATTTCATCTTACCAATGAAGTTCATCTATCAGTATATTTTTATTTAAGCAGTACTGTGTCTCAATACATTTCAGCCTTATTTTTTAAACTTTTATGTTAGTGTAAGGTAAATGGCAGTTTTCCTATTTACCATATGAGTAATTTTTAAACACATGGTGGGTCAAGCTTCATTTGGATGGAAACTGAATTCCAATTAAAAAGGCCCCAAAATAGAAATTTTATAAGTGTTTTTAACAGTTAAATGAATGTGCTGGATAGATACGGAAAATAATGTTTATCTAAACATGCTTTACATTTCAAGCAAGTCAATAAAACGACAAAGACAGTATGGTCAGTCCTGGTCTTCATGTCCTGTAGGATTGTAGCTGTCTCTCATACCCTGCTTTTTGCCATAGCTTGGAAGAACGTAGTTGACTTGCTTCTTTCAGCTGCCAGTTGCTTTTTGGATGAAGTAGGCATAAAATTAATTTGACTAATAATACAAAGTGAAGAATATAATCTCTTTTCACACACTTATGAAACCACTGTGCTAAAACACCCTGAGTGCAATGAGGTCCTCTTCCCACGTGCTTGGTGGCACATCTCCGTCCTTTCAGTGGCTTATCTTTATTCAGAGCATCAGCAGCAAGTATATACAACCATAAATAACATTTTATTTATTTCATTTAAAGGATTTAACTTTTGTAATGAAATCAAGCATTTATCTAAATTGGCCTTCTCTTCATCCTGAAAACTTAATATTCGTGTTTGTAAATAGATGTTATAAGAATGTTGTTCTGTGGCATTGGCGAGTGGCAATATCCTCATGTCACAGAGTGTATTTCCTTCCACTGGCTCTTCTCCCACCCCTCACTTTGGAGCTGGTGAGTTGTTGCACACCAGAGATGTGTGTTCTCCTGGTCTGCCAATGATTCCATGGAGGGATGCTGTTGTGCAGAGATTAGCTTTGCCCCAGGGAGCCACAAGGTGCCACAGTAAATTCTCTCTCCACCGGGAACCTGCTCCCACCAAGGGAGGTAGCATTTTCCCTCAGGGAGATCATCATCAGGTGGGATTTAATAAGCCACCCACGTTCAGACTGCAGTCACCTGTAACCTGTAGCCAGCTCTGCAGGTCTCGGTGAGAGGCTGTTCAGCCTCGAGTCTGGCCTCCCCTTTAAAAAAATGAAGGGAGGTAAAACTGAGTCCTGTGGGATCTCCCTGTGGGACACAAGCATTGGGAGCAGCGGGTCCCAGGGGTGCTGGCGTCACCGGCAGGAATGGAGGTGGGATGCAGCTCGCCCCAACCAGGTAGAAGCAACCTGCTGGAATGTGCTGGGGCGATTCTTTTTCTTTTTTTTTTTCCCCTATGGTCAAAGCAAATCATGGATGGATCAGATGGATGGAGCTTTCTGAAAATGAGCTGGCCAGGGCTAAAAGTTCGTGCTGCTCCAGAGCCAGTGGCCATTCGTAGGCTGGAAAACACCGCAAGCAGGTCAGGCTGTATTGAGGAGGAGGAGGAAGAGGAGAAGGAGGACTGAAATCCCAGGAGCTGGGAAGCCTCTGGTATGTCAGACACCTTTGCCTGCGAACACTGCCTTAGACTAAGGGCTGAAACAAGCTCTTGCACCTTCAGACCAGCCCCACCACTGGTCCTGTGGGTGCAGAGGTTTCCCAGCACCCCTGCGTGTAAAGCCAGGGAGGGAGTTTAGCAATAAAGTTGGAATTTGTTTGGACAGATTCAAATCGAGCCGGACGGGGAGCACGCAGTGCTGAACACGTCCTTGTGTATTTCACATATTACTTTCCAGTATTTCCACCCAGTATCATGTTTAAATCACAGCCCTTCGGTGAACCCGTAGGTGTTCTGAATATAATAGAAATAATCCAGGCGAGTAGACGTGTGTCTCCCACATTTACCCGGCGGTTAAAAGTCAATTGAATCTAGATTTCAAAACTGTACCAGGCAGAAATAACTGCGTGGGGTGAACAGAGCGGGGAGGGTGGTGAACGGGCAGGTGGTGGCTTGCAGTGCCTTCCTCCAGAGGGAGAGGAGCGTGGCAGCAGCCTCTCCATCCACACGAATCTCCCCCGTTTTCATGTCTGGAGGCAGGTAGGTGCTAGGCAGGGATAGGAAGGTGCGGATCCTCCCGGTTCTCTGCAGGTCTGGTGTCCCTGGCAGGATGGAGTGCCTTCTGGAGCCATCCTCACTGCCCTCCGGAGTGTCACCCTCACTGCCCTCCGGAGTGTCACCGTCCTTGCCCTCCGGAGCGTCCTCGCCGCTGGCTGCAGAGGGAGCTGGGGCCGACTCTGCTCCCTGTTTGGCTGGATTACCCTGGCCGCCTTTTTGAATTTTAACGGGGTTTTATGTTTGCCTGAGTCTGCAGAACGGCTGCTGGGCTGGCAGGGAGGGACCCAGGCAGTCTGTCTGGCCTCAGGCTTAACGCCCGCTCGGGTTTGCTGGAGCGTGAAGGGCAGGGGTTTGGCACCAGCCTCCATCCCCTGGGTCCCCCCGCTCTGCGCTGGTGAAAGCCACGGGGTCACCAAGCCACGGGGGCTTCCTTGACCTACCCCCGCCACGTTGTGCCCGTGCCCCCTCCTTTTCTCATCCCTGACGGGGGTTTGGAGCCGTGCTCGGGGTGCCTCGAGCCACGGGCTTGGTGGGGCTTAAAACTCCAAGGGCCCGTGGCTGTGCAGTTGTGGAAGGAAGATGCGAACTAATGACTGAAGTGATTATACAATTCATTAGACTTTGAAAGAATCATATTTCTGTCAGCCTCGCAGCTGTTTCTTTGAGGGTTTTATTCGGGAAGATTGGAAGGCTTGGTTCATTTAACACACGTCAAGGTGCTAATTACATCGGGGCTGGCACGAAGAGGCAGGAGGCAGCTGCTGGCCATGTGGCAGAGAGAGCGGGGTCTGCTCCCCGCGCCGGCTCCCCCGTGCCTCCCCAGGGCTGGGAGCACCTGCAGCTCCCCCCCTTCCAACCAGGGAAGTCGGTGGCCCGGCACGTGGAGCTGGTGGCCCAGACCTCCAGCTTGCGCGGGTGGCCATGCAAAGGACAGCACAAGGCAGCTCGGTTTTTGGTCGTAGTGTTTGAGGGTCCTTCCAGGGGGAGGCTCTAAAGATGAAATCTAGTCCAAAATTGGTTGGACTAGATGATCTTAAAAGGTCCCTTCCAATCTAGGTGATTCTGTGAAATTCCCAACATGAAGTGGCCCCGTTGCGGGTAGCCCCGATCACGGAGCCATACAACTCCCTGCTGAAACACAGACCTGCCCTCCCATCCCAGTGCCGCCCTTGTTATAAAAGAGAGGGCACGGGTGGCTTTCTCAGCCTGGTCCTGGGCTTGTCCTTCCTCCTGCGGGTGGCTCAGCACTGCCCAGCACACGTACCTGCCTCCAGAACGCTGCCTGCGCCCTTTAAAGCATCCGTTGGTTTGGAAACCTCGGTTGCCTGATGTCGCTGGGTTTAACTGGGGCTTCTGGAGGTTGGAATGGCCATTCAGACAGTAAAAAATATTCCAGAGAATTAGCACAGGCACTTTTTGACATGTCTGGAGGTGTTTTGTGTTTGCCCCAGCTATCCCCGCATCGCACCAGAACCCCAGAGGGGCTACAGGTCCCCGTGCCCACCTTGGCTCCTCAGAGGCTACAGCCATGAAGGGCATGGGAGACCAGCCGTGTGGCAGGGACATGGCCCAGCTTGGTGAACCACACCACAGAGATCTCCCTGGTGGGAGGTCAACCTCATACTCCCTTGGGCAGCGTTATTAGAAGACACAGAACCCACAGAAAAACATCTCCACCGACAGCTTTAGGGTCTAGCTCAGCCTTCTCCCTCCATCAGCCACCTTGCCCACATCCCCATGACAGGCCAGGGGGGTTGGCAACACATCCAGCAGCCTGTATTTTTCACCCAGGCCGCCTTCTCCATCCCCAAAACTCTCCCCTCTACCTAACCTTGGTTCCCCTGGGAAGCTCGGCACAGATGGCTCACAGCAGCCCCGGGGGGAATGCGCAAGGGGAGGGGGATAGGAAAAATACCAGCAAGAGCTCAGCTTATTTTATTGGTGTTAAATGCCTTTCAGATGTACTTAAAGGCCCCTGAAGGCCGAGGAGTCCCATCACATTGCAGGTTCTCATTTGCTTTTAAGCCGGGCTTCAAAAGGAGAAAGGATTTGGGGTTGGCTTTTTTTCCTTTGGCTTCTTGTTTTTGGGGTTTTTTTTCCTTTTGGCTTCTTGGTGTGTTTTTTTTCCTTTTCTTCTCCCTGTTTGAAACCAGTACTTCAAAAGCAGCATCTGCAGCTTGGCTGCAGGTCCTGGGTGCCAAAGGACCTGGCCACCCTGTGATGGGCGCAGGAGGAGCAGAGCTGGGTGGGAGCAGCTTGGTACCGCCGCTGCTAAATCAGATTTCCAGATGCCTGGGGCTTCCTAAAGCTCAACCTTTTTTCCAGCCCACAGGAAGCTGGGAGGGGGAGGATCATTGCTGGATGGAAAAGACCCTGTAACTCCTGGACGTGAGGGCTTGTCCCAGCACTAGTGCCTCCTTGGTCGCTCTTCCCCAAGGTCTTCCTCTCTGCATCCCACGCTTTGCTCTTTGGTCTTCCCAGCCACCTTTTCAGGAGATAACTGGCGTGGATAAAGAAGTGTTTTTTGGAGCGAGGAGGGTGTAGCAGCTTTTAGCTAAAAGAGACCGAGCACTCGTATAATCACTTCCAGGGTCCTTTCCGTGCCCTGATGTTACTCAGGGTGTTTCGGAGGCCCTCGGATATTTTCCAGGCAGTAGGGTAACAGCAGAAAACGCGTCTCTCCTTGGCACCTCTCCGTCCTTCTGGGTGTCCTGTCAAATGAGGTCCCAGCTCAGAAGGGTGACAAACCTCCTGCTATTGTAGATTCCGAGAGGTCCGGGGTCAGGCCAGGAGGAGCTGCCCCCTTCTTCTGCACTCCGTGTGACAGGCACCAAACCTTACGCTGAAAAGGGGGCTCCAGAGCCGGGGAGGGGTGTTTGGAAAATCAACATGTAACCTGGGCAGGTGCTTGCGGGGGGGAAAGACCAGATGATGATGGTGGGTCTGAGAGAGAAGCATCCCGTGGCTCCATAAAACCTGCTTGTGATGTTCTGTGAGCCTGTGTCTCCCTGCAAAGAGGGGTAATTTGGGTTGAGCACGCAAATCACAAATTTGATCTGGTCTTTAAAGGCACAGAGGAAGGACGGGGAGGCTTTTTCCTGTGTTCTGGAAAAATCTAGCCCCTTTTGAGCAGGGTGCTGCCCTGCTGCCTTGGATCCTAGAGAGACTAAAGCCCCGGCTGTCCCAAGGACTGTCTGCACTGGGGTGTGCTGAGTCCCTCGGGTCTCTGTCCCTGTTTGAGCTGGGTGCTTTCCCCTTCTACAGGTAGTTTCGCCGCCCTGTGTCTTCGCTTCAGAAAGTTTGAAACTGTCCTGAAGTTATGTTTTAGGTAAGATGAAGGGGATAACTTAGTTCTCCTCAAACGTGCAAGGAGGCAAAGTAGGTGGCTGCTTGTTATCCCTCAGCCTCCTGTGTTTCTGTAATTCTCTGCTTGGAAAGCGTATTCATAAAATACGTAGCAGAAGGTTATGTTTTTGTCAGGAGCCTTTCACGCTGAATGTTTTCTAAATTGGCTGGGGGGGGTCGGCAAGAAACCCAGCTAGCGACTAATCCCCCAGCCCATCCTCTTAGCAAACTGCTTGCAAAAGTCATTAATTTTACTGTAATTGATTTAAACATTGCTCAGGAGGAGAAAAAAATTAGGGAAACCAGCGCCACGCCGAATGCTGAGAACTACGCGTTCTCGATTTTCTGTGGTATTATCTCCACACGTGCCCCCTTCTCTGCTGGCTGCTGGGCAAAACCTGGGGGCGAGCTCCAGCTCCGTCCCAGGCGCAACACAGGAGAGTCTGCAAAGGTCACAGAATCACCTACATTGGAAGGGACCCCTTAAAATCATCCAGTCCAACCAATGGGGGGAAAAAAAAAAAACAAATGAACACAAAACACCCCACACAAACCCCACACCACACCCAAAACAACACCAATCCACTACTAATCCATATCCCCGAGCACCATGTCACCTTGTCTCTTGAATGCCACCAGGGATGGTGCCTCAGCCACCTCCCTGGGCAGCCCATTCCAGTGCCTGACAACCCTTTCAGTAAAGAAATATTTCCTAATATCTAACCTGAACCTCCCCTGAGGTTGGCAACTTGAGGCCATTGCCCCTTGTCCTATCTCCTGTGACTTGGGAGACAAGACCAACCCCCACCTCTCTACACCCCCCTTGAGGTAGTTATTAAGCATGATAAGGTCTCCCCTCAGCCTCCTCTTCCTCAGACTAAACAACCGTAGCTCCCTCAGCCTTTCTTCATAAGTCTTACTCCAGACCCCTCACCAGCATCACTGCCCTTCTCTGGACCTGCTCCAGCACCTCAATGTCTTTCTTGTGGTAGTGGACCCAAAACTGGACACAGTACTCAAGGTAGGGTCTCACCAGTGCCCAGTACAGGGGGACAATCACCTCCCGGCTCCTACTCAACACACTGTTCTTGATACAGGGCAGGTTGCTGTTGGCCTTTTTGGCCACCTGCTGGCTTATGTTCAGCCGACAGGTGACCAACACCCCCAGGTCCCTTTCTGCCAGGCAGCTCCAGCCACTCTGCCCCAAGCCTGTAGTGCTGCAGGGGGTTGGTGTGACCCAAGTACAGGACCTGGCACTTGGCCTTATTGAACCTCATCCCGTTGGTCTCAGCCCATCCATCCAGCCTGTCCAGATCCCTCTGCAAAGCCTCTCTACCCTCCAGCAGATCAACACTCCCACCCAACTTGGTGTCCTCTGCAAATTTGCTGAGGGTCTTTTGCTCTGGCAAAGCGCTTGCCTCCAGCAACTCGCATCTGGTCGGGTGGCTCCATCAACAGCACGTGGGCACGTCGGGCTTTTGGAAGGTGGCCATGGAAAAGCAGAGAGCTCGGCTCTTGCCGCGAGCCGTAGTCGCGGGACAATACCTGGTGACAACCTCCTTGAAATGTCAGCGCTTATGGTGGAACGGGGCTTTTTATGGAGGCAGCCACCTGTTCCCCTTGCATTACCTCATCGCCGCTCGAACCAACTACTGTAGCCCCAGCTGCAGAGGGGTTTTAATTAAAATGATTTATTGCTCAGTACCAGTTTGTCCCCTATTTTGGGTATATCTTCGAAGGTATTTTTTCCTTATCACTTCATCACTGGGCTTACGCTTTAAGGGACCGTACCCACTGATGTTGCTAGGATCAGAATAGAGTATGTGGATTTTAACTGAGCAATGACGTGGGAACAATGTATTTTTAAGCTGGGTTTAGCTGCGTTTTGCGTATTTCTTTATATCTCTGACAACCGAATGAGGAGTGCCCTGGCTCTAAGCCATATCTCTCAGTAATCATTTTTTTTCAGATCCTTGGGCAACGGCATCTCCAATGTATCGTGCTCGTTCTCTTGACATCTTAATGCAGTTTCTAGGTCACTGAGCTAAGAAAAGATGATAGGTGCCACTAAAGTTAAAGGAGAACCATGTCTCCTTAAAGGAGAACCAGCCACAGGCTGGGCTGGGTTGATGGCACTTAGAGAAATCAATTATTGTCATGTACTGTCTTCATGCTGTGCCAGATCACTTAAAGATGAGGAAATTATATTAGCTTTCACTCCATCTGCAGGAGTTTGCGTGCTCCTACTTTCAGGCCACCTGTGATGAGGAGAGGATGTTGCTTATTGATCTATCAGTTACTACACGTCTGTGTGGGGAAGCCAGAGGGGCTCTCCAGCAGGTCTTAGCAGGCATCCCTTAGCTGTCGGGCAGGGGTGTAGGTCATAATGTCTTTTAAAGGCTGAAGGGTGAAAGCAGAAGCAGAAGGAAGGGAAGATGGCTCGGTGTGCAGGTAGAGGTTGGTCTTGACTTTGCCAGCCAGGAGATACTGCTTCTTCTCGCTATGGGGGTGTAACGAGCTACCATGGAGGGTGCATGGTCCCCGGGCTCCAGCCTGAGGAGGTCTTCTCCCCGGTGTCACTGCTGGAGCTGGATGTGCCTGAGAGGTGACCAGGCAGGAGATCTGCAGTGCTCTCCTGGTTGTGTTGCCGTATCCATACAGGGGAGGGAATCTCAGCCCTTCCTAACTGGGGCTGGGATTCCCCGCTGTGGATGCAGCACATCCGAGAAAACCCTGGAAGTTTACTTCAGCAAACTAATCCACAAGGACTAAGACATGTTTGAAGGACTCTCTTCCTTAACGTGCTGCAAGTTCCCCAAAGGGTTGGTCCAGGA
>JAOQGH010000051.1:24043223-24071893 GCA_025769975.1 Gallinago jamesoni
GAGCCACAAGCCCTGTGTGGAGCAGAAGTGCACCTAGAAAACTGAGTGGAACGACAAGGAACTGGGCTCTGGCCAAGCAAAACATGCAGAAAATACTCTCCCAAATTCTTCTGCCTGCCCTTTCATCCCTCTGTTCTCGGTTCACCTCTGCAGCCTGTGAAGAAGGAGGGCTGCTGCCAGCAGGAGAGGTTTGAGTTGTTCTTTGGGGAAGGGAGTGGAGCCTCTTACACCTGCAAAAATTAATACTTATCCTTTCTGCCAAGAGATTAAGTTGAACACTTAGCACCTGCCAGATTCAGTGGAGTGAGAGCTGGTGGTGCATGTCTCACCTGCTCATCGTCAGAGGAGAGGCTCTGGGGCAGGGGACAGGGGATGAGGGATGCCACCTCACCTGGATGCTGCAGGGTCCCCATGCCTGGGGCTGCGTGGCACTCCACTGTCCTCCAGGAGAGAAAGTCACCTTGTGCAAGTGACAGGCTGGTGATACATGCACAGCTTCTCTCTGACATCTAGAAATGATCCTTGCTGAGGTGCAAAACCAGCTTTTTCCCCCCAGACCCTCAGGAGCTGAGCCTGAGCCTCGGGTGCCCCAAGGCAGGTGGCACAAGAGCTGCGTGGGGAGGAGGTGGCTGCTCTGTGGGCACCAGCGTGGACGTGTTGGCAGGCTGACAGACATGGAGGGGTCAGAGGGAGGTGGGTTTCAGGACGGCAGGCAGATGTCTCCATCACGGGGAGCCTTGGCAACTGCCCGTACTCGCCAGTCATGCTGGGGAGCAGATGGAGTAGGTGGGCACCGAGGAGCAGGTCCCCACTGCCACCCCCCTTCTGCACCATGGCAGGGCAAGGGTGGCCCCACCACAGTGGGCGAGGGGCTGCTGTGCTCAGGGTGGGAAGGTCATAGAATCATAGAATGGTTTGGGTTGGAAGGGACCTTAAAGATCATCGAGTTCCACCCCCCATGCCCTGGGCAGGGACACCTCCCACCGGAGCAGGTTGCTCCAAGCCCCATCCAGCCTGGCCTTGAACCCCTCCAGGGATGGGGCGTTTATAGCTTCCCTGGGCAACCTGTCCCAGTGCCTCACCATTCACCATTTCACCATTGTGAAATGCCCACTGGGCCTGTCACAAACTTCATGTAAGGGGGGGCTGGCGGTGGTCACCTGGGTAGCTCCAGGCTTTACGCTGTGCTTTAAAGGTAAGCGTGTTGGAGATGCTTTTCTGAGCCAAGATCTGTCACTTGCCTCTCTCCGTGTCCCCCCGCCCAGGCTCTGGCAGGGTACCAAATAGCTTTCTTTTCTAGCTGCTGGTGGCCGTCCTCTCTGCCACTGGATGGCTGTCCTGCACCGCCCCGGGGTGTTCCCCACGCACGGGATGCTGTGCCCCCGCTTCCCAGCTCCCTCCCCTCCAGAAGGCTGCGCAGGGCTCCCAGAGGATTGTGTGGGTGTAGGCAAACCACCAGATTGCTCCCTGCTGCTCACCCGGGCTGGGGAAAATCCCAAATTTCAAGGGGATTTGTGCTGTGTGAGGTTACCCTGCTCCACGGCCACGGCTGGGAAAGATGGGACAAGCGGTGGTGGGGTGTGCCGGTAAAACGGGGACAAAGTTGTGTTTGGGACCTGTGGGTCCTCACAGCTTTCATGCTGCGGTTGGAGCTTCACCCTAACAATCCGTGTCCGCGAATGCTCTGTCTGGGACAGGAGAGGTGGCAGCTCCTTTCCTGGCTTTCTGTGTTTCAGGAGGTCTTCAGCCGCAGCCCGCGGTAGCATCCACCACCCTCTTTCTCACCCGTTGTCTCGTGGGTCGCTGTTGAAAGGCTGAGATGAGAAATAAGCTGTTCCTTTGTTTGCCCGTCCCTCCGCTTCGTTGCATCCCCTCTCAGATCCCAGAGGCGATGCCTTCCCTGGCTTCTCCAGGACGTGGGATGCGGTGGGACAAAGCCTCCATCTCCTGGCAGGAGAGCCACACGGCAGCCCAGCGCCGCTCTCTGTCTCGGAGACAGAGAGCAAGCTCAGATGAAGCTTTCAAAGCTCAGAAAGCTCTGGTGAAGGATGCGGGGTGAAGCCTTGGCCGTGCCTGGTGTTCCCCTACGAGGTTCAGCCCCTCCAGCCTTGGTGGAGCCCAGGCGTCTCAGGGTTTGGGTTCTCCCTCTGAGACCTAGGGGTGTTTGTCCTGGTCCTCAAGAAGGTTGTCACGAGGTTCTTTTACTGCATTCCCACCTGATGAAGCCCCAGCACCATCCGGCATCTGTTTTCCAAGGCTGGAGGCGAGGTGTTACGGCACAGTAACAGTTTCAGGAGGGGGGGCAGTTTAGGGATTTTCTCTCTCAGCCTCTGATCGTGGGCTCAGCACGTTCACCCTCTGCTTCCTCAGAACTGAACCTTTCTGGAGTCCCCCAGGAGAAACTGAAAAGGCCATATTCAAAGTATTTTTCACACCTAATGAAGAGGTCGGGGCAGTTCTCGGCGTTGTGGGGTTTTTCCGTGTTGAGATTTGCCCCTCCCATCACTTTTGCCCCTTTGGGCTCCTTGTGAGTGCCGAGTACCTGGTCCCAAGGGAGACCCCGATGCAAACACGTTTATTTTTGTAAACGGTTTTAAAAGAATGACAAGGGAATTGCAAATGGATCTGAGCAAAGATGGGAAAAGACCGCGAAGGAGAAAATGCTTTAGGTGGAAGACGGGGGAGCGCTGAGCTCTGCACGGTCTGCTGGGTTGTTGGTCCTCCCTCGGCTCACACCTAGAGCCCCTTGCCCCTGGCAGTCGGACGGGGGGGACACTGTCCCGTGGCTGATGGTCTGGGGGGACTTTGACGTGCTGCAGAGCCTGCTGCCCTGCTCTCCGGGCTCTGCGCCTGCGCTGGCTCCGCGCTGGTGGGACCAAGGTGGCTTAATTCCAGGTGTCACCTCTGCAGAGCATTGGCTGCGGGTGCGGCGTTGGCCCCGTTTTGGCACGGTGTGTGTCGGCCCCTTCGCCGGCTGCTCGCGGCTCCTGACGTGCTTTCGGAGAGCAATCCCTGCCCAGTGCTCGCCATTGCCTGGATGTTTGAAATCGTTCAAGTCTTCCCCCAACACCACTCTCCAAAGATGCCAGCTGAGAACTTTCCATCTCCAGGCCCCTGTTGTGTGTCTACCCCCCCTCCCCGGGGAAGCTGGAGATGCAGTTTGTGGTGGGACACCTGCGTCTGCGGGGCGGTGACACCAAACCCTTCCTGCAGAAAGGACACGGCGGTGGCACCGATTGCAGAGGCTCCAGGGCCACACGTGCACCATGTGTCGGGGTCACAGTTGCAGCCACTGGACAGCCCAGGCTGTCCTTGTGGCCACCAGACCTGGCTGCAAGAGGGATGGTGCTCACATACAGGGTTTTCCCAGAACCCTGGGTTCAAACGAGGAACTAGGACTTGCCTTGGAGGTGCCATCCCTCCGACAGGGTTGGCACCTGGTGAAGGGTGGGTGGGAAGGAGAAGCAGTGAGAGGAGAAGCCGTGCAACTGGGGAACCGCGTTGCTTTTCAGATCACACCAGCTTCCTTCAACCCAGGGAAAGAGGGGGGCGGGAGGGAGGGTCACCCCCCACGTCTCCCTTGACCATCCCGTGTGCCTGACTCCCCTCCGTCTCCCCCAGGTGTCTCTCAGCCACGAGTGCACTCGCGCCATCATGAAGCTGATGTACTGCCCTCACTGCCGGGGCATGTCCAGCGTCAAGCCCTGCAACAACTACTGCCTGAACGTCGTGAAGGGCTGCCTGGCCAACCAAGCGGACCTGAACACCGAGTGGAAGTACCTGATGGGTAAGACGTCCTTCCTCCACGGCAGCACAGCTGCCTCTCGCGGCACCTTTGGAACTCTCTGTGGCCGGGTTTGGCGAGTAAAGACAGGGCTGTGGGAGGCTCTTTTACGCTGCAGTTTTGGTGATCTGACACCTAGAAGCTGTTGCACGACATTTTGCTGGACTTTAATACCATTAAAAGGGATGCTGCTGGGCTGGCTAACGAGGGCTTGAGGCGTTTTCATCTTGCCTGCGCTCATTTGGGATGGCCCACGCTTTGCCTTCAAGTAATTTTTCCTTCCCTCCCAAGTGTTGAAGCTCAGGGATAGATGCTGCCACCTCTACCTGGTCGGAGCTGCCTCCTCATCCCTCCCAGATCACTTAGGAGAGCACAGGAGGAGCACTTGGTGCCCTCCTTGGGAGGTAGTCTAGAGACGTGAAGGCATGAACTCTTTCCACAGGTGGAGAGCAAAGGGATCAGAATCACATATTCTAAACAGAAAGAGGGGTCTTAAACAAAGACATGGGGAGGTGGGGGGGGTGGGGGTGGGGTGCTACAGGCATCACCAGGAATGGGAAGATGAGAATTGTATTTTAAATAAGAAAAGAGCTCATTTTGTTGTTGTTTTGTCACTCGGCTAGGATGCTGGGTCTTATAAAGTGGGTGGTATGTGTGTAGAGGTGCCCATTCCATTGAGTTAAAGCCAGAAGTAGCACTGTGATGGTGTGGTCTGATCTCCTGTGCAACGCAGGCTGGAGAACTTCAACCAGGCGTTTCTGCAGGAAGTTCTGCGTTGCCTGATCAGACTTGGGCATCCTTTTTAAGAAGACCTCGGGTGTCACTCAGCTGTTTTTCCAGAGCCTGTGGCTCCTGGTTTAAATGTGGACTACTGCTGAGAGTGGTGTGTGGATGGACACGGCTTTAGATACACGTGGTTTAAGGCTGGTGAGGATCTTTATTTAGAAAACGATGTGCTTGTGTGGCAGCACACGTCCTGTTCCCATCTGCAGTCCATCAGGGGAGGTTGTTAGCAGTGCTGAAGCTCTCACTTCACCTTGTGCCCACAGAGCAGCACCTGGCAAGCTCCTCTTCCTCTCCCAGGTTGTACATTCAGACCTGGAGTGGTCTGGGGACCTGAAGGAGCCTTGATGTTTCTCTGGGCTCACAGAAGGCAGGGACCTGAGGAGATGAGCTTCAGCCTTGACCTTTTCCCTTGCCTTGGCACCCACTGCCTGGCCAGCAAGCCTGCCAGCTCGCTAGCCAGCTGCAGCCCGGCGGGCTGGCTCGGGGTTGACGTGTGTCGGTGTTAACAATAACAGTCCCACTGAGGTGGAGGGGGGTGTCATCGGCCTCTCCAGGGACATTGCAAAATAAATACCCAACCGCTGCGCACGGAGGCCGGTGCTCTTGCTCGGGGAGGTGTTGTTGGCCAGCTGCCCCCCTCGCTCGGGGGGGGGGCTAACGAACCAAGTGGCAGCTTGCTGTGGCTAATTGGAAGTGTTCCCCGTGAGGAAAATTCCAATCCCCCAGGACTTTGATGGCTTTTTTGGCCTCCCCAGCCAGACCAAGCCAACTGTTACCTGTCACAGCTTTCCCAGCGGGATGACTCCTGGAAGGTGGACGTGTAGCTCTCCTTGATTGACAGGGAGGCAATTCCGGGTGCATTTTGCACTTATTCTGGCTTCCTCTACCCCGAGAGACACGGTCAAGGGGTGACGGCTGGGAGGAAATCGGAGCTGCTGTCACATTGCAGTTGTACATTTTAGTGTCGGGGGGGGGTCACAGTCTGATCGAGGACGGGAGCAAGACGTGGAGTCAAAGGCAGGGGTTCAGTGGCACTGGCCATCCTTCACCCTTCTCCAGGCCCTCCTGTGTAGCTGGAGAGGATTTCGTTGCGCTGAACGCAGAGTTACTCTTCCCGCTTGACAAATTAGGGCAGGTCAAATTAAGGGAGGTTTTTATAGTAAGTGGCTCAGACATAATTTATCACTAATTTGGGGGCGCAGCCTTAGATTTAAATGTCTGTGTCTCAATGTTAGTGCCTCTGCGAGGAAAATACAGTCTCAAAGATGACACTGCAACCCCTGAGTGGCAGCGAAGTTAAACTGCAAGCTCTTTAATGGTGCAGGAGATGTTATTTCCCAGAATACAAAAAAAAACCCATTACCCCCATTACCCCATGTTTAGCTTTAGAAATCAGTGCTGCCATAGGACTGCGTTGCAGGAGAAAAGAGCACATTAACTTGGAAACTGGCCCTTGTTTCCAGTCTTGCTCGAGCTAACCAGTGAAACCATTTTGCTTTTTTTTAAGTGCTGAAAATAAATGCATAATGTTTCCAAGCTGTGGGCTTTACATATTGTTAAATCATAGAATCATAGAATGGCTAGAGTTGGAAGGGACCTTAAAGATCATCCAGTTCCAACTCCTCTGCCATGGGCAGGGACACCTCCCACCAGAGCAGGTTGCTCAAAGCCCCATCCAGCCTTGGCCTTGAACACCTCCAGGGATTACAGACCTGAGCAAAGAGTGTTCTGTGACCCATGCTCCAGCCCGGCTGAGGTTTGGGCCCTCCTGGTTGTTTGACTATTGCCCTTGCTCCCCGCAGGCGGGACCCGCTTTTGGACTGTGGGCATGATCTGGTGTCCTCTGTGGGTTTGTGCTGTCCCTCATCTAGTCTTTGCCCTTTGAACATCAGGCATGTAGCAGCAGAGAGAACATACTTGGGAGGGTTGAGTGGGCTGTTAAATTGACAGCGGTGGGCTCGGGATCAGACCTTTGTTATTAGCACTCTGTGTCCACTGTGGAGCCTAGTGCTTCTTCACATACCTCACCTAGACCTCAGGGAAGCCATTTGAGGTCTTTCTGCTGAGTCCTGCTTGCTTGGCCAGGCAAGGGACTGAACACTTTCCTAGTAGGTTTGAAGTGCTCTAGTGGGAGGTGTCCCTGCCCACGGCAGGGGACTTGGAACTATATGATCTTTAAGGTCCCTTCCAACCCAAACCGTTCTATGAAGTGGCAAGGGGCCGTGGTTGCGCTCCAGCTGGCTGGACTCCTGCTCGAAGAAAATTTGCCGTGCAGCACAAAGATAAGTGTCAGCCCTTTAAAGCAGTATCACTGGTGACACGTACAGGCTGTGGGATGGTGTAGGCTGAAGGACGTGTTCTACTGATGCTCTGTTGAACTGCTGGGTGTAATCCCCCTGGTGGGTTCATTGCTCCTGACTAATGTCGGCAGTACGGACACGTGCTGAATAAGCTTTTCTCCAACATCACACCATCTGCTGTGACAGCCTCCTGCCAGGTTGATGGGTGAGGTATCAGGATTTAGGATAGAAGAATTAATCACTCCTAATTAATAACTCCATTTGTGAATGGTACCAACCTTGACCCTGGGATTTGACCCTCTTTGTGTAGAGGAGAACCACCATGAAGCCATCACGTTTGTTTTCTTCCGTGTGGAAAGGCCACAGGAGCATGAAGTACTTTCTGCTCCAGATGAGCACGGGCCACCCCAGGGCTCTGACAGATCCCTTGTCCTGCCAGGAGGTTTCTGGTGTGCCCTGGGGGATGCAGACCACACTGGAGCCATCTGTGATCACAGATGTAACTGAATGCCAAGTCTCTAAATGCTGATGAAGCTTATGCTTGGCCTGGCCTCCGGGCTACTGAAGCACGAGTGGTAGGAAATTGAGACAGCAGCAGCCTTAGCAGTGACTTTCAGAACTACAATTTTTGAATGGTAAAGAAGTCAGACCAGGTTAAGGTCCCATTTTAGATGTCCAAACCCAATCCCTGCCCTGAGATCCTATTTAAACCTCGCTGGCTGGACACTGAGTATGTCCACTTTCCTCTGTGGTGGCGTTCTCCAGTGGCCCAAGCTCTATGAGCATATAGGCTGTCCTTATTTCAGACCCAACCTGGGTGTTGAGAATCATCTCTGGAGGTAGGCAGAGGTTAGTCATGTTTTTGTAAGCCAAGCACAGTCCTAAAGCAGCCATCCAGGCGGGAGCTTCCAGGTCAGACTCAAGCACTTGGTGGACATCAGAGCTTTCCAAGGTAAGAGGAGCTGAGAGCAAGAGGCACCGCTCAGTCACTCCCTGTCCTGTTTACCAGTTTACTCGTGGGGATTTTACTCTGCTTCTCTGCCTTCATGGCCTGGTATTTCCCATGTTGTCCTTCCAGAGGTAATGGTAAGAGGAATTACTCCTTTTCTCACTCCTTCACTGCCACAGAAGCTATTGTCCCACATCCAGTACCTTTGGCACTTTACTGACCCCAGTCCTCCCACTTTCTGCTGGCTGCGGTGCTTTACTGAGGACACGCTATGAGTTAAGAAGGTTAGGGCCAAGAATTGCTAGAAATTACTTATTATTTCTGCCCCAATTTTCCATTTTTCCTTTCTGTAGCACCCCAGGAAATGTTGGTCACTTTGTGTGAATACGAGTTGCATTTACCATTTGCAGGAGGTGGCCTCTGTTCCTCTGCCACTGAGGGTGGCTCCACCTGTGTCCCATGCCAGAGGAAAATGAGCAGAAGTGAAAATGGAGAGATGTCTCCCAACAAGCCTGCCAAGGAGCCAACAGCTTCTCCCACCCAGCACGAGCCTGACCTTCAGCTTGGTTCGCACAGAGTCTGATGGGCAATGTCTCTCTCTGTTTTACTAGATTCCCTGGCGGGGGTGGCTGATCGGATCGATGGGCCCTACAACGTAGACACTGTAATAGGGACCATTCACGTGAGGATCTCCGAAGCTATTTCTAACTTGCAAGAAAACAAAGATTCCCTCACAGCCAAGGTAAGAGCATGTGCCTGGGCCTGCCTGAGGATACGCCCTCTGGAGCTGCCGGGACCAAATGTTTTTTGGGCTCAATATTCAGCTGAACTAAAAGGAGATGAAGGATGAAAGCGATCAAATGCCCCCTCTTCTCATGATAGGAAACCACCCACCTTACACAGGCAAAACCAGATGTCCAAGTCAGAGATGATAGGACAAGGGGTAATGGCTTCGAGTTGCGCCAGAAGAGGTTCAGGTTAGATATTAGGAAATATTTCTTTACTGAAAGGGTTGTCAGGGATTGGAATGGGCTGCCCAGGGAGGTGGTTGAGGCACCATCCCTGGAGGTATTCAAGAGACGAGTTGACATGGTGCTTGGGGATATGGGTTGGTGTTGTTTTGGGTGTGGTGTGGGGTTTGTGTGGGGTGTTTTTTTGTTGGGGGTTTTTTTGTTGTTGTTTTTTCATTGGTTGGACTAGATGTTCTTAAAAGGTCCCTTCCAACCTGATTCTGTGAAAAACCTTCTCAGGTGCTTCCAGATACTCCTCCCGGCCACATCCAGGCAGCCTCCTCCTTTAGGTACAGACAGGCAAGGTGGGACTGCCTATGCAGTGACTGTGGGAGGCATGGTGCCATTTGCTGTCGGGTGCCCCTGTGTCTGAAGAATCCTGAAGTATTTTGGCTGAGCTGAGGCATCTACAGAAGGTGCACAGTCCCTAGTGACAGAAGGCAGCTGCTTTAACCTGCCTTGGACGTTCTGTGGTGGAAACACTGGGCTTGTAACACTCGGGTTGTATCTGTGGCGCAGAGTTGCAATCTGGCAGTCCATCTGGAGAGTATAAAACTGTCTCTTCTGATGTTCACCTGTCTTCCAAGAAGTATATCATGAAGCTCTCTTCCACTGGTCTTCTATTTTTTAGTATATTTTCCCACTTAAGCACAGTCACCTCTGTAGCTGAAGGTAAGAGAAGCTTTGGGAACAAAACCAGCCCTCCAGGGCTTCTGCTTTTTGCCCAGTCGTTCCCCAAGTGCTGCAGCTATCCCACAATCGAGGCAGAGATGCAGATGAAAGAAGCGGGGCAGGTCCTAACTGGGCCTTGGAGAAGGGAAGGGCCAGAAGTAGCAGAAGTAGTGCTTGGGCAAGCAGGAATTCACTGGCACACGTCAAAGCACTAATAGCAGCACGCATCCAAGTACTCGTTTAGGTTTCTTTTTGACATGAAAGGCCATATTCTTTCTTCCCTTGTTACGTGAGACTGGAGTTGTCCACATAAAAGAAACCCATGATGTGGGAAAACATGGCATCATCTGGAAAGAAGGTGTTTCCAAAGGGCATACAGGAAATCTGGTAAAATGAAAAGGAGTAAATAGTGTAAATGGTGTTTGACTGGAGCAACCAGGCATGTTTGATGCTCAGTATGGTCTGGTGACCAGGTGAATGTAGTTTTGCTGGTGGCACTGGTAGCAGAGGTTAGGACCCACAGATCGCTGCAGCTCTAAGCTCTGGATTTGAGCATGGCAATGTGTTCAGGTGAAGGATATCGTCCATCAGATGAGCTCAGGATTGGCCCAGGCCAGTCCTGGGAGTCTGGTCTTTCAGGGCTGAGGGCGGCAAGGCCAGGCTGCAGCTGAGGGCTTCAGACATTACCAGCCAGGGCACTGCCTGCCATTTGTGAGAAGAGCCAGAAGTGGCCCTTGGAGCCAGTGACATCCTCAGTCACAGATTATCCTGGGATCTGGGGAAAAACCGGCAAGAAAAGCTTTCGGTACTGAGCCCTGTGGTCACTGCACTGTGGAGCACTCTCCCTGCTTCCTCCCACTCCCCCTCGCTCCGTGCGGCTCTCCGATGGATTTTGGGCAGCAGGAGCTATCAGAGGCTCCAAACATCTATTTGCTGTCATTATGCAGGAGGCTATTGATCACCTCAGTCTGCAGGACACGTGTTCTCCCCATGAGTAATGGGCCTCACCTAAAGCCCTTGGGCTGGCAAGGGGATCACCTTGATGCCATGCTGATCTGGAGCTGCTACAAGAACCACTGTCCTGGAGACCTCCCAAGGCTTTTACTTCCCAAAAGAGTATTTTCCCGTTAACGACAGTAATAGGCCAGTAGGAAAGATACAGCAGTGAAACCAAAATGGGTTTATTTTGGTAGGACCAAGATGAAAATGCTCTACATGCAGTTCTCAAGGTGGGGCTTTTTGCACGGAGCAAAGGAGAGAGGTGACCAAATTGGCTTGGTGCTGAGCTGCCATAATGGTCAGCAGGACCATGCACCCCAGGAGGGGGGCTTTCTGAGCTGACTGTCCCTCAGACACACCAGTGAGACCCGCTGTAACCAGAGGAACTCGTCTAGATTAGGACCTTGCTGATGGCTGACAGAATCCACTAGCAAAAGCATCCAGCAGCTGGCACAGGCTTGATTTCTCTGCTTTAAGGGGGCACCACGAATTTATCAATAGCTTCTGACAGCACCCTGGTAACCACAATGAGCTTGGAGCCATCTTTTCGAATCAGATGGCTTTCTTTGTAAAGGCTGGTGTTTCCTCAGTCAAACTGACAGTGCAAAGGCCCTCCTGACCTTCAACACTTCATTAAATCTGGATGTCTGAGTGCTCCTTCCACCAGCCACGATGAGGCTCAGTTCCCTGAGCACCGGCTATCTGCAGCAGAGCTGTCGTTGCCTGGAATGGTCATGCAGAGACTGGGAGAAACAGGTGCTTCCAGGGCACCCTTCATCTCTCCTCCTAGAGACAAAGTCTGAGGAGTTGTACCTTCAAAGTGTCTCTGCTCTCCTTTGGCTACAAAGCACGCCTGGGCAGGTAGTTAGAGTGATGGGAGGTACCCAAAGACTGCAAGAGTCATCGGGGTAAGTCCCACCTCAGTCTGTTGTTCAAATCAGCGAAGCTCACACACTCTGCAACCTTGGAGCCCACACCACTGGTGTAAGGAGTGTGAGCAACTCCCATCTTGTTCCTACCAGAATTTTATTTTTCAATCGTAGTAGGAACAGATGAAGTTGCTAGTAACAATTTATTATCAATGCCGGTGACTCATGCGATGATGGTAATGATTAGTGATGAACATTTTGCTCGATAGCAGTAGCCAAAACCAGTTGCAGTGTGCTGAAGACACATCATGGCAGGAGAGTAACCTGACCACAAGCTAAGCCAGAATCTGGGAGATCTTGCAGGCAGGAAAGATAAGCATACTTAAGAAGGAAAAGAAGAAACAAAACCAACATAATTGTGGAGTGCTAATTAATTAAAGCACAGGATAGAGAGTTTGGTTTGTTTTTCAGGTTTTCCAAGGCTGTGGAAATCCCAAAATCAGCACAAAAGGCTCCAGCAGTGAGGACAAGAAAAGGCGGGGGAAGGTCCCCTTGGAAGAGAAATCATCTGCACAAGCACTGAAGATGCTGGTGAGTTTGCCTTGAAGCTCCCTCCCCATAAGTGTGCCAGGGCAGGCTGGTGCACTGCCTCCCAGTAGCCCTGGTAGCCCAACTGGTGCAGCGCTGGGTCTTGTGGGTCAGGTCAAACCACCCCTCAGGCTGCTGAATTGCCTCTGCCGGCAAGTCTGAAGATCAGACAGGTGAGTGCTGGTGTGACCTGAGCAGATCTGATCTTGGCGTGGCACAGAGTCTGGGTCTAGGTTCTTGATAAGTGATAATATCTCAGGGATTTGGTGCCAATCTTACCTGAAAATGCTCCTTTCCATTAGTGTCATTCAGCCTCAGGTGGTCCAGCCTGGATATTGGAGCCAGAGGTCCTCCTCCATGGAGATTTTGGATTCTGTGGACGATGAGCTGTGGGATCTGCCATAATCCCACTTCAGAGGCTCCTCACTCACAGGCACCTGCCTGTCCCACCCTGGCAGAGCCCTGCTGGCTTCCACCAAGGGTGCTTGTCATGGCCCAGAAGATGATCTTCTCCTGGTTAATCTTATGGTACCAGAATAGTCCTGAGCATGTAACCTTTAGCCTTGGGTGCTCGGGTTGAACATTGATCTTTAGGGGAAGGTTGGTGACACATCCCTGCCTGCACAAAAACAGACTTTGTGGTGGTAAAAAAAAAAAAAAAAGAAAAGAAAAATAGCCACCAGAATCCTTGTCCTTTCCACAGCCCTGGAGCACCTCAGAGTTCTCCTAGCCCTGAGCATCCTCTTTGTTCCCAGGTTTTAGATGCCAAAGGGAATCTGACGGCTCTCAAGACTTACTGGATCACCCTTCCCGGCAGCCTGTGCAGCAAAAAAGTAATGGCCAGCTCAGCAGCAGATGACAAGTGTTGGAACGGGATGACCAAGGGCAGGTATGGAGAGGGCCAGGGTGGCAGGATAGCACTGTTCTGGGGTGAGAGAGGGAGGGTTTGGTAAAAGGCACTTAAACATCGTCTCAGCCAGTCCCACTTGTTCAGACGGAGGTGAAAGGTCCCCAGAAATTCTGTGTTTCCTGAAAAACTGGTAGCTGGGAATGTCAAGCCTGTTGTCATTTTGCCATGCGTTGGGGGGTTAAGCATTGAAATGCATTCACCGTGAAATAACCGTGTAGGCTTGTACTAATTAAGCAGTTTTGCAATTCCACGGGCACTGAGAAGGCGGGAGGGCTGGGATTTACCCCACAGACTCCAGAGCCCTGCTGAGAATTGCGTACGCATCTTTCTATCCATACCTGCTCTGAACTGCTCTTCCCTCATGAGAGGAGGCACTCGGGTGACATCAAGCAGCTGCAGAAACCACCTCCCACCCACGGCTGAGCGCTAAAGGATGGCTGTGAGGGGAGATGGGCAGCTGCTGGACATGCACCCTTCTCCGCTCCTCTCCATGGACCATGGGCTGGTCCCTGCCAGTCTGGAGAACCTTTGGTTCTTCCGTATTTCACATCGTTGCCAGCAGTGCCGCAGATGGGCCGGGGCACTGCCAAAGGGAGCAGCACAGCTCTTGTTGCTGGTTGATGGCTCCCAGTTAACTGAACCTTCCCTGAAGGCCTGTCTGGTTGTGCCGAGCTGGGGGCATTCAGTTGTCCCAGGGTGTAAGCCCCCACAGCGTTTAACAAGGGCAGGGATGAAGGTGTTCCTCAGCCTCCTGCATGGACAGAGCTTTTCCACAGGGGAATGTAACTGTGACTCCACAGGTACCAGCCTGAGAGCAACCCCTCAGCCTTTCCTGCAGGAGACCCCTCCCCGTGCCAGGACAGTGATGCTGCAAAGCCACCAGCCACCTGCAAGCTGAGGTGGCCTCAGGGAGAGCCCCAACCTCTGATGGGGTCTCACCATGGCAGCGTGGCTTGGCTATGCGAAGAGCTGGCTGCCTCACAGCAAACACCAGTGTATGGAGGTCATTCAACAAGCCAACTGCAGCTTCTCTGGGGTTCAAAGAGGCTGGGTTATCACCAATGTCTGTAACGGGGAGAGGCGATCTCAGCTGTGGAGAGACATCTAAACCTGTCACCTTCCTTTGCAGTTACCTGCCCGAAGTGATGGGGGACGGCTTGGCTAATCAAATTAACAACCCGGAGGTGGAGGTGGACATCACCAAGCCAGATATGACCATTCGCCAGCAAATCATGCAGCTAAAGATCATGACAAATCGTCTGGGCAATGCTAACATCGGGAACGATGTAGATTTCCAAGATGCAAGTGAGTTTAGCAGAACCAGAGAGGTCCACGGCCAGCAAGAGGACCTGAGCAGCCACCCCTGCCAGCCTGCATGGGCCTCCGTGCAGACCCTGCAGATGGGCCCGGATGGCAGAGAGGGGTTGTGGCAACCTGGCTTTTGGCTCAGGGCTGCAGAGGGCCTGCTTAAGTGCAGCCACCTTGCTGGGGGGGGGCTGGAGGCTGAGCTGCTCTCAGAGCCTTGCTGGCACCTCGGGGGTTCTCTCCAGTCCCAGCCCAGCCCTCCTGATGGGGCTGTTTCATACAATGGACCGGTTAGGGACCTGAAAGATCATCTCATTTCCAACCCCCCTGCCATGGGCAGGGACACCAACCAGTAGAGCAAAGCCCCATCCAGCCTGGCCTTGAACCCCTCCAGGGATGGGGCATCCACAGCTTCCCTGGGCAACCTGTTCCAGTGTCTCATCACCCTCACAGGAAAGAATTCCAGTACCCCCTTTAGGTACTGGAAGAGGCTATAAGGTCTCCCTGGGGCCTTCTCTTCTCCAGGCTGACCAACCCCAACTCTCTTAGCCTGTCCTCACAGCCAGAGGTTCTCCAGCTGTTTCCAGCTGCTGCAGCAATGGGTGATTAAAGTCAGCTGGAGATCAGGTATGGGCTTGCATCCCGGAGAGGGGGAAGCAGAGAGGAGGAGATGGCCAGGGCACGGCTGGTGGCCCAGAGCTCCCCGGGGTTGCAGCGAGGGGATGGCAGGGATGGTCGGGGCTCACCCCGTGTTTGTCTCTGCTCAGGTGACGACATGAGTGGCTCCGGGAGCGGTGACAGCTGTCCTGACGACGTCTGTGGCAAAAGACTTTCTAAGAGCCCCAGCACCAGGCAGCCAGAAACGCACGCTATTCCTAAGCAGTCTGGACACGGCATCAACGGGGCCAGCAGCAGACCTTTGCCTTCTGCCTTCCTCCTCCTCCTCCTCCTTTCGGTGGCTTCCATTGCTGCGCAGCACTTGTGCCGGTAACTCACGAGCACAGCCAGGAAAGAGACTGCGGCCGAGGGCTTCACTTTGCCAAAACCAACCGACCGACCGACCGACAAAAGGACGTATTTAATTCACCTTGGCAAAAAAAAAAAAAAAAAAAGAAAAAAAAAAGAAAAAAAAAAAAAAGAAAGGGGGGAAAAAAAAAAAGAGGGAAGAGAAAAAGGTTTCAGTTGTTTGCTATTTCTGGCAGTGCTCGAGCTGTTTTCTTCTTTCTTGGTCTCCTCCCCAGCGCTGGGTCCTTCTTTCCGTACCTCATTGTTTTACTTTTGTTACTGCCACAAACTGGCTCTTGGGGCTGCAACAAGCCTTTGCGGGGAGACCCCCCGGGGGGAACCCACCCCGGCCGGCCCCTCGGGGGGCAGCTCTTCTGCCACCTCCAGTGGAATATGCAACGGCCCCGACCTTGTTCCCCGGCCGCTGGCCCCGGCGCTGCTTGCCCTGCCGCAGCCCAAAGCACCACGGCGCCGAGACACGGGGACGGTCAGCGCTGCTCCAGGGCTGCACCCAGGGGCTCTCTCTTTCGGGGGGGTTTTGGTTTTTTTCCTCCTCCGTACGCCCTGGGCAGGCAGAGATGGCCCTTCCCTTCCAGCGGCGTGCGTAGGAGCCTGCGCAGGTTTGGTGGGTTGAACGGAACCAGTTGGGCCGTTGGACCCAAAAACGCAGAACTCCCTTTTTTTTTTTTTTTTTCCTTTGGAAAGGTCACGAGTGGGTTTCTTGACTAGAGCTCGTAGCTGACGACAATTTGAAACGTAGGTCTCCTGCATCTAAGTGACTGGGAATGAGTGTTAGGGGTTGGGGTGTGGGGTATTTTTTTCCTTTGCATGCTAGTTGGAAAGCCATTTTTTACCCAAGTAATAATGGTCCAATTTCTACCTGCAGTGCAGTACCGTCGTAGGTAACAGAGAGATGAAAATAATGCACAGCGGGATTCTCCGCCTGACAGACAGTTGTGCTGCCTCCTCCTCCTCCCATGGCCCCAGCCGTGGATGGGAATCCCTTCTTTTTTCGGTGGTAAGAAAGACCAGGGACTTTTTACTAACCGGAGCACTGGGGCTGGTTGTGGGAGCTCACACGAGCGGGAGCGACCTCCCAGGCAGCAGCCTTAGGGCAGAGGGGGACCAGTGGAGACGAGCCCTGGGGAGGTCCCTCCCCAGGGGACTGCCTCGAGGTAGCACCTACCGGGGGGGACGTGGGGATGTTTTGTTTGGGAAATTTTTTCTTTTGGTGTTTGTTCCTGTTGTATCGTAGGTTTTTCAGTGAATTCCCACTTTCCCTGTCCCTTCCTCGTCCTCCCACGCACCTTCCCTAACTGCTGAGGGTCAGGGTGAGACACCCACCAGCAGCTCTGGGAAGGACCAGGCTCACCCTTGGCCATCCCATCCACCCTGCTGGGTCACACAGGCGGCTACCTAAACCCCAAAATACTTGGTGGGGTGGACTCTGTGCTGGGTTTTGAGACCGGAGGTGGTCGGTGAAAGGTATAAATATCCTCACGTAGCTGTAGGAGTATCTGTGTTGCTTGTAGGGCTGTGTGCTTCGGGGCTTCCAGAAGGCTTCTGTACCTCGCAGGTAGGGCAAACGTCAGCTGGAGATGTAGGTTTAGCAGATGTGATAGATACGACACAGTCACTGTGACCAGTCGGGTCGAGAGCACGCCCAGGGGTTGGGCTTTGTTCCTGTGGGGTTGGGTTTGAGTTTCAAAGGTGTTTGTACTGCGGGCGAGAGGGAGGGAAAAGTTGTGTCCATCTCCTGCTTCACTGGTCTGCACAGCACACGTTGGAGCATTTCTCCTCTGTCCTGCCAGAGGAGATGTGCCATTGGGCTGAGCAAACGTTATGAGGCTGGGGTTTGGCTGTTTTCTAAGAAAGGGGGGGAAAAAAAAAAAAAGAAAAAAAACCCCAACATTTTTAACATTAGCAGTTTCTAGGATGTGCAGTTTAAGGAAAGACGAGAACATGAGCAAGGTAACACCAAAATCTGGCGCAGGCAGGTGCAGAGGGAGCTTATCCCCTGCCCTCCCTGGGGCAGAGGTCCCACCTCGTCCTGGGGCTGGGTAACGATGCTCATGGCTTGTCACACTGGGCAGAGATTTTAGGCCAGTTTTGACCGGCTACTACCAAGTCGCAGTGAGTGATGTTACTCGCTTGGTGTCCTTCCTGCCTGCTCACCACCTTCTCATCTAACCTGGTGGGGGTTCAGAAATGAAAGCCGGGATGGTGGACGCTGGTTAAAGGACAGACGGCACCAGTTGTCCCATCAAAACCCAGGAATGGATAAACACAGCTCATGGATTTATACAGATTTACTTGCTTCTAGAAATATGTCAAGTTCTGCATTTTACTTTTCTTGCTTTAAAGAGTTCCTGTCTTTTTTTTCTTTTTTTCTTTTTTTCTTTTTTTTTTTTTTAACAATTGCCAATACAAACGTAGCCTTCAGTTACAAAAAACCCCACAACCAATCCTGCAGAAACTTTACATCCAAAGCGGGGAAAAAAAAAAGGGGGGGGGGAGGGGGGAAGAAGGGGCATTGAAACGTGGTACCCTCTTCAAAAAACGGTTGGGTTGGGAGTTTTGAAACGCGACTGCCAAGGTCGATGTTCTGCTTTGCTGGATGGGAGACTGAAAGGGAAGTCCCTGTCGTCTCCATTTCTGTGCAGTCAGTGCTTGCTGTCAGCCCGTTACCCTCCACAGCTTCTCACGGGCCCCAGGGGGAACACACCTTAAATCTGAAGCCAAGGACTTACTGCTCTTCCAGTGACTATTTTAACAATTTAGTAGCCCAAATTATTGGCCCTGTTTGGATAACAAAACCTGATAGTCTGAATTAGTAAGGCAAAGCCTCAAGGATACAGTAAAAACCATCACACAGGAGAAATCCTCCCTGATATCCCTCCCCCGCTGTGGCTGGGGTTGGGCTGACGCTTCAGTGTCCCTCTGGGCGCCGAGGACGAGGAACCTGCTCTGGGTGGACCTCCTTTGGCAGGGGGCTTGGACTAGGTGATCTCCAGAGGTCCCTTCTGTGATTCTGTGATGATGCTTCAGCCCTTCTGGAACCAGGCTGGGGTTGGACATGGTCATGGTCGGCAGCCCGAGGTCTGCGGGGGCGGCGAGGGCAGGTCTGGGGGGGTCTCCCCCTCTTTGCCAGGAGGCGCATGATGTTGGTGTTGATGCTTCCTCCCTCCTCACTGCGGCTCCGCTTGGGTTTATTTTGGATTCCTTTCCACCCAAGTCCGCCTACGCTGCTGTTTTTCATCAGTTCCCCTCCCCGTTGTCTGGTTTTTCTGTTCCCATTATCCCAAAGCGGTTTCCCCAACCTGTTGCAGCTTGGTGACCCTAGGGCTGCATTTGGCCATGCCACCTTCTGCTGGGGAGCCCAGACAGCCGGGTCCCCCCAAGGTATCGACCCCGTATCGCTCTACACTAAAGCAAACCCAAAGCCAACCATAGTTACCCAAAAACTAGGCGTCTGCTGGCACAGCTCAACAAGCTGAAGTCAGCCCAGGCTCAGACAAGCCCCGAGCCCATGCTGGGGGCTGGCACGGAGCCTGTGGCCTTTTCAGTGCTTATAAATGACATTTCCTGGGCTACCACTTGCTTGAAACGGTTGTGACAAACCTCCCCAGCCCGGTGGTGGCCGAGGGCTGCAGCCACGGCGGTGGGTGCGAGGACGGGGAGCTCTGGGGACGGGGGGGTGGCTGGGGAGGAACGTTTGCTTTGATGCTATCGAGGTGGTGATTCGTGGTGTTTGGGTTTGAAGAGGCCTCGTACTTTGCAGGGATGCGGCGGGGGAGGTGGTGGTCTAGGAAAAAATATTCACGAGGACCCCTGTCCCTGGAAGGGGGAGAACCAGAAATAGTGGATTTCCAAGCGTCTCTGTCTTTCAGCCTGCTCTTTCGTGCCATAATGTGTATGTTTTAACTAAGGGCGAGGGTCTCAAAAGGCTTTGAGAGCGCAGCTACTTATCATTTACAAATGACAAACTGCCTGTTGTTTTCCGGTGGGCTTGGTAGGGGCTAAGGTATAGCGGAATATCTAAAGTCCACCTTTGCTTTAAACAGATGCATTTCTATCTGCAGAAGTAAGAATTATTTCACTTATTGGCATAGCTGGACAGTTATCTATTTCTTTCTGTTACCAAGGTACTTGTAACTCTCTTGCACTGTTTATCTAAAGTTGAAATATGTTCTTTGAATCCTTGTATAAATAAAAAGGCTGGAGACTTAAATCTGTATTTACAGGGCAGTTTCATTTCTTCTCCATTTAAGCTGAGTTTGGAGTTTTCTTTCTTTTTGCTCGTTAAGGCACAGGTAAAGGCCAGGTGGGGAATGACAGAGGAATGACATCGGGCTTTCAGCCACAGGGTTTGCACCGGGTTGATGCTGGCAATGGGAGGGTTTTTGCCAGCGTTCAGCCCTGCGTGATTTTGGAGGAGCAACCGCAGGGGGCTGTTTGGCAGCGATGTGTGTGGAAACAAGGTGACCCTGGTTTGACCCATGGAAGCGAATACGCTCGACGTTCCCTTCCTCGTCCAGGTGCGCCAAAAGTCACGGCATGATAGCGCGAGGGAACAGAAGCACCCTTGGTGCTTGTCATTCCGAAGTGTTGTCTTAATTATATGCCATGGCCTTGTGCCAGCGTGGCTGTGGGCTGTCGCAGTGACCTGCAGGTTTGGGACTGATGCCGCAGAAAGGTCTGTGCTTCAGCTGTGCCCTCTCCCCTTCCAGCCGTGGGGGAGTGCAGGGGGCACGGTGACGCGTCAAAAGCCACTCATGAAGTGTCTGAAGGGATTTGAGAATGGGAAACTACTAAAAGTGTATCTAGCTGCCTGGAAGCAAATATCACTTAAATTTAATAAATTGAGTGATACGCTTGAGTGAGTAGGTATTTCTTTAGTTCCCTGTCCTGCAGGTACAGCTATTTGCACCCATGCACGCAATGTTGGTCTTCTCCTGGGAGAAGTTGTTTGCAGACCAGTCACCTCCTTTGCCTCCCCTGTCTCTAATGATGATCTTAGACAATGGCCACTTCCAGCTGTGTGTCTGTTGAAGCTGTTTGAAAACTTCTCTGTTGGTTTGTAATGCTGCTGAAGAGCCTGTATTTGCACTACAAAGAGCTTGCAGAAGGCCTAGGGTGTGACAGAACCTCAGCTCAGCTCCTGCTTCCCCGAGAAGGGAAGGTTTCAGGGGCTCTAATAGCAGCTCCTGACCTACCAGGAGCTCACCAAGACGGTGGGGCCACACACTTCACAGCAGTGCATGGTGAGAGGATGAGAGACAGCGGAACCAGGGCTGCCGTACCAACAGTGGCAACCAAGACCTGAAACACCCCTAAAAACCTGAAACACCCCAGAAAAATCTGGACTGAGGCATCAGACCCTTTCTAGCCAGAGGATGAGACTATCACCCTGCAGTTCAACCATCTTCCTGCAGAGGATGCAAATGTCTTCACTGCCAGGAGGTGACCTGTGCTTATAATTAGACTCCAGGTAACGATAACTACCCTGTTCTTATTTCCTCCTCTGTGTGGGGACACAATCCGGGACAGGCTGGTGGGAAGGGACGACCTTTGAAGCATGAAGGACCGTCCTCAAGTCGTCTGCTGGCAGGTAGCTAAGAAACATCCAGAGCCTCACCGAGGGGCAGCACGGGTGCTGAAGCGGTGACACTGGATCGTGCTAACGGGACAACAGCACTGCTCTGGGATGGTGGCACCCAGGAGCCTCCTGGACCAGCGCCGGGGTGAGCTGCAGAGAACTGGTAAGCCAGTAAGTCACACCAGGCATGTCTGGCAAATCCCAGAGCAATCTGCTGGGCGGCTGCTGCCCATACAGATCGGTGGAGGGTTCCTGCCACATCAAGTGTGATGCCATGCAAAATAAAGATCACGGTTTTGGTAACAAGAGCAGGTGTGATGGAATAACAGTGGGTACTTTGCAAAGGGAGGAGTGTTCTTGCCATTAATCATAGTCTTTTCCCAGGTTTTTGGGCTGCACTGAAGCCAAGTATGACACACAGAAGCAAAGAGAAGGCCCTCAGGAAGGAAAACAGAGCAGTGAAATACGTTTTTCTAATGGTGAGAGGTGATACCCTGCAGCAGAAAGGCATCTGAGGAGGTGGTGGGGATCCCTGTGCCCTGCTGGTGCAGGATATGGGGTGGAGGGGCTGGCACGGAGCAGTCAGCTCAGTCCTGGCTCAGTGTTCCCCAGGAACAGCAGCCTCTTCACCCTGGTGGGACACATGCCAGCGCCTGGCCATTGCCACTGGCACCTGGGGAAAAGCTTGGGGCAGGCCAGCAGGGAGACAGAGGAGCCAGGGGTGCGGTGAAAGAGAAGACAAGGGTCCCTTGCCCACCAAAACCACTGAGCACAGCCCAGCAGCGCCCAGGTACCCACCCCCAGACACCCCCCCCTCTGGGTAGTTCCAGGGCTGTCCCAGGCGGCACAGCCAGCTCCCAGTGCGTCCTGTGCACAGTGGGGCACCGGCCAGGCAAAGCATGGCAGGGGGGGGCTTCCCCCCACTGTCCCCCCCCTTTCCCAGCAGACAGGGACCAGGAGACCTGCCAAGGCAACACAGGGTCCCCATTGCTCAGCCCCCACCCCCATGGCAACCCAGTCCCACCTGCCCTGTGGAGCTGTGGCTGCCCCCAGCTGCTGCCGGCAGAATGGGCTGCTCAGCTTCACCGTGGGGAGGGGAGGGCTCAGAGACACCAGATGCTAGCCCAGGAGGCCAGACGCTAGCCCAGGAGGCCCCTTGGGGAAGGGCTGAGCTCCCCACAGCCCCTCGCTATGGGGAAGCACCCCACCAGCAGCACAGGGGCAAAGCTGGGCTTCTGGGACGTGCTGGGGGGGACGGACCATGATGCCAACTGCCACTGCCCAAGGTAAGCCAGTCCACAGCCATTGCAGAAGCGTGGCCATAACCCACCATCATTGTGTCGCAGCGCCAGGACACCACACATACACCCACCCTGACCCCCAAGACTCCTCATGCAACTGAGCATCATGAGCCGACACTCATGAAAAACTGCCCATAGGGAGATAGGGCCCTGGGGCCTTCTCCACTCCTCTCTCCAGCCATGCCACCTGTAGTGATGCATCACCTGAGAGCCTTAGGGCGGCTCCTCTCAATCACAGCCTGATGACGGGCAGCTGAAATTAAGGACCCAGTCCTTATGTGGCAAAGTAAGTACTAGAGGTATGCTCATACAGCTCCAGCCACTTTTGTCTCTAAAGAGAGTGGTGGGGCATGTCTGAGACAACATATCCCTCTTTTCCTGCTGCATCAGGAAGGGAAAGACCACCATGCTCATCCTGAGGGACGTAGACATGCTCCTCGTTGAAGACACATGAGTGCAAATGAAATACTACCACAACTTTCTAGAAATGACGACTGGGAAGGACACTCTGGAAAGAACTTCGTTGATTGTAAGTGTTTTGTTTCTCCTCTGCTGTTCCTCACCCTTTGAAATCCTACCACCACACTCCTGCCAGCACCACGCTGTCAGCTGACCATGACCTGGGTAGCCCCTTGGGCTGGATGGGAGCTCTAGTCCAAGAAGTTCTTGCTCCGCCAGGCTCTTGCAACGTTCTGCACCTTGGCCACACCAGGGATGCCCCAGAGCCTGAGCTTTCAGCTTGACAAGAACCAGTCCCTCTTTGAGCATCCCAACTGCTGAGCTCAATAACTTTGTGATGATGTGGCACTGTGTCTTTGCTGGGCAGCACCCGCTCGTTAGAAGGATGGGCTAGTGGTGATGGGAGAGCACTTGTGTTTCAGAGAGAAAGTGTCATCTGGTGGTGGTGGGAAGCCAGCTGCACTGGTGAGCACAGAGGTCATCTCCCTGGCGTCACCTCCTCAGCCCTGTGCTCCTCTGCTGCAGGTCCTAGGGATGGTGGACTTGATGATATCTTGTAAAGCAGCCACAGCTTTCCTGACGTGCTCTGGCTGTGTCATCGTCTTTCCACGCGTATGGTGTGTGCTCATAGTCCTCAGCTGACCCAGCACTTGCCTGCTGGGGACTGCTGCTTCCAAAGCAGCTGGTCCCAGTGCTCTTCTTGGTTGCTCTTGCTCTTCACCACTACATGTGGCATGGTGTGTGTCTGTCATCTCTGTCCCTGGCATGCAGAGCTCTGGGCCATTCAGAGGAACTCAGGCGACACTGACTTTCCATCACAGGTTTGTGCTGCTCTGCCTGGTAACACAGGGTAGTCCTGGGGTGGGGTGTGCTCAGTTTTGGAAACTGCTGGCCTCCGTGGCACGGCCAAAATGACTCTGTGAGCTGGTGAATGAAAGGGATCGTGGTGCCTCGAGTCATGCTGGTGGCTTCTTCTTCCTCACAGGCTTGAACTGGGGTGTGTCCATAAACCACCACCCAGGAACCACCACAAGGGCCCCAGAAAGTCCAAGGATGAAGGCAGGTACAAGAAAGACGAGCCTTTTCCATGTCCCAGGCAGGAGGAGGAAGGTAAGGCAGCAGCTGGCTCCTTTCCACAGCACAGGGAACCAACGTGTCCATGTGATCAGGAAAATCCCCTGCGGTGATTACAGAAAGGCTCCTCAGCTGATCCGTGATGTCATGGCCTTGGAATATGGCTGTGCCATGGAAATGCCTAGTGCCAGAGGGGGGGTCTGAAAAATCCCAGACATCGTGGCTGCAGGAGAACCTAAGGGCCCTCTGACACTGCTGGGGTGGACAGCATCAGAGCGATGCTCTCCTGATGAGCTTTCTCCTTCCTGGTTCCAGGGACCCAGCCTGACCTGTGCCTCTAGCCTGCAGCAGGCGAGGAGTGTGATGGATGGCAGGAGGGGACACTGTGCTTTTGTGCTTGTGTGAGGGAGCCGTCTTCTTTGGCTTCAGAGCTGGCATCTCATCTCCCTGGCAGGGAGATAGCACATGAGCAATGGCTGGTGTGTGGCAGGTCCACCTCCCTCCACAGTGAATTAAAGTTCACCCTGGTCCCTCATTGCTGATTCCTGACCACCCGGGATGGTGCTTCACACCCATCTTAATTCGTCTGTGCTCTGCTGCTGCCATAGTCCAGGTTTCTCTTTATGCCAGCAGAAAATAGTGGTCACAGGCTGCTGCTTTTTTTTTTTTTTTTTTTGGCTTTTTTGGGGTGGTTTTTTTGGCGTTTCTGAAGCTGCCGGGAAGTGGCTGGTACCAGCCTCTAGCCCCTGCCTGGCTGATGTGGCGCTGGCCTGGCCAAGTCCTTGCCCCATCCCCTTCCTCCTTTGCGTGTAAGCACCTTCATGCGCAGGATGCTCTCTGCCCTGGCACTATACCAGCACTTCTACTGAAGTCCAGAAAGATTAGCCCTGCCGTATCTAGCCAGCCTGGTGAATCATCTTCTGGGTACTCCACAGACACTTTTGTTGGAGGTGAGGGACAGCCAGATAAGCTGGAGGCGATTGGATCAATAGTGCATCAGTGCTGACCCCAGCAGCCTTCCCGTGAGGAGAACAGGGGGTTTAGCTTCTTGTAGGAAGCTGCTTTAGGAATAGGGGCTGAACAAATCCAAATGGTTTTTGAGGTATTTAAAAGCCATGGGTAGATGTGCTGAAGGACACGGCTTAGTGGTGGTTTTGCCAGCGTTAGGGTGATGGTTGGACTCAATGATCTTAAAAGTCCCTTGCAACCTAGATGATTCTGTGATTCTAAATCAAAGCCGTGGTCGCCAAAATTGCTTTTAGCTCTTTAAATCTCAGGATCCAGCAGGCACTAGGACCTGCCTGAAGCCTGAGCCTGTTTGGAGGGGATAAATATAGCACATCCCAGCACAGCCGGTACAGGCTACTGGGGAAGCTCTCCAATCCCCCCCAGCAAGCTGTTGCCTGAAGGCCGCACAGAGGAGGCCATCTGGGACCTCTGGACGGGGTGGGGGGGGGGTGCTGCCGGTGACCCCACGGCCTTGGCTGCCGATGCTCCAGCTCTCCCAGGTCACCTCCTCGCTGCTCATCAGCAACGCCAAAGCAGCCTGCAACGAGGAGCTGCTCAGGCGGGAGGGAGTCACCTTCTGCGTGAATGTCACCAGGCAGCAGCCGTTCCCCGACCTCCAGCAGGTCCGGGGCATCCGCGTGCCCGTGTTCGACGACCCGGCCGAGGACCTGTACCGGTATTTTGGCCAGTGCAGCGACGCCATCGAAGAGGCCGTGAAGAGCGGCGGGAAGTGCTTAGTTTACTGTAAGAACGGCCGCAGCCGGTCAGCTGCCGTCTGCACCGCGTATCTGATGAGACACAGGCAGCTCCCACTCCAGGATGCCTTCCAGGTATCGTACTTACACTCGGATTTGTGTTTTAGCCACCTCTCGGGTAAGAAAAGCAAAGCTTATTATGAGTCATGATGATTTCTCATAGGATTATTTGGGTGCGGTTACATGGATATCCAATATTAGGATTAAAAAGTCCACTTTTTCCCACGCAACCCCCCCACCCCCACCCCCCCCCCAGCTCAGACAAGGGAAGGTTTCTGGGACAAACAAAATTAGAAATGCACACAGGCTTTAAGCACTGTAACAAATATGCAAAGCTGCTTGTTGGGTGAACGTTTTCCCTATCGTTTGCTTAGTCAGGGTAAGGGAAGTTAAAGCCAGACAGAGAGCAGACGAGTGAAGTGGATGGGAGTGTGCGCAGGGGCCGTTTCACAGGATTTGCTCTTTTGGTGGATGTGAGAGCTCCACCCAGGAAGAGCCACAGAAAGACCCACCAGGCCTCCTGAATAGCTCGGGACCAGCCAGCTACCACCAATAGCATCTCAGCTTTATTAGGAAGCCCATCTAATATGCATGACTCATCTTCTACGGTCTTTTAGTCTTCCCCCACTAAAGTCTCTAATTTAGATAATCCTTTCACTCAGTACTAGGCAGAGGAGTGCAGATGCTCAACTGAGTTTCACGCTGTCTTAAATGTGAGTGGTGTCACCACACGGTGTGAGACACTCACATTTCCAGCAAATTCAACAGCTCCTTTCCATGTCCTGCCCATTCTGTAACAGGGACCATGTACCAGGAGGTCTTAGCAAGCAGAGCGAGCGCTTTATTATTCCATAGCCAAATCAAAACCAATCTTCTCAAATTTTAAGAGGGAAAAAAAAAAAATAAATTCAGTTTGCATTAATACTGGCCCTTGCTTCTGCACTGTCTCTCCTTTTCCCCAGGCTGTGAAGGCTGCCAGACCTGTAGCAGACCCTAATGCAGGATTTTGGTCCCAGCTGCAGAGATATGAAGAAGATTTGCAGATACCAAAGCAGCCTCATCTGCTGAGCAAAGGACTTAAAAATAGCAATGTGTGAAGATGCTTTAAAGAGAGTTGAGCCTTACTCCCCAAATGGAGCCGGTTAAATTAATTCAGAGCGTGACCACTGAAGGTGCCCAGGAAAGGGGCAGATAAGCAGGAGAAACAGCAGAAAGTACTGTAAACAAACCAGAGGAAGGTTCAGTATCTTCAGCATTTATTTCTCCCTAACTGACACTGAATACAGTAACAATGTATTGAATGAATTAATAAGTTACCACATAGGGGTTTTACTCTTGATTTCTAATTAAACTTCTCAGCGACGTTACTAGAAGACCTGATGCCAGACCAAGGAAGTTTTGAATTTCTATCTCGCCTACTGGATCATAATTCACATTCATGAGATTACACAAACTTTGGTGAGAAACCAACACTGGAAATGCTTAGTCTCTGCCTGAGTTCTGCACTTTATGTTCAACAAGACCAAAACACCATCACAAAATTACCTAAAAATCCAGAGGAAAGAATATGCAGATGATGGTAAGGAGTTCAGCTCCCACCATTCATGTTAAGAGTCTTTTCAGCTTTTGAAAGTATTCTCCAGAATACCAAAGAATTGCTTTTAAAAACAATAGCTGATAGTGGGGGGTAGAAGATGACACGGGCAATCTAAAAGTAATCCTGACTCCTTTTTGCTTTACCTTCTAAGCCCAACAAGATCTGTCAGTGCTCAGTGCATGTCTTAATATGTCAGTTCACAAGTCAGCCGTATCTGCATGCAAACAACACGGCTAAATCATTTCTGCTCGGACTGCTTGCAAGTCACCCTGTGAAATTATCTAACGGGATATCAAGGAAGCTGCTCGGAACTTCTAAATCAGATTACAATTATGTTTATCGTAAGACATTAAAAAGATGACAGAAATGCCAAGATATTTTGTCAAAGTGTATTAATACTTTCATAATTTAAAAAGGACGTTATAAAACCTGTGGATGTGCAGTATTCAATGCAAAGTAAAGTTAGCACAAGGCAAACATGCTCCCAGCAGGGGAGTAGTTTAAGGCAGAAATTCTAACAATGGAACAATGACAAAGAATTACAATGACTGGGGAATTACATGAATTAGACTGTTCAGATGCAGTAGAAGTTCCCAAAGGCAAAGATTTCTCAAAGTTAAAATAGGATTATTTTAAAAGCTGAAAATATAAAAATAAAAAAACTGGGGCTATCATCTTCTTAGCTATCACAAGGCATTTTTGCACCAGGTACTTTCTCCACTCCCAGCTTTGCTTCATTCTGTATCATTTATCTTTGGTAGCTCTGTTACAACCAACAAGAAATTTGTTCCACATCTGCAGATTTGGAGGTGAGTGGTTGTTAGGGAATTTTTTGTAGCTTTCATAAATCTTGACTATCATACATAATATGACATTCAGTGTAACAGGAGACTTCAAGCTCACAGTATATGAACTTTATCCTTATTAATGGCCAGGATACCACTCATCAAAAAATCTGTTTCAGTCAGCCTGTGGAATAAAGTTTATTTCCCATAAAAAGCTAAAGCTGCTAAACAAAAGCAGGAAGCTAAACATTAATGAAAACACAACACGTTGCTAACTCTAAGGCATATTAGCTTGCAGTCAGCTACAGCATATCAGTTCTGCATTTCTGAGTCAGCTGAAATGAAATAGAAACAGTTGCTCTTGATTGTCAGGATACAAGGCACGCTGTGGTTAAATTTTACCAGGCTTCTCAGCATGCAGAAAACCTTCATGCCACTGGACTTCACATCACAACATTTTCTGTAGAAACCTATTTACATTTGAAAAATATTCCTAGAACACCATTCCTATTTACACTGAAAACCATACCTCCTCCGTGTACTGCTCCAAATTAAGATGAAAAAATTGCAACTTGGAACTGGATCCCTGGAAGTAGTTCACTTCTTTATTTGAGTTCATAACCTGCTAACATTGCACGTGACGTAAAAGGTAACTTTAGACGTACTCCTTGTTGCTTATGACTGTCTCGGAGTCTTTGGTGTAAACGCGGTGCTGATGAGCTGCCTGCCCTGCTGAATACGCGTATTTGTTGCAACTGTAAATTAAGGGGAAAAAAAGATACAAAATGAGAAGTATTACACACACATCCACAGTTTCAGATACTTAAGAAGTTACTCATTTAGGGCTGTATCCAACCCACCAATAGCATGCACTTCACAAAGGTGCAGAAATCAGAGGCCTGTTGTTCTCCTCAG
>JAOQGH010000051.1:24087407-24106285 GCA_025769975.1 Gallinago jamesoni
GTGAGAAGGTCTCCCCTCAGCCTCCTTTTCTCCAGGCTGAACACCCCCAGCTCCCTCAGCCACTCCTCATAAGACTTGTTCTCCAGACCCGTCACCAGCTTTGTTGCCCTTCTCTGGACCCACTGCAGCACCTCAATGTCTTTCTTGTACTGAGGGGCCCCAATCTGGACACAGAATTCGAAGTGGGCAGGCAAACAACTGAAGACAGGATTTGATTTAGGATGCAGCCCACACTGTGAAGGAATAAACATCTTTTCTGCATTAATAAATAAATAAATAAATAAATAAAAGAAGAATTCAAGCCTCCTCCTGTAGTCATTCATTTTATATGACTGCAGCACTTGGAATTTGTTTGCACAAGGAAGGAAGGTGTAAGTTTATTTCACTCATATTCCACTATAAAAGTCTGATTTCACACTGAGGAGAGAGCATTTGTCTCTCAAGTGATTGCATAACCTCTTCAAAAATATACATAACTGTCAACAGAGAATATCTAAAATAAATGACAAATTTAAATTAAGCAATACATTCAAGAAGACTTCACACCACATGGGCAGGACAATAATCCAAATGAATGTTTCTACTTATTACGCAGGTATGACCCGTGCAATCACAGTTCATTTCTGGCAGCAAGGAAAAGAAGAAAAAACTATATGTTCTACATCATCACTATGGGTAGGACATATGTCAAAGTTGTAAACACAAACTTCCAATTAAAACACAATAATTTAAAATATCATAGGTTTCAAAGTGAGGGAGCTTGGAAACTAGATTTCACAAATACAGAATAACAACCTTTCTCTACCCTGACCCAAACTCAACCATGTGATAGCAGAACTACAAATACCACTGTCAAAGTCCTTCTGCCACCCTTAAAATGACTGTCTCACATTAATGTACCTGTTGCAGCTGGTACAGCATTCATGAGTTTCTCACTCTAGGTGAGTAATCCTCAATAGAAAGGTGCACACAGAGAGATGTAAAGTGGCAAAAAGAATAAACTTTGATAGTATGGTGCATGATGCACCACCAGAAAAGTGTTTTATCTTCCAGACCATCTTAAGACAAGCATGCAAAGGAAAATTTACCACTTAGAAAGCAAAGCACACAGTGCTGATATTGGAACCCTTAGGGGCCAGGGAGTGGGTCTGGGGTCTCAGTGAGGGCTGGGAGCCTGGTGATACCACATATCAAGAGGACACACAAGGCAGGAGCAGAGAGCCCCAGAGCCTCTCCTGAAATGTATGTCAATAATAGGTAAAGCAAGGGCCAGTGAAAGGAAAAAAGAGGAAAAAAAAAAAAAAAAAGGAGGGGGCTGTTTGCTTGTTTAAAAAAAAATAATCCATTTTATTTATATTCTTTATATTTCCTTAGGAGCATTTTAGCCCCGCAATCAGGAATCAGTGCAGACAGAAACTTGTCCAGTGGATCACAGTAACAAAACTGTCTGTCATTTCAGACACGCCCCGAGGCAGGACAGACCTCCCTGGCTCCTGGCCGAAGGAGGTCCGGCAGGCACAGCTCTGCAACCACTTTGCTGCTGTTGCTTCTCCTCTCTTTGTCTTCCTCTGCCCCAAGGAACCACTCTCACTATCCCTTCCAGACCCTGCTGCTACCACCCAAAACCCACAGAACAGTCCATATGATACCTTAGTCCTTTTGGGCCACCAGTCATGCACAAGATGGCAGTTCCCATGCGATGGCAGTGCTTATTTCTTACCACTCTTGTGGTTTTAAGGATAAAAGTAACACCATCAAAATGCATTGCTTCAACAGAGTAAGAGTTTGCTAACAGAAAACATCTGCAAAAGAGCAGCTTTCAAAAGCAAACAGCTTGTTATTTCAACCGACACCACATCTGTTCTCCTCTTTCAACTGGTACCACGCACACCCTGCCCTCCAGGATTTGATGGTACCAGCTGCCACACGCTGTCACTGTTTGTAGATTTGAGATGACGGCACAACTAATAGCAAATATGCTATGCAACTGCACAAAGAAGAATGACCATAAACCAAAACTAAATAAAAACATAAAGCCCAGAGCATCAACCCTCACAAATTGCATGCATAGGCTACATACAATTAAGAGCTGTAACGTGACCAAAAAAAAAAGCCCCAGGGGAACAAAAAAATCACAACACTAAAAACAGCACAGTCAAAATATATGGGTTTTTTTAAGACAGGACGGGAAAGGTTAACAAAGAAAAATATTTAAGTCAGTTCAACAAACAAATCACTCCTGATAAGGTCTCTGGAAGCAAAAATGAGTGATAAAAGTGTGTGGAAAGTTAATGTACTTTTACTTTTCCAGTAAACTGGAAAGTTAAAAAACTCTTTTACTTCTTTTTCATTTTGTTACATAGAAAAACAGACAGAGCGTTGATTACAACACTGGTTTCATCCACATATGTATATATACATTTAAACAACAGCAATACATGGCTTTGAACCTGCCAATCGTTTCTCTGACTTCAAGCAAATTCTGAGGCTGACCCATGACCACCTGTACAATCAGAAAGAGATAAAATGCAGATTTAAATACAGTACTAAACCACTTAGAGCAGTCTCCCACCACAAGCTTACAGAGGTTTCCTCAGGCCAGAGTCTGACCTTGAGGTGAAAAGGCAAACTCTTTCACTACTTGTTAAAAAAAAAAAAAAAAAAGAGGAGCAATGTTAATTTATTTCCTCTCCAATTCCAAAGGATTTGACTTTGTAACTGTGCTCCCAAAGGTGGTGTAACTTATTAATAGTCTAATCAGGTTTATAGCCACTTGCAATTACAATATACAGATCATTCTCATCTTGCTATTAACTGTCCCTTCACACAATGAACTACAGAATAATTTGGGTTGGAAGGGACCACATGAATGCCAACCACCCACTAAAGCACAGCTTCAGTGTTGGGTCAGGTTTCCCAAGCCTTGTCCTGTCACACCAGAGCTGCCTCCAGGGCTGGAGACGGCACAACCACTCTCCCAAGAAGTATGTTCCTCACACCCACACAGAACTTTTCCTGCTGCAACACGTGGATGCTGCCCCTCAGCCTCCACATGCACCTCTGAGCTAAACCACTGCTGCTTGATTTTGGCAGCTCTGGAGGCCCAACCGTGATTGGCATGCAGGCTGCTTGGCTATCCCATTAGTATCTCCACAGCAACACAGATAACCAGAAAGGTGCATGCAACTTCTCTAAACTCACCAATTACAAGTTAAGTTTCAAAGCAAACACACCTATTTTCTTTTCCCGTTAAATTTCAGGAGGGTGTCGGTGTCAGCAGCACTGGCTGGGCTGCCATTGCCAGAGCAGGGAATGCTCTCTGCCAGCTTAACACTTTCCCAGCCCTTCAGGGAACCACTCTGCCACGCTGCTGGCACCTGGATCACACTGGGAAGAGCAGCCCACTGCCAGAGACTGGGAGCCCTGATCGGCAGCAAAGGGGTCAGGGTGAAGGAGAGCATGGCCTGAGATGAGATGAGGCCTTCTGGCCTCTAGGGCAGAAGCAGTTGCCTGGCTCCTGGTCAGCCAGATACAGCCCTTTGCTGGAGCAGCCCGGTGCTGAGGTGAGGTGAGGTGAGGCAGGACAGAGAAGTGAGGTGAGGAAAGGTGACAAGGTGAAGTGGAGCCACGTTGCCAGAGCACAGCAAGGCTGAGGCAGCAGCCACAGCCCGCCCCCACCCCCCCAAGTTTAGAGGGAGATAGGCTCTGTCTATTCTAGAAGGCTTCTAGAGAGAAATATATATATAAAAACCACGGAAGCCCTTAATTACATGGCGCCAGCGCTACTGACCCGGGGGGGTACAGGAGGCAAAGGAGCTGCCACACTCATCATGGCGGCCGAAGACGACCCGCTCCTACCATGGTGGGGCAGAGCCGAGCCGACCCTCTGCACATGGCGGCCGGGGCGGGAGATAGGCTGACCCGGCAGCCGACAGCAGCCCTCGGCAGGTCGCCAGGGACCCTCCGGGGCCGCCCCTCGCCCGACGCGCTTAGAGGGGTGACGGAGCAGCTCTCCCCTGCCCCGCCGCAAGATGGCGGCCGCCTGCCCCGGAAGCGCTCGGCGGGCGGGGAGGCGCCCAAGATGGCGTGGCGGTGCTGGGCCCGCGCCTGGGGCCCGCGGCCGCAGAGGTACCACCGGGCCGGGGGCGGCTGCGGGAAGGGGAGGGGGGCGGTCGGTAGGTCGGGGCGATGCTGACGGTCCGCATCTCCCCCCCCACAGACTGACGGTGCTGCTGGAGCAGCGGCAGGGTTTCCGCCGGGCGAGGCCGCGGCCCGAGGAGCCCCCCGCCGCCGGCGGCGAGGCGCGGCCCGGCCCGCCACCCCCGCGTCGCAGCCTCTGTCCGCCGCCACCGCCGCCCACCCGCGCCGGCCGGCCCTCGCCGCGACGCCTGGTCAAGCCGTTCCTCTTCGCGGTGGGGGTAAGCGGCTGCCGGGGGCCGGAGGGGGAGAGAGCAGGGTGGCGGGACCCCCGTCTGTCAGCGGCGCCTCGGCCGCCATGAAGCATTGCTGAGGGCTGGGCCGTGGCTTCCTCAGGCGAAGCCACGCATGGACAGCCTTCAGGACAGAACCGCAGGCTGATACAGCGCCTGCCTTTTGATTTTTATCCCGTGTCGCCCAGTTCACAGGCTCTGCCTTCGGGTCGGCCGCCATCTGGCAGTATGAGACCCTCAAGTCGCGGGTCCAGACCTATTTCGAGGAAGCCCGGGCGGACTGGTTGGATAAAATGCGGCCCCAGAAGAGAGGGGACTTCAGAAAGCAGGTACGCGGAGCCAGGCCCAGCCTGTTCCCACACGGGTGGGTCCCCACAGAGACGTGAAACCTGACCGTGGATCTTGTCCCGTGCGCCATTTGTACCACAGACACTTGTCCTGCTTAGCCTGAGTTTTAACTTGGAGAAATGAGAGGTTCTCAGCAAATCACAGTCTGTGTGTTTCGTTATAAGAGGGAAAAAAAAAAAAAAAATAGAATTAATTCTAGGAAGCTGTAACTCACAATATCACTGAAAAAGCTGTGCTGGAGAAAAATGCTATCTTCACCATGAAATGCAGGGAAGAGGGGCCACTAGTTTTGTATATCTAAACTGGGTACCTCTTGCTTTTGTACTGTAAAAAACCCTTCTACTCTGACTACGTCTAAGCAGTCCTAAAAGCACATGTGGACTCACAAAGAGGATAGAACTAGTTTAAATTCTGAATCTTATGCATAACATCTGCTATTGCTCTGGCTTCTGAAGCACATTTGAATTTTCAACCTGTACTCCACAAATATGAGGATTTAGGGGGCTCTTTTCTCTATGAGAGCTGACACAAAGGTTCTAGAATTTGTCAGTAAGAACATCATAAGTGCTAGCTATAAGTTTAGTTGGCACCCCAACATGTCATTTAGTTTTTAATTTAGATGTATTTAAAACTAAATTGAATATGCATGTAGGTGTGTTTTATGTTTGTTTCAAGGTTACTGCTCTGGCTTGTGATGGACCAGGCTTAATTACTCTTTCAGGTCTGCTTGTCCAAGGGCAGTAGGGCTGTGTGTGGAGCTGGAGAAGCACAGGGCCCTGGGGAGGACACAGAGGAGCTGGTTTTGTCACATGAATTGTGCACATTGTGGTACTTCTTTTTAAACAGGCAGGTGTTGTGAGTTAACCCTTGTGGGCAGCTAACCTCCACACAGCTGCTTGCCTACTTGCCCCACAAACCCCGAGAGGGGGAAGAGAAAAAGAAGAATAAAAGCAAGAAAACTTGGGAGTAATAATAATACAACAGCCAAAAAATTGTTCAATAAACGAAGGCTAAGAGAAGAAAACAAAACAAATGATGCAAAGGCTTCCTGTGGGCAGACCAATGCCCAGCCAGTTCATTAGCAAAACATGGTTAAACCTCCTAAAATCCCCTCTTTTCCCTTTTATTATGGTAGGGAATATCTCTTTATGTGTCCCCTCCCAGCCTATTTTCTGTCCCCAATCTGTTTATTCCAGGGCAGAGTGAGAAATGGAAAAGGTCTTGATGCCGTGCAAACACTGTGCAGCAAAGGCTAGAACATTAGCATGTTATCAGTACTGGTTTTGTTAAAAAAAAAAAAAAGCTAAAACACAGCACAACGTATTAGCAGCTATAAAGAAAATTATCCTAGCCAGGCCCATGCTTTCTTGCTTGGTGTATATGAACTGCTGGTGAGATGATTACCACTTAAAATATTGAGTAATTTTGGGTTTATAGCTTTATTTTCCTTAAACACGTGACAGGGAAGATCTGGTGATGAGCTATCCAAAAAATAAAACAAAACTGCCCTGTTACTAATAATCTTAAGCCCCCAGCCCTTGTCTTCAACTGGTAAGTTCTATTTTTAACAGTTCAGGATCCCCCACTAACTTCTGAGGGCACCTACTTCTTTTATTTTAGAAAAATCATGATTAGCATTCTTATACTGGAGAACTTTGTAGGAAATAGTGGTTCCTGTATCCTATGCTAGATAATTAAACCAAAAAAATGCAATAAACTTGTGACTGATATCAAATAGTGAATGATTTGTTTCATACAGCATTATCTCCCCTTGCCTCCAACCTACAGATAATTTCTGTGGCATTGTCTCCATGAATATGGTTGGAAGGTCATTGAGCTATCAATATTTGTCCAAAATGATTCTGAAAGCTGAGGAAGGGAAAGGGAGGGGGTGGAATTTGTCTGTGGGCTGACTGCACTCAAAATAAACTTTTTCAGGGGTTTTAAACTTGGAGGAGGGCTGGGTGAGCTGGACGCAAGGGGGAATGGATTCCACATCTTGTGAGCCACCTCCGCAAAAGTGACCCTGGCACAAAAGTGGAATCTCTGAAAGGTGGGTGGTGTGACGTTAGACAGCGCTAGGGTGAGGCTTAGTCGAGGCAGGGTTTTTGCTAACTTTGGCTAATCTGCTAAAGTAAGCATTATGGGCTAGATCCTTATTTAGTACAAGCAGAGTTAAACTCATGCAATTGCTTAAAAAGATATAACCCCGTTCTTTTTGTAGAAACTCTTCGTCTACGTTGGGATATTTTATGAGAAGGAGGGTAAATACCTCTTCTTGAGTAAGAAAACGCCAACTTGAAAAGCTAAACCAGTTAGAAATAAGAAAAGTCTGAAACCGATTTACTTAATAGATTTCAAATAAATGCTCTCCATTCTTAAAAAGGTAGAACCTTGTGCGACTGGTTTTGAAATTGTAAATGCCTTACAGTGATGTCCAACAATTCCATTTCAGGTTAACAGCTGGTGGAATAACCTGACAGAGGGTCAGCGGACCGTGACAGGTTTGTGTTAGCTAACAAGTATTAGACATTCACAGGAAGAGAAATAATGGCAAACAGGTACAGTATGTTAAAACAGATGGCTTTCGTACCACGTTTACGTTGTTAGGCACAAAGCCTGTGTAAACTTAACACCTGCATATACACTATTTCTCCTACACTTCCTTCTCACAAACTGTCTTTTGTATGCATTGAAAAAAATTCCTATGCATCTGTGTGAGAGTGTGAAGGATTAGCTAGAATCTTCCCCAGTAATGTTTTTCTCAGAACTGTGAAAACCAGCAAATGCTTTCAGAAGGAATAGGAGTATATATTCCACTGATATATGGAAATAAAACTGCCTGATAATTTTTTGCTATTTTGCGTACATAGTGTTACAAACAAGAAGCAACTGTCTTTTGAGCTTTCCTTTGGTTATGATGTAGCTTTGATTGGGTAACCCAACATCACTTGAAACCCCCAAGATAAACGTAATGTGCGGAGAGAAACTGATGAGAGCTTGATAAAAATCTAAATAAAGTAGCCAAGCTGTATTTGCTCTTATATATTTTATATGCTAATAAGTCCTGTCAGGATGTTTTGTACAGTGCCTTGAATTGCTCTTTGACATGCAAGCCAAGTCACAATACAGATAGAAATATTGTATCGGTGTGGGAGGGGTGGTGAAAATTCTTATTCTATATTCCCCAGAGCATCCCTCAACGTGGAGTTGATCTAAGAAGCAATCTAAATTCTAGCTGGTAGACCCTGAGCTATTCGGATTCTTACCCCTGATTGTCCTCATAGGGTTGGGCTCACTGCAGTGAAATTGCTGAGAGTTCTGTAACAACTTGGTGTAGCCTGCAGGAAGGGTATCTCCTCAAATAAAAAGAGTGTGGTGGAACACGATGGAGAGCCAAAAGAGGAGACCTATTAAACTTTTGGTTCTGGGATTTTTGTATAATGGTTTTTCACAGTTATTAAATTTTGTTGCAAACTTCATAATCAGTGGCATTTACCATTCTATAAAGGAAGCACAATTATTTTCCCCTTTAATGTTTCTAGCTATTACAAAACATTTTAAATACCTCCATGCTTGGACAGAAATAGAGAGGGCACTTTAAACAAGAAACAATAACTTTGCACCATTATGTTTCTAACTATTTACATTCTTATTTAAACTGAAATAAGACTGCAGTAAACGTCTGTGAAGTAAAAAGCTGTGCATTTGCTGTCTCCCAAAGGCAACTGTGCCTTAGCAGTGCCAGCTCAAGTCTCTATGCTCGATCTCTAAACACTGTCTTTGCAATTACCTCAAACCTGAACCTCCCCAGAAGGTGGAAGCGATGCCATTCTGCCTGTCTGTGTGCTTCCCCTGGGCTCTGCAACTATGCAGCAGATGCGTGGAGTTTAGGAATAAGCAGCTCGAGGGGCAAGAAATGAGACCTCTTAAGCTGACTCTACAGCAGCATAGAAGTTTGAAAGTGTAACTTGATTGTCTTAATTAGATTTTCTGTGTCGTTGCATTCATTCATTACATCATCTATTAAAACAATCGAAATTAAATGTTATATTTCTGGAAGGCTTCTACCATATAAATACAGCTTTCAGTATTTCCCTTTGTGTTTTCAAAACATCTTGTAAAGTAAGAAAGTGGATACTGCTTTTAATGAAATAGTGAAGAAAAAGTATGAGTCTTCTAAGCTTACTTTTGAATGCTTGTTTACAGTAAGCATTATTGCATGTTACAGTCATAATTTGCTTTTATAGTGGTTTTTTTTTTTCTCTTAATAGGTATTATAGCCGCAAATGTCTTTGTATTCTGTTTATGGAGGCTGCCTGGTATGCGACGGGTTATGTTTACATATTTCACTTCAGATCCATCCTCCAGTAAGTGAACAGTAATTTAGGGTATTTCTTTAAATTGGGTTATTATAGAACCTTTGGTTGTACTGCAAAAGCTTTGGGTAGCACATAGCTTACTTGCAGCACCATCACCCACAAGCAATCTCAGTCATGCCCAAATACATCATTTTTTTTCTAGACAGAAAACACGTCTAGGGGAAAAAAAGTTAGAAGTAATGAATTAAGAAAAAGAAATTTAACAAACCAAACCTCACTGTTTCTTTTCTAAATATTGTAATGTCAAAACTGGCCTTACACTGCATTCAGTGGGATGCAGCTCCTGCCTTCCTAAGGGCAAAGAGGTGCTTCTTCCAGTGATACCACTGCTTTCCTGGAAAGAATGCTGATCATGCCAGTTTGGGAAGGAAGAAAATAAATCATAATGTGTAATGCCATTCAAAAACTAGTCTTAGATGTGATTAATTTTTTTCTTCCTTTCATTTTCTGTGGGCTTGCAGATAGAACAGTCATCAGTCACACGCACGTGCTCTTTTGTCAATGGACAAGCGTTACTCTCTGTTACCTACAGAGTCCTTGTTTCAAAGCTGGATCACATTAAAAAATAAAAAACAAACTGTGCATGAAGCTTTTTGAAGAGGTTAACTTAGAAAGGGAACTTACAAGCATTTAATTGCAGAAAAATCAGTTTTCATTTCTACAGCAAAAAACTAGAAGGATGAGAAAAACATGCATCAGTAGAGTACTTTCTGCTATCCTCTTAATTTCTGGTGAAGAAAGTGGAAACTCAACCAATTTCCCACGCACACTCCAGAGCTAAAGATAGCCGTTATCCAGATCTGAGCATCAGCCACCTCAAATGCTCCCACTTTAAATAATGTTGACCTTTAAACCTGCTAATTGGCTTTTTTCCATTTTCAAGGCTGCTGTTTCAATGAGGAGAGCTAGTAGCTTTTAGGGAAAAAAATAGTTTTTCTTTGTGAGTCTATCTCTGTAGCAAAATAATTTTCTATAGATGCTCATATAATATATTAAAAGTCTTTCACCATATACATATATAAGTAAAATCTTTTTTCCTTTCCAAAGTATAGGAGACATGTTTTAAGATAAAAGTTTTTATGAAACATTCCCCTGTAGGTAATTAAGACTTTCTGAAGTAGCTGTTTGTACATCTCTGGGTGTATGTCCTACCTTTCAAAAGGTATTGCGTGGAATTGGAAATTTATTACATTTTGGGGGTTTATTACATAGCTTGTATGTGAGAATTCTAAATAATTATCCTATAGTATGTCCTGATAAGTCTCTAGTCTGCACGACATGTAAGTTGAAGCAAATTAAATCACTGACTTTTGTTTTATCTCTTTTGTAGGAGCCCTGTGTTCTCCCATGCTGCTTTCTACGTTTAGTCACTTCTCTCTATTCCACATGGCAGCAAATATGTATGTTTTATGGAGTTTTTCCAGCAGCATTGTCTCTCTTCTGGGATGTGAGCAGTTCATTGCCGTGTATCTTTCTGCTGGTAATGTTAAATTTATCTATATTTACAGTATTTTTAAAATTGTGAAATTTACATATATTTAGAGTACTTTAAAATATGTATAAATATATATTCATGCAAGTAAAGCACGTGCATGGTTAGTAGATGCATGACAACAGATAGCCATTGTTCAGTCCCACACATTGCTCTATCCTAACTGCAGTACTTATTTGCTGTCACACAGAATTTTGATGAGTTTAGGGTCTTTGGCTTCAACATGACAATACAAGTATCCGGGTTTAAGTCATGTGTAGCTACCAGAATAAAATAGTTCTTAATACAGATTCATGGGAAAAGGTGACAGTTAACTCAAGTTAAAACAGACACACATGGCACACACACACTCCCAAAAAAACCACCCAAACCACGCTAAAGCAAACCCCACACTGTACCACCTACAGTAACTTCTTTAGGAAGACGTTGGCATGACATTGTTCTACTTTCTCATGCTTGCCTGCATTGCTGGCATTGTTTCCAATTACCATTTTTCCTCTCTAGGGGTTATCTCCACTTTTGTCAGTTATGTTGCTAAAATGGCCACTGGAAAATTTGAACCATCCCTTGGAGCTGTAAGTATCTTGGGATATGGGAGACCTTACAATGATCTCTGAAGCCGTTCTCAAAGCCTGCTGTATTTTTTTAACCTGCTTAAAAGCCAAGAATATATTTGGGATAATGGAAACTGGGAAGCTTTACCAAAACTGAGTAACCAGGCAGTGACTCCTGTGCAAAAACTTGTCTAGCCTTCAAATATGTTAACTCTCCTGCAGCAGTAGCAGCCCAGAACTAATGCCACTTAATGCTAATGACTTGTAAAGGATTACTTAACAGCAGGACCTCTTGTTACTGAGGAGATAGTTCAGTTCTGTGACTTAGTTCCTAAGTGTCATTTCATAATTGTGTATCAGTTTTCTCTAATGGAAAGTAGAATACTTTAGAAAGAGAGAATGTAATCAGACAATCAAAATCACCCTGTGATACTAGCGGAAGCTGCAGGACACGCTGTGCAGAAAGGGCAGCTCCTGCCGAAAGTCTCACCGTGTGAACGACAAGGGGCTGTGCTTGTCTGTTCTTTACCAGTATTTTCAGCAGTAGAACATCTAAATACGCCTAACTTGCTAGAAGTTTGAGGTGAACCTAACCATTTGCCAAGTTTTAAAGGCTTCTTAACTTGCTTCGCTGAATAATTTTGATGAAAGCCAAAAGTCAGATCCTTATTTTTCAATTGGAATGAAAAAAAAGATCGGTTGAGCTGTCCTGAAGTTAGAACTTTTGGTAGGGCTGTCTATGTACTGCTGCTTTGCCTTTGAATAAACTGTATCTGGAGCTAGTTACTTTCCGTTAGTCCAAACTTACTGAAAGCACCACACATTGCATTAGTTTCCTGTAATCACAGCCTTTCCATTGAGATAGTCACAGATACAAAAGCCCATGGTTGGTTTAGTACAGACCAGGGAATTGCTTGTTTCGTTGACAAAAGATTTCTTGTCCCTATCCATCTGTTATTTTTCTTGTTTTGGTTCAGGCTTCAGAATGATTCCCTTCATCTGAGATGTCTGTGTTTGATTAATATACGTTAGATTTCTACAGTTTACTGGGAAAAAAAGTATATTAACATAGATTGTTATCTTAAAAAAAAAAATGAGACAGTTTACTTAATTATATAAGAGCATTCAAGGGGAATTTTTTTCCCCAGTACTTATCATTTTAGATATTGAAATTAAATAATGGTGTCTTGTTTTATTTTATTCTGGACTTTGCTGTGATGCTTTGTAATTTGAGGTTTACCACAGGGCGGCATTTGAAAATAAAAGCCAAAAAGAGAACAGGTTCACATGCAGAAAAATAAATTCCCCCTTATGTAACATCTCAGCTTACTTTCATGTTTTTTAATCTATTTGCAGTCAGGAGCTATAATGACTGTCCTTGCAGCCGTGTGTACAAAGATGCCAGAAGCAAAACTAGCCATCATATTTCTTCCAATGTTCACATTTACAGCAGGAAATGTAAGTGCCTTTGAACTTCAAAGAAACCCTACTCTTAAAACATTTCCCCTCTGTACCTCTGCAGTATCTGAGCCTGTGTTCTCTCCATTTGTGTTTCTGAGCTGTTACATTTGTTTTCAAAGAGAAAATGAATCAGTCCTGGCTACCGAGTCTGAATTGTTGTAGCCTAGCACCATCGTTACACAAGAGCGAGGTCAGTTTAGAATTATCCAAAATTCCATTCTCCGTGGTTCTGTTTCAAGTCTGATACCAAGAGGTGAAAGAAGTTGGGAGGGACTGGGCTTCACCTGTCTGAGGAAACATGCATAGACATACGGTTCTTTCAGATGGGTGATATTTTTATAACAGCACTCATTACAGGCTCATCTAATACTGATATGCTCCTTTTGAAGAAAAAGTTATCAAGATGAGAAGAACAGAATTTGGCTTCTCAGGGGAACTAACATTCCAGCCCTGGAGGAATACCTGCCTCGTCATTTGTGTACTGTCTTTTGATACTTCTAAGAACAGTGTTTGGTTTAGAAATACACTGCTGAAGCTCCTCTTCGTGTGTAGTACTAGTACTCCTGTTTTGTGAAGTTCTTTCAAGCAGATCCACTGCCCCATTTACGAAAAGCATTTCGTATCTTGACTTGCTTTAACAAGTTAATCATCTTTGGTCTATTACTTAAAGTTATTTTACTGATTTGCTTAAAGCAATTAAGCTTTCTCATTTCAGGATTATGAGACTTCATATTTTTTCATAAGTGAAAGCTTACAGATTTGAACAAGTGTTCTTAGATGTAGCCTTCATGTTTTTCTTATACTTCTGCTTGAGTGGACCTGATTTTTTGCATGCTACTCTTTAACTGCATCTTTCCTAAAAAAAGATGGCCAGGGTAGAAATCTTGACAGAGCCACAGAAAGCATTGCCATGAGGAATTACTCATTGCAACAGTAAAACAAGAGCAACACTAGCTATTGCGTATAAACATTGGAATAATTTTAGCCCTAAGTAAGAACATCTACTAGGTAATTGTATTTCTAAACTTTGGGTAATACTTTAGCTTCGTTCGCATATACTGTAATTTGATTTTAAAGTAAACAAGCCAATGTAGCAATATAGCTGCTACTCTAACACACATGCTTAAGGAGAGAAGTCGTACTTAGAGTGACATTTCATCCTGACATTAAATCCGTTGGTCTTTTTGGAATGAGGCATTCAGTAAAATTTTGCATCGTTACAGTTACAGTAGTTTGTATTTCCTGAGGCTGGTAGACTATTACTCAGGCTATTTCTGGCCATGGAGTTGTTCACTATAATCCTGATTTTCTACTTTCTGGCAGATGTGTTGTTTAAGAGAACGATAATAAATTTAAAACAAAATTGTATCAGATAAGGTGACGGGGCTGCTGCCCCACATGTTCTGTCCACTAGAGGGTTGTGTTTGGGAGCACAGATGCCCATGAGTCTAAGTCAGAATTCTGTATTTTGTGATCTCTTGTAGCATGTACTCTTTCAAGTAACTTCCTCTGTGTCTTTTTGACCTGAGTTTGGAATGTATGTTTAGCTTTAGAAGTGAAGATTGGAAGAGACAGAGTATTTGAAAAGGACACATTCCTACCCTGCATTATTCTGTAGCTGCTCACAGCTGTATTTTGACAGCACAGCGCAGCTAGAGAATAAGTCTGTTGGTTTAAAATGATTTTTTTTTTAATGAAGCTTTGTTATTAATGACCATTATACACTGTGACTGATCCTGTCCATTCTGTGTTCTGTTCCCTTCCAGGCTTTAAAAGCCATAATTGCATTTGACACGGCAGGGCTTGCTCTAGGCTGGAGACTTTTTGACCATGCTGCACATCTTGGGGGAGCTCTCTTTGGAATGTAAGTCTGTATTTACTAACTTTGTTTGTTTCATATTTAAATTCATCCCTTTTTTCCCCCCTCATCTCTGAAGTGTGGAACTCTGAAGTTCTCTTAAGTAGGATTGAAGGCAACTCACTGTTACCTTTGTAGTGCTATGAAATTGTGTGGAAAATACTGTTAACAGATTCTTAGAACTGAAAGAAATTGAGCTGAACTACCTTAGAATGACAGATTAGATGTCAGGTTGTCCTGTCACCGTAACCTGGGCAGGCTGTCTCTGTCCTGCTCTCCCCAATACATTGAGGAGAGTCACAAGGCAGAAAAGATTCTCACAAAACACAGCATGGACAAATTAAAATAACTTTAGAAATAAACAGCTGAGAAAATTCCTTTGTCTCAGTGTTTTTCCTCTAATTACCAATTTAGAGAGAGCTACAGAGTTATTAGAAGCTCAGGCCAAATTCCTTCGAGCAGCCTCTACCCCTCTTTCTCAGTGTTGCTGCATTGTCTTTGTGTGGAGCCTTCCTAATTGGGAAGAACTACTAGAAACCAGTCTGCAGAAAACAGTTCTGCATTGTTCCATGCTTCATCTACGTTAGCTAATGAGTTTTTCCCCTTCAACCCGATGGCAATGTTTTGCACACTTATTGCTAAGAGCATTTTTAAATGTTTTAGGTAGGCATAGTAAAAGCCTACCTGATGTGTAGCCAGGCCAGATGAAGAACCAGGTAGAGGACGCTTTTATTTTGGTCTATGAACTGGTTTGCCTTTGTTTGCTGTTTTTTTGGCTTTGGCATCAGTAAGTTCTGTGCTGCACAGGCTCCTTTTCTCCCCTTCTTTGGTATCACAAGTGCACTTGATGTGGTCTTGCTGATCCATAACTACTTTCTGCCATGCTGTATCTCTACCACCTCATTCATTATAATACAGATCCACATACTATTAAAATTGGATAGCACTCGTAGTAAAAATCATCTTGAGTTAGCAAGTACCTTTCCTTCCTCACCTAGGGATGTTCTACTCAGTGATCGTTTTGGTCACTTCATCCTAGAACGAGGCCTCTATTTAGGACCTGTGTTGAATGGCCAAAGTATTTTCTATACTTTGCCTCACAGACAGTTGAGCCCCTCCTTCAGAAAGGGGCTACGTGGTTTAAGGGGTTGGTTTTGCCTGGCACTGGCCGATGGCTTACGCGACACTGCTTTGGTTGCCCAGGACCCAGGTGTAGAGTTAATCCTGGGGAAGAGCATTCAGGCTGTTCTCCTGCAGTTGTTGCCCCTCTCACCTCTACATCACAACCTCCCTGGCTTAATTGTTTATGTGGATATTCATATATCAGCAGATATGGTTCTCTATGAATATAAATTCATAGATTAAATCTTCATTTATATGTTTATAGAGAAAAAATTCACTTTGAATGGAATGTGGCTGTCCATTATGGGGCAGTTGAATTTGCAGATGAGAAAAATACTTGGTGTTATCAGTAAAGATTAGTACAAGCAACGATACTGTTGTAACAGTCTCTAAATGGAAATAGGCTTTTTTGCATTTTTTTTTAAAGTAATTTCACGCTCTCATGATTTCTAAAAGTATGAAAACCTTTCATCCCTCAGGACTGAGCTAAGGAAGAACACAGAGGATAACTGTTAGGAGTGAAAGGAACGAGTGTCTTACCTGCCACTGCCACTTTCCAAGAATGTTGTTCTTTCTGCCCCAGTTTATCTTGTCCCACAGAATGCTATGGGGTTGGAAGGGACCTCTGGAGATCATCTAGTCCAACCCCCCTGCCAAAGCAGGTCCACCCAGAGCAGGTTGGACAGGAACATGTCCAGGCAGAGTTTGAATGTCTCCAGAGACAGAGACTTCACCACCTCTCTGGGCAGCCTGTTCCAGGGCTCTGCCACCCTCAAAGGAAAGAAGTTCCTCCTCATGTTTAGATGAAACTTCTTATGTTCAAGTTTGTGCCCGTTTCCTTTTGTCCTGTCACTGGGCACCACCGAAAAAAGACTGGCCCCATCCTCTTGACACCCTCCCTTTAAGTATTTGTAGGTGTCTCCTATACTAAGCATTTGAGCCACTTGACTTTAGCGTTCAGCCTGTTCCTCAGATACAGAGAGCAGTCACAGTTAGTGTTAACTCCTGTTTTCTTTCACAGGTGGTACGTGACTTACGGCCACGAGCTCATCTGGAAGAACAGAGAACCACTGGTGAAAGCTTGGCATGAAATGAGGACAAAGAACACAGGAAAAGGAGGAGGTGGAAGATCTAACTGATTCCAATCCTAGAGATTCCTAGTGCCCAAGTAGCATATTACTTTGAAGACGTGGGATTGAATTGGTTTTGAGGGTCTTTTACTTCTCCACATTAAACCTCCAAGAAACTGAAGTTCCTAATGCAAAGTACAGTTACAGAACCGTGTATCGATAGAAAATGAACTCTGACAAAGGTGGAACAATAAAAGTTTTTATCCTGTTGCTCTCTGAGGTAACAGTCTGCGTTACATTTTGTAAAGGACGAATAAATAAAATCTTTGCAATGAAGTGACCAGAAGCTCTATCCAAAAAACTTCAAAATGGGGTACAACACTTAGGAAAATAAACATTTTTAAGACTGAGGAAGTTAATGGATCACGTGTCCCCCTGATGCCCACCAGTCAGCACTAGGTGCTTTCTTAGAAGGCAAAATTGCTGTCAACTCCCTTTACAGCCACAGGCCAGCGCCCAACTCTAATTTTTTTTTTTTTTCTCCCTCAGAAAATGAGACAGTTGAGGATTTGTTCTTTTAAGTTCCAGTCGATTTAAACACTTCCAAAAAAAAAATAAAAAAATGAAAGAGTTGGAATACGTAGTATTCCTTTACTCTGTTCCAGAAGCGTTCTGGCTTTCTGTCTCTGATCTGTCACTTCTTTCCTGCTCCCTTCTCCCAGCTCTCGGGGCTCCAGCCTCCGTGCAGCCCTGCCTGCAGCAGAGGGCAGCCGACACGCAGCCGGGGAGAGGCCAGCAGCAGCAGAAGATGGCCACTGAGCAGACTTGCCACAAGGGAGTATTTCATGCCAAAGCAGCTCAAAAGCCATACCTCGCTATATTTGACGTGTTGGGTTTGCACCTAGCGTTGTCTTTGTCTTGTTTCCTTTTATCCCCCCTCCCCCAGCCCTTCTCCTTTTATCCACTGAGCAACACCTGATCTCTTCCAACAGTCCCGTATTTGCCGAGGGTGTTTTAGAGAGCCCAGCAGAAAGCAGCAGGGAGTAACACTGCAGGAAATGCATTTGTAAACCCTGAAGGGCATTACATTTTACAGGTCTAGAAGAACAAGCCAAGGTTTCAACAAGGTTCTTCACCACAGTAGCCAGTGCCTACCTCTAAGGAAATGGGAAGAAGTTTGGAAGCCACCCATCGCTGCTGCACCCTTTCAGGGAGAGGGTGGGGAAGTTCTCAGGCTGATCCTTCAGAGACAACGCCTGCGCTTCTGCTGGATTCTCAGACTTGGGGCTGCTCAAAGCTCCTCAAAAACCAGCCTGGAACTGCCAGAGAGGTTTGGAAATCACCATCTTTCCACCCAGGGGTTGCAGTTTGAAGGTCTCATGCCTAGAACTTCACCTTAATTCTAGGCCTAACAGCGTTCTCCCTTCCAAAGACTGTTCAATACCTGAACCTAAGAGACCCTAAGAGGTATTTAATGTACATAAGGTTGTACAAAAACATTTCACGTGGCCAAACAGTGGGTTTGGTGTCATTTTGCCCCCGAGCCTCGGCGCAGCGTTGCCTGCCAAAGGTGAACTCTCTCCTCTGCTCCAAAACAGCTCTCGGACTGCCATGGGAAAGTCAACACTTGAGTCAGACCAGGAACAGCCTGGAGTTCTGACAGCTCACTGGAGTAAATAAGATGCCCTCCTGGCAAGCTTCTTGCAAAACCTGGCATCAATATCTGCCACTATCGCAGCATTTGGTCACACCTTTGAATGGCAAAGAAATTGGAGGACTGAAAAAAAAAAAAAACCAAACAACCAACTCCACAAAAGAAACCCAAAAAACCACCACCAACAAAAAGAACCGTCCGCCTAAAACAAAACGAACTGCATGGGAAAAGCTTTTTTTTTTTTCTCCCCCTCCCTTTTCAAAGAGCTTATTATTGTGAATAAAAACACAATGTGGTAATTATGCAGACGCTCGGCAGAGAGAGCGGCCAGTGTTTGTGTAGGAAAACAGCAGTAAGCGCAGAGTCCCGGTTAATCGCGTGGAGACAGCCACCCTCCGTCCCTTTTCGGTGGCTTTAAGGAAGCCTGCCTCAGAATCACAGAATCACCTAGGTTGGAAGGGACCTTTTAAGATCATCTAGTCCAACCAATAAAAAAAAAAAACAAAC
>JAOQGH010000051.1:24120508-24154813 GCA_025769975.1 Gallinago jamesoni
TCCTTTTCTCCAGGCTGAACACCCCCAGCTCCCTCAGCCTCTCCTCACAAGACTTGTGCTCCAGACCCCTCACCAGCCTTGTTGCCCTTCTCTGGACCCGCTCCAGCACCTCAATGTCTTTTTTGGGTAAGGGGCCCAAACCTGGACACAGCACTCAAGGTGGGACCTCACTAGTGCTGAGTACAGGGGGACGATCACCTCCTGAGTCCTACTCACCACACTGTTCCTGACACAGGAGGATGCTGTTGGCCTTCTTGGCCATCGGGGCACACTGCTGGCTCATGTTCAGCTGACAGTCGACCAACACCCCCAGGTCCCTTTCTGCCAGGCAGCTCCAGCCACTCTGCCCCAAGCCTGTAGCGCTGCAGGGGCTTGGTGTGACCCAAGTGCAGGACCTGGCACTTGGCCTCACAGAACCTCATCCCATTGGCCTCGACACATCGATCCAGCCTGTCCAGATCCCTTTGCAGAGCCCTTCTACCCTCCAGCAGATCATCACTCCCACCCAACTTGGTATCATCTGCAAACTTACCGAGGGTGCACTCGATCCCCTGTCTGAAAGACAACCATCATTAGAAGCACCTGCCAGCTGAGATGGTGTCCTTCTCCATGTGTGTTTCAGCCTGAGCTGCCACAGCAGCACAGCCCAGCACGCACCAGCCAACGTGCCTGCTGTGGAGAGAGGGTCAGCCCAGTGAGGGGACACCAGCAGCCCCCCTCCACACACCTCAGGGCTGGGCACTCGCAGCCCAAACCAAGGTGTTTGGTGTTGTAAGTGGCCGATGAGCCAGGCAGCATTTTACTGTGTTAGTGCTCAACGAGCTCTCAAGCAAAAAGGCACCCTGACTTTTTCCTATCCAGGAGGAAAGCACCGAGCACCTCCAGGGGAGGGCACATTTTGCCAGGAATAAAAGAAGGGTGAAGTCAGGGCAGCCAGTTAGCCCAGTCCGGGCCCTGTTGCACCTTTCAGCCTAGGCTTTCCGAGAGGGGCAGGTCTCTAGGCTCAGCTCTTTTATTCCCAGTATGCCTTAGACATGCTCGATCTTACAACCTGACTGTAGCCAGCCTTGCCTTCTGGCTTTGCAACCCCTCTGAGCAGAAGTACCCCGTGATTATGCTGTGTTTTCTGGGTTCCTCTGACTTGACGATCTCATTGCAGGCAAGAGTATCGCCCATGGACTGGAGCAAAACCATCCAGGCCTATAAAGACAAAGCAAGGCTTCATTATCCCAGAAGACCACTTTGTTCAAGAGACAAGCTACAAGGCCGATTTTAAGGTAATGAACATTTTTTTGTATAATCCCAAAGCCAATGTGAGTAAAGCCCAAAGCACGCATCAGGAACTCCTCATTTGTTATCAGCGTGGTGCGTGTAGAATAAAGCCATCTCCCCATTGACTGCTCTTTCATCACTGCCCGTTAGGTGCCGTGACCACCCCTGGCTTTCAGACAGACATGTCAGAGAATGTCCCACCGTAGCTTACCATAATTCAACCCGACACCAAGATTTTACACTGCACGAGAGCCAGGGAGCTCGAGATTTGCAGTTCCCTGGGTGGGATGCCTTACCTGCAAGGCACGTGTCGTTCTCTCTCTCTGCGTGAGATGGATCTGACACCCTCTGCCCATACCCGGGACAGTCGGTGAGCACGAGCCCTAGGGCTGCAACAGGGAATTCAACCATGGACACGAGGGTTTGCTGATCACAACCCAAGGAGCATCCCAACAGGACAAAACTCCCCCCCTGTTGGTAGGGGCAGATGCTACCCCCTTGGTACCAACACCAAGGAGGAACGGCCAAGCTGCTCTGAGGCTTCCTCGGGATTTTCCTGCGAGTTCCTACAACTCCCCTATATCACTGTGAGATTGTTTTCTTGTTGGCAAAGCACATCTAAGCGTTACAGAACGTCCCATGAGGAAACGTTCTCTCTGTACTCAGCGATTTCCCTAGGAGGGGGGGGTGGGTGTCCCACACACTCCCCGTCCCACGAGGAAGGAACCCGCACACAGAGGAGGCTCTGGCTTAGCTGCCTTCTGCCCGAGACCACCAGAGAGAAGGGCACTTCACAACCAACCGCAGAAGCTGATCCCAGGCTGCCCCAAGAGGCTGGGAAAGCAGAGACGGGGCCATGCTGTGCCGTTAGAGGAACGGCAGCTCCTCCAGGGCCACTTGTAAGAAGTAAATCTTTGCCTTGGAGGAGACAAAGGAGAAGTGTTTAATCAGCAGAGAGTCGAGCGCCTCCTCCGCGGAGGGTTGCTGGCACACTGCTGCGAGGAGGGGATATCCAGCTCCTCTGGAAAGTGGGACAAGTGACCTCAGGCAAAGCAGAACTCGTAAACCTCACCAAAACGTCCTCCTGGCTCCGAATCATCTGGGCTGCTTACCCACGTGCAGCATTGAGGAGAGAGGGAATTTAACCCTTAAACCTTCTATTTTGACCTTCTGTATTTAGTCTTGTGTCTTGACCCTGGAGGGGCAAAATACAGTATCTTCCTATTTGGCAGATAGGAAGGAGAGGGTCCTGGATGAACCCCTCAGAGCCCTTATCCCAGTTCTCAGGGAAGGGAAAGAGTAGACTGGAATCCCAGACACAAACGCACGCTGCCAGGGACACCAGACCCTGGACCATGTAAGCCGAGGTCCCATTTCCCTGAGCCCCAGGGTACCACCCAGCCTCCCTCACAGACAGCACAGGACATACGTAGTCTGGAATGAAGATGGTGGCAAGGAGCCACCAGTTCAAGCAGAAACCAGACTCTCTCTGATTTACACCTGCCTGTTTGGACTTTCCCCGTTGCCTGAAGCCCATGGCTTTGCTGGAGAGGTTGTGTCCCAACAGCCTGTGTGCGGGACTCAGGCTGCTGGTTCTCCCCAGCCGCTGGGCTGTGCACAGGCTGGTTGTGAGGCTCCTCTTATTCCTTAGCGTGTCAGATGCATCCCCAGAGGAACGGAAAAATCAGAGCAACGCAATGACGACAACAACCAGATCGATGGCTTTCCCTCTGCTCTCTCTGTGGTTGTGCACAACTAAGGCCAGTCCTGTTTCAGACCCTTTGGGTTTTAAGCATTAGGGAAGACACAAGCATCCAGGTGTCCTTCACGCTTCAGGACAACCACAGCAGTGAGATACTGGGTGAAATTCTGACTCCGTGAGAAGTTTACGCCCTTATCAGAGTCCCTGCAGTCTCACAGCCTGGCATGGCCAGTAACCAGTTCTTCTCCTTCAGGTACTCCAGGCCCCTGTTCACAGCACACAACTTGTGGTCCATAAAGCATCACAGCGGAGCGTTCTGAGGGAGCCTGGGTGGCGTTCTCCAAAAGGTTAAGGAGCAGACACACACTGTTATAATTCCTCTCGCTTAAATCCAGCTCCAGCCTAGCGGTGAATTTATTGTGAACTTTGCAGAGCAGGTGAAGAGGGCAGCTCTCCATCTGGCAGAGGCTGACTCCTGCCCAGGCCTGCCCAGCCACGGCTGTCCCCCACCACACCATGCACCTCAGGGTCCATGGGCTGGGTTACAACCAAGTCCCTCCTTGGTGCCAAAGCATCACACCTGCCCTTGAATCATCCTGTACCCCAAGGCCAGTCTTACAATCATAGAATGGTTCAAGCTAGAAGGGGCCTTAGGGATCATTGAGTGTCCCCCATGGGCAGGGACACCTCCCACTACACCAGGTTGCCCAAAGCCCCATCCAGCCTGTCCTTGAACGCCTCCAGGGATGGGGCATTTATAACTTCTCTGGGGAACCTGTTCCAGTGCCTCACCACCCTCATAGTGAAGAGTTTCTTCCCAGTATCTAATCTAAATCTTCCTTCTTTCAGTTTAAAACTGGTACCCCCTGTCCTATCACTCCTCTCCCTGATAAAGAGTCCCTCCCCATCTCTTCTGTAGCCTTCTCTTCTCTGGGCTCAACAACTCCAACTCTCTGAGCCTGTCCTCATAGGAGAGGTGCTCCAGCCCTCTGATCATCATGGTGTTAGCTCTTGTCCATGCCCAGCCAAGAGCTGATGCTTCTCGGCCAGTAGCACCTTACAGACAGGTCCCTCCAGACCCCTCAAAGCTCCCCTGACTGTTGCACCCTGTGTCGCACTAATGTTTCTCTCCCCACTAGATCCCAGAGGTGAAGACCAGGTTCTCCCCCAACCCTTCTGCTGTTTTCCAGGCGCCCTCACGGATCCTCAACGTGTGAAAACCCGGGGCCCTCCTCACACCCAGGCAGCTTAAACGCTGCGTTTCTCTTCAGACGTATCACTATGCAATTTTCATGAGGAACGTCGAGATCAAAGAACCGGTGTTATCAAAAAACAACCAAACAAAACCCAACAGCAAAGCAGCTGCAGTGATTAACGATATGCACACACACACACAGAGTTTCTGTTAACACAACAAACCGCCGAGCGCTGGGTTGGGAGCCGGCGGAACACGCGGCGAGGAGCGACCTAATTTTTTTGGAAGAGCAGGTTCATTACTGTGCCAGCTGGCATCACATTAGGAGATCGACTTCGGGCGGCCAAGGCAGTATGGTGCAGGCAGCATCCCTACACGCTTAACCCCACGGGGTGGGAGGGAGAACAATCGCAAGTGGGATGGATCATTAAAACCAAAAAAAATAATAATACAGAGTTTTATTTAGCAGCACCCTTTAAGTGAGAGACAGGGAGAGTGTGTCTGGCTGACTTCTAAGCTTCTGGAGGGGCTTTGGAAATAGGACCTCACATGGCATCACCAGAAATCACAGCGTCCAAGGGGCCAGTCTGAACTTCCAGGGCTGTTTTGGATGCTGGAGGATGCCAGCATCCTTAAACTCTGAAATAAAACTGGCACACGCAGTGCCTTGGGGCTTTAAGGCTGGAAAGCTGGATATTTCCAAAAAATCGGTGGGCTGATGCAGAAGCAAGAGAAAACCCAACTTTGTGAGACAGCCCTGACAGCAACACACCAGCCTGGTTCGGAGGAGATTGCATGGGCACCTAAAATCTAAAATATTTATGTAATTTGTACAGCTGTTGGGGGGGGAGTGTAAATATTGTATATGGATTTTACCTAAAACAATTTCGAGATCCTTTAATGAAAGGGACATGCTTATACTTTTAATAAATATTAACTCTTTGCATATGCAAGGTGGAAAATATTGCCTTGAAATTCCTAAATTATTGCCTGTATAGTGGTAATGCTAATGCTAGGAACAACCAGAAGCGAATGTTACTTAGGAACTCTTCTTAAAGAAAAAATGTAATGTAGAATGTAAGACATCTTCATTTTTAAGATAAACCATTTTAAGTGTCATTATTCTAAAGCTGATTTTTTTTTAGTTTGATGTGTGTTTAACTTTTGCTGAGGTACACTTTTCAAGAAACCATTTTTTAGCCTTTGTTCATCAAGACTGTAGTGGGTTTACAGTTTTTATCTCTGTGACTTATGCAATATAATTAGTCTACTGCTTAATTCCTGGTTTTGCTACTTATTTTGGAGGGGAAAAAAAAAAAAAGACCGCATTGAAAAACTTTTACTTTACGTGTTTGAAACACACAAATACGTGGGTGGAATGAAAGGAAGTGATCCTCAGACCCGAGCGGCGACGGGATATTGTGAAATGGACTTGAACACAGGAGGATTTTTTTTTTTTCCTTAACCTTCCTACTATCTGAAGCCGAAGGCAAATTTAATGAACCCTAGGGACTCTGCAAACCTGTACGCATTGTTCTTCTGGGAATTATCAGCAATTTCTGCACTGTGGGCATGCAGACACCATCTGACCGAACAGCGCCGCCAGAATAAGGGAACATCTGCCATACTCTTCCCACACTCATCCAAGATCACCCAGTAACACCAGTGCTTGCCAAAATAATTTTTCAGGAGATTCATTTTTTCAGGAAGTTCATTTGAAACATTCAAACTGTACTACAGGTTTTGCATGTTAGATGGTTCTAAGAATTCAGCCTGCTTGCTTAATCTCTTTATAATGTTTTTAACTGTTTTGTTCAAAACAATTCAAGTTCATTTCAATCCTGGGCTTTATTAACAGCAAAAAAAAAGGAAGCAAAAAAAAAAAAGAAAAAAGGATAGATTGTCTATTCAGTCTCTCTTCTTCACTGTATTTCTTAAAAAAAAATATAAATGAACCCAGTTCTAAACAAACTGATAATATAATAAGCTTGTATTTTATCAAATGGACTGGATTTAATTTAATAAATTAAAATGTATTTTGGCTATTGGTTCTTTCCGAATTTTTTTTTCCTTGTTGTAAAACATAACCCATGGGTATTCAGCCTCGCAGGACAATTTGCCACTGCATTTTGCTCTCAACACAACGAGCAGAGCAGCAGGGCACACAGCCCCAAGCAAGGTGTCACAGCGATGCAGAGGAGGACACCAAGCAAGGTGTCTCAGAGATGCCTGACTGAATTCACAGCCATCAAGAGTCAATTCCTTCCTCCTCAAGCTTGTCTGCAGGCACAGACCCCCAGCAAGAAGGGCTGCCAAGGCACATTGCACGCTGTGGCCCGACTGCTGATTGGAAAGCACAAAGAAAAGCTTTCCAAAGGAAAGCTGCTGCCCTGCAGAATTCATAATCACTTGTGGGATTTTTCCCAGACATTTTCAAAGGGAAAGCAAGCTATTCAGCAATCGCTCCGCCAACACGAAGGGGAAAGGGTACCAATGATTTGCTGCATTCGCTACTGGGGACACAGAGGCTAGGTCTACTGTGATACAGGTGCCCTGCTCGCAACACCCCCTTTAGTGGTGCCCACACTGTGGCCCGTTCATAGAAAGGGACAAGCACCTTGTGTTTCACCTGTTTCACTCTGCTGTCTCACACAGATCGTGGGAAAAATGCGAGCTTTGAATTTTAACAGAGACCATCGCTTTAGAGCGGTTCCCAAGAACATTCCAGTGAGTAAAGGTGCTGTAAGTACACAATCAGCCTCCCCAGATGTGGCAATTAGCTATGCCCTAGGAGACTTCCAGGAGAAAACCAAAGGCTCGTGAGCTATTGCCTGGCTTCAACTACAGGAGGGAAGAACTCAATGAAAACCAATCAGGTACTTACCACGGCAAGGGACAGGGCGATGTGACCGGCTGCTGATGTCTGCAATTTGCTTGGAAAGCGCCTTCCTCGGCCAAACTGAAAGATATCACACCAAATTCATCTGAAGAGGGCACAGCCACACAGGTTTTGCAGGCCCCATGGAGTGACAATGCCAGGACTGTTTCCAGCGCTGCTCTCTCACTAGTATGTGTCTTCCCAGTTGCTCTGGGTTCACATCCAAGTCCATCACTGCTTCCCAACCGTGAATCACACTGCAAACGAGGGTTATTTGAGACACAAGAGAAATGCCCTTTAAAAAGGAAGGTTTTACACCCAGAGCATTACTACCTAGAGGGCGACGCTGAAGGTGCTCGTTTCATCCCATCTTGCTGCCACCTGGCCTGTTGGGATGCTGAAAGTGAGGTTTTGGGCCAGGTGCATCCACTCTGCCAGGGAGCACCTCCCCATCCTCAGGTGAAGCTCTGGTTTGGGAAATGTTGGAGAGTGGCTGGCAGCCAGCCAACGCCAACCCACCACAGTTTTCAATATTCCACACAAACCAATTCCTTGCTGTTTAAACAGGCTGCTCTGGAGGATGAAAGGTGGGAGGAGTTAAGCTCGCCAAGCTCCTGGCTTCCTCTCCCCCAACCTCCAAAACCCAAGAGCTTTTTAAAATAACTAGAAAAGGGAAAAGTTACCTTTTCCTTCAGATCAGTTCCACAACCACCCATTTTTATCAAGTAGTAAAATATTCTGAATATACAGAGCACACAGAAATATGTAGAATAGAAACTTCTTTGAGCAACAGGTGAGAGTCAAGACAATCCCATCACAGCTAATAAAAGAATTTATTGTAAACATACGTATCTTACACAATTATACAGTATAATACAGATAACATGAAGGATTTAAACACTCAGCATTACAAATAGGGGCGATATTTGTAAAGAGATCTTTAACTCATATCAAGACTCTTTAGAAAGCCAGAGAAATATACTGTAACGTTTCCCCACACCGTATCACCTGTAGCGTTCCACACACACCTGAACGGGTGGATGAAATTCCACAGCCTTGAACTCATCTCCAAGCAATTCCCACAGGAACTTCTCGCCAACAAATTTTTCTCCCACCACTTTTCAAAATCCAAACAACTTGTTGCAAATGTTTCCTACATCTGGAGGACTAAACAAACGTGTTATTTTCTATCGGCTTTTAACAGTTATTTTTCTTCAGCAAACTTTATATGTTATTAATATAGCATCTCCTAGGAGAATAACCTGTGGTTGCTCAGAAATTTAGTAACAGATCTCCACTGCAAGAGCCCCATTAAGAACAGGGGGCATTTACCTGCCTGCTTCAGGGCCAGGCTCAGGACTCATTCTAGAGCTCCATTCCTCATAGAAAAGCAGGACACGGGCAAGGAAGCCACAATTTGCAAACAGATGCCCAAAGAGGAGCTCCCTCACCCTCGAGAGCTGTTCTGGGAGTTATCAACATCCCAGAAACAAAGCCCACGGGAGCCGAGGGCTGGAAATGCGTGTGTCATTGCAGAAGATCACAGCATGACTGGAGTTTGCCCAAAAGGCTGCGCCCACACACCCTGCAGGCTGTCATAGTGATAGTCACAGAGACCTGGAAAACACCCTTCTCTGTTGTAGAAGCTGTGCCTGAAAGCAGCATGGACGCTGAGTTCACTATGGCCTACAAGCAAAGTGTGGGGCCTGCAGTTCCCCAGCCACCAGGGTTCCTCCTGACTCTCGATGCTGAGCCCAAACACCATGACCGCTGCTCTTGGCTCCTTCCCACACTGACCTCAGCTGAAAGACTAACGTCAGGGCTAAGCTGTGTACTTCACTTGTGCAGGCAATCCTGCACTAGGCTCACCCGCACAAACCAAGATTATCTTTTGAATCCAGAGCACCCAAAACGCCCTTTCTAGGGGGCATTTAAGTCCTTTTTCTGAATGCCGCTTGGGTTCCATCCATTGGTCCCATTTCCTGGCTTCATGGGCCAGGTTCTGTCACCCTTACACAAGCAAACTGTAACTCCCTGATGAACAGCTCTGAGGAACTGAGAGGGGCTTATCTGCAGACCCCAGGTTTATTTCAGGTGGAGAAGACAGGCAGCACCTCATCTGAGGTACACAGTACCTTCTTCAGTTTATGAACTGCATTGAACCTATGGTATTCTCCTTGGAAGTCTGAAACCACTCTCTCCTTGAACCCTCTCCCACACTTCCTGCACACTACTGGAGTTACCATCACCCATCTTCCAGCCCCCAAAAGCACCAAAAGATAACATTTTGAAGATTTCTGTTCCTATCCCAGGCCAGGAAAAATAACTGTAGTTTAACATTTACAAAAGGCTTTGTATTGTCAAAGCACGGCACCAACAAGAGCGAGGCCTCAGTACACCCCTGTGAGGTAGGTATCCTGCTCCCCATGCTCAGAGATGGGGAAACTGAGGCACAGAGTGATTAAATCAAAGGCCATGCAGCAGATCAGAGACCCAGCTCAGATCAGAGACCCAGCTGAGATCAGCACATTGGAGGTTCTGGCTGTTTGATCCATGCTTCACCCACATGACAGCACTGCCTCACAAAACAAGCACCCCGAAAGCACGACAGTCCAACAGGAGTCTCACCAACTTTACAATGGCTTATTCACACTACTAACAAGCGCCCATGGGGCAGGACAAAGGGGTGGCAGGTGTTGGGTGGTCAGGATATTATCACCAAAGCCTTCTTCAGTGAGGTGTTGATAGCCAGGCTGCAGACATGTCTCCCACATCAGTGATGTTCCTGAGACAGGTAAGTGCTGGGGTTAGTAGCAGAACAACTTCTTCCTGCAGTCAAGACATCAGAGGAGTTCCCCACAAGTGGCAAATCTTTGATTTTTTGATGCCATCAGGCCCCTCTGTTGAGCAGAACTCAAGCCAAAGTGATGCTGTTCCCACAGCGCTTCACAATCCAAGCTGATCATTAGTGAACGCTGTCAAAACGTTAAGACTTGTACAACTCTGTACAACTGGCCACCTACCCTCCAGCACACTCCAAACCTTCTGGCAGCCTGGGGAAGCCCTTGGTGGGCAAGCAAAGGGTTTCAGCCAGTCCAAGCCCACAAACTCTCCTTGCTCCTCTCCTTTCCCATGCAGGACAAGTGGTCAGTCAAGCCTTACCAAGTCTGACCACAGTTTGTTCATCTTGACTGAGCAGGTGCCAGTCTACCCTTTCTGAGGTGACTCAGGTAGCATCTGACACCACCTCTAGTGAGGCAAGGAGTTTGGTTAAGTGACACTAAGCTGAATAAGCTAATGCTAAACCTACCCAGCTGTGTTTTCAGTCACATACATCATGCTCAAGCAGGACTGGCAGAATTTGTTGCAGCCATCAACCTTCTGCTCCCCCACACCCAAACCTAAACAACCAACCCACCCATCTACTGAAACTACCCACCTTTGAAAGCTGCCTTTGACTTTCACATGTTCAGAGAGCCAAAGCAACTGTTCTGCCCGCTGCATGGGGAAACCAACTCATATGCAGACTGCATCAAAAAGCATCATTTCTTTTCTTAAAAAAACACCAACGTTCAATCTCTTCAATACAGCCGTCTCAGAGGGACCAGGCCTGTAGAGTCTCTCACAGCTAGCAACTCGATGCAAACTGACAATGTTTGTTCAGCCACTGAACATACACTTACCAAGTAAACACTGACATTTAACAACTTGATTTGGAACAGAGCATCATTTTGTTGCATTAAGGTGCATCTTTAATTGGAGGTAACAATCTAGTAGCCAAATGTTATAAATGTATATAATAATGTCCTACAGAAATACTGGATTTGTCAACCCAACTTCAGTCATAAATCCATCTTTCCTGTAGCATCTTCTCTGCTCTATTTCATTGTTCCTCATTTAATATCTTCATATGTTTGTTTGTGAGGAAGTCAAGAAAGGGAATATTACAGATGGCTTTGTGAATATTCATCACTGTGATCTCCCTTGGAGTCCTGCAGGGAATGCATCAGAGGCGCTATTATAATACACAAAACCACACATGTCCATAAAGCAGCAAGGCAATAAATTTACTAACAGGAAAAAAAAAAAAAGGCAAAAAGAACAATAAAAAAATCAGGATAAAAGAGCAGGTGCTAGAGCAATATGGGAAAAGCACTAAATGTCACAGCATGAAAAAGCCACTCTACAATGACTGCGGGAAACATCTTGGGCACTGGGACACGAAAATCAAATGCTGAAGTATTAATTCTTGAACTTCTATAGCTCAGACTATGTGTATTTATTTCTACAGATAACATATATATGTATGTTTAATACATATTATATAAATATTTATATATTGCATACAAGTAAATATTTAGACTAGGGATTTTCTCATAGTGGTTTGTTTTTGTTTTTTTTTTTTTTCAGTTTCAAGCTAACCCAAATCATGCTGTTGAACAGAAATCAAAATATGGCCTAATCATTACCATAAAAATCACTCAGTATCTGAGGCAGAAAGAAGTATAACAGTAAAATAAAAAGGAGATAATTTAGGTTGTTTGAGTTCTGGTGGGCCATGGGTTGTTACCAAGTTGCCTACATGATAACCTGACATGGACAAATGGCTCTGTAGAAAGAGGCCATTTGCCTTTGAGTGGGACAACACCAGAGAATGCTGCCTCAGTTTTCAATGTTGTCATTGATACCACCCCCTTTGCCACTATGGAGCCAAGAGATGACAAACCCTCTCCTAAGGCTTTGATCCTCCCAGAATATAGTTAATAAATTCCGTCCCTCACATGGCCTGAGCTAATCTGACTAAATTCCTGAAGAGAAGCTCAGCCCTTAGGGCTGGCAGAAGTGGTCCAAGAGGAATCAAGGTGCTGTACCTGTTGTGAGGAGCTGTCTGGTATGCCACAGCCAGTGCCTGCCGTAGGATGTCACTCATAAGCTGTTCGGTGGCCTGTGAGCAAGGACAACATCAGGAGACAGCATTATAAAAGAGGAAAAGAACACGCCATTTGCTCAAGTATCAGTGTGAGAGCAGCTGCAATTCTGGCTCACTTCAATCCTGTACTCAATCTGGAGAGGGCAGTTCAAGATGCCCAAGTGAGTTTTATTAGCATAGGATTAAAAACGGAGTGTATTTAACAGAAAGAAAGGGACTGCACTCTCCACTCTCATTTCCCACTGGACCTGCAATGTTCCAGAGCCTGTGCTTTAAAGAGCATTTCAGGGCCCTGCTTCTCACCCGCCAGAGCTCCTTTCGTATGTGGCAGATTCCAGATATTCTCCTGGGAGCTGGTAAATGCTTGTTAGGCATTCCTTGCAGTCACCAGGCTTATGTAAAGACACTTCCACGAAAATCTCCCAGCCTGGTCAGCAAGCAGACGGCAGCCGTATGCCCTACACGCTTGGCTTAATCAAGGTTCAATCAAATGATAATTAAGTCTCTTGGCTTCCTGTGCCTGTATCAAGACTGGAGCAGAGGTTTCTGGGATGCTCAGTCAGGAAAGCTGGCATAACTCTACAATATAATGGAGCAATCTGATGGGTACAATCTGTGTCCACAAATTGATGTATCTGTATCTGAATTCCACTATGGTAAGTACCAGAGAGCCCAGCAGAAGCGTGCACATACGAGTGTGTGCGTAGCCTGGAATCAATTAGCTTTTGTAAAACTGATCCTCTGATAAGCAGCAGTCTGTATAAACAACCCCCAAAATTGTCTTTGGCTTGAAATACAGCAGAGCACTGCTAAAAATAATCTTTGTCACCCCTCAGTCCAAACCCAAGAATTCCAACTCCATGTGGTTCAAAGCTTTGGTAAGAAACCATCTGTTGTTCCAAAAGTGATTATGGCAGAGAACTGGTTTCTCGTATAAGGCAGAATTGCTACCGTCTGCAGAAATTCAGCAGTCTCCCAGCTGAGACAACCCAGGCAAAGAGAAATTGAACAGAGTTCAGGAAAAAACAGCTAACCTTGTATAACATAATCACGTCTTGGAGAACCCTGGCAGATTGCCCCCCAGTTCTGAAGGGTAAGACAAAGTAAGGGGTACTTTGTTACAGAGCGAGTCAGTGTCTTAATGGTGGTGAAAATCTGCACATCACTATTCTGTGTCTAAGCCAACAAATCAGAAAGCTGGAAACACACACAGAAATATATGACTCTTTTTGGCCAGGTATATATCTTTCTATACATGCACAAAGGTGGACATCAGACTATGCATCTCTTGATTTGAAAAATGCGTATTAATAAGGATATCCTATCTTTTTTTTCTACATTACTGAGCTAACACAGTTACAGAAAAGCTCTTATTGTTAAATAATTTCTTACCTTTAAAATCATATCTTCTATTACTGATGCATAAACATTCTTTTGTACCTCAGCAGGCTGAAAAGAAATCCCTATCTATAAAATACGAGAGAGGAAAAAAATTAGTACATCAAATAACACAACCCATGTTGTACTACAGATTAGGCAAGAATGACATTAACAGAAAAAAATCAAAAATTACAAAGGGTAGTTATTAAAAAAAGCAAGCAGACAGTGCAGGCTTCATTAAAAAAAAAAGAAAAACAATAAAAAACCCCAAAAAACCAACAAAACCTCTGGAGAAAATGAAGTTTGGCCATTAGAACAGCCTGAAGAAACGCCTCTAAAACACATAAGAAATAAGAGCAGGTTTTAATTTTTGTTTCAGAAACTCCACACAAAAACCAGGCTGCACTGGGTATCTTTGGATTGAGAATGGAAGCTCCATTTTAAAACTGTACATATATTCAATCCAATTGTGCATAATCTTCCCTGCAACTAGTTACGGCAATTGAAACTACTTTAAACAGTACCCCCAGCACCAAAGTTCCACATCAAAAAACTGTTTCATACCCCAGTCTCACTCTCATCTTGCCCATGCCCTGTCACCTGTGTAGCAGGAGACTAGATACTCTGCAGAATCAAAGTTCTGTCCCTTGATGGGATGGGGTGGAAACAGAGATCCTTTCTTTCTCCCACAACTGCTGCAGGCAAAGCCTTGCTGCTGCTCCTGTCTCTGCTGCTAGAATGGTGAGCTCCTACAAGCCGAGTCAGTCTCCTCTCCTTCCTGCTGCTGTGTCTCCTGTGACAGAAGACACACCCCCCCCCCAACCTTTCTTTTACCCTAATTTGACTAGAGGGAAGAAATCCAAGCAGGAAAGAAGCTTGCTGTGGTCTAAGCTTTACCACAACCCCTCTTCAGGAGCTGCTATTAAACAGCACAGGTGGGTCCAAGCAACAAGCTCGAATCTTTCACGTGATGGGGCAGGAAGAATTCAGTGTCAGCGCTCCTCTTCCCTCATTTCCCCTTGCTTCCAGCCTCTCAGGATGATTCTTCTGGTACAAACCCCACTAAGCAACACAGCTACTCCAAAATGACCTCCTGGCTGGCATGCTTCGCTTACTCCCACCAGCACTGGCCAGCTGAGTCTCATGAGTCAGAAGGTCCAATTTTTTCCAGGACATTTATAAAAATCTTTCATAAAGCATCCAGAGCCCCATATAGATGAAAGAGAAGGCAGCCAAATAAATGTAAGATCACAATTAGCTTAACAACAGTTCTTACTAGCTTTATGATTCATTTATTACCTTCTCTGCAGCGTCCCTCACAAACTCTGATGCAGGCAAGGAAGCCAAGTAGAACTTCACCTCCTCTTGTTTCTCCTCCTGTTCTTTTTTAATGTTTATTTTTAATGGCTCGCTAAAGTTGAGAATATCTACTTCCTCTTCGTGTTCTGGTTCTCGTTTCAGAAATTGCTGTAGTTCCTCTAGCTTTCGGCACAGCTCCTCACCACTGCTGTAAGATGAAGGGCATTCTGAAATAGAAGCAATCAATTAAACACATGATAGGTTACAGAGAGCTGTTTATAAACAGATGCACACTCAAAATATGGCAAAAAATTAAGATAATTGGAAGTTATTTTTGTAGTTCCTACCAAACATAAGGATGAACAGAAACGCAAACAACCATTGAGAGCCTTCTATTTATATCTTCATAACACTCATGGTCCTCTCCCTCATCTGCTCCTACACCAATCAAGAAGGCTGCATTTCACACAAAACCAAAGCACTCTAATGTGAGTCTCCCAAACACTCCTACAGAAGCTTTTTGACAACTAGCAAAGCAGTCTGATGCTCTTTAACTTGCTTGGAGAAATGGAGTTTCTACTATGTAGGCACCACACAGCACTAAGTCATCTTTTACATTGCAGCAAGTATTATGCTTTTTAGAAAAATCAGAAGACAGATTTGCAGTGGAATTACAAAAGGGTAACCTCTCCTCTGTATGCTTGACGTAAGCCAGTAGAACCTTTAGTGGAAAGCTACACAATAAAGAGATTCTCTTCTTCAAAGACAAATACAAATCTAGTTATTTATATACAAATATTAAAATGCAGATGTAGGCTTCCTTTCCACCTTCAGCAACTGCAATGTGGGGCCAGACTTAGCAAATAATAATCAAATCCATACACTTCTGTGAAATACCTTAAATCCCTGTATGATCAGAACAGGAAAGCATTTAGCTTTGGGAAAAGGATTATCTGAAGGTGAAACAAGAGAGCTTAACTATGAAGATTAGATAAAATTAAAGATGTGTGTTTAATACATACTAAAATGTATTGTGGAGATCCTAGAGCTATGCCTAGTACAGTAATGTAGCAGCCGTAATAACACATCGTGAAGCTTTGCATGGGATAATTTATCTCCAAAATGAAGTAAATTAAGTCCCACTGAGTTCCATGCTGCTGCTGCTGCCACCAGTTTCAGGGTGTTTTTTTTTTTGTTTTGTTTTGTTTTTGGCATCTGAACTGATTCCCACTGTTTGCACAGTAAGTCTTTTAACAAAGGCTAAGTTTACTCAAAGGCAGAACTGTCAGTTCTCCCTATGCTTAGTTTGCTTGCCCACTTATTACACTGTGGGGAAAGAATCATCTCTCATAGCATTTCTCTACACTTGGGCCTCCCAAGGCCCCAGCGCACAATAAAACCCAGAAGAGGCCCCAGAGGACATCAGGAGTGGTAGGGACAAGGGGCATCCTCATGTGTAGGCTTGCCCTTAAGTTCTCTGACTTCCATTATTCCAGTGTGAATCAAGTTAAAAAACAAAGTGAGAATCCCCTTCTCTGGGGAGAAGCAGTACATGTGTGTGCATACACACACCACACAGACACAGAGTCTTGAGTCATTTAATAAGCAGCATCTTTGGCAAAAGGAGCTTTCTGTCCCCCTCCATACCCACCTGGCTCACTGTCTATCTGCGTCAGCACATCTTCAATTGAGTCCTCATCATTCCGCAAGGTCTCTGGGTCAGGTGGCGTGTAGCCGTGGCATCGACACCACTGCACCACGTGCTTTGTTTTCAGGGGGGTAATGTTGTGAAACCTGGGGTGCTTCTCGATGATTTCCTGTAGGATCTTTCTCACTGTCATTGCTCGTTGCCACTGTGACATACCAAAGGGAAAGCTCATCGCACAGGCTAAAATGTTTAAGGTTAGACTACGGCCCAGAACAAAAATCCAGGTTAGGTTAGCTGTAGGCATGTCATTTAAACTCTGCTGTCTCACTCAAACTCAAGAAACCTCAAGAGAAAGGGACACGCATTTACAGGAGTCCAGACACATTTGTCTTGACTTGAACCATCTCATCTCCCAAGTAACACCTAAGATGGCATAGGGCAATAAAGCCACTAGAAGAACAGATGCCGCTCAAAATTTTGGTTAAACTCTTCAATCATTTAAGTTGGCAACAGCAGAGGGTCTACTTAGTTTTAACATCTTCCCTGTAGAACTACATAGCAAGATGACAAAACTACAAAGAAATAGGGGGAAAGATAACAATCACAATATAAAAAGGTCCAGATTAACTGAGATATTTCTCTTTAGTGAACTGAAAATCTATTTCAGCTTGCTTCTGTCAGATCTCTCAGTTTCCTTCCTACAGAAAGCAGACACAACCCCATGAAAAGATGGACAAAGTATATTGGGTAAAATTCCCATGACCATAATATGCCACAGAAGGAGGATAAAGTGCTAACTGGACAGTTTGCAAAAATTCTGTTTTTGAAGGATTTTCAAAATCATCTTATGTTGACCCAATCGAAAAATAACCTTGACAGTCCCTTCTGCCTGAGAAAGTCTCTGAGCAATAAGCTGGATCACTACCTGGACACAAATCAGTGCATCGTGCAGTAAGGAACGCTTCCATTCAAAATGCGATACGACTGCTTCAGAAAACAAACCAGCCAACAACAGGAAAGGTTCCATAATTCAGAAATTCCTTCTTGTGTCCCTAATGACTGCTTGAGGAACACAGGAGGAGAGGATTACCTCGGCTGCCCTCCTCTTCCCGATATTCCAGCTGTAATACTGTTCCACTGAAGCGGCACAGAAAGAGCTTGCATCTTCACCTAGAAAACACAAAGCCAGAAACAGTATTAAATAGGTGAAGTAGGATAAATTCTGGTTTGATGTTATTTAGTGTAGAAGAAGAGGAAAATGTGTTTCATGCTCATAGGATCAAGGAACATAACTCTCACTCTTACTTACAGCATAGATATGTGCAGCAGGCACTTTGGGTTTTGAATGCAAAATCAGCATCCTTCTAGGTCAGATGTCTGTAGCTATGGGCTGTTTTAAGCCTCTTCTTCCCGCAAAACTGTACTGATGTAGACCTGTAAGTCTTTCTTACTGGTCAACATCTCTTCCTTTGGAAAACATTTTTTTTTTTTTTATTGCCAATAAATTGCAATGTAAAAATGAAATAGTGAAAAGGCTTCCTGGCAGAAACATGAGGAGGGGATATGAATCCTAAGCAATGGATTCACCAATGCTACTGTAGGCCAGAGAGCTGTATGTACTGAAAGCTTTACTGTGCCACCCACTCCTGCTCTCCTCACTGAGCTTATCTTGAGAGGGTCTGCCCTACCCAGTCTCAGGGACCACTTCTTCTAAGTGCATTTGATACCAGAGAAAGCTGCTACATTTTCAACTATGTACATGAGTAAGAGATATGCAATTATAAAGTACCATAAAAGATTAAAACGTTTCTCTGCAAACTACCACCTTTTGTTAAAAAAAGAGTAAAACCCCTAATAAACACATTCCAATGCTGAGCTATGTTATCATATTTGCAAGCAGTTCTGAAATGCTGGCATTAGAGGAAAAAAAAAAAAAAAAAAAGGCAGCATATCTATTAGGAACAAGCCAGGGAAAGAAGCCATTGTGTGAGGAAATACAATCTATTCCTAACCAAAAAAATAGGTGAATGTTAATAACTGCTGAAAACATACTTAGCTTTATTGGAAGAACCCAATTCTAAGCTTCTTTAGAATAACACCTGGAGTAAGCTCTCTAGGAGAATGGCTTCATTTCATTCTGCCTTTTAATAATTTTTGCGGGTACAGAATATGCAAGGCATTCTGTTGATACATTGAAAATAGAAAGCAAAGCCTTTTCATTTACTGCTTACTTTTTTCAGCAATTAATGGAACCTTCTTCACTATTGCTGTTAAAAGCTGCTGGACATTCTCCAAATATTCTATGCTGCAAGGGATAAAAAGAATCACAGTGAAGAATACTGTTGGAAGCAATGAATCCGATGCAAAAGGTTTCAAAAATCACTGCATTGGCTACAATCCCTAGCCCCAAGGCATCATAGCAGTATTTATCTGAGGATAAACAGTTATGCCTCAGCCTGGAGAAGGTATTTCAAACAGCCCCCTCCTCTTGCTGAAGTATCCACATCTCAAGCTGCATTTGTTTTGATGAAGAAACTGAAGACAAGCTTTTTTGGGCTGGTTTGGAAGAAATCCCTGCATCATCTTGCAAGCTGCAACACTTCTTTGAGGGATAAGATGCACCTATTAGTACAGGCTGTCTGAGTAGGAACATGGGATACTGCACGGAAAGCCCTGTACTTATGGGAGTTTAAAGAAATTTTACTTAACCAGCTGTACTGTATTTTATGTTGGGATAACAAAACTTTTCAAAACATGGAGACAAGAAAGACAGCCACTGGAGGAATCAAGAGCACAAGAAACCCCCTTACACATTACAAAAAGTATGTAGAGAAAATTCTGCAAACTGAGTTCTGGGGGGAAAAAAAAAACACTAACAAGGACTTGGCAAGAGCACCACAAACAAAGCACTGGATTTCACATCATCCAGTGAATAAATACTCCAATGATCTTTATATTATTCCATTCCAATTGTGAACAAAGGCAGCCATCACACTAAGTAATTACAGAAGCATGAGCTTCACAAGACTAGAGACGCAAGAAGAGACATGGTTCTACTTTTTTCAGATGCCCCTTTTTTGACCTGCATTTCACTGGGCGGTTTGACTTCAGTAAGGACACACAATGGGAATTATACAAGCAGCAGATGATAAAGAGGTTTTAGCAGCTTGAGATTTTAGCAAACCCCAAAACAACTGCAAATCTTCAAATAATTTTTTTTCCCCCCCTTTCATGAGCGCTGCATACAAATACATTTACAATCAAAATATTGCCACTCTGTCTGAAACATGCCAGCCAGAAGAATTAGTACTGATACAGCAGCGTAGAGGATAGAAGATTTTATAATGTATTTCTATATAAAATAAATTTTATAATGTATTTTATAATGTATTTCTACAGTACTGCCTGTATCCCTAGAACCTCCTCCTTTCCTCTTGATATTTCAAAGATCAGAAATACTTAAAAAGAAATGAACAATTACTTGATAACGTAATTCCCAAGTTCGGAGCTCTCTTCTGTTTTTACAGCTGCTTGGCATTCTTGGGTACCCACAGAACTGCAGTTTTGTCCTGTTGAATCAGGCTCCATCTTAACTTCAAAGAAACAGAACACATTTTAAGAGAGAAAAAGTACCAGCGAGCTTGATAAATAATGTCTTGCGAGACTCTGGTAGGACTAAGGGTCTTATGTAACATCACTTAATTTGTCATTTGCATTCTGATTTGTGAACAAATTTGGCCTTCAATTCTGCTGGAAGAAAGCCACCAAAACGTGACACCCCACCCCAAATCTCAATATGCTTAGAAAATTTGCATGTGCATAATCAATTGCTGATCTTTTGCATACGACTGTCTGACCTAAACTGAACTGCCTGCAACTGAACGTTGGCCTTTCTGTAATCAAAGGGCTGTGTAGAAAACTACCAACAGTTTTAGCAAGAAGTAACATTTCAAAGTGAGAACCTCTCCAAAGACATCACTGATTTTGACATCAGTGAACTTTCTCACGTCTCGGGCAGAACTCTGGTGACACAGAAGCAGGAGAGAGAGATGCTCCCAACCCGAACAGCCGGGCAGTCTGGTCATTCATCTGGGATGGGAGAGACATGAGGCAGCTCTGGACTGCAGAACTGGACTTTGAGTACCTCTGCTCTGGCCTATGCATTATTTTGGGAAGTACTGCGTGTACATATTTGCGTGTGTGTGCATGCTGGAAAGCATTCCCCAGTATATTTCACCACAGTCACTATTCTAAGGACAGCAGTAACTATGATTAAATACATGCTGCTTTATGCATTTCTGCAAAAATGGATTGAAACAGTCAATGTTTGAGGTACCCGTAATAGCTTTCTACAGAATCCTCATTTCCTTCTGTACTTGCCTCTCCTTTGGGATTTACTTAGGGGCAAGTCACTGTTAATTTCCTAGTCCCCCAATGCCATTTTTACTCGATTTAAACCCTATTAACAATGGAAACAAAGGAACCCACAGTCAGGCCACTTGCATAAAGCAGTGCCAGCTTATTTCTACTACTTATCTTACTGAGAAATTCCTTGTTACCTTTAGTGATGGATGCTGTAGAGGGAGTAGGGACAGCAGTACTTGATGTTGTGACAGCTGTAACAGCTGAAACTTTGCTGGTAGAAAGCGACTGTATCACTGGAGAGAAACAGCAAAAAAACCAAGAAAACAACAAAGAAAAGAAAAATCAAACTTCATACACTTTGACAAATAACCACGTTCAGAAGCAACACAGTGTTTGCAGCACAAAATTTAGGGATGAATTTCCTTGCTACATTTTCTTCTATCTCTAACTTTGGACCATGTATGTCAACAGCGACCAAGAGCTACCCTGTGTCAAAGGGGATTTTCAAACATCCTCCTCTGCCCTTTACCTTTGTTCATAGGCATGAGTATTGTCTGAACACCTCCAGAAGCTGTGTTTACACCGAGCTGTTTAAGCTGGCTGGGAACTGTCAGAACAGCCTGCTGTGGACTAGACTGATTTGAGTGGATTTTTAGCAACCCTGCAAGAAGAACGGAAGACAAAATGTTAAATAAAACACACCATTTTGTTTATCGCCAGCTACTTCTCTCCCTTTCTGCCTGAACTAGGATGGCACGTAAGCAAGCACTGCCACCCTCTTAAGAAGCCACAGTTCAGTGAACTGTCAGACCAGTTTTTACTGACACAAGCGATAGCTAAAATACTGGGGTGCTGCACCAGTGTGCGCAGTATGACGTGCTGCACTGACATTTGTGAGGCAGGTTTCCTAATTGCATAAGCAGTATTAAGCAAAAGTTGATGTAACACAAACCTTTGAACTGAAGCAAGCTCAGCACAGAGTAAAACACTCTTGTCAGAACAAGACCTGGTGCTCGAGGGCCTGGTAAGGCAGTGAGGGACAGCTCTGTCGTACTCACACAGCCACACTCACTGAGGTACCCCAGTGCCACACACACCTCTGCAATTCAGCTTAGCAGAACCCACCGCAGTCAGCAGAGCACCATCAACCACGGTGTAACTAAGCACCAAGCCCAAGGCTGTGCAGCAAGTCTGATGAAGGACATACCCGAATGGAGTGTCCCCAGTCTTTCTGTAACATGCACTGAATACATCCATAAGGATGGCTAATCAAGCTATGAATCATATTAAAGTGGGGACTGAATTAAATCACTGGTTTTAGTCAAGGCTAACAGAACAAGCAGGACATTCAGGTATTAACAGCATTGTCAATGGCAGCACCCGGTGACTTTGGTGGAAACCAGCACGGCTCCAAGCTGTGCCACGGGTGAGTAGTAATCATCATCACCAGCTCTCCCTCCACAGTGATGACAGCTTAAGCCACCACAGCCAGCACTGTGATTTGGGCTTGTGCCAATCCTTTCTACTGGTAAACTGGCTATTTTCAAGACAACTGTATTCAATCTTAGCTAACTTTTATTCAGATTGTGGAAATTTAATAGGCTTCTATTTTAGAACACTGGCAACAGCAGACTTCCTAGTTTCACAATGGTCATTTCATACTCATGATTTGTTTTGAGACAAAGTTTCCATTCCCCTCACATTTTATTACTATTGTTTAAAAAGCACAGCTGCCTTTCAAGTACTAAGACAAGGTCTGATGAAGATACTTCTTGATTTTGAAAGATGCACAGCACTGGTCAGCTAGGCTTTCATCACCAGGCAAGAAGGCTAACTTCGTATTACCAAGTCATTTTTAAACATCATAGTGTATTCTATTTAAGAATCATTTAAATAAAATCCCATATTTGTAGAATTATAAATATGAATGCCACACATCTTGCCAAAACCTTTTCTTCTGCCTCCAGCTTTCTTAAACACAGAGCCCCAGGATGGTCAGGTTCAGGGGAGGTTGGCTCCCTTTGATACACCGACCCTCAGCCGTTCTCCTGGGGATGTTAAACGGTGAACTGAAGGTCTCTTTGGGCACAGAGCCAGTCTCCAGCAAGCCAGTAAATGCTCACAGCTTCACAAATCTCTTCCCAGAACAGTTTACCACACTTTGAGAAAGTGCATCATTTGAGAAGAGTGCCTTGGGGGATGTCCCAAGCGTGAGATCCACAGATGCGTCAGGACAGGAGAGCGAGGAAGAAGACATTGTCAACTAACCCCCATTAGCTTGATGGGTGGGAGACATTGTTTGTGGCAAAACAATGGGAGAATTTGAGATTCTTTTTGAAAAGTTGCCTCTAAAAATAAAAATATCCAGAATTCTTACACAGTTTTGGTTTGGCTTGACATTGAAATAACATGTTTTTCAGCCACTGCTTCTTTTGGGATTCTTAAAGAAGAACTTTTTCATGATGCCTCAGGTTACAAAAACAAAAGACAAAACAACCCAAAATCTAGATAACATACTCATATCTAAATGGGAGTTTTAATCTGAGAGTTATTTAGAATGGCATATTTTCTACCAAAAAAACCTCACCAACACCCTGGCTGCTTTGTTTGCAAAGCAGAAAAATACTCAAATACTTATTGCAGAATTATGACTTACTTAATCTTAGGAGACTATGTTGTTTACTTTCAAGCTCTGGGAAAAACAGAGTCATGAAAACACAAGGAATTTGGAAGACTGTGTACATAGGAAATAAGAGCTGCTTATAAAAAGACACTGTCAGATGAGCTCAGTGTCACTTCCTTTCTCTTTTCTTTATTTTTAGTCTGTTTCCACTTAGTAAGAAGCCGCTTCAAGTCAACAGAACATGCCAGCAGGTGAACTAGTCAAAATGAAAATTTCTGATTTTAACCCATTATACTCAAATTAAACCTGCTATATTTGTTCTCCATGATACAAAACATACTGGAAGACAACAGAACTAAATAATGAAAGCTCCCCTCTACCTAACAGCAGTCCATCTTTATTACCTCACCTTTACTGACTTGAAACATTCCAGATCCAGCCTTCCCCACTGTACTTAATGGATTTTGACTTCAAAGCCTTCGGTTCCCCCTAATCAACATTTCTCTCCTTTCCAAGCCAAAGAGAACAGATGCAAAGCCTCAGAGCCAAATTCTGCTCAAGCAGTTTCTCCGACTTCAGTGGAGTATCACAAACCAGTAAGTCTGTAGTATTGCTGGTACTTTGATTGTTTCAGCATTCAGCAACACCCTGTGCTCTTGAATAGGGAGGATGCATCTTCTAATGAGGACTTAGCATGAAAACTAAAATCCCTCTCCCATACTAACGGGCAGCTCATATTGTTAACTGTAACAGATACAGTCAATGTACTGATGCGATAGAATGCCAAATTATTTAGGCATCTCTTTGGCTAAGCCAAAAGTTATGCTAATATGATATGTTTTAGAAAGCATGACTTAACACATTCACAAATGCAGGTGACTCTACATGCTTCCATTTACAGTGAAGACATGTAAAAAACTCACATCTGGATTCTAACTTTCCTATAGGAAAGCAGGAAGGGAGTTTAATACCTGATACTGCTGCTTTTCCAGTCACAGGCGTTGGTGTAGTCATCAAAGAAGTAACACTTACAACAGTGGAAGTTGCAGTCTTATTCACTACTGATGGAGTTGACTGGCTCTGGCTTATACAGATTTGGTGCTGCTGTCCAGATGTCTTTGCTGCAGGAGTTCCAGAAGATGAGGAACTGGAACCTGCATTATCTATTTGCTGCATAAAAGAGGCAGAAAAGGATAAAAAAAAATTCTTTTTGTGCAATTGGTTAATCAACAATAGACACAAGAAGGCAATACCTAGAAGTAGCAAAACCAAATATTTATCTATCGATCATTAAGAAGCAAGAGGTTCTCAACCACATACGCAAAAGCTCTTATACAACGATGGTCCATATAGACTGGAGATTGTTTCAAACATAAAAAGTGAAATTGTGAACACAGGACTGCTACCACAACTGTTTTGATAGTATCTGGAGCCAGGTCCTTTCATTTCAGTAAGCAGGGAGGTCTCCAGATGATAAATTTGACCCAGGAATGTTTCATATTTCCCTGTTGCTCAAAAGTCAAGAGGTGTCAGCAAAGAAATGGAAAAACGTCTGGGATACAGAGGCTGCATGGAAAATGTCTATCTCTGCAGCTTCACTGAGAGCTGTAAAAACAGTGAGTAGCATTTAACGCAAATTCTAGCATTTTCACCTATATATGCTGTGTGTGCCAGCATTCAGTCCTGAGGGAAGTACGGCATCAACCTTCTGCTTGTTTAAGCTTTGCCTCCCCATAGGCAAAAGCAGCAGGGCAGGAGGAACCTTCCCAGTGAACTATATACTGTCCTTTTTGCCACCTCGTCGTCACCCTGTGAACTCCAAACACACTCCAGGTGGACAACCTGCACCCATGCACAGGAGCATTCACTCTAAGAACAAAAATTTTTCACTTCCAACCTCACTCTGTGCCAAAGCACTCCATTCCAAGGCTGGGCTGTTATGACTCCCCTGGGATACAGGGAGGATATATCCTTTGAACACAGTCAGGACTGAAGGTCCCCGTATCTTGATCACTGCTGGGCTCTGAAATCTGTTGACAACAGATTGGGCACTAAACACCATGTAGAGCCTGTGCTCTTAGAGAAGCAACCTACAGCCTAGATATTGCTGGCTTTCACTGACCTGCTGGATGCAGAGCTTCAGGTATCTCATTCTTCTGCAAATTTTTGTGCCAGCAGCAGATTTGGTGTTTGAAAGCTGCGTAGCCCAAAAATTCTAATTTGTATGATTGCAAAAAAACATTTCAGATAATGCTTTCCCTGCCTGCCTGAATGTTAACAACATTAAAAGCAAGAAACTAGAGATTTCAGTTTCTTTTCTCTCCTTGTTTCCTTCCAGATATTACTTTATGCCAAGCAGCAAACAACCCAACAGAAAAGGAGTTGTGTACACAAGTAAGAGCAGACCCACCAGCAATGCTGACTGAGAAGAATATCAATAGGGGGGAAAAAAATGGAGAAGTCCATTCCTGGAGATTATATTGGCTAGAGTGAAAACGTTCTATTACAGAATATCAGCAATGTTTCTCACCTGGGCCACCCCATTTGTGGGCAGGGCCACAGCAGGAGCAGCAGCTGTGGTGATGACACCTCCTGACACTCTCAGCACAGTGGTGCCAGGTTTGGAGAGCTGGGATGAGGCAGGCACTGATTTTATAGACCCATCTGATATTTTCACCAGTGATGTCTGTCCGCTGGGTGCAGCCTTTGAAAAAAAAGTTTCAACATAAGGAAAAAGGTGTATTTCTTTGGATTTTTAAAAATGACTTAAAACCCCTCAACCACAACAACAAAACAAACAAGACAAATGCTTTTTATATTACTGAAAAATATTTTCAAAAGACTTTTGAAAAAGGCAAATTGTGGCAATAAGAGCTGGAACAAAATTATTACCTAAGAAATTATTGACTTCGCAAAAATATGCCTATCAATCTTTAATTTTGGATTATCGATGACAAATACTCCTGCGGAGTTTGAATTTCATAGGGACCATTTGGTAGTTTTTTAAAAAAGGACCTTTGGGGGATACCAAACCCAAACATTTTAAGAGTTTTAGCAGATAACCCATTTCTAAGGTTCAAATATTTAAGCACATTTTTGTACCTGACTGTATTCACTTCCCTAATTCCATTTCAGTAAGAAATCCCAGAGCACATTTACAAACACACAGCCAAAGCTTACACATGACCCACTTTGAGAACAAAGCTAGAAAACTGTGGTCCAATATCTGCATATGAAAGTAGACTTTCATGTGCCTTTCTTATCATAGTACAGCCAGCATCATAATTGTACAAAAAAAACCCAAACCACAGAACTGCGAAAGGAAAAGCTGTCAAAATGTGTGGCTGTGGTTCTTATACTTTATCTGACAAAATGCTGACTCGTAAGAAACACACCATTTGCACATTACCTGTGTAAATAGAGCTGTTTTCTGTCCAGTTATCACTTTTAGTGCTTGTCCTTGTGTGGAAGATGTTCCAACTCCTACACTGCCCTGAACAACCGAAGCTGGAGTCAGCTGCTTTCCAGAACTCTGAGGAGAAGGCTGGCCCACCAGAAAGGTGCCCTGCTCCAAAAACAAGTTAGGGAAGTCAGCACTTTGAAACTCAGCTAAGAGTCAACAGAAATCTAGGAGCATAAGCCTGTAGCTGTAATGCAAGAACAACATTGCACCTTCGAAAAACGAGGCACTGCTAATTACAGATGCTTCTGCACCAAGAGCTAGACACAGCTACATCTTCTCGGTGCAGAACACCACTTTCTGATACAAGGGAAGGGGTGAAAAAGCCACAATCAGTTTCCTGCCTTGTCAGAAGCATCCACAAAAATTTAATACACTTTGTGCTCTTCGAGTTTATTCTTTGTGACAGATGCTGCTTAGCATGCAAGTCAGAAAGGCTGGAGAAATCAAGACATTCTGTCACCTTCTCATTTCAAAAATGTATTCCAAGCTCAGCATGCAGTGACAAGCAGAGGTGTGTGCTCTAATAACCTAACAGCTGAGACCTTGCCACCCTTCCTGCTTCTTATCAGTATTCAGTTGCTACCCTTCAGAAGCTTCATTCACCCACTGTCACGCATGGATCCCTTCACACAATCTTCTGTTTTCTCTTTTTTCTTACTCAGCCTTGCTGTTTCTCTCCAACAACTCTCCTTTATTCTCCTATCTCTACTGTACTTTCCTCCAACTTTTACACATCCTACTGTGTAGGACAACTCTTCATCTTTGTCATATCACCTCTCTGGTTTTGGAGACCCTTTGGAGACCTCTGTCTCTTCTCCACCCACTGCTCGCCCTGGTCTTGGTGCTGCTTTCTTAGCCTGCAAGGAGCCAAGAGGGGACCACCTTGCAAGGGGAGGCGAAGGGCAGGGATGTGCCAATAGCAACCATGAGCGATAAAGCAAAGAGAGGCAAGAGCTGTTAAGAGAGGATCTAGATCCCATAGTCCCAAAATGTTTCATGTAGTACAGAACACCAGGATATCTACATATCGCCACTGGAGCCGGAAATGTCCATCTGCTTCAGTTAAGATGCTTACACCACTGACCTGGGGTGTCTGCTTCAGGATGTAGGATGTATAGGTGAGGTGCTGTGACAAGTTACTGCTTGTGCTTTGGGTTCCTCCTCCTCCACTGTTCGTGGAAGAACCAGATTGGAGACCTGTAACCAGAAGAAAAGGCTTGACCCTTTGGTAACCAGACACTGTCTAAAGCATCCCCGTATATACACTTTGCAAGATGCTTGCTGCCACATGTTTTGTGGCTAAATAACACCACCGCCCAGCACAGCACAGTTCAGATGTGCTGCTGGGCTCTCTTACAGCTCAGCAAATGCCATGAACAAAAGTGGTTATGGGGGAAATAGGGAGGACTGTTGGGCAAGCAAACCTCATTTCAGGCTGTTTTGAATTTTCTCTCCAAAGAAGATGCTGTCCAACAGATGAACAGTCTTTTCATCAGTGCTTTACAGTTTATGAATATGCAGCAAAAGCCCTAAAAATACTTTCAATCCCACTGGCTTAATTTTACTTTCGTTGGCTGTTTCAATGCAGTTTTGTTACCAGAGTATTGGATCATCAATAGCAAGCAGTGGTAATTTGCAGCAACACCGATATTCCTCTCCCTCCAGAAGAAACACATAGAACACTAACTTTTTGCAGTCTCTCATTAAAAAACAAGGGTAAAAATTCAATACTTATGGATCTGTCAAAAATCACAAGCATTTGCTCTTCCTTGAGGTCCGTGAGATTATTTCCTTCTCAGAGTTGGACTACCCCAGCTGCCTCTCTAAACCTCAAGCAATGGAGCTCCCATCAACAGTTCTAAAGCCCAAAGACACCTTCACCAAGAAGGTATTTTCACCACTTTTCAGTGACGTGTACTTTATAGCTATGTTGCTGGTATTTGCAGCCTTGTATATTAAACTGTTCCCTGCTGATATCAGAACTGAGAACAAAAAGTTTACATCCAATCCATCTCCCATCCCAACCTCCAGCCTCAGTAGGCGCATTTTGGAGAAGGCTCGTGACAAAACTCTTCCTCTAGAGAGTCCAAAACTTGCAGTATTCTTTTCCTACGGCAATAGCACACTAGAAAAAGTACTGTCCATCAGAACTACTTTAGCAGTGATATTCTCCAGGTATTTCACAGCAAGTTTGATTCACAAGCCCATAAACCACAAAGTGTTTCTGCTGATCTCAACAGCTTGGTGACAAACCTTGTATCAATATTCAAAACCTTTTCTTTCCCTCATTCCATATACAGGATCTTTTCCTTTTCAAGTCAATTTCTTATGTTTCTAGTTTCTCCAGGGTGTCAATCCATGACTTATTAATAGCTTTCACAACTACATTCAAATCCATCTCCATTCTGCGTCACAAAAACGCAGTTGTCTCTTCCTACAGATCACCACAAAGAGTTAAAGACAACCCTTTGCTGAATTTTGAGGAAAATTACACTGTCTGCTTTCAGAACAAAGACACTCAAAGCACTGTGTGAAAAGCAGTTTCATCTAAAACAGACGACACGTGAGATTTGTCTTAAAAAGCACCACATACCACATTTGTTGCGAACAAAGAAATCCCATCCCATTACTGACTTCCACAGTACCAGGATGCTTTATAGCAAAAATACCAAACATATTAATTATGCAGTGATTACATTATTTAACTCATTAGATTTCCCTGCAAGACTAACTAGCATTATTTGTGGCTCGCAATATGGCTCCTTGGGGTATCAGAAGCAGTTTTCCTTTCCCAGAAGGATTCTTGCTGTTGGTGGTGAGGTACAGTTTGGTGCCTGGCGGTAAGTTTGCCAAGTTTGCCAGGTTGGTGGCTGGTAACTGCAGTGTAGCCATCACTAGAAAGAAAGAATAAATAAAAAAATAAAAATTACTCCTTGCAGAAAGTAGTACGCACTGAAATCTGCACAGGATGGAAGTAATAGGGGTGACAGGCAGCTAGCCTTTGATAATCCATTCTTAGCTGGCCAAACTGCAGATTAACTCCACCAGTGATGTATAGGCACGTTGAATAGGTCTGAAAAAACCCTGTGTGCAGTGCCACTTAGAGCTGCAGGCCAAAGCAGCAGAAACATGGGGTCTACAGGCCACCTAGCACCTTCAAAGCAGCCCAGGGCCCAAGGTAAGATGCTCAGCTAAGGCCAGCTGTGTGGAGAAGGAAGCTGGATGCTTCTGCCCAAACCCCCATAACTGTAAGCATTGGGTAAGATGTCAAGGTGCAATCAGGACCGTTGGGATCTTCTTGGTTGGATTTACATAAAGCTCTTTGAGCATTTAAGGACCACAACGCTGGGCAAAAATGTGAGATCTGGCTCCAGGAAAGTCTTAGTAGGTCTCTACCACATTCCCCAACATATCTCTCTGATCTCCACTCACAGAACACAGCATATTTTAAAGTGCTCCCTTGTGCTCCCTCTTCCCCCTTTACAGATAATGAGTTAACATTTTCTTTATTGCTGATCTCAGCCTGAATTTCCCTACAGACCTCTCTATTCATTTTGAAATTTTTTCACACATAGCTATTTTGCAGTTGAAGAAATCATCATAGAGCCCCAATGTCTACCCACCAAGAGCTATTAACAAGGTGCAAAATTACCCTACCTGAGCCTTGAGATGTACTTTTCTGAGCACCTGTGGAAGAAACTTGCGCCTTTGTTATAGTCTGCACAGGCTGAGCAACAATTGTCCCTCCACCTCCACTCACGATGGCTTTGGCTACACCTTGAGTCACAACCTGCTTCGGACCAACAGCCTTTGCTACTGAAGAGCTAGATTTTGCCACAAGTATCTGGCCACCACTGATAGCCACCGCTTGTTTCACTGTCGACTGTAAAGCAGAACCAACTGGAACGCCAACAACCTGCAACAAATAAGTATTGGGTGATGTGCTGCTGGCAAGAGCTACCATGTGAATTCTAACTGGTACCCTTCCTCCATCTCTAGACAATTCAGGACACTTTATACGTGTCTAGTCACATATAAAAGCTATTCATCTAAAACCAAAATTAACTTGGCAAGAGGCCAATCCCAAGTAAAATGATAAACTCGTAAACACAACTGTGATTGCAGAGTACCCACAAAAGTACCCACATTCAAATTACAGGGCACTTTCATTATTTTCCTGATATATAAGCAATGGCTTAATTCCAGTTGAAGATAAATCTTGCCTTGGCAAAGCACAGAGATCCAGAAATTTAGTTTCAACATGTTCATGCGAACAGACTCCCTGGGAAAACTATGGCCTCAAAGCAGAATCCACAAAGTGCTTCAATTTTATACTGCAGGCAAACACAAGTTTGCATACCTGCTCAAACAGGCAAATAAGGCAGTAAAAAGGACAATGAACTGTTGCAAATGCAAATACATATTTATTTATGCAAAAGCAAAAGCTCCATATGCAATCTCCTGTGCCTGGCACATGATTTGACTCTATCCACAATGGAAAGAGGCAAGAATGGAGAGAATTTCTGACACATCTGTCATCTTGTCACTGCACAGTTACTGTGCCTTCTCAGAAGCTGCATCACTCCTGTCATAGCAGCATTGCATTGGCACAGACTCCTACAGTAAAACTCTTTGAGTTGTCACTCAAGTAGGACTCCTTCCACCTCATGTTAGTTCTGGCTCAGCGTCCACCCCACTCCCTATTTGTCCTGTTCTTTTTCATTGCAGGCCTGTTGCCCAAAGAAAGAATTTGCCTCCTCTTGCAGAAAGACCTGGATGAGTTTCAGGCAAGTGCTGATGATGGCAGCCAACTTTCTGTGTTGACAGGCTCCAGTTCAGAAATACCCCCAACCCCACTGTTGCAAAGGGTTAGACAAAGTGGGAGGCATTCCCTGTATGCCACCAAATGCAATAGTGTCTCCTCACCCTGCTCCCTTTTTGGGGACTACAGGCAAGCATGACATGAGACAGGCTGTGCACATGGGAAAACCGATCACGGCGTTGCTGCCTGGGTCTGAGGCAGAAGAAACTCTACTCCACTGAGAGAAGCACGAGTTGTTGCAATGAAACCACAAAAAAAGGCAGCTTAACGCCACTCCAAAGGTGCCCAAGTGCCTCCCTCATACCTTAGATTGCACCGTCCCCTCGCCCGTGCTCACAACTGGCTTCTGCGGTGACAAGGCTAACATGTGGCTCCCTTTCACAGTGACATACTGCTGCACAGAGGTCTGCGTGGTTGTCCCCGTCGCTGGTAGTTGGGGTTGCTGGGGCAGCTCTCCCGGCTCCTGCTTAATTATCACCTTTTAAATAGGCATAAATAAATAAATAAATAAATGTAGCAAGCATCGTTACATTACTGGGGAGCACTTCTGGAACAGCCTGGCTGCAGTCCTGAGTAATGTGCTATAGGCAATCCTGCTCTGGCAGGGGAATTGGACTAGATGATCTCTAGAAGGTCCCTTTCAACTCCAACAATTGCATAATTCCATGATAGGGCAGGCAACAGTCAGTAAACTCAACTGTGGCTCTTACACAGCACCAAGGGCACACTAATTCAGCTACTCCCAACACAAGTGTGTGAGGGGGTTGCCTGCATTTACAAAGCATTCCAAATTTGAGAGGTGCTGATAGAAATCACAGAATAACAGAAATCGCTAGTACCATTACAATTAGTAGCCATACTAATGATGGACATGGCCAGATCTGACTGCTTCAGGCCCCGCATCTCAGAAAGGAGCCACGACGCCTTAAGGCTTCCAATTTTTAGGCACCTTCCTGCTGAGCACACATTCTGAACTTCAATATTTTTTTCTATCCTGCAAAATTAAAAACAATATTCTAGCTATAGATAGTGTAAATTATTACACCTGATATTATTCTCTGGTATTAATTCTTTATGTTTCAATGGGACAGGCCCTAAATCTAATCCTTCTGAACAGTGACTCAAGAAAGACCGGGATATTTTTGCGTTAGGTTGCTGTAGGTTCTGTAACTGCTAGGAGGTGTTGTTCTTCCACCTTTTACTTGGATCACCCTAATATTGCCAGAAACAACTGTAAATTCTGGATGGTAACTTTTAAGGAAATGTACTCATAAGCCCCAACGTCTGACATTCAGAAATCACTAGAGCATTTTTTAATAAACTCCTGACAAACCCACCCCAGCTTACTTTTACTGTATCCCACTAAAAATAGCGTTAAAAACACCAGCGTCAATATGACAGCGATTCAAAGAAAAACAAGAAAGGCTTAAAGAAAAGATAGAAAGAAAGGTCACAGGAACAGTAAAGCCATGGGAAAAGAAAAGAAAACAAGAGACATTTTTTGAGAGGTGCTAGAGAGCTCTCAGCAGCAGGACATATTGGTGCCAGTAACAGTTCTACATGCACTGGAAATTATGTGGTTTGTGGCACAAAGCAGCACAAAATAGCACTACTGGGCATCTTATCCCAGCACAAAAGCCAAGAGGAATACCTTTGTAAAAGCTCCAAGTCCTCCAGTGACTGATTTGGGGCTTTGTACCTTGGAATGACTCCCAATAGGACAAAGAGGTGGCATGGTGGCAAACAGAGAATCCTCCTGCTGCAAATAGGAAGACATGGTGCAAAAAAAAATCAGTGAAATGTCCAATACAAGAAATAAAACAAATGATTACTAATAAAGGGTAGCAAGGACCCTCTGGGCAGTCCTAAATTACCATAAGCCATTTACAAAAAACAGTCAACACTTAAGTAAAAGGAGGGTAACATACTTAATGCAACCTACAAAGCAAATTTCATTTGGAAAGTTACATCTCCCACAGCAGAAATTGTTTCTAACCACATCATACGCAAGTGAAAGAAATCAACTTGTTTGCTCCCCCACCAGCTTTGTATATAAAGCATTTCAGAGCTACAAAATTCAAGTAGTCTGAGAGGGAATCTCATATATACATATAAATACCTGATGGGAAGGTGCAAAGAAGACCGAGCCAGACAACGCTCAACAGTATCCAATGAAATACCAAGAGTCATGGGTACAAATTGGAACACAGAAAGTTCTGCTTTATTTTTAAATTCATTTATTTGAATTTAATGGTGATCAAACACCGGAACAGTTGCCCAGAGAAGCTGTGAACTCTCTAGCCTCGGAGATACCCAAAACCCAACTGTATAAATTCCTGTTGTAGTTTGCCCTGCTTTTAGCAGGCAAGTTGGACTAGATGAGCTCCAGAGGTCCCTGCCAACCTCAACCGTTCTGTGATTCTACAAGCAATCTCAAAGATAGAGGAAAATCTTAAGAAGAAACAAGTTATGGAGGAAAAAAAAAAAGTTGAATTTAAATCTGCAAGCAAAATTCTCTCAGATGATTTTTTTGTTCTCCTGTAACTAGAAAGGCCCGATGGCACATAGTCTTTCAAGACAGAATGCACCATTTGGCAGAAAATGTGAGGCTACCTAACTACATGGAGTAAAACACTGAATTTCACTGAATTTTTTTAGAGTTGGAAGGGACCATAGAGATCATGTAGTCCAACTCCCCTGCTGAAGCAGGATTGCCTAGAGCTAGAGC
>JAOQGH010000051.1:24154913-24178629 GCA_025769975.1 Gallinago jamesoni
CCACAACCTCCCTGGGCAGCCTGTTCCAGGGCTCTGTCACCCTCACTGTAAAGAAGTTTTTTCTCATATTTGAATGGAACCACTTATGTTCCAACTTGTGCCCGTTGCCCCTCGTTCTCTCACTGGCGACCGCTGAAAAGAGTCTGGCTCCATCATCCTTCAAACCATCTTTTAGATACTTATAGGCATTGATAAGGTCTCCCCTCAGCCTTCTCTTCTCTAGGCTAAAGAGTCCCACGTTTCCACACCTGCAAAATCGTGCACTTGGCATTCGTGGATCTAAGGCTGCTGGAGAAGTGAAATTCACTTGAGGAAGCTTGTTAAATTTATGTTTTGATTAATTACTTTAATTACAATATTTTACAATCAATGTGAACTCCAAAGACATGATTTCACAATTACTTGGTTTATCTTTGGGTTGGGTCACGACCAGAAAGCAAGCCCTCAGACTCTAACCTAATACTCCTGCCGTCTTCCTTGTGCTGACACAAATGGTCAAAAACAAGCTAGTTTTCACCCAGATCAATTGTCTGCTCTGGTTCACCACATCGCTACATGGCTGGTAGTAAATAGGGGGAAGGTGTGAAGACAAGGCTAGATGCATAACCAGTCCTCTGAAGAGCAGCATGCATGCAAGACATTTTGAAGTGACTGAAGAAACACCGCCTTGATTAATTTAAAAAAAAAAAAAAAAAAAGACAATGCAGAGAAAACTAGCACTCAGTGATGAGAAACGGCAAGTTAAGCACAATCTGTGATATCACACTAACATCACCCTCCTCTTTAAAGAAACTGTAAAATTACAGTCTTTTCACCAACTGGAAAGCATAGGGTCATAAATCAAAATACATTTCTGTTTACAGAACTCTGATTTTTGTATTTTTTAAAATATATTAATTTTTTTTTAACTTTGTCCCAGAAGTACAGAATTCAACTGCTACTAACGACGTGTGCCTACTTTAACTCAGTTAAAACCTTTCAGAAAGAACTGTCCCAAACCACTGAAAAATAAAGACTACTGAATGGTTTTCAATGCAGTTAAGTGAAATCCACCTGAGCAGACAGGCTTTTAAAACCTGAATAGCTGCACACCTGACACTTAAAATATTACTCCAAACTAATTAGTTCAGACAGCAATCTTCAATGCTTTTTCCCAAGCAGACGTAGGAAGCATTTCAGTTCCAAATGTAAAGTGATTTGTTCTCTGCAGGCTCACTGGCAAACCTTTCCCCCCCTCACCCCATCCAGAATTAATATTCTTGTGACTTGGAGACAGGGAAATGCTCCTGTTTGCAGCAGCACACCCACCAGCTGCTGTCGGAAGAGCTCCACTGATGCTACTTGCCTGCCAGAAATATCTTTTCTAGTACAAGATGTGGGAGAGATTTTATGTGAGACCGTTCAGCTTGTTACCTTTTAGGCTTTGCAGATCAGAAGCATGAACCCTATTCATCACTGTTTGTTTACACATTTGGTTACTCCACTGTTTACACAAACATTTTTCTAAAAGCAGCCAGTTGTAAAGCCACTAAATGAGCTATTTTCAGGCTGCTAGGAACAGCTGCTGCAGAAAAATAATGAACACAGTGAAGGTTTTGAGACAAACACCTGGTTTAATCATACACTGTCACTAACGAAGAAGATCAAAGTCAGCTACAGAACAGCTTTTTTGAGAGATAAGACACTGGAAGAGCTATACCCTCCATGGACTTCCTTGTAGAAAAGCGTAAGAGCAGAGCCTTTAATAGAGGTGTAGGCAAATCTAATTAGAGCTGCATGAAGTGACACTATCATCTTGTATAACCACCATGTTCTCATATGGCTCCATCTGTTAGACACAGTAAACCTTCTTATGAAATGACAACCAGAAGAACTTACCGAAAATGCAGAATTGATAATACTAAAAAGCCTTACTTAAAAGGAAGCCAGATTTTAAATGGAAAGTATGCACCTAATGAGAACATTACCTTGACAGTTGAGGTAACAAAACTGCTCCCGTGGGTCTTTGATACAGGAGATCCAGTTCCGTGAGAGGCCTGACAAGCACCAGTCAGTTTGCTGGTTGGGCTCCCTGTGTATTGGGAAATAAAGCAGATGTCAGGTGAGGGGTGGGGAGCGGTGCCACTGAACACATGAAACCTCTTCTAACAAGAAGCACTGCATTTTGACTTTGTATTCTCCATGAGGCACTTTGGTGGGACTTGGCATGGGCGCAAAAAAAATCCACTCCTGAATTTCCACCTGCAGAATTCATGCCCCTGAGAAGGTACTCTCCACTCAGAGCTCCATTTCTTGCAAACAAATGGTCAGGCACCTTCCTGGGTGGCTGAGCATATCTGCTGGCAGTGTGAATATGTGAAATTAGGACAATAAATGAGCTGACATCAGAATTTGCTGCTGCAGATATAACACCCTCCACTGTCTGGAAGCCCTCTAGACCTACACTAGCCTCAGATGACTGGCATGGGGAAGGCATGGAGAAGGTTGGATTGGGATGGAAAAGGAAGGTTAGAAAAGGAGGGAGACAAAGCGGAGAAGAAGGGACCAAGTGAGGGAGGGAAAAGGAAGAAACAGAACTAGGGAATGAAGTCTGCAGAAGACAGCTCTTGCAAAGTCACCGTACGGAGACGTGTGCCACAGCACTCTCCTGACCCCCTAAGACAGATGGGGGTGAACTTACCCTTCCATTACCAGAGCATGCAAACAACACTGTTGCTCAGCAGCAGCTTTGTTACTGCTGTTGGTTTGGTTTGCTAGTTTCATTTGCTTGAGAGATGCCAAAGCCATGGATTACACACATGAAAACACAATAATGGTCTCTCATACAGCTGTACTACAACCTGCACTTTTATGTAAAGTAAACAAGCAGCCATTTCTCACAATGATGGGGTTTGGGAAGGCTGGTTTTCACAGAGTGTGAAGTTAAATATGATCTGTGACTTTGTCTATAATATCACATCACACTCTGATCCAGCCTGGCTGCTGTTGCCAAAAAGCCAGTTCCACATTCTCTCTTGCTCCCTCACTCAGAGTCTGGTGATGACAAAGCTTGATTTGAGGAGGGGATGGTATTAATTTTCTGCTCTGCCACTGATCTGGTCAGACTCATGCAAGATGCAGGGGAAGTGGCAGGAGTGCAGGGGAGGGAGAGGCAGGAGGCAGTTTCTTCCAGGCCAGTTTGTACTTACATCACACCAACGTGGTGGGAAACTGCACCTTTAGTGGCGTTAAGACTCCTACGTCCAAACCATCTGGTGCATCTACAGATTCTAACCTCCATGTACAAATCTCTACTAGGAGAACATGAAAGCTACGCAAATTGTGATAAGCCACACATGCAGAACAGACAGTCAAGCTGGAGGTAAGGAAAACAGGAAAGAAAAAAGACAGAAAATCCCCAACCAAATTTAAAAAACCCACCCTATTGGTGAAACAGCTTCAGTGTTACCAAGAATACAGCTGTGACTGTGCTCCCCCTACAATTTTCCTCTGTGATGAAGTTAAAATGAATGTGACAGTTACATTCCTTCAGATAAGAGAAGGAGCCACTATTAAAGGAATTTTTGCACCTTCCAACCATGCCCAGCGAAGTGCTTGTGTGTTAGATGGACACTGCAGTTCACCACATGGCTCAGAGTAGCCTTCTGAGATGCTGGCAAGCACACACATACACAATCAAGTGTTTTTAAGTAGATAGCAGCCCTTGGCCACAAATCACAACAAATAAATGACTTTTGAGTGACCTTTCCTTCAGCCCCAGCACAAAGATAACCAGCTGACTCCCATACCCATCACCCATCTGCAGTTCAGTCTTCCTCCCACCCTGACCCCAGGCTTACCTCACCACTGAAGCACCAAGGGAATCCCATTAGGGGAATCTAAATCAGCTGGAATCAGACCAGCTAGAAGTTGAGAGCAGCAGCAGAAACTAGCATGGCTGTTCTCCTGGTAAAGCTGGTCTACTCAAGCATTTCAACACGTCTAGAGGACCACACACTGGGACTTCAGACTGATCTGTAAGTCACTGCAACCTCTCTGTGCCTTTTGCCCATATCCACAACACAGTCCTCACCCAGTCGCCTGTGCACTGTTTCCTCTTTGAAGAGGTACCTGTGAATTCAATTTGCCTTACACTGTGTGCTGTTTCCCAAAGGAAGTTATGACATAACTTTAACTATGATACCCTTAACTGTGCTACATCGGCCGGTTGCGCAAACCAACAATACCTCCCCTCTTTCTTTGCGAGTACTTCTCCATCTTCCCAAACTGTTATTATACTAATAATTTTAAAGGGAGAATAAACTTGAATAGGTTAAGGCTAAGCCACTGCCTTCTGTGATCACACTACACACCTGTGCTTGTGGCTGCTGCTCCAACCATCTGTCCAGGCTTGTCCACAATAATATACGGATTATTAACGACTGAACTAGCAGAGCCTTGCTTCATGTGCACCGGAGTGGAGGTTGGGGTACGAGGTAGCGGAGATGGACTAGGGGTCGATATTGGAGAACCTTAAGAAAAAAAGTCCAATGCTTCTATCTTGTAAGTGTTGTAAGAACATAAAAATACAGCAATAGTAGTACTTACTTCTACGGTTTAGAAAAGGAACATTTTTTGTAGATGCAATTCCCAGCCTGAGAGAGATCATAGGACTTGAAGAAGGAAAGAGGAGACAGAAAGAAAGGAAAAGGCATGTAAAGCACTATGGGTCATACCTACCCAGGACATTCTCTGCCTACCAGGACAAGAAGGATTCAAAGGGACCTTGAGAAGCCATCTGGTCCATTCCTGAATCCTGAGGGATATTACCTAAATCATTATTCACTGCCAAGCCCAGTCCATTCAAGGAGATGAAGAAAGAGAGCTGAGTTTGTTGACAGGTGCTCTCTTTCCCTTGTGGAGCCCACCGTACAGGCATTCAGAGCCAGGAACTAAGCAGTTCATGTAAAAAGGCTGCGTGATACAGCAGCCAGACAGGCATGGCCACTCTTGTCTCTTCACTGCTCTCACTACAGCAGAAGCCCTTGAAAGCAAGCTGAAAAATGTGCAACTTCTGGGTAAGAGGACCAGGAGAGAGAAAAACTAGAGAAGAAAGCTGCATTAGGGGTAAACAAGAAATGCAGAGAAAAGGACAGGCAAGGAAGTGATCAGAGAGAAGAGGTGGCAGCAAGCACACTAAGCTTCAACTGCCTGTTAATCTGCTTTCTTGGCAGTGATTGACAATTAAAATGGAACATAAATGCTGATCAAATAAAATGCCCATGGTCGTATAAACTGCTTTTGAAATCTGAAAGGGGTGACACTTCTCAGCAGACAGCAGAAACTTAGAAAAGCATTTAGCAGGGAAACATTTAAATAGCAAAGATAAACAGAGAATAGTCCAAGGATTTTAAGAAAGATAGGATGGCCCTCACAATTCTTGCTTTCTGGGAAGCCTTGGGAAAGAAGATCAAGAGAAGAGCTTATTAAGAAAGAAGAAAGCACTTGGCATAGGTTCAAATGTAAATCAGCCTGAGTACAGTTTTAATATGTCAAAGAAAAAAATATTGAAATTGAATGAAAAAAAAAACCACCAGACAAACTTGAGGAAAACTGTTTGGGAGCAGATCATCAGAAATTGCACAGACTGATACCTGGTGCTTCATCCTCACTACCCTGAATACCAGAAAATGAAGGGCTGTAACAGGTCATCTTTTAGCTTCACAACATGCGACATGGTGAGCTGCACATTAAAACCTTCTGATGCAAAACATCACCCAGTGATGGCATCATGCCCAGGCAGGGACGGGACTGTAAGTGAAATGAGTAAACAGCTCCTTGACCATATTTTGTTCGGAAGCTATCAATGGAGTATCATATTGCTCACTGCAGTCAGCTGACAATTTAATCCAGAGGGTGGACCTTTCAAAGAGGAAGAACAAAGCTTTTCCATCCAAGGAGATATCACAAGAGGGACCATTTGAGTCTACAAGGTTGACCCTAATTATTTGCCCGATAATCAGAAAAAAAATAATTAATCCATCCCAGCTGTCTGAAAGCGGGAGGGAGAAGAATGGCTTCTTCCCACAAACAAATATTGCACATGGAAGATGTGTCCTTGCCTGGGCCTTTCTGTGGGCAGTAGTCCAGTTAAAGACTATCATTTTCATACTTGAAAGCATTCAAGAACAGCTCTCGTCCTGCTTTTGATCTGATGTGAAGCATTTCACACTTTTATTTTTTCCCTTGAGCATTAAGAAGTGTGTTTAGCTCCTTATTCTAGAGTTTCCTACTGCCTGATGTTCACACATTGGCAGGAAATCAGCGGAAGGATGAAAAACAAGTCCAACTGGTTCACTCTCTTGTTTTACAGGGTGAAGCACTGGGATAGGTATACTAACATTCACCTGATACAATCTTGCAACTCATGGTGATAGGCTGGAAGGATTTTCCTGGCGACTCTGCAGGGCTTGGACTCTGACCTTGAGGCACTATTTTACAGCTAGCTGCAATGGGTTGGAAGGCTGAATTTCCATGAGAGCCAAAGGTAACTTTCTGTGTGGCTAACTTGGTGGGAGTCCGTTCTATCGAAGATGGCAGGGAATAAAACGTGGCATGTCTTTCGGTTTCAGCATTCCCAGGGAATCCTGATTAAAAAGGGAAAAGAAGAGAAATAGTTCTTAGCCTGAGACATCTAATTCCTTGCTGTGCTTCCCTACACAAACAAAACTCGGGTATGACAAACACGCTCTTGAAGGAAGGAAGGAAAAGCAACTGGTGGGCAGCACTGAATGGGGAGAAAGGGTGGTAGGGGGTTCCTCCTGTGCAAGCCTGTTAGATTTGTCTCTGAATAGAAGAATAAAATGCTACCACGCACAGCCTGTTCAGCTGCAGCAGGTGATCAGCCACACATTGTCTTAGAACGACCTTTCCATTACCTAAAAGCTGCTGGTAGTTTCGTGTCCTCAATTAGGGCTCCACAGGACTAAGGTTGGATCTCCTTTGCAGACAATCTCGCAGCACATTTTTTTGAGTAAGAGCCCAAGGCAACCACCTACTGCCTTTTGACCTGAGTTAAGGAATCCACCTTTATCTTATGTAGGAGGAGATCAACTAACCTGGAGCTGAGGAGAGAAGCCACTGCCTGTCACTGTAAGAAAGAGGCAGGTTTACTTCCTTCCTGTTGGCTGTAGCACTGGTCACCTAAAGGTGCTGCGTATCTTCCTGTTCGAACAAAAGTCTGTGTATTTAAAAATTTGGCTCCATTTCTCCTTTTTTTGGCCACAAGAAAACACTGCACTTAAACAGTGGACACTCTTCTCGCTAAGCCAGGACACTGCCAGTGGCATTACAGTGCCTTCCAGAAAGCACACCATGCAAGACAACAGCTTAAAGCCCTGCCTTGAACACAGAACTATCAGGAGAAATCAAGAAAGGCATCGAACCATGTTGCATGCGACTGTATTTTGAAATATAAAAGTTGTTGTTTCCAGCAAGTTTCTCACACTAAGACATGCAAACCATAAAAGACACCCTTGTTTCTCAGCACAGTTAACCAAGGTCTATCATGTAAGCCTTGACACCATGTATCTCAGAAAATAAAGCTAAATGCTACCAGAGGCAAAGTTTTTACTACTTCATGCAAACTAAAAATCATAACAGTGTGCCCAAGTGGCCAGCACGAGCTTGTTTCAGAGAATTCAAATGATCCTGAGACATCAACTGCTGCCCCAACTGCTGCATTTCCCGATTGCAGAGGGGAAGGTGAGAAAGAGACCATGACACACACAGATGCCATCTCTCAGACAAACGTACGCTACGTCTTTTTCACTTCCTATTTTCAACACCACAGTTATGTAGTCATTTCCCCCCCCCAGTCACATCGTGTTAAACAGCAACTTATATAATTGAACACACCACTAGAACAATTCCTTAAATCTATACCCAGTCTCCAAAATATGCAGAAACGTTAAAAAGTCCTCTGAAAACAGTCTGCCAGGAACAAAACTACAAGTGTGATTCAACAACCTTTTTTCTCAACTATATCAGCTGCATAAAGTTCCATATTGACTACTTTTAGCAAAACAGAGCCCATTCACAAACTCCACATTTAAAAAAAAAAACCCAAACTAAAAAATCATAACATTTTCCGAGTTGCATTTCAGTGTACACTGAGGAAATAATCCTCTGAGATGAGTGAGCAAGGAGCAGGTGGCACTGGCAACCTTTAACCCAAAAGAGCAATTAAGAGAAGATATCCAGAAGAGCAAAGGTTCCAAGAACTCAAATTTCACCAATACCCATTTGCTTTACCTTTGTCCACAGAAGCATCTGGGCTGGATTCCCGCAACTGTTTAATTGGTGAAGAAGCTTTGACTGGTGCTGGGATACTCAAAGGCAGTGGTAAAGATGTAGGAACGTCAGAAAGGTCAGACTCCGAAGACTGGGAGAAGAGATACTCCTCACCAAGGGAATGCCTATGTAGCTCCACATCCACTACCTTTCAGAAACAGGCAAAAGGATGACATTAATATTTAGTAGCTGAGTAAAGATATAAAAAGTGAAAACAACTACACCCTTTGTTTTTATTTTAACGCCTCAAAACCTCTCCCCCTCCTCCCCTCACCTCTGCATAAAACTCCCACTCATTTCGGGAAGATCAGCAGCACCTGAGCTAAGACAAACACCTTCCAGCATTTACCCACCAGAGTAAAATAGCACATCTCACAGTCCACGGGGAAATTTGAAGTGAACACTGTAAGGAGTAAGAGCCCAGCTCCAAGCATCCCAACTAAGGAAAAGACTGCATACTGCTCTGGGGACTGGCACAAAACTGCAGCTTGCTTTTCCTCTATTTTTTATAAGGCCTTGAGAAACACACCACATTATCTACTCTTCAAAAATGTTCTTTAATCACAGGAGACATCTCACGTTAATGTTTTCTCCGCAGACTGAAAAGCCGAAATAATGCAATTTCACCATAAAAATTTCCATTTACTACAGTACAAGGGGAAAGTAATATAAAAAACCCTTTAGGGATATAGTTTTTCATTCATTTAAGTTTTAAGAGTTCATTTTCCATGAAGATACTGAACCTTGACAGTGGCAGAAACTTAAAAGTACTTAATATACTGCAAAATTTCAGCAGGCTGGTTGGCTGATCCCCTTAATTTAAATTCTTTATGCATGAGATCTGCAGCACATCAGAATGCAAATCAAGACATTTGGCACCAGAAGGTCCACAAAGAAATAAAATTAAAACTGTAGTTGTACTAAGTTCTTCATGAAAGAAGAGCTCGAAACAGTCTCCTGTGAACTAGAAAGAGGAAAAAATGACTGTTGTCATGAATAGTGACAACATGTCATAATCATTTCATTTAACAAGAGAGCAAAATCTACATTCCAGAAATTGTGAAATTAAATGGGTCTGACTCCGTGCTTAATCCCGTTTATCTTTTTCTTTTTAAACATCCTTAAGTGAATCAAAATACAACATCCATCCCACGACCCGCTGACTCACCGTTTCTGCGCCAAGTGTCTGCAGGCCTGTGTAGGTCCTGTCCAACTGGGTAAAACAATACAATATATTTATATTAACCAGGGCAAAGCCAGAGTTTACATTACAATTTGTTTGAAAGGGGTTGAAAGTATGTTAGTTGAGCAGCAGTACAACAGATATTTTGAGGGCACATTGTCAGAAATCTGTGTGCTCTGTTTAGTAACCTCTCTTCTGCAAAAAAAGCCACCCAAACCCCACACTGAAGTAGAAAGGAGCAAAGAAGTTGAAGAAAATGACACTGTTGGGAGACAGAATCATGGAATGGTTTGGATTGGAAGGGACCTTCAAAGGTCATCTAGTCCACCCTCCCTGCAGTGAGCAAGGACATCTTCAACTAGATCAGGTTGCTCAGAGCCCATTCCAACCTGACCTTGAATGTTTCCAGGGATAGGGCAATTATTAATTCAATCTACGAGATCTTCAAGGAGGGTCCTCTTTTATTCCTGAGATTTAAACTAACCACCACAAAAGCTATGTTTGCACTATAATTTTGCTTAAATAACTGTTCAAACAGAGTATCAGCTGATGAAGAGGTGTCTATTATCTACAGAGCAAAGCTGGGTTTGGCAGGCTCCTGCCTTGGGGCCAGACAGGCTGCCAGCCACAGAGAAGGGCTCAGCCCACTCACATCACCCACAGGCTCACCACGCAAACACCAAAGATTTGCTGATGTGAGTTCCTGTGTGCCATGGACTGGCTCAGTTTTCTTCTCCAGGCTGTGCTTCCTCTGCTGCACAACGTCCACTGTACTGTTACCAATTTCTCCCCCAGTTATATCCCTCCAAATATATTTTACTCATCATCTGCATTAAACGCTTCAGGGGAACATTTCCAACTTTCTCTACCATCTGTATTTGGGGTTGCAATGAGGTACCTATATTAGCAGGGAATTCATTAATGCAGGCAGATTTTAAATAAAACTAATGCCGTTGCTCAAAGAAACAGGAAACTAAACCAGCTCAGGACTTAATTCCACTAATGCTGGGGACAGCTGATTAAAAGGGAAGCAAAAGCAATGGCCTAGTTTTTCAGAAGTGCTGCATACTATAAATCCTATCGAGTGTTGCAGGACAGGTGGAGTTGAAGAGGAAGACTGTCTTCAAAAGGAAGAAGGAACAAATGGGGAATCTCAGCACCTCCCAGCCCACTCTACCAAAAGAGCTAATCCCTAGCTGTTACATGCAAGCGGTGAAGGAAGAGAACAGATACAGCAATCACTTTACCAACAGAAAGGTAGCCCTGCAGCACCCTGTCAAGCTAAAGCCAGGGAGAGCATGTTAAAATTTAAAACAGCAGAGAAACAACAGGTAAATGCTTTACTGCTCTGAGCAGAATCAGTTCCAGCTTCTGCAAGGCTGGGTTCCTTGGCTACTGCATCGACTCCAATATAGCCAAGGCAAGAGGCTTTCCTGGATCTTTTTTGATTCTCCAGCTCAACTGTTCACATGCAAATGACCAGCAGAACATACACACAACAGAGACAGGCAGAAGCACCCCCCCACACAAGCGAAGCCTCTTCTACATTATGCATGAGATCCCATTTAATTGCCTCTTTCTCAAACATTTTGTTCAAATACCTTCAAATTGTGTATGATGTCAATCCTCTTGTTCTGGCTATCCTTGAAGTGTATCTGGACTCTCACAGGAAATTCTCCCCAGCCTCTCCTGGTAAGGTGAAACGGAGGTTCTCTGGAAACAAACGGTGATTGACATTTTAGATGCAGAAGTGGTACAGCTTTCACCTAACTGTTTTTTCAGAAAGCCAAAGACTGCTTTTCCAGCTGACCAGTAAAGTGATCTTCAGGCTGGCTATTCACCACAGAGAGAATGCAGTCACAGAAATGAGAATTATATGGCTTTGGACAGCTGAAAACACACTTTCATTTTGCACAAGGGGACAGGGAATAAAATGGTAAGACATTGTTGGATAAGAGAACATGGGAAACAAGCATCTTAAAGAGACAAAAAAAAAAGAAAAGGCTATGTCATGCCAAATGAAAAAATACTTGTTTCAAAAAACCCCAAGTCAGCTCCCAGGACAAGGCTGCAAGGCGAGTTTTCAATGCAGCATTTTGCAATCACTTTCTGCTATTTCTTATCTAGCAGCAAGAAGGTACAGGCTTCATATAGCACCAAGAGAACAACATACAGACAAGGAAAAGCTAACTCAACCACTCTCATTCTCCAAGCTGAAAAAGGGCCTATTTATCTATAACATCTCCTGTTACTTTGTATTTCAGCTTGTTTTTATTGTAAACCTCAAATGTAGTTTCTCAAGGAAACAAAACACGCCAGGTTTAAAGGCTATTTTTAGTCCAGAACATTAATGTTCACTACCATGACTGGGACTGTGCAGCAAGAAATCTATTAACCAGATGGGATTAAAACAGAAGGCAACAGTGGAAGACATCAGATACTAGAAACTGAGAAAGGCACATAAAGACATCAGTCGAGTGCAATTTAGTACGTTAATACAAGAAATACAAAGGAGTTTGCTTTCGTTCTGCTCACGGTTGCCTTCTCAGAAACATCACTTAGCCTTACCAACACTTCTTATCTCAGTTAAGTCTTTCTGGAGTTGCCCTTCAGTAGTTTAGTTTTGCCAGAATTAAGTTGCCTTTCTGTACCTGGGAGTCTCCCCACTCTCCTCCAGGAGGCAGCTGAATGTCTTATGGAGAATAATTTCTTTGGAAAGGCATAACATAGTTGGAAAGCATCTTCCCCCCCAAGTCTTGCCCAATGGAGCAAGAAGGAAAGACTGACAGGGCGTTTCCCGGCAGCTGTCACAGGGAACTGACACCGCTCATCTTTTTAGGGTCACAGCTTCCAATACAGGTTGGGGAGAGGACAGGGAAGCTGCCCTGTGTCTGTAGCACCAGCACCATTACACAGATGGGAAACTCCTTGAAGCATGAAGCCAACCCCACTGGAGAAATATATGGGAGAAGGATACAATTTCTGACCCAAATGCACACGTATCACCAAAACTATGGGCAAAATAGCTTTCTGAGATTCCTCTAGCATGAAATGCAACAACTGAATGCTTTTTCTCAGTAGGAAATTCCAAAAAAAAAAACCAAACCCAAAACTTATTTCTACTATTATTTCAGAGTAAGTCAAGCCAAGCCAGAGGTTAAAGACAAACACTGAATACTAATCCAGGAAAAGAAGCTGCTAACTTTCTGAGAAACTTGGCACAGTAAGCCTGGCAAGCATAAAGACTGGAATAGTGACATGAATAATTCCTTATTACCTCACTTCTACCAGGTCATTAGGTTTGTAACTGGGATGGAGGAAGAACCAAACTTTCTTGACAAAATGATTTATGCTGGGTTCTCTCCGAGAGCCTCGGACATACACCATCCACTTATGGGTCGACTGATCATTTTCTTCTCTCTTGTCAGGGGGAATGTACCTGGCAAAGAAATTAAAAAAAACAAACACAAGATAAAAATCCCAAATCGATAAATATCATAAAAGTATTTCAGGAAAGATCAGGCAAAAAATCATTGGGATGGTAGAATTCCTGTGTGAACCTTCCCCCTGTAACATTCTGCTGATTATTCCTTACCCTGATAGTTTATCCAGAAACAGATACAGGTCCCATAGTCTGCATCTATCCTTCTAACACATTCCTCTATTTTGGTGCACAACTGCCATATGAAATTAGTCCATTTAAATATTTGGCTCTTAATTAGGAAGACTTAATCTTAACATTTTACCACTATCAAATCCCTTTCCCCACCTTATTCTGAGATACCAGGAAGCAAAATTCTGCATCAGAACACAACATCAACAACTCTAAAAGTACAAAAAAAATAACAATTTTTAAGACTTATCAACTTCATAGTTGATACTCGGTTCTGCATTCAGACATAGGTAGATTTTCAAGTCACAATTCTAACACCTTAAGCATCATCAGCAAATGTTTGCTACTTTCTGTACAAGTGGAATAGATTGACTTGAGTGGTGCAAGGGTGGAAAATTAAAACCTGAACCATAGTTTCCTAAAATGGATGCCTTTAATTCATTAAGTTTCTCAAAGATCAAAGTTATGTATATTTACCTGTCTAATTTTTTTTTGAAAAAAATTATAAATAAAAACTGTACAAACTAATTTCTTCAGACTATGCTGGACTTTCACAATTTTCCTCTGGTGGTTTGGGATCTTGGGTTGGCTTTTTTTTGTTTAAAAAGCTACACTGTCCCCATGGACACAATTAATTAACCTTTAGAACAACTTGCTATTCCAAATTTTCATGGAAAATCTTGGGATTTCTAACTGGTCAGAAAAGGCTGACAGGAAGACTCCCCTTAAGGGAAACACATCTTAAAACCTATATATACATATATATACACACAAACATGTAATAAAATAAAATAAATAAATAAGACAATTGCTAAAACACCTGTTTCTTCCAGAAAAAAAAAAAAAAAGAATAAATCATGCAAACCTTGGGTACAGTGACTATTCAAGGGCAACACCTCATATTGTGAACAGCCCAGCAATTTTATTTAGCTCCTAATTTTAACCTCCTATTCCACTTAATCCTGAAACAAAGGACCATCCCTCAGACTGTGGATACTAACTTGGAGACGTTGCCAACCACAATTGTTTTCTTCACATAAAGCCGTGAAGTCTCATCATTTGACAGTCCAGCATTTCGTTGTCCTGGTTTTTGAGAGCTTGAAACACCCGAACTGTCCTGAGGGTAGGGGAAGAAAAAAAAGAAGGCAAACAAAAAAACCAAACATTCCTCTTAAACATTATTTTGTTGGCGCTAGAAAAGTAAGGTGTTGTTAAAAAAAGGAAACCTGCACAGTTAAATGAGAGATCAACATTGAATCATCACTAAAAATACTTTAATTGCTATCTAGGCATGTTTAAGTAACTCAGGCATGCAACAGTGATATACTACCTAGCCAAGTGTACGCTGCATGGCTTAACTGAGTGTACATTATGCGACATAACTTGGATCTGAGCCATGAATTCAGCTTGGGTTTCAAAAGCATTGCCACTGCACTAGCTGAAAAAAAAATAAAAATCCAAGCACTGCTAGAGTGGCACTGTGTTGGTCACTAATCAGAAAAAAAGCTAAATGTCCCACAAGTGGCTTCTGAAAATCTAAATCTTTCTCATTCCCAGCCTTTGCTGCTTTGAGGGAGACTTCAGCATTGCTTCATTGTGAAGAACTGAGGTTGGGCTTGAGACAAGACATCAGCTCCAACTCAACAGGGAGAGCAGTTAGCCATTCCACGTCACTGACATCTACAGAAGCCTACAAATCCACTTCAATACTTTGGCATAATAAACCCAGCCTACGCAACCTCAGCTTTTCAGCAGTGGCCAGGACTCCCTGGTAAAATGATGACATGACTGCCCACAGTGCCAATGCAGGCTGCACTGCTGTTTGCATGGGAAGGAGAGGCTTTTCTGTGACTCTCTTGGATAAAGTGGCTGTCCAGAGAATGCCACCATCTCATGAGCAACAGAGTTGGTGCTGCAGCTTCCTGGAGGGTACTCCACTGAGTGCTCGTCAGACGAGGGTGAGCGTGGGGAACAGTGGATTCACTAGGAACTGCTACACCTTCTCCATTAAGTCAGTGATGCACCCAACTGCAGCGAGGAGCCACAGAAGGCTGGGGTGGCTCCTGCTCCTCATCACTCCCTCAGCCACCTCGTGGCCACAGGCTGCGTTGGTTGAAAACATACCAACGTGCTACACCCAAGCAATACAACTGCTCCATCAACACCCCCAGTGAAGAAACAGGTTATATTGGTCTGGTGGTTTATGATATTGGTGGGTCCACATTATATATTGTGTATCTGCCTTCTCCTACAGACACTAGGCAGGGTTTCAGCAAGCTGTAGCCCTGTTATCAAGGGCATCCCGCTGCTCAGCGGAGGCAGAATCATTGCTCTTTCTGCCATGTATTATTGCAACTTGTTCAGCTGCAGAATGCAGTCCTATGCAATGAGATATACCCATCCCTGGTTTGGTTTAGAGGCTGTACTCCTCTGGCAGGCCTGACAGCTTAAAGGAACTGAAAAGAAACGGAAGAGTTTCATCTCACCTGCTAAGGCACATTTCACCTGCAGCCAGTGAGAGAGCATCCCCAGTGGAGCTAGCTAACTGCAGCTGACAGATGAAGCATTTCTGCAGCTGCACTGTGCAAGCCATGAAGGGAATGGATCCAGGTCAAAAATAACCCAGAAAACAGTATGGGGGAACAATGAAAGAAGGTACTTTTAACCTGGCTTGGAGTGGTTCAGTTAAGCAAAAGCAGTATTAGCACAACAGCAAGCAGCACCACCAAGAGAAAAGCAACTCAAACTATGCACCCAAGGCTCTACCAGCTCACGCTCACAGGGTGAGCTAATCCACAAGGTGGATGCCACAAGGCTGCTGAGAAGGCCAAACTCCAAGCTCCAGTGCTTCAACCACTCTAAGCAATGCAGTCCCCATGGACACCCAGGGCCAGGCAGCAGCATTACTTCTTAAAAACACTGCTGGCAATGACACATCTTGTTCTTCTCTCCAGGCTCTACCCTTTCTGACTCAACTTCCATCTCCACAGCAAAACCCTTTGCTCAAGCTGTGAAACACCTCCTTCCCCAGAAGCTACCAGCCGAGAAAGTGGCAGATAGTTGCGCCAACACCAACACTACCACTGCTGCCTGGCTGACCTCTCTGCTGGGCAAGACTGAGTTAAGAGGAGTTACCCAAGTTACATGCACTTCAGATAGCCTTCCAGCAAAGCCAGGCTGAGAGAGTGGGAGCAAGCAGTTGGAGAGGGTAAGAAACAGATCTTCAGCAAGGTGGGTGAAAACATGAAGAGCTCCTGGCGCCAGCACTGAGTCCAGACAGAGCACACACCTCCAACAACTTGACCACCACTCGAGTTTTACTTTACCCGGCCAGTATTTCTGCTCTGTCTCTGGTCCAGGCTGTTTGTCAGACGCTCGTCTGCGTCCAAGTTCCCATTGTCTTTGTCCAGGAGAAAGTCATTGTGCTGAGAGAGCGAGTCAGTCTCGGAGTGGTTGGCAGATGGAGTGTCTGAGCCCTGGTTAGCTGGAGATGAGGATCTGGAGGGTGATTCCAAGAATTTCTTGATTGAAGGGTGATTAAGAATTGTCGCATCACATGACCTGGTCCCCTGCAACAAAGAGGTCAGGCAGATCTGTCACTATTTCACTGCAGCCCGGATAAAAACAAAGCTGCACCAAAAGCAGCGTAAAAAGTCAACATATGAAGAAAGAGCAAATATTTAATCAGCTGCCTTGTAGTAAAAACATATGCTGCAGAAGATAAAAGCTTACAACGGTTCTACAGAAACAGTACCCCAAATTGAATCTGCTCCTTTAGACCTTTTGATCTCAGAAACCCACCTGGTTTTGGAAAGGATTAACTGCAGCCTACTGTTCCTTTGAACTAACAGCTTCCCCTCCTGTGCAGTCACCTACTGTCTTCTATCATATGAGAGACCACAGCTGTCTGATTCCTGAGGGCAAGCAGGGTACGTAAATGCATCAGGCTCTTTAGTTTTGATACTGCCTGGCAGTCTTGCCAGTGCCTACAAGGCAAGCTGCACATATTAGCACCCTGTCTGCTCCCAAAGCTCCCTAAAGAATGGTGTGCTTAGGCATGTTTGCAAACTTTCCTCAAAATGGACATCTTACAGCCAATCTTAGATCATTCTAAACCTGCAAGGGGGGAACGGGCATGTGTGTGTGTGTGTGAGTGTGCTTAAATTGTTTTTTTTTTTTTCCTTTACTGTGACAAAGGCCCAATATATTTTTCCCTGTGTTTGCTTTTAACCTCAGATATAGCAAGGAAAACACCCATCACTCAAAGAAAGTGTCCCTTAGCCACTTCTCCTCCCAGCCATCAGTCCTCCCTGTCATCATGGTCTGATGATGAATCAACTGAAGGCAGCAGAAACACCCCTCTTCCAGCAGCAGGGCGCCCGCAGATAACCTCACACTATAGTTGCACTGACAGCTTTTCTTGAGACAGTATCAGCTGAAAGACGCCCTTCTTCCCTGCCCAAACCACACGGATCAGCCAGGCTGGCACAATTATTCATGGGGAGGGGGCAGATCACAAAAGAAAAACAAATCAAGAAACTGATATGGGATATTGTTTGTTTGGGGCTTTTTCGTTGTTTTTATTTGTTTAGTTAGGTTTGGGTTTGTTTTTTTTCTTCTGTGGGGCTATTTTTAATCCACATAAATTCCCTGATCCAAAATTCTGCCAACGTGACGGAGGGGGTGGCAAGGGGACAGACACCAGCACCACTACAGAGCAGCAGAAGTGCCCTTGAGAGCTGGTAGCAGCCGTGGAGTTAAACACTGACCCACCTTGGACATCAGAGCGCCATTTGGGAGCTTTCTTTCCAATTGCCTCTTAGGTGTGTGAACAAAGCAATTACCCACCCAAGAGCACTTAAGAGAGTTATATCCATATATCCAATGATGGGAACGTACATAATACATGACCAAAAAAAAACCCAAACCAAAACAAATCACCAGCAAGAACCCTTTTTTTTTTGGCCCCTTCCTCTAGTCAAGTAAACTGACCAATAGCTTGTCCACTAATTTGTAGGAAAATGTAATAAACTAATCATATGGAATCAAACCCCAGCAGCAGTAGTTTGAAAATCTGTTTATATTAATAAGAACAAGTTACGAATTTGCAAATGATCTTCCTAGAAGTTCTGAATTAAACTACAATGATTCCCATTCGACTGGAAGCAGAAACAAGACAAGCATTCGCTGCCAGATGAGTCAAAAAGATATTAACCACAGATTAAGAATAGATAACAAAGAAAACAGAAACCAATAACAATTTCAAAATAAAAAGAGAACTGATTTAGCTTACATGCAAATCTGGAACTTTTAGGGAAAAAAAAAAGCAATCAAGGATAGAGCTATGCTAGATGTAAGCTCATAAAGACTTCTGGAAAACTAAACAAAGCAAGGTCACACCAGTAAGTTTTGTGCACACTTTGAAACAATGACAAAAGTTAGTATTTCTGGCAAGTGGGAAAATCAGCAAGGAAAAACCAAACACCCTGCATGGCAGAACAAGTAAAGAACAGGGGACAGTACAAGCTCTTGCTGACACATGATGACAATAGACAAAATTCTTCAGCTGCCTACACAAAAACCAAAGGGGCAGAAGGGATCTCCAAGCCTCCCGATACTACCATAATTTTTTCTCAACTCCAGTTGCTCAGCTCCACTTCAGTGAAGGGAAAAACCCCAAGCTGGTCCTCTTTGTTTTTACCCCTCTCCAAGCCTTCTGGAAATCACAACAGGAAAACAACAGTAGCAGTGAGAGCCACTGAGTGGAAGATAAAGTCTCGTGGTACCAGAATGAAGCCCAGGTTTAGAGTATCCATCTACAATTTTTAAAAAAATCAGCTCTTTACTGGAGTTAGACCAACTCCCTGAACGGAACAGATGGTAACTAAAATACCTAAACTGGTTGTGAACTGCAGGTCAATCTGGAGTCTGCAGGAGTCACAGACACCCTGTGATTACCAGCCCATTAGGGACAGAATGCCCAGAACCAGGGTTTAACTAGTAGGGTTTGGGTGTTTGTATTTTTTGGAATCTCCTTGTGAATTTTTCATCTTGCTGTGATATCTCCTTGATTTACCTCCTGCTCTACTGCTGCCATCAGTCTGTTCACCAAACCGTTAACAGACTGGCTGCCAGAGTAAAGGGAGGATGGTCTCACGGCGCTGCCTGCAATTCAAGTAACCTTGATTTTTATTTTTTTACCCCAAGAAGTTTCAAAATGCATCTGCTTCCCTTCTCTTCCTGTGAAATGGAAAACATGTTTCCCACTTTTCAGGGCTTTGCAAATACAAACTGTGCAGTGTGTGAGAAACAAGGTGTTTTCATGAAAGAACTGATGAAAAAAAACCCCAGAGAGTATTTCAGAAACCACACCTGAGTGCTGCTGAACGACTTCTCAACCGCGCACTGAAGACTCATCTTTGCCAAGTACCCGAGGCCCAGGGGTCAGTGACAGAGATCTTCTCCCCCACTGTCACCCCATTTGCAGTTCATATTCCACCATTTCAGAAAACCTCATCTCAAACCCAAACATCAGCTGAATAGCCAGTGAACTACATATCTTCCTTGGCAAATATTCCCTGAAGTCTTATAATTCCCAAAGTTATTTTTACCTCTCCAGCTTTAAGGAGACCAGCAGATGCATAATAGTTAGCCACAATACAGGCACGTAGCTTATCCATCATCCTTCTTGCTTCAATCAGGCGCTATGAAAAAAGATATAATATATATTAATAACGGATAAACACCGCAGCAATCTCTGATACATCATAATCTTATGGATTTTTAAGAACAAAACCTTGTACCTGATCTATAACTTCAATTTCATGTTCTTTACTCTTCATTTCGACAGCAAACTGTTCTTTTATAATTGTCTCAATCTTCTGCACAGCAACATCTCGAGCTATCCAAGGCCACACATGGAAAATAAAGAAGAAGGAAGTATTTATATTCCTATTTTTGAGGGTCTATTTGAAAAAATAAAGATCAGAAATCACCATGGAGTGAAAAGTGAAGGGATAATAAGTTCAACAAACATAAAAAAAAATAGGAAGGATAATTCTTGTGCAAAAGAAAGTAATTTGTCTTAAAAACCACATGTCATGTATCTTTAAAAGCTGGTTTATGTGGAGGGCTATTTTTTCCTTTTTAGGTCTGAGATGACAAACAACAGAAGATGGGGAGAACAGGACTGGTCTGTTTACTTCTGTCTCAGTAAAGCTGTAAACAGTAGAAGGAAAACTCAAATGTGCTACGGCCAAGTGCAGTTACCACTGCGATTGCGCAGGAGTCTGCTGGAACACTACGTACATTTCTCTGCTCTCTTTGGCCCGATTCATATCCAGGAAATTTACACCACATCATGCAGCAATAATAAGGCAAACTAATACTTCATATGTTTAGCACTGCCATGAAGTGCAGCCTGCTCTGGAGTGCTGTACAAGCCTTTTATTACCCACAAAAGAAACTACACTATCAAAAGCCAGTCTACTTCTTGCAAAATCCTCCTCCAGCACAGCAGTCAAAAAATTTTAGCCTTTCAGCAGGAGTTTATTGACCTTAGTGGAAAGCATGTAGTTTAGTATTTCAAACTGTGCTAATACCCTACTGCAAATTTGTGGCTAAGAACTAAATTGGCATCTTATTGTGTTCTTCTAGAGCATAACAATTCTTTTTGCTCTACATCTACCATAGGCTTGAAATACTGCTCTTCCTTGAAGCCATCTCCATTTTACGAGAAGGTTCAAACAATATCTGTTTTTATCAAGTTCTAAGCAAAAACTTGGAAAAGCAGAAATTGTACTTCTAGAAGCAAGCCTGGAAAAGACGCTCCAGCCTGAGTCAGAAACAGTGACTGCAGTACCAAGCAGATCAGAGAAACAGCCTGGGTTCCTCTGAAAAACACTCTTACAACATTGTTTCTATGTGGAATAGGAGGCAATAGCACCAAGACTTTGTTCTGCGCTTCAGAGGAAGCATTTGTTTGCCTAAAGGATACATATCTGTTTGAAGAGGTTTCTAACGTCCCCAGAGAAAGAGCAAAGAAATCAAAAGCAAGTCAAAACTGCTGGTATGTTCCAGTTAGCACACATAATTTTACTGTCTGATCAGGTATTGACAACAGGAATAAGGCTATTGACGCTTCCACTTGGAACAGGGGCATCCTAGATATATGTACTTATTTCCAGATTTGCGCATAAGTATTCTAGGACCAGAAATAGTTCAAGCCTACATTAAAACAGAATTATGGTTGAATCTGTATGAGTAATGCAAAATTAAAAACCGGGGGGATATAATTTTCCTTGAACCACGAACATTGTGCCTCAGAAATGCACATGTAAGGCTACACTTAAAATAAACCTAAACAGAATAAGGTATGACGTGCAGTTCAGACAGGGACAACTCATCTCTTCCCAAGAGATGCCATGCAACACCAGCATTATGACAATTAAAGCACTTTAGGATTTGTGATTATATCATAGAGGCTTTCAAGAACACTTCATTTTCATATTTTTCCCAGCTTAGCGTCAACCACAGTCCCTAATTAACATCATGTTAGTGAAATTTGTATACTTATCAGAAGTTGGAAATCTTCCATGACAGGAAGAAGCCAATTTGGAGGCAGCACCTGAACAGAAAGTTCACTTTGGCAAGGACAGTTTTCCAAGGCCCTGAGACTTTGCCTGCTAACTATGAAGACACCTTCTGAAAAGTTGCATCAGAAGCGGATTAAAAACCTGTCTGCAGGAGACTCCGCTACAGAGGGCTGTGACTTTTGTCAGCCAGGTAGCTGGGAGTGGTGGCACTTTTCTGCCACGGCCAGCTGTAGTGTCAGGGCCCCTAACTGACCCCGCAGAGAGGACTTGCCCAAAGTTCAGCCTCCTCAGACGTGCCTAGCTGTTTGCTGTCCTCCAAAACATCACCCACAAAGCCATCATCTGACTCCCTCTAACTGGCCACTCTGGCATCCTGCTCTATTCCTTGATCTTCTACAGATCCCACAGCCAGATTTGTCTTTCTCATCTCCCTGTTTGTCAGCTCCTCCCATCCCTATCCTCTCACTAGCTGTGCCATGCCAAAAATCACTAGTCGACTCCCTGTCCCAGGGGCAAGAAGCTCCACTCTCTTTTGCCCAGAGACGACTGCAACCTGTCCCAGGCACCCTGCCAACAGCCTGGTTCCCAAAGCAAGCATATCCAAGCGTGCCAAACGCAAACCTACTCATCCAGCTACTCTCTCCACTACACTTCTTTATCCACCTTTCCTTCAGTCAAGTAGCTGCTCCTCCTCCCTTGCATGTTTAAAAGCCCCTTCCTTCTCCCTGACTTAACCCTTCTATACTGTTCCATTTCACTTTACCTGGCAGGTCTTGCAAGCACCTGTCTTCTAAAGAGGAACCAGTCTATTGCAGGGTCATGGATTTCCTCCCTCTCACCCCCATGCTGTACCATGACCTGTATCCTCCAAAAATGTGAGCAAACTGTCAATCTTTCTGGAAGCAGACTTCAACTGCAAAACAAGTGCATAGGTAGGAGCACAACTCAGTGTGGATAACTGTTGGGAAGATGCACTGCCAAACAATTCAGCAAGCAACAGGAACCAAAGTAGAGGGCTGGGGTCCTGAAGAGCTCATATTCTAGCTGCCATCATGTGCTAAAGTCTAAAACCCCATGCTTTACTGCTGCCATTATAGAAGCCCAGTTTAGCCAGCAGGTAGGAATGCTTCCACGTATGACAGTCACATCTTCCCTTGGCTATACAGAGGTATCACTAGCTCCCTTGCTCAGTTCTGCCCTTGACCCTTTTGCTCCCACCCCGGTCCTTTCCTGATCTATCTGCAGACAGCATGCCCATCCTTAGCATTTCTACCTCTACCAGTGAGATCCCTTTGGATCAGACAGCTCCTACCTGACTGTTCGGCTGCTTTGTGACGCTTGTTGGGATGTGTGATGGTGATCTCCTCGTAGTCAGGGTCCTTCTCTGCAATCACTCTCTTGATCCCAGACATGTTCTCTCCACTAGCCCACCAAGAGGAAAAATAAAAGCATTAACATGACCCCAGCTACCCCCTGGGCAGGCTTCAACCTCCCACCAAGGGGAAGCCTAGGAAGAGCTGGGACATCTCCTTCCCCAGTTGCTACCAATTAACCCACTGCTGCAACACAGAACACTGGTCCCACTCTGTATGGTCCAGGAGCTTCAACCGCCTCTTGATCTCGGAAGCTCACCACAGCCCATGTGTGCACAACCACGGCGGTGGCACCATGGCAAACCACTGCCCCTGCGCCCCACCGACCTGGGAGGACACCAGGCTGCGGCCTGAGGGGTGGCCGCCAGGGTCTGAGGGGTGGCCGCCGGGATCAGAGAGGACACCCAGCTAGGGTTTGAGGGGAGGCCGCCGGGGTGCAGGAAGACACCCGGCTGTGGCCTGAGGGGTGGCCTCGGGAGAGCCGGGTTTCCCTCGGCACAGGCACTGCCACCTCCCGGGAAGAGATCGCCCGGCCTGGCTCCCTCGACCCGCACCCCACATTCCTGAGGAGACCCCGAGGCCCTGCGGGGCTGCCCGGCTCCCGCACCGCGGGGGTAACACC
>JAOQGH010000051.1:24178729-24276157 GCA_025769975.1 Gallinago jamesoni
CCCACCGCCCTGAGGTGAAGCCGGTGGGTGGGCGGGGCAGCGCCCGCGCGCCCGGGCCCACGTGCCGCTCCCCTCCCCCCGCCCGCGCGCGCACACATACACACACACACACAAAGCCGCTGCCGCGCGCTCCTCCCTCTCCCCCCCCCATCCCCCCTCCCGCCCTCCCCGCCGCCGCTCACCCGCGCGCCGCCGCGCGCCGCCCGCCGCCGCCGCCTGCCCCGCCCGCCCCCGCCCGCCGCCGCCCCGGGTCGCTCAGCGCCGGCCCCCGACGCCCCGGCCCGACGCCGCCACCAGCGCCGCCGCCATGAGCGCAGGGCCGCGCGGCCGGCTGCCCGTCAGCCGCTGGGGCGGGGACCGCGCAGGCGGACAGCGGCGGAGGGGCGGGGACGGCGGGCAGGTGCCGCCTCGGCGGGGGGGCGGGGGGCGGGCCCTCACCGCCCGCCCTGAGGGAAGGCGTAGGGAGCGCGGGAGGACGCTGAGGGAAAGGCGGTGGAACCGCGCTGGCCGCGGCTCTGGAGGGGCTGGCCGCGCCGCTCTCCGGCGCTGGGTGCGGAGGTAACGAGCCGTTTGTTGGCACTAACTAACCCTTAATACCAGAAAAAAAAACGGGGTTGGCCGCCCTGTAACGTTTAGAATTAACTATATTCATATATTGGTCTAATCCCAGTTTGTTGCCTGAAGCAACTTTAATAGTAAAATTTGCAGAAGGTATCTTCTGTAGCGGCCAGTGAGGGAGGATAATTAGGAAAAACCCCAGGACACGAGGCGCGGCCCTGTCTGAGGTGCGGGACCCCAAAGGCCCCGTGTCCCTTCACAGGCTGGCCTGTAATTACCTGTTGGGTGGGCAAGCCTTTTGCTCTGGTCTCCTCACAGACAGGCTTCAAAAACACCTCATGCCACGCTTTTCACTCACCATATCTCATAGTCTCTCAAATCAGGGCTAAAACTGCCCAAATTAGTGCAGTTATCACCACAGTTTGTGTTTGGTTTCGGCCAGGTTGTAGTCCGGTGTGGCTAGTGGCAAGTAGTGCTTTGGTCTGTGGTAGTCCTGTGGCTCACGCAGTGCGCTGCTAATCAGCATAAATTAATGTCCTGCTCATACATGTATATGCCATCCTATTTATAAAGCTGCTAATTAGCAATCCTCTGCTGAATGTTCAAGACTTAGCCCTTATAGTCTTCTTTTTTTCTGATTTCAGAACCACCACTACAATGGTTTTCTGACTTCTTACCAAGCAAGAAACGTAAGCTATGGCAAATTGAGTTGAGACTGTTCCTATACTTGAACTTTTATCATGCTCATCAGGAAAAGTAAGTATATGACATAGTTCAGTTTTACTTTCTTCCTTTCTCCTGCTTAACGGGAAGAGGAAGAAGAGGCTGTTGTTAAAATATTGCTGCCACTTGACTATTTTTAAGATGTAAAATATCTTTAAATGGGCTTCCAGCCCTCAAAAATATTGCCATTGCTTTGCAGTCTGCGGATTCCCTCTCAAGCAACATTACTTCTTTCACAAAAAGTAAATTTCTGCAGGCATTGAACCTAGTTGTAACTTACTTTTGGAACCCCAGCAAGAGCCTCTTGGTCACTGTAAATGAGCCTGGGCACGCTGTGTAACTGCACTGTTGGCTTACCAAATTTTATTTAATGATAGAAGGTATTTGAAAACCACTGTGTATCTTAATATTACAACATACAGACTCTATCATCTCTATGGGGCTAAGTTAAATAAACTGTTGAAACTCGTGCAGCTACTTCACTTTTCTGCAGCTCAGAGCTGCAGGGGAAAAAAAAACGCAGCAGTATTATCATGTCTAAGTAAGGTACATTAAAATGCAAGCGTCTGGTAACATTTCTATAAAGAGCTTCTCTTTCTTTATACTTATTTCATTGCATCAGAGAGACAGAGAGTATATTGAATGTCAGGGTTGCAGTGCCTTGGGCTTTATCTTGGCATATCTAGAACATATCCCACATCTGAATACACCGCAGAGAACAGACTTGTGATGCAGATTAGATTTCAGTGGGCTGCAGGGGAAAGCTATGGAAGCTGTACTTGATTGCTACAGTATCTAAAATAAAAACGTTTAGGAAGAAGGCAAGACTAGGGATTATGTGAAGGGCAAATGGTGAGCCTGAGATCCAGAATACACTACAGGGAAGATGAAGGCAGGAGTACAGCTACTATTCCGATAGAAAATATGTGAGATGGATGTAATCTGTAAAAATCAGGGACATTAAAACAAATACTTTCTTCGTATTCGTTCAAGTGTAGTAGTACCACCCCATCTCAGCCCTTATCCTGCCATCTGCCAGTGAGACCTTGAGATGGCCAAGCAGCCAATTTTAGGCAAATAAACTTTCTATAGGATTCTTCCCGACCTGTATTGTTTCCAGTTGCCTTCCAAGCATTATGTTATCTTTTCCTGATTTCCCATGCTGTTCTTGTCCTCCGAGTCCCTTCACATCCTTTTCCCATCGCAATACCCAGGACTGAACAGCATTTTGCATCCCAGCCCTCTGTTTTATCATTTTTCCAGCCTTCTAAGTCTACTCTTCTGCACATCCTCCAGCTTGCCTTCATTCATGTCAAGAGTAAGGCTCCATGAAGAGGACAGAAAAATGAACAGGGAAAACACCTAGTCTGGGAGACAGAAGAAGGGATCAATGGATGGATACAGAGGGATTCTGCAAAGGGGCAGAATCCCTCAAGTTAAATGGCCCAGAAAAAAACAGGAAGGAATTTCCTCCTTTCATCACCGAGCCCCACCCTGGAAATTCTCATAGCCAAAATAGAACACAGTGAATTATTCAAAAGGCAAATGTTTATTAGGTACACTGAACTTTAAAAAACTTTCAAAGAATTATGCAAGAAATATATATTTAAATATAACAGGTGTTATTGCAATTGCGCTACGTTACAGAATCACTTTACTACTGTCAGCACAATCTGAAGACCTTAATGTTATACGTGAGATAACGTTACATTGACTCTGGCACACAGCGAGCGGTCTGCACTGGGTTTTGTTCAAATGTCATTTGTGCTACACCAGGTTGTTCTTGAAGACAAGATCAGCTCTTCGAGGAACTACACCCTTTATGTTTCAGTAGATAAAGGAACTGGCAAGGAAAAACACGAGCTGCTTTCTCAGCAAAAAAGGAAAAATCAAAACATGACTTCAGGTAAGGATAAAATATAAGTAACAGTCCAGGAGGTAAACACTCTTTGCATGGCCAAGTAGCTCCTATTAAGCTGACTCCAAATTGCTACAGGTGCACCAAAAGGAGAATGACTCATAAGTCCAGCATTTACACAGATGAAATTAGTAATGGTACATTACATTCAAGTCTCTTGATTTTGCTTATTGCCATGCTGCACCATATTATTGCTTCCTATTGCGTGTATGGAACAAGAGGTTCATGACTGACAAGTCAGAGCGCTCAGGCTCTAGAGGCTACCGACTAAAATAACTGATCAGGTTAAGGACAGGAAGTCAAAGACTAAACTCAAATCCTTTGTCACTGAGGGTGAAACAAAAAAAATAGGAAAAGACAAATACTGATTCTCCCAGATTAAATCTGCCATAGCACTTTAATAATGGAAGCATCCTAGGTATATTCTAAACGAGAAGCTTAACTATTCTAGTTAACGAATGGCAAGATTTATTTCTCTTAGAAGGACATCAACAGTCTGGACAGTAAGACCGATCCTAATAAAGATAATCCAGGAGAAGTAATCTAAGCTCTTTACCATCATAGATAAAAAATATAGATAAATTCAAGGCACAGGTATTTTAAAAATTAACACGCATTATTTTCTTTGGAACTAATAATACAGAGTAAGCCATAATTACATTATCAACATACTGTACACAGGAGCTTTTAATGTGCATTACTGTAACAGCCTTATCAGAAAATGATCACAGAAATATTCACACGTACAGATGTGCACACATAAACACAAGAGCATAGACTGGAGCACTACAGCTAAAGAAAAAGACACCTTTCCTGCAAATAAGAGTTTAGACAGAAACATTATCAGGGCTATATATTTGAAGTAACATGACTTTATGTGTAACGAGTTACGGAAGACGGCTGACGCGAGGCCAGCATGCAGAAAACGGGTGGTTCACATGCCTGGTTTGGGGTTGGTAGGAGGCTGCTTACTGTTTTGTGGCAATGCTTGTGGCACTGACACAATCATGATAACTGACAGCGAGATCCATTTTTATTAATGCCACCTGAAATAATTCAACACTGAGGAAACCTGTGTGCTAGACATTAAAAAAAAATAAAAATCACTCCTTGGCCTCCAACCAGACAGCAATTTTCTGTTTAAAAACAACATCTTACCTTGTAGACTCCTTTATTGAGCATATATTGCTCAGATTTTTTTTAACTAGGCACATCAAACCATTTAATTTCTACTTTCTTGAGTGCAGGAGGCTACATTCAGATGAAAACATTCGGTTTTGCCTCACAGTGATAAGTTGTGTGAGTTTCTTAATGCTCTTGAATTGGCTTTTGCCATTTCCAGTGGTAGAAAAAAAAACACCCTATGTATAGTGGCCCAGTTGGGCAATTAGGAAAAATTAACCTTTGGTTTTCTTGAAGATTGCCACTAGAAGACCGTGACCTTCTACACATCTTTATTGCGCCAGCTGAGTTCAGTGAGTTGACAAACATGAAATATTTTTACCACCTGAGTTTCAGCATCTGAAATTGCAAACTTAGGAGCATCCAGGGTGTCTTGGTTTCAGCAAGTCCAGCCAAAGGCATACACCCCAAATGCACTGCCTTTCCTCCTGGCTTTGCCTGCCCGTCGAGAGCAACAGCTCCAGCACAGCACCGTGCCTGAGGCAGGAGGGAAACCTGAAGTTCACAGTGACAAAAAGTCACCGCTTCTTGTTCTGTCCTTGTAACTCAAAACTAAAGCAGGATAAATTGAGTCATTATCTAAGATAATGTGGCGAACTCAACTATTTTGCGGAAGAAGCTGGAGCTCTCACATACAAGTGACCAAAGCTTCCTCTGTGAACCTCTCTGTCAAGGTGAGCACCTCCTCTTCCTACATCATCAGCTCAACTCAAAATTGTGCAGTGTTAAAAATACCATTTAAAAAGCTTGAGTAATTTATCATAAGGGTCTATATCCAACATAATCTGCATTAAAGATATCCGTGCTTCAGAGAGTGGAAACAAAAGCAGTCTTTGATAAGAACTGCATTGGTGATAATTACAACAAACAAAAAAAATAAACAGTAGCACTCTGGACTCTCGGTGCTCGAGCTGAAAGCACAGCATCTAATCCTCCAAGCGCTACCAGGCACGTAGTATAAAGTGAACCACCTGATGGTAGGAATGGAAGAGAGCCCATGAGTTCCACCTACTTAAGCATTACCAACAATAGAGCCTACAGGTAAAACTAAACAATCCCCAAGCAATGTTACATGCTTGATGGTTGTCAAACGAGGGAATGCACGGTACTGTGAAACCAGGCCACAGGCTGCACTGTAATGCAGTACTCAAGTTATTTACTCAAAACCATCTTGAAGCCACACTCCAAGAAAGCATCAACTTTCTTTTCAATTAACATCGCATTGCTAAGAACAGAAGGATGTAACTGATGAAGTGGACAGCAAAATGGAAAAGCGAATCGTTTAATCTCACTCTTTTTAAGAGTGAAATGCTTTAAAGATAAGTATCAGTTTAGTGAAGTGAAATATTAGACAATTCTTAGAATTACTTTTTTTTGGAGAAACTTGAGCCCTCCTCCCATATGTGGTTAGATGAAGTTACATCTTTGTGCAGGTGTCTCTACCTCGGAGCTACCAAACCTATTACCATTTATGATAGAAATCTTTTCATTATACTGGACAACATTAATAATTTTCTCTCCTAGCTGAGACACCCCCCCTTTCCCAACTTGCTGCTCAAGCCCATAAGCTGCAAGCAGGCAGATATGCATAATAGTGAGAGTTTAAATCTTTGAATTCATCTCTAGCCAAGTGAAATGCATCAGAGAACAGGTGGCTCAGGAATGAGACTTCCAAGTTAATGCATCCTTCTAGAAAAATAGTTTTCATTAAACCGAAGTTAAATTTTTCTTTTCTAGTATATCTAAAAGTAATTATTCTAACAGACCAGGCCTTAAGTGCAAGTTATTTACAGAGTTAACAAGCAAAAAAAAAAATAATTCACTGCTTATTTGAAGGAAATCATTGCATGAGTAACTGCCATTTTAGCAATGCTTCACACATGTAACGGTTCAGCACTGAATACAGGTTCTCAGGAATTGTCAGTAATTTTCTTCTACATCTACAATTCTGCATTTACTGGTTCACTAAACACTGTCATTTTCAAAATAATAGGTAACAGTAACAGTACATAAATTGTTAAGAAAAGACAACTGAGCTATAAAATGAATCTTCAAAACCATAGAAAGCAATTATTTTGTTATTTACAGAGTAGTGCAGTATTATAAACACAGATTAAGAGATCCTCATACAAGGATGACATTGTTCTACACCTACAGAATAAAGAACGTTTAAGAATGGTTTGGCATGACAATCAACATTACAAGTCTTAACACAAACAAGAAGGAAATCAAAGGAAAGGATAGTATTTTTCAAATTGCATCTCTAATGAAGTGCTCCTATTTTTTTTTTTTTTTACATTTTCATTTACAATGATGGCACAAGTTATATACAGTGTTAGTATATAATAACAGTTACTGGGCAATTACCATTGCTATCAATGGACCTTATTCACAGGTACTGAAATTACCTTTTCCAAGTAACGCTTGGCAAGCAGAAACACAAGAAACTTAGAAAAGGATTAATTTATCTGATTCTTTTGTCTTACACTACCAAGGGACTTTCTTTTTAGGGCAATGTGAATGTACATGCTCAGGGACTGACTTCCTAATTACATCACTGATACGTCAAGATTTGTATTTTATGAGTATTCTTAACATATACAAAGCAGTGTTTGGTATTCAGCCAGAAACTGAAATTTCTGTCCTTTCCTGAGGTTACAAGTTAATGCATCACAAAGTGCAGCTCCCAGTGCTCTTTAAAAGTCATGACCATATGTTACTGAATATGATGACTCCCAGTTTGGCAGAGTTTCACTGAGGGTCAGAATTTCCATCTCATGAAGAAATACTCTGGGAAAACAGATGAAGAAAGTCCAATGGAACAAACTACGTTCCAGAGATGGTGCTTGTTTTCACCCTCCTGAGCAAGCACAGAGTCCAGAGCCCTGAGGCCAGGGATGTCTCTGCAGGGGCCTTATGGGTTTGGTTTTTTTCCCCTACCCTGGCACTGACCAACTTCCCTACTGGCTGCTGTCCTCAGAATTCCTTTGAAAGGCAGTTCCTGAGGTTTTTGGTGATTAACAGGAAATTGGTACACAGACAATCCTGTTCATTTTCCAACTCTCAAGTGCTATTTCAGTTTCTATCAACTTGTGCCTCAACTATGCAACTGTGTACTGGAAATAAAGCAGCCTAGTACAGAAGTCTAGGAAGGACTTAAAAAAAAAAAAAAGAGGGGGTGGGGTAGTCAAAATACAGGTGCTTCCTAGGCTTCAAAATTAGCCAAAACATGTTCTGTGGGAGTTACCTCTTATGGCTACATTGTCAGGTCCACAGATATTTTTCTGGTGAGAGGAGGGACCTGCCCAGAACTTCTTTACCTGTGGCCAAGCAGCTTATACAGTAGTTTAACTGTGCTAGATTGATTGTCTGAAGAAAGGCCAAGAAATACTTGGTGGGTACTTTGCCATCTCTGCAGCTGAGCCATCTGAAAGACCAATTTACAAGCTGTAGGGCACAACCCGAGTCCCTACCTCTATCACCAGGTAATTTAAGTAATGTGATTCAGAAAAGCAGAAGAATCCAGAGCTCAACATCCTTTATTCCTCCAAGAGTTTTGAGAGACTTTGCTGTGAGCAAAGAGAGAACCCAATAACTTTCAGACTTCAGCCATACTATTCAAGAAGAACTGGGATTCAAAATTTGCTTCTCGGATGCATGCCTACAGCGGTCACTAGTTTCCACGTTACAGAGCCTTGTACTTTGTATAAACATTTAGCAACACTATGAATAAGGTCCATAGTGTTAAGGTACACGATCATCACTTCAAAATGTTGCAATGGCTCACTAAAAAACAGTTTCTCCTTCAGAAAAAAGCATTCCTCAAAGATTCTAATATCTGTCCTGTACAGCTTGTTTCTTTTTTTGATTCCAAACCATGCATGATCTGACAAAGTCTGCTTGTAAACCAAGTAATCTGCTTGTAAGAATGCTGTGCATATAGATTTTAATTATATAAACTTTTTTTTTAATTTGTAGGTAGTTATCCTAGATCATTCTTTGGAATTACCTACCTATTTATGTTTCCAATTAGCAGAATCAGAACACCTTGCAGATATCCGTTCTTAGGACACAGGCACCAATGCTTGTGAAGGAACTTTCCCCACAAGGCTTCCAAGATTTTAATTACTGATCCCACACAAGGCAAACTTTCTGAATACTAGTACAACTGCTCTCGTACCAGGGCACACAGCAGATAAAACTGAACTCTGGTTACTGGACAGATTTGTAGACTTGTTTTGTAAGTTATATTAACCCTTTTTTCTAAAGGCGCAGGATACAATTTTCATATGACACGTAGGTAGGGAAAGGGCATTTTCCCACTTCAGGAATCTTTAAAAAGCCTGTCTTGCAGCAGACCATGGGATTCATTCATGCCATCTTCTTTTTTTTTTTTTTGAGAAAAAAATTACAGTTTAAAGCCTTTTTCATTATATCTATGAATCGTCACACAGCCGTGATATGATACTGGCCTGGGCATGGCTGCTACTCCTGTGATAATGCCCGTTGCAGGGTCATAACAAAGAATAGTGTCTGTGGCTTCACCGTTTTCTCGTCTTCCACCAAGGATATAGATTTTTCCATTACACACAGACATGCCACAATTCTCCTGTTTCAAAATACACAAAGGAATACGTGATTATTTAAAAAACAAGACCTCAGTTCCTGCATGTCTACACCAGTGCAGAAGGACAACACTGTGACTACCATTTGTCAACAGACCAGTCTACACTATTCCCTCCTGAAAGGGCCAATGAAAAAAGTGTAGTATTTGGGGAAATCAGCAGCACAATCCTACAGGAAAGAGTGTTTCAGATCTAAGCCTCCACTGCATGTAGCTCAGATAGGGAATACAGCTGAACATTACCACTTAAACATCTCAGAAAAGGAAAGGAGGAGAGAACAAAGGGTTTCAGAAGAGGGAAAACAGTAGGTACTATTAACGTAAGAAACAGAAACAAGGAGCAGCACCTTAGAGAAGTAACTTAGATAATTAAGAGGGATGTAAACAGAGGAGAGAAAAAAAGCCATGACTAAGAAAAGAGCACTTAAGAAAAAGATATTGCTATGTCTTATTTGAAAAAAAGAGAGAGGATTTTATTTCTTCCTTAAAAGCATGGAACAACTATTCAATCAAGTAGAGAACACAGATCAAAATAGAGGGAAGGCCAGGAAAAAGAACCACCAAATTGCTGTTAAGGTAGATACTGCAGAGTACATGATTGATGTTTTAAAAATATAGGGAAAATTAACTGATAGACACACACACTTTACTACCAAGGGGACACATTTTAAAATTCTGCTCGGTGTTCCGTATGTCGAAGTGATACAGCTCTCACTGCTGAAGTCAGACACATACTGTGGGGTTTATTCACACTGTAAAAACAGCTTCCAATATTTTTTGTTACACTGAAAGGCTTTATTTAATCAATTATAAGAAAATTACTATCTTCAGTCTAAATTTAAACATGTAGCAGAACTTGACGGAGATCAATTTCTAGATGATTAAAACATAATCCATTACACTGTTCTCCAACAGTAACTGCTCTCAAACACAAAGACTGGACTGGCTAACAGTGACACCCAGCTGAAAAGCTACTGGTTTAGAAACTTCCTCTCCTGTGAGGTTTACAATTAGGTAGATGAAGAAGCAAAGCAAGAACAGAATCAGAGATGCAATTTTAACAGGGTTAAACAAGCATATACTCATTGCACGCCAAGATACTCAGGTAAAAAAATACTTTTTGGATGTCTATAGGCCATTTAGTGTTAATTACCTGTCTGCTGAATGTATTCTGTACGTGCATCCAGTAGTCCTCAACTGGATCATAGCAGTATATGGCTTTGGTAAGCCCACCAGCAACGTAGATCAGATTGTTTAGAGACACAGCCGTAATACATCTTTTTGCGATAGGGATAGTTGCACGGAGCAACCAAGAGTTAGTATCTGGGTCGTAAGACTGAACCTGAAAACAAATCCATGCATTTCAGATTAAAGGCCTGATTGAAATAATAACTGGGCACACCCACACAAGGTTATACAAGGAGAGCCAAAGAAGCGACACCTGGTGGGCAGTATCTCACCAAGAAAGTTAAATCAATATAAATATAGGGCCATATATCAACAATGTCTATATATGCACTACATTCAACGCTGTTTTCCTGCCACTCAGGTATTCACAGAACTTGTGGAGCCAATGACAGCAGCCACGGGAAAGACCACAGTGACGGTATGTTCTTGAGTTAACATTTTCTACTCTCTATGCTTTTGTGTTATCCTAATTCCATACTCCATTCGGCAAACCAGTTAAAACAGGTATCTGTATGATCTGTTTGTAAACCAGCAATACTGTTTAGCGTGGATAGAAGATGCAATCAAAAGCAATTAACTGACCTTGTCAGAACATGTGTTGTCATCAGGACCACCACCGATCACAAACAATTTGCCAACACAGCTGGTGACTGCTGGGGAGCTCACAGCTTCTTTAAGGGGAGCCACCTCTGTCCATCGATTGGAAAATGAATCGTAACACTCTACACTGCTGAGACGGTTCTGCCCATCATATCCTCCAACAACATATACCTACACAAAGTGGTGAAAACTATCATCATTTCATTTTTAGAGTAATTATCACATTTAAATATGAAATGAAATTAATTGAAAGCTGCAAGAATCCAAATTTGCTAGGTTTGTGAAGGAATACTTTCCTCAAATTTTTAATTTCTACATAGGAATAGAAGCATATGGTCTAAAAATAATAGGTAAAGACTCTCTGGAGAGTTCCATTCAGACACATGTGGAATGACACTGCATGCACATGTCCAAAGCATGGAGCTACTAACACGGAGATAGAAACTTCCTATTTGAATGGCATTTGTTAAAAAAGGCACTTTTCTGCATTTCTCTTTTGAAAGATTACAGCCAGCAACAGCAGCAGCAAAAGTCTGTCTGAATTTACCTTTGCTTTTCTGTGCTTTACTTTTTCCCTACTTGCTTACAAAAATACTTCTTCCTCTCAGTTTTTAAACTTTTCTTTGCTTTCCTCTTGCTTCTCTTGTGTTTAAGCAGCAGAGCTCATCATTATTTGTGTCTACCTTCTTCCCTCTTGTTTGCTCCAGCTGCAAGTCTCATCTCCAAGAAGTTACTCCCTCCAAGGGACACCACACGCACATCTTCCCTAACTTTTATTAATGGAATCCCCACAGGCAGTTAATCCCAATTACTGTTTTTATATTAAGGCATACATGTCTTCAGAAACATTGCAAAACCTTTCATTTCCCCACAGCATATATTTGGTTAATTTCAATATAAAAGAGTAAGTGAAAAAAAGCACAGAGCTGACATTGAGAGCAGTACCGGTTTCTGTCAGTAACTGTTAACTTTTGACAGCACTTTAGAAACACTGTCAAATCCAGATGCTCCTTTATCTCCCAATAAAACTACTTCTTGGGGATAAGACACTTCAACGACGAAAGAACCCACAAATAAATAAATAGCTAAGGGATAACATGATTTTCATATCCACAGATAGTGTCTGATAAAAAGCCTAATTGTTTATTCATTTGAAAATATGTATTTTTTTTTAAACGGATAGGAAATATGAAGTAACACTAAATGTATACATATGTTTTCTCCTGTCGTCTTATATACAGCAAACATCCCCACTGTAAAAAAAATTATAAATATATTTCTCTTACTTTACCCAGAAGAACAGCCATTTTATGACGCCATCTGCCTTTATTTAAGGAGGCAACTCTGATCCAAATGTTAAGTTGAGAGTTATATATCCAAACATCCCGGCTATTGATTCTTCCACCTTTAAAAACAAAAACATGCCAATTTGAATAAATTCATTACTGAATGAGAAATGGTAACTATTAACATGCCTCTCTACAGTGTACAATGAAAACTATATGCTTTTTAGGTGAAATAAAAAAAAAAAATCTATCTGTATTTATATGTTAGACTGAACAAGTCAATTTCAGTGGGTTTCAAACACAAAAACATACATTAAGTTATTTTCCTTATGTGTGCCTTTCCCAGTAACATGCTGTGATCGCATTAGATTATTTCTTGAGGCTGGAATGCATTTAATGGCTTTTGCCTGTGCTCTTCAGATTTCCTTAGTGTCACTGGCTGGAAGAGACACTTGAAATCTTAACCATTTATGTGCCTCGTAGCACAACCCTCCCTAACACTTGGCTAAAAAACTGAATGAGAAGTGTTTAAAACCCTATAGCTATTGCTCATTTCTCTGTAAAAGGCTGGTACAAACAGATCCCCAGCTCAGGTGCTGAAAGGAATTTGTTTCCATTTTACATTCCCACAAGAAGCAGCAGCTTTAACTGTTTTTCTTCTGGAGTTCAGGCAGCCATACGACAGGAACGAGTCACCAGCACTGTACCAGCGCTGCAGCGCTCCTAGGCAACTGGTGTTTTTAGACCAGCACACAGCACGTTTTATAGCAGAGAAAATGCTGCTGGGAAAAGACCGTGTGGGATTTTTTTTTGCTTGTAATTTTTCCAACTGTTGCTGCAAATAGGCCACTACTATATTTTAAAGCAGCATACTTAACAAGCATAAGATCGTCTCATTAAATACAATTGATATCCTGGAATCAGCTGTAAAAAACTGTCAATTAATACCAAACAAAAATCCCAAAACCCACTTTTGCCTACAGTAAGATTAGTCTGGGGCTGGCATTGACCGTTTACATCAGAAAGTGACTTTTGGTTGAGTTTCTAGAAGTTCCCAGTACAAAGATCTGTCACACCACTTAAAAAAATTAAGAACCAACCAAACAAACTAAAAAAAAAAAAACACAAAAGAAAAGTGTCTTAAATTTTTTTTAGGATTATTCACCTGAAACAAGAATATCATTCCGTAGAGCACACACTGCATACTCAGACTTGGTAAATTCTGGAAGTTTGGCCAGTGACTTCCACTCTCCTGTTACAGGATCGTAGCACTCAGTATATGGCAAATTAAACCCTCCAACTCGTTCACAGCCTCCAACAACAACTATCACCTCAGAATAACCAGTTGATCTAAAAAAACGAACACAGAAAACTAAGATGTAGAAGATATTTATTAGTACATGGAGGCCAAACAAGATTGTCTTCAGAAGTGCGTGGAAACTGGAGATTTGACTATTTAGCATTAATTTCTACAGCAAAATAAAAATAAAAAAGAAGAAAACCATTTAGCACAGATAGAGATTTTCAGTTTCCAGCTGTCTCACTACTGAGCAGGTTACCACACCGACAGGTGTTCTGTGTACTTGCTGGAGTCACCCTGCACAACATTCCATGTAAAAATCAAATAAAATACAAAAAGCCCTTACTCTAATAATATTTTTCCTTTGACCGTGTACGTAGAGGTACCAGAAACAGAGTTCAAGCACTCCCTGAGAAACAAGATGAGCAACCCATCCCACACCAAAACCAGTACCCACCCCCTCAATTATACAAAATTTATAACACTTTACATTGCTTAAATATTCAAGAAGTTTAAAATGTTTTACGTTATTTCCTGAAAAAAAAGCTGAAGGCATATACTCAACAAAATAAGGGAAAAGAAAGAGACCTTAGAGCCAATGCACAGTTAAGAAAGTTAAAAACCAGTGCAGTGATAGGAGGGAACATTCAGGAACACTGAAATAAAAATTCAAGCCTAAACCAAAAAAATAAACTCAGTGTGAAAAAATTAAGCATTAGAGAGTCTGCAACGTACACAAATAAGCTCTCATTCTCCTTAAGTGTCTACTATGCTATGTGTAACGTATCCGCCTTATGCATATCCTACATGCACTGCAATAACAAGAATCATAATATGTTCATCCACATTTGAATGTGCAGAATCAACCAACCATCTTCAACATCCAAATTAACTCATGACCAACTTTTATTCCTCCTCTCACATTTACAATTTCTTGTAAGCATTTGTCAAAATCTTTTCAGAGCATTTTTAGATTAAAGGATTTTCACTGATACAGTTGTTTCAAAGACTGCTGTCTATTAATTAAGTAAAACCGAATGCAAGATTGATTTTATTTTTGGTAAGCCTTTTTGTTTTAACTTCAATCCTGACATGATCTGGCATCTCGTTCATACCATTGCTGAGTACTGCAGTCCTCAAAAAAAACAACCACCAAACAACTTATGACTGCACTTGAGATAAGAGTTGCATGACCTGTCCCCAAATTTCCTAACACGTGAACTTATACACATATTAACTTATAAATCCTGATGTTTTCCCCATTTTGCAACATCGGGAATAAAACTAGTTTGCCCTTCTGTAATATACCATGTATATTTCTACTCAGAGTATTTTTAAATAGGCAATGCTAAATGCTAATGTACTGTAAGGTCATATGATGAGTATGTGTATGTGAGGAAGCAGAGGTACGCACCTGAACTGGGCAGATGAAACACTCTCCTCAACTCCTCAGCTCTGAAGTCATGCTCTTTCCTGGTTTCATGTGTATTTACTGTTACTGTTTTTTGCTTTTTTGAGGAACAACTCTGAAAAGAATCTCTCAAAGGATAAGAGAGGGGAAGTTCCTGTGCCAGCAAAGCATTACCCAGAAAGAGAATTTCCTTAAAAGCAAGATCCTCATCTCATCATTTGCCTTAGAAGCCAGCTTACTCTTCATACAAAAGAGGTTTGTCTGTTGATTGCTTTCTAAATTAAAGATCTCCACTTACTGAAAAGCTTATGGTACTGGATTAACAATCTTCATTTTATAAATAAATGAACATAAAGTCCTTGACTGGAGAGAGCTCTTTATGAATTGCTATCATGGAGTTTTGCTCTTTACAGGAAACATTAATTTAGTACAGTATTTCAAATCCACAGAGAACCAAACATTTTAGTACCTTATAACCATATCCTTTCTTCAGTTAAGAAACATTTTCTGTTACATTGTCTTGAAGTAGTCTTGTGCTGTATAGGTTTTAAGGTTAGTGCCAAAAGATTTTTTGCAAATGACAGAGGGCACATCAGTTTAAAAAAACTAACCAAACAAAAAAAAATTAGATATGTGGGAGTAGACAAAAAGAACATACAGGCAAAGGCTAATTCCAGAAAAGAACTAAGGATACATTTGAATGGAGATTAGGAAAAACTATGATCTCCATCAGCAGCACCGTAAGTCCTCCTTGTAGCTCTCAGGTAAAAAAAAGGATGTAAGCAAAATAAGAGGTGGACAAAAAAAGGCACCACAGAGGTTCCACGGGACAGACTCTGGTCAGGAAAAGGTGCACAAAATAGAAAAGAGGGAGTAGAAGACAACAGAGTATCTCATAATCCCCTGTGTTCCCAAGAGCAGGTTTCCAAGGTGTCTCAAGTTACCCACAGGCCTCTAGATGGGGGGAGAGCACCAGCCAGCACAGCCTCAGCTGAACTACTAAAAATTCTTCTGTCCAAACAGATTGCATTCAAAAACATTTTAAGTTTGGGAAACAAATTGCCAGGATTCTGGTAACTCACTATTTTTCCCCCCCCTGTTGATTCACTTTTGGATAGCAAATGGGATAAGAGACAGAAATGAAAATTGAAATAAAAACTCATTTCCTTGGCGTAAAAGTAGGGGACTGCATTAAAGCTTTCTAAAGGAAACCAAAAAGGATGTGTTAAAATGTATAAATGTAGTAATTTCTAACTAAAGAGGACACTCATGTATCAGACAGCTTAAGAGGAACTATGACTTAAGAATTCACAAGTATATGAAAGTCTGAAAATAATTCAAAACATACAGTAGGAAGAGCCTGTTTTGGTTTGTGTATGGAAATGTACTGTTGCTCACTGCTTGATCTTGCCTTGGAGATTTGCTGTGCAACACAACCAGCAGGGGACAAAAGAGACTTAGAAGGAGCACGAGAGACAACCTCAAGATGTCACTATGTCATTGCAAATACATAACTGAAAAGCTCTTTCAAAAAAGCCCTTCTGCATCTGTAAGGATGCCTAGTGGCACGCACCACAAAGAGCAAGCAGACAACTGTTATGCCACATTTTAAACTTTTATTTAATTAAATTGACTTTTCACTGGCTTCAATAAGGGAAAAAATAATAATCAACTGTGAAATCGCAATCTACGCTGTGTTTTTTTGTTTCTTTGTTTTTTAAAAAAGGGGTAGGTGCATACATACCCATACATGGAATCACAATTAATTTCCAGAAGTAAATACACTGGCGTGGGAATTTCTGATCCTGCAGCCTGTCTCCTTTTAGAAACAGTTTACATAAAAAAGAAATTGGAGGAGGGCAAGAAAGACGGAAGAGAGATCTCCAGCATCCTCTTCTCCCCAGACCCCCAAGAAATGCCCAGAAAAGGTGTGATGACATGGGGAAAGGGGGGACCTGGTAACGGCTTTAAAACAATCCCTTTTTGCTATAGGCAACAGAAACAAACAGGCAACAGAAACAAATGACAAAGAACTATTCCATGAATGTAATATAGAAAAGGGGAAAAAATTCCTGCTGGGAGGCCAGCCAGTTTTTCTCTTTGCAAATTACTTCTCTTGTTCCTGCCCACTGGAATTCACAGTGCACTTTAACAGGCTCAGCAGTAAAACCAACAAAACCCCAAACCAGCAGCCTCCCCCCAGCTCCGGCAATCACCTGTACTAGGGAGTATCCTTCATTTACTGGCTGGGAGACTGCACTGAGGCTATCTGCATTCTCAAGTACGTGCACTCCATGCACTTTGACAAAACTGTTCACTCTAAGTGTATTTGCTTTCTTTATCAAATCCAGTCATAAACATACAATAAAAACACCACACCAAAACTGTCCCCCTCCTTCAACAGCTCATGAAACAAGGGGTCTTTGCTCTGAATTCCCATGGCCCCTCCCTCAGGCCCCGACTCAGAGTATGAAATGCCACAGAAACTACCATTGCACCAGCTTCCAAATTTCCATGACCCAAATGTTTCCAAAGGCCTTCCATGGCAGCAAACAGCTTAGGAAAGTAGGGCTGCAATGAGTTTAAGAAGAATTTCTTCTCTCACGGCAGGATTGAAGACTGGACAGCCACTAATGGGGCAAATGCTTGCCAAGTATTCCCCACCACTCCATAAGCAAGCCTTTAACACATGCCAAAAAAAAAAAAAAAAAAAAGGAAGGTTCCCAGCAGAGTCACTGTAAAATAACCACATATGACTAAGAGTAAACAAAGAGGAGTAACTCCTAACACACTATGTTTGTCCAGACTAGATTGTTGGATCACCTCAATATAAAACATGATTTTGTAACTGCAGCTTAAATCAGCTGGAGCTAACAACAAACTATCATGTCAACTATCATGTGCAGGCAAGGCTTTTACTGGAAAAATATTTTCCAGGAATAAAACCATTGTAACCACCATTGCTCATAAATGCCACTAAATGGACTCTTCCTCATTTCTTCTTGCAACTTCAGTCAGCTATTTGTGCAATGCATTATTAAGCGGCAGCAAATCTGAATTATTAAAATGTCATAGAATAAGCATGAAATAAGGAACTGTTTCATAATTCTTTAAAAATGCAAGATTTAGTTTCTTTACAGTTAAGGACCTGTTGTTCTGCTGCCTACTGTCTATTACACATCCACGTACCACTCCAACTGTAAAGTATTTGTGATGTAGCAAGCAAATTGCTCTGAAAATATATCCCCATCCTTTATAGTGTGCTGTACACTCACATGGCTTTGTTATAAAAAGAAAGAAGGTTGGGAAGTGGAACAGTTTACTTCCTATAGCACTGCAAGTTCAAGATACTGCTATTGTATGAAATAACTTAAGATCTCATCTAGCAAGCATAAACCTTTAGAAAACATTTTACTTGCAAGGTAATAGAACTTCACTTACCTGAACAGTCGTTTATTTCATAGCAATGAAGTGATTTGTGCAAAAAGCCCCACTTACATACATTTTCAACACGTGTGAGCTTCACATGTTGTAGGGAAGTACGAAAGCATAACTGTAGTGGCTCCGGAATGCAAAATAAAATAATCATCAAAAGATTTTTTTTTCTGGGCACATGTATGTCAAACACCTGCACATCCACTATGTCCACCTCCTACAGAAATAAGAGGGGGAGGAAAGGGGAAGTTTCCTCACCTGCGTGGCCTAGTTCTTGGAGACATCATCTCATTCCCAAGGATATGGTATCGCCTGGCTTCATGCAGCAGTTGATAGCACTCCGGGGAATTCTGAATCAGCTGGTCCACTTCCACAGTCTGAACAAAGTAGTTTGGGTGTAACAAGGGGAGCCTGACGTGCGTCAGAAGTTCATGTAACACTGGTCTTCGCAACTCGACTGCCCGGTACACCCAGCGCATGACGGCTTCAAACACCATCTCTTCCTTACTGATGACCAGTTCATCGCTGCAAATGTAATCAATAAGCTCATCTTTCCCCAGTTCGAGGAATTCTTCGTGCTGGGACACGTCCTCAAATGTCTGCAGCGCAAAATTCCTGCACTTGGTGAACAGCGTCTTGAGCGAGTGCGTATCCGCGAAGCGCTGGATTCCCAGGCAGTTGCAAGGATCCAGCTGTTCTTCCAGGAACTTGGCACAGGCGTCGCGCAGAACGCTAATCTGAAAGAGACTGGATGTTTCAAAGAGATACTGCACGTTCTCCGTAGTGATCTTCACCTTGCCAGTGTATACGTACTGCAAGAAGCAATCCATAGCTTCAGCAAGAATGCCATTGATCTCCACTAACATCTCTCTGCTCTCTCTGTGATCGTTGCAAAACATGGCTCTGAAGTAGCTGCTGCAGGCTGAGAGAACGGCGCGATGGCAGGGAAACTCCCTTCCTTCCACGCAGATGATGACATCCGTGAACAACCGGCTGTCTCGAAATTCATTGAAGATCTGGAGAATGCTTTCAGCGTGGGATGATCCAGAGGAGAAGTCGAAAAACTCAGGGCCTGACAACGATTTTGGGTCCATTTCAAAAACTTTCCGCTTGGTTGCAGGGGAATCTCGTATCCCGCTATCCTCTCTATTCAGTCTGCGTCCCAATATTAGTACCATTGTTACATCAGTTGGCTATAGAGTCATTGAGAAAAGTTTGCAGAGTTTCTCCTTCGCAGTGCTACGGTCTGAAAAATTAAAACACTTCAGTATTCAGTCTGGTATATTCTTAACTTCATCGCAACAAGCTACTAAACAAGTCACTCTAGGAATTGGTACAATTTTTGACCTTTCCTAGAGGTGACATGGTATTACAGGGCAAATGACTGTGCACCTCGCGCAGGGCAACACAGCGTGATCTGCTACACGTTAAATACAAAATATACCCACAGAACAGGTGTCAGGGAGGGCAAGTTGTGAATGTCCCAGCACCACTGCCATTGCATTAGTGTTCAAGATAAAAAAAGACCAGAGATCTTCGCTCCAGCAAACCACACAACTGACAAAAGCCAAAAATTTCCTGGATAACGATCCCGAGCTTGGGTTTTTCTCATTTTTCAGTGTAATCCTCGTTTCAGCTGGAGCCTCCAAGTGCTATTATAACAGCACTAGTCAAAAAGGGAGGAAAAAAAGGCTGACATTTTCAAAAAATTCCACTGAGAAATCACTCCATTTTCATTATAAAGTCTATCATAATGAAGTCTTATAATACTAATGTTTAATGGCATTCAGTTATCTCTATGAATAACCTTTACCATAAGTTTTGACTTGTTCATTACTAACACCTAAAAATTAGTTCACTGATAATCTAAGATTCAATTAAAAACAAATGGAAACTGTTAGTGCACAAAACAGAACGTAGGAAGAACTACATTTGTTTGTGAAAATAAGAACCAAGGACAACTCACCTGAGTACAGGGATATTTCCTGTTTTCCAAAGTACTACAGGCAAATCTTTATTAGCAAAACCTTTTTTGCTCAAACACTTTCCAGTTTCAAATACACAGTGTCTAACGGCCCCCTCAGCTCACAAACACACACGTTATCAGAGCACTGAAGTCACAAAAATCAAGTAGTCAAATATTAGCATATGTCAAGACTCAAGTCTGCTGGTAAAGAAAACGCAGCTGATTTTGCCGATAGTGGTGCCTGTTGGAGGTAACATGGTCAACCGGTCTAGCAGCAATAAGGCATTTTTTCACTCCTGAGCTTTAAAATCAACTGGATGAGCATCCACCACAACACACTGAGGCAGCAAGAGACAAGACGCCATCTTGGGTCTGACAGAGGTATCATTCTAAATGCATAAAATATTTATTTTTGTGTCTAAAAGGACATGCACTGAGTTATTTTAAATTTTGTGGAAATTTTTGTGATGTTTCCAAGAAGTTCTGTTCAGTTTCCCCTCATTCCCCACTTAGACAGTCAGTAAACATCAGGTCCTCACAGCAATTTCATTTCCTGACGTGCTCACGATTACCCAATCCAAGTCTGGCTACATCATCGCTTAATATAGAACACAATGAACAGGCTTTTTTTTAAACAGGCTTTTTACATTGCTGACTGGGGCTAAATCATGACAAGAGCACCTTTAAAAGGCACCATCTTAACAAAGAGCAAGAAAAAAATGTGTGCTGTACACTTACTCATTGAGAAAAGAGGTTGAAACATTTATATGGAAAATATATAACCATATAAAACTTTTTACACATATTTACAAGGTACTTTCTTGGTATGGCTCATTTACCCTACAAAATATTTAATTTTCATTTGAATTAAAATAGGATCAGTTGTCTACTTTGATGCCTGAAAAACACTGTTGCAATGAGCCTATCTAATAACCAACTGCTTCAGAGGTTTGAACAAGGCAGAAATGGACAGCCTAATCCGTACCTGATATTCCAGCCAACATATTTCACAACCATCTTACCCTGTAATGACGTAGGCCAGATAAAAAACAAAACCAGCAACAACAACCACCACCACCTCACCAGCTCTGCTGCAAACACCCTAACCCTTACACTGAGCTTTATCTGCAATTAATTCCACGCTACTCAGCGTGAGAAAGAGGGCAGAAATGAAGCATCAGCAGTAGAAAAGGGAAATGTGACAATGAAAACATAAATATAAATGCTAGAGCCTTGATTCCAGTGTCACAGATTTAAATCAGAAGAATTTCACTAAAGCTACTGGAGCTTTTCCAAAGCAAAGGAAGCCTGAAATCAGAAACAAGACCCTGGCGTATTGCACGAAAGGGCAAAACACAGAAACTAAGTAAAAAAGCAACATCAAGATTAAATCTTTCTCATTATGTGAGAAGGCTTAAGAAGACACTGTGTCACACAATCACTAATAGATGGAAATAAGGGCTCCGGGTTAAGACTGCTCACTGCAGGAAGAAACATCTTCTTGATACTTGGAACAACACAAGATTACTGGTCAGCAAGTGATCTTTTTTTTTTTTAATGTCCCGATGGTTTAAAGAAATGGGAGACTAAAAAAAGCATAATAATCCATGGAGCAAGAACTAATCAAGGGGATAAATACTGCAAATTCACAAAGAAGAGAACGGAAAGGAAAAGGAATTACACTCCATTGCAGAAATTACTGCTTCTGAATATACTACACTTCACTTTCTGTCCAGTTAATTCCTTCTGTAGGTTTGCTTAAGCAAAGTAATTTTACAAGACCATCAGTAACACAATCTCACGTTCAGCTCTATCAATCAGACACAGAAATGCCCTGCTTGCAAATCTTCCCCTGGCAGTTTTAAGAAGGTCCCACTTCAGCTGCCAGCCTCGTGTCCCGGCCCCAAAGCTGGAAAAGCAGAGAGGAATCCTGTCTGGAGCTCAGCTGCTTGGTGAGCAAGGGAGGGAAACAAGAGGAATAAATGTGTCTGCACCTTCTGTGTATATAAAGGTATTTAGAGATACCTACAGACTCTGCATCGTAAGGCAATAGTTATTCAGAGAACTTAAATTTCAGATATCTTCACTAAGTTTAAACAAAGCCAAAGAAAAATAAATGGTTCTTTTCTCCACAGGCAACTACTGGAAATTATTGCATCAAAAAAACCAAAATGCATCGGATTGCTTGCCTGAGCATGGGTCCGCAAGGACAGACCTTAAGCAAATCAGGGTCTACCCGCTCAAACTGGGAAGGAAAAACAAATCACGTTTTGTATCAACAGGTTTTAAAACCGATTTATAAACACAGACACAGCTATCACATGTGTGTTCCCATGCACGTGTACATGTCTAAATTAATCTCTGGGTTTACCCAACGATCAGGTTTCTCTATTTCCTTAACCTATATTGTCTGTAGACTTGTCTACACAAGATGTTCCTCAGAAATAATCTGACGCAGGGCCCAATAAAAAGGCTGGTAAATGAGGTCTACGTTTGCCCCAACACCTCCTGTCAGTAAATCCACCCAGGCAAATGACTTTTACATTGCCCTAACCTCCTCCTTCCTCCAGTGCGCCCTCCTCATGGATTCTACCCCTCTCCCTTCACCCGCAGCTCCAGCAGCAGCTGGCAACCTTCTGGCAGATTTTCTCTCTTCTGTGCCACAGGCCTCCTTTGGTCCGTTAGAGGAACTGTCAGCCAGCCGAGGAACCACCACAGAAGCAGGGCTGGGGCAAGGCTGTGGGTAACACCTACTCATCAGGTGTGCCCCAGCTGGGCCATCAGAGCTCACCCGCAGGGTGCAGTTTCGGGGAGTACCTGAAGCTGAGCTGGGCTTCTGCTGCTGCTGCTGCCGTCAGCGGAGGTGGCGTCCACCCTGCGTGTCCACCGCCGTGTCACCTCAGCACCAGCGCTGGCCTGGCGTGGCCGGACCGGTGACCACCTGCGAAGGGAGAAAAGGAGGTGCTGGGAACAGGCGGCTGCCCTGGGGACAGCCCCATGGCCACCCAGCACAGGGACACCGCTGGCATGGCCCTGGTGGGACGAGCCTGTCAACAAGTCGCATCTACCATCCACCAGCACGGTATCAGTAACAGTGCCCCAAAGTAATGCAACCACAATTAACAAAATAAATAGCATTTTCATCCTGAAGCACGGGAACTATAACCAAAATTAGCCAACCCTGAGTTATTTCCTTTGTGATTTCAGGTAACAGGATCTGCAGATGTGCTTCATCTGGGATGTCCTCATCACCACCGGAGCCAGAGAGCACAGACTGCAGCCCACCAACCACCACAGCTAAGGGGGCTTTATCTTAAAGGTAAAGAGAAGGAAAATCACAACAACAACAAAAAAAGGCAGCGTAACCTCTCCCTCCACCGAAAAACAAACACAGCATTTCTTTTTCCTTCATTAAAGAAGGAAAGACCAAAACGTCAATTTTAAAAGGACTTAAAAAAATTTAACTTGTCTTGTTTTACAATAGAAATTGAGGATGTGAACGCTTTTAAGATGAATGAAGTCTTTGAGAGCGCTGACTAGTAAACAAGAATTCAAAGCAACACAGTAAAGAGTTAGTTGCACTGCCGAAGTTTCTTAAACGTAAGACACTATTTTGATCAAAAGAAATATACTCTGAATGCCAAAATTCAATAGTAATCAAGCCAGTGACACACAAAGAAAGCCCTAAGTGCCCTCAAAAATCACCCGGCAAAAACAGGAACTGATTTGGACATGAGACTCATAGTTATTAAGTAAAACAAAACAAAAACAAGCAGCAGAAAGGAGCAGCTTTACCCTGCGCAGGAGCCTTTAGATAACCTGAGAGCCAGGTCACCTCAAAGGGCACACACCCGCGGCGGGGGGGGGAAACACTGGATTCTCTCATTAATCCGTGGGGAAGAGACTGCGAAAAAGTCACTACTCTTACCCTTTGGTTTTACTAGCATTTTACACATATTCGGGTTTTGCTTAAAAAAAAAAAAAACAAAAAAAAAAACAAAAAAAAAACGTGACTACGTGTTTCAGGGACTTCCAGAGGGCTCGGCCAACACAAACACACGCCCCGCGGCCACCGAGGAGCCCGGCAGCAGCCAGGCCGGTCTCACAACCCGCCGGCACCCCCGGTACCTACGGGGCAGCAGCTCCCGCTCCGCGGAAGGCGAGAACCGGGTTGATCGACGGGGCCGCGCCCGGGACCCCGCCGGTCCTCCTGCCCCGGGACAGCAGCGACAAACCCCCAACGTTCCACGCTTCTTCCCGCCCCTTTCTGCTCTATTCGGGAACGGAGCGTCACCCAAACCAACCAACCAGCCCGCAAAAACAACCGGGTTGCGGCACAGGCCGGTGCGCGGGGGAGGTGAGGTGGGGGGGGGCCCGACACCGTCGGGCCCGCTCTCCGGACGTTCACCGCCACAGCGGCACAAAATGGCAGCGCCCGGGGGGAGCAGACACAGGAAGGACTCCTCTGAACCGAGCACGGCAAACAGCCGCCGACCTCGCCGCCGGCTATAACCCCGGCGGGCCGCCCCCGGGGCCTGGCTGCCCGCGGCGGAGCCCGCCCCCCGCGCCCTCCCTCAGAGCCACCGCCCGCCGCTGCGCCCCCTCCCTCCTCCACCCCCCATCCCCCCCCGCGCGGCGGTGGGGGTGCGCACGCGCCGTGCACCCGCCGCGCGCACGCGCGCCCTCCAGCTCACCTTCACCCCGAGCCGCCTCACCCACAGCGCACCCCCCCCTCCCCCGCCTCCTCCAGCGCCCTGCCCAATCGGCGGGCAGCCCCGCGCCGCGGCCCCGCCTCCCTCCGCCCGCCCGCCCAATCGGCGGCCGCGGAGCCCCCCGCCGGCCCGGGGGCACGGAGGGGCGCGGGGAGACCCGCGGTACCGGGGGCAGCGGGGGTGTCCCCCCTCTACACACCGCCCAGCCCCGCTCCGCCCGCCGCTCCGCCTGCAGGCAGGCAGGGACACACACACGCACAGACACACGCACACAACACGACACACGCACCGACGGGTCCCTGGGCACCGGCACTGCCAACGGCCCTTCCCCGCCAGCGCCGCCCCCCCGCGCTGCTCGGCAGGGCCGCTGTCAGCACCGCGGCAGCTAACGGTCCCCGGCCAGCCCCGCGCCCTGCCCCCGCCTCCGCCAAGCCTCGGCAGAGCCCCGCGCCCTCCCCGGCGGACACCGTCCCCACCGTCCCGCCGATCCCCCCTCTACCCCCCCTTGAGCCCCGCCGCCCCGCACTCACAGCCGGGAGCGGGTCCCGCGGCGCTGCGTCCCGCGAGAGCTGCTGCCCGGGGGGTCGGGTCGGGTCCGGCGGGGTGCGGAGCGGAGCGGTGCAGTGCGGAGCGCTCGGGGCCCCTCCGCCGCCGCCGCCGGTCGCGCTGCCAGCGCCGCTCAAAACAAAGGGGCCGGCGGGGCATGTGACCTCGGAGCCACCGCACATGATGTCACGGCGGCTCCGCGCGGCCCTGGGAGCTGTAGTCCCGCCGCCCCGCCCGCTCCCGGCCCCGCCGCCCCGCAGCGGCCGAGGCGCCGCGAGATGCGGCAGCGTCCCCGGGGGGAACCGGGCACCTGGGAGCCCCCGGTAACCGGCAGCGCTGCCGCCACCCTCAGCCCGTCCCGTCAGCCCTCCCCTGGCCGGGACCACGCACGCCGGTGTTCCTGCCAGGGCCCCAAAGGGGAAGGTGTGTGTGGGGGATGCCCCCGCGGTGCCCCGGGATGTCACCCCTGGAGCGGGGAGCCACCAGCAGGGGACATCTCCCGGGAGAAGGACCCAGGGACACCGGTCTCCGTGTCGCTCTTCAGTTTGTACAAGCCAAATAAACTACGTGTGTTCACACACACACCCACTCACACACACACACCAAAAACCAAAAGAAATCCATCAAAAGAGGCCCTTTGGCCACCCCAGCTCCGACTTCACCTCCTGGATATTGAATTTCCCACTGACAAAGCTCCCGGCCGCCGGTGACGCCAGCCGGGGTGTCCCCTTCCCCGCTGCCCACCCGCAGGGCAAGGTCAGTCCCGTCCGGGATGGGGGAGCGGGGCTGTGGCAGCGGGGGACCGCGGGGGTGAGGGTGGCAACCGGTGGCCGTCAAAGAGCAGAAGCAGGACCCTGGTGTCATCGCCGTGCGATTTCCAGAGCAGGTCCGAGCCTGTCCTGCAGCCCAAATTCGCTTCATGGCCAAACTATTTGGAGAGCGGCCCGAGCTCCAGCGCAGGCTGATGGAACATGCCTGGGAGTATGGAAATTTATTTTTGCTCTGCCCTTTAGCATAAGCAAACTGGCAAGTCCGTAGCGCGGAGTGGCGAGGCGAGGGCAGGGACACGCATGATGCTTCAATTAAGTTCATTACCAGGTGCTAAACGAGGCCTTACGCAACACCGTGGAGCTGGTGTGGGCAGGTAACTGGCTGTCTTCTCCTTCCTAGAAGGATGACCTCTCCTTCTCGCCCCTTCCCGCCGAGGGAAAGGAAGAAATACCAATTCTTCAATGAGATGGCACCCACTTTGCTCTCCCAAATGTTAGGTATCAATCATGGAACCGTGGAATGTTGTTGGAGTTGGAAGGGACCTTCTAGAGATCATCCATTCTCCAACTCCCCTGCCAAAGCAGGGTTGCCCAGAGCACATCACTCAGGACGGCTTCCAGGTGAGCCCTGAAGATCTCCAGAGAAGGGACTCCACACCCTCCTTGGGCAGCCTGTTCCAGGGCTCTGCCACCCTCACCAGAAAGAAGTTCTTCCTCATATTTGAGTGTAAGTTCCCATGTTCCAGCTTGTGCCCGCTGCCCCTCGTCCTGTCACTGGGAACTACTGAAAAGACTCTGGCTCCATCCTCCTTCAACTCACCCTTTAGATCCTTGTCAGCATTAACAAAGTCTCCCCTCAGTCTTCTCTTCTCGAGGCTAAAGAGCCCCAGCTCTCTCAGCCTTTCCTCATCAGGGAGATGCTCCAATCCTTTAATCATCTTCATTGCCCTACTCTGGACTCTTTCCAGTAGTTCCCTGTTCCTCTTGAACTGGGGAGCCCAGAACTGGACACAGGATTCCAGTTGTGGCCTCACCCGTGCAGAGTAGAGAGAGAGAATGACCTCCCTCGACCTGCTGGCCACACTCTTCCCTATGCAGCCCAGGATTCCATTGGCCCTCTTGGTGACAAGGGCACATTGCTGTCTCCTGGAGAGCGTGCCATCCACCAGGACTCCCAGATCCTTTTTCTAAGAAGTACTTCCCAGAAAATCCACCCCTATATTAGTGCCTGGGGTTCTTCCTCCCCAGGTGCAGGATCCTACACTTGCCTTTATTGAACCTCACCAGGTTCTTCTCTGCCCAGCCCTACAGCCTGCCCAGGTCATGCTGGATGGTGGCGCAGCCCTGTGGAGTGTCGGCCAGCCCTCCCAGTTTGGTATCATCAATGAACTTGCTGAGGATACACTCTGTCCCCTTGCCCAGGTCATTAATGAATATGTTGAACAAAACGAGACCTATTGACTCCTGGGGGACACCACTGGTTACAGGCCTCCAACTTGACCCTGCTCCACTAATTACAACTCTCCGAGTCCTGTCACACAGCCAGCTCTCAACCCACCTCACTGCCCCCTCATCTCGCCCACCCGTCCTCAGTTTCCTAAAAAGCATGTTATGGGAGACAGTGTCAAAAGCCTTGCTGAAGTCAAGGTAGATGACATCTGTTGTTCTCCTCTCATCCAGCCATCTAGTTATAACATCATAGAAGGCTATCAGATTGGTCAAGCACGATTTACGCTTGGTAAATCCATGTTGACCACTTCCAATAACTTCCTGTTCTTCAACGTGTTTGGAGATGACATCAACCCCAGGCATGATACATCTTTAGCTTTTGGTGAACCTCTGCAACCTTCTGACCCTGGGATATTGCTCCCCTTGCCCCCGTATGCCCTCCCCGGGAAGCCTCCACAGCCTCGTGCTCTTTGCAAGAGCTGGTGCTGCTCCTTCACTGAAACTGTTGGAAATGCAGCACGTGCTCAGGACTCCAGGACCCATCGCCTCTGGAGCAAACCAGTCTCTGATTTTCATAGGCTGAACGAGCTCTGCTTTTCCCTGGGGTCAGGTAAATTGCAGCTTTGCAAAACAGTTAGAATTACTAATTAAAAGGCTACGTTTCTGAAACTGTCAACTGATTTTTGTGTATAAATTCTTTCCACCAAAATCTTAATAAATTGAAACCTTTAACCATTTTCCTGCCCAGCTGGAACTCAGACTGGCTTAACAGATTTAATTCAAAGTGAGACCATTCAGGCCATTTTTTTCATCTTCTGGCTGGAAAAGCAAGAAGGACCCCAAACGACATGAACAGCAAAGAGAAAATCAACAAACAGTTCACCCTGCGTAGTACAGTTGCCTTGCAATAACTTATTTCCCCCACCGAATATAAAAAGGATTCCTAATCTGAAGTGTTAGGTGTTACAAAGACATTAAATCTAAAAAAGTATATGACCCAGGAAAAACAGTTTTCTTAAAATAGATATCTGATATATTCTCTCGTCTGCCCCAATCCTTTGAGGCTGTAACTCTTGGGGTCAATATAACTACGCAGAGTTCCCTTCAGAAAACACAAGTGGGATTAAAGCAATCAGTCACGGGAAGGAAAACCTCTAAAAGAGGGTCAAGATATCTCTGAATTGGCTTGAAGGAGGTGTCTGCCGGGTGTGTGTTTACTCCAATAAAAACTGCACGTGGCAAAAATACTTTGTGTGAAGAGGAGCATTTCAAAGGAAAATACTAATTAAAAATACTCCTTGAGCAATCGATTGTTTCATAATGTGCACGTGTATGCACGCAGTCACATCCAGGCACTTCCAGTCCCGGAGGCCGACGTCACCGAGGGTGTCTGAAATTAAGGACAGTGGGGTTGCTGCTCCGTCCCACTGGCGTCCGTTCCTCCCCTCGCGGGGGGATTGGCTCTTCTTTCTCACGCGGCGCCCAGCATTTCTCTCAAAATAAGCAGTTACACGCCGCCCGAGGAGCCGAAGGCAATTATTAAAGATTACTCATTTTCTATAAAGCTTTGTTAATACTTTTTTAACAATGTAAAGTACTTGCGGAGCATTCAGGCCAATATTTTCTGAAGAGGTCAGTGATTTGGGGGGGGGGGGGATTTCTGAAGGCATCTTCAGGGCACTGGAAAGGTTAAAAACTAAAATTAGAAGGCTGTGGGAAAATTTTGGCGCGTGTCCAGCGACGCCGTGCTGTGTTCCCGGTGGGGTTGAATCGGGCACTGCTCGCCTACGTCCCAACGATGCGGTGTGCCACCTAAACGAGCCGGGGCATTCCTCCAAATAAAGACATTAACTATTTTGGGAAGCCGTATGCCGGCACGCTCCTGAGAATTTTCCCCTGCTGCGGGGAGCCTTGTAACTCTTCACCACGTTGTTTGTTTGTTTGTTTTTTCTAAAATTAAGCAAAACCCAGATGTTTTTCTAGTAGTTCAAACGTACAGAAAAGGAAACCAAAGAAAATCCATTATTTCTTTTAGGAATTATTTACTGCTAACAGACATCTGTCCTAAGTCATCTGGGAAAGGGACTGAAGGCAGGGATGAAGGTGAGCTGCAGCAACCACGAGCAGGAAGCTGAAGAAGAATACGAAGGGAGATGAGAGTCCCTAAGCTCCACGTCCCTCACCCTGATCGCTGATCAGAGAGAAGAGGGTGACATTAAACAGGGGACAACATTAAAAAGCCCGAGCGCAACACGGGGATTGCGCCACCGGATAAAAGAGAGACTTTAGACATTTCATTAACGATGGAGGAGAAGTGAAACAAATGCTTCTCGGCACAAGGACGGAGAAGAGATTCGGGTGCTGCTAGGAAAAGTTCTAGTGGGCAGAAAGCTTCAGAAAGAAAGAGGTGGCGTTAAGTGAGAGCATCGCTGCGGATCCTGATGCAAGTAGGCACAAAATAAAATGACAGAAGCCATTCAGCAGGATTACAAAGAGTAGTCAGGACCGAACAAAAGGAAAGGTGACCTTAATAGCAATTCGTGAGGAAGAGCAGAAGAGTGAATTCTGTAACTCTTGTGGAATTTACTTTTTTGCGTATGCCAGGAAAAAGGGCTAAGGTGCGTTAAGTGAAAAGGAAGAGGTGTATGGAAACAACATTAAAAAGAAGAGTCTGGATTTAGATGAGGCCGAAAGCACAGCAAAGTCTTTTCACATGATAAAAAAAACCTCTCCAAGAAACAGAGAGAATGCAACAAAACATGCCAAAGTCCTTCCCTTGACTTTGAACAGACTTTCACCACCATCCTGCTGAAAGCAAGCCCTGTGGGTCATATTGACTCGAGCTGCTCTGCTGGGGATAATCAGCAGGTACAAGCATTTCAGCCTCTCCTCTCCCCGTCACCTCCTTGCAATGGCAGCTGCACCAGGAAATGCCATCTGCAAGGCAGGTTGCTGTGCTGGCACTTGGATAGCAAGGGGCCCTGGCAAACCAGTGCTCCCTCCCTCCCTCCCCAGACACCTCTTGTTTCATCTTTTCCATTTTCACTCCTCCCGCCTGACTCTGCACATCCCCCTTTCCTCTGGCCCCACATGCTGAACGTCCTGACCCTTTGCTCGGGCTGGCAACGCTCGCCGGGGTGTCCCTCTGCAGCGGGGAGGTGGCAGGACGAGGGCAGGTCCTGTCACAGGGAATGAGATGGGGCATCCCCCGCAGCCCAACGCCCCGCTCCTCCCTGCCCGCCCGCTGCCGGGGCTGCAGGGCCGTCCCACCGCTCGGTTCTCCCTGCCCAGCCAGGGAGACCCCGGCATTACAGAGCGTGTACTCGAGCACAAAAGTCACCTGGAAAAACATCAATAACACAGTTAGTAACTTAGCCCCACAATTAGTCCCTGTTGCCCAGGGAAGTCGTGGCTGCTCCATCCCTGGAGGGGTTCAAGGCCAGGCTGGATGGGGCTTTGAGCAACCTGCTCTGGTGGGAGGTGTCCCTGCCCATGGTGCGGGGGTTGGAACTTCATGATCTTTAAGGTCCCTTCCAACCCAAACCATTCTATGATTCTATGATTAGTACTGCACATCGCCCTGTACACTCTGCTGCTCGCCTGAACAGCCCGTGTTCCTAGCCCAGGCGAATCCCCTCTCTTCCCACTCACCCCAGTAGCCTTTCACCACCGTGAGCACCTCAAAACATTGGCCCATGCCAATAGTGCTCCTGTGCAGAAAGAAACTGCCTTAATTTTTCCACCCGGTATCTCCCATCTCCCAAGCCTGGGAGACAACTCTGGGAACGGAATTGCAGAGCTGAGAAGAATGAGCATTGCATCACCGCTGCTATAAACACTGCGCTCTCTTCTTTTTTTATAGCACTTGCAGTATCGAGACACCATGAAAACATGCCTAACCAGGGGAGACAGGGACAGGGTCTGATGGTGTCTGTCTGGTTCTTCTCTTCAGGGAGAAACAAGAAGCAGAAAAATAAAGGTCGTTTGAGCTCTTGTTGGCCACGCAGGTGGAGCCTTGAAGGGAGTTGTTCTCAGAAGAGCGAGCAGAGGACACGTGCAGCCACTAACCCAGCGAAAGAGTAAGGCAGGTTCCTGCAAAAACAGTTTCCCGAGCTGGTGTGGTGCTATCGCAGTGTTCCCACCCAGCCCCGTCACCTCACCTCAACCACAGCCCCGCAGGCGTTCGCGTTAAGCGTTTTCTCACAGGAGTATTTTTTCCTCGCAGCCCTGCACCAGTGGCCCCGATGCCACAGAGCACCCTGCACCAGTGGCCCTGATGCCACGCTGCCACAGAGCACCCTGCCGCGCAGCGCCAGCTCTGCCCTTCAGCCACGCGTGACAGCTCTCTCCTCAAAGCGCTTGCCAACGCCAGGACCAGTTAATAAGCAGGAGCGTCGCACCTCTTCACCTCCGAGACCTTCAGGCGTTTCGAGAGGTAAATCCTTTCTCCGACCCAAGTGATCGTGAGAAGCCAGGGGAGCAGAAAATAAGGCAGGTTCCAAATAAACATGGTTTGGGACTGGCGTGTGCTTGCCACTGTCCCCAGTTTGGGAATCTCAGACATGCGAAGCTACTAGTGACCTCCATGCTTGCAGATCCACGCCACCAGCTATTTCTGGTGCGGCACACACCCCCCCGGCAATAGGCTGAGGAACAGATCCTCCTATTACAAACTGGTGAGCTCGGACTAATACCCTCCGTACCCCTAATAGTGACTGTGGGACAGCAAGCTCCCAGCGGCAGCACCAGCCATCGACCCCGCTGAGGAGGTCCTCACACTGGTCTGCCATGCCTCTGGGCTGCTGCTTGGGCAAATCCCTAGAGGACTTTTGCCACCTTGTAATTTTTGTCTGCCCTTTCACTGTGGCCATCCACAAAGCTTCATTAGGCAAGGTTAACCCAGGAAGAGTTAGTTGACCAGGAGCTCCATGATTTCTTTCTCGTCCCCTTGCAGCCAGATGTGCCGAGTGGCCCAGCACCTGCTTTCTAACACACGTGCAGCTGTTTCTGTTCCTGTCCTTGGCACTGTGGTGTGGAGGAACTTCTCTCCCACCTGGCCGACAGGACTTAGCTCTGGAAAGATGGAGGAACCATGGGATGCCAGAAGGCCAATTGGCAAGTTTGTCCTCAAATCCCAGGCTCCCTGCACCCAGCAGAGCAGCACAGAGAAAAGCCCCCTGTTACCCAGAAATCACTGGTAGGACTCACCCGGGCTTGAATGCTGCTGCCTTGCCCGACAGGGGTGGCTGCCGTGGGCACGGATGGATGGGGAGGGATGCAGGAACGGCTGCCGTAAGGATGCAGCTGCTTTGGAGCGGCACCCAAAATCCCAGCCCATATCATCCCCCCCTCCTTCATAAACAAGCTTTTGAGCACCTGCTCTGATGCCTAAAATGGGCCTGTTTCTGGACCTGAAATACTCCCATGGAAGGGAGTTGCGGAGTTGTGTGCTTCTCAAAGGAAAGCTCTCAGCTCTATTAAAATTCTAAAATGCTCTATTAAAAAGCAGCTTCAGATCACGGGTCCTGGACAAAGATTTGTCATACAAAGACAGGAAAAGAAATGGTAGCCAAATTAATCCCAGGGAAAAAAAATGCACTTAATGAAGGTTTGCAGATTGCAGTGCAGTAGCTAAATCAACACGTTGTTTTGCCAAGAAGACATTGTGAAATCTGCGGTTTACTCTTTGATCTTAAGCCTTCCTCACCCATCTACTCATAAGCAGTATCATTAGACAGAAGCAATTGTAAAAATAAGATTGGTTAGTTGATGAGTTTCTGATAATAAACAGAAGATAGTTTTGTTATGTCACGGCCAGCTACTAGACTTTTCTGGCATACATCAATATGGGACTGAATCTTGAAGAAAAAATGGAACTATTACATATGCTATGATAGGCTTTCTCAGCCTTTTATATTAACATTTTGATATATAGCAGACAATATTTTGTAATTTTAAAAGGGGAGGAGAACTGAAATGAGGAACAGGTCATTACTGTAGGCAGGAAGCAATAAAAAGGCAAATACGTGTCTCATTACGTTAAGTGCTTGTTATATGTATGTTATTTATATTTTTTTTCCTAAGGTGGAATAAACCTAATAATGCCCAGGTTTTTTCTAACACAGAAGCACATTAACAGTAGTATGAAATTCTGAAGCTCTTCTGTCTTTCCCTGGGGCAGGTGTCATGGAAAGGGAGACTGCGCTAGAATACGAAAATTCTCCACTCTCTTTTTCACTGGAAAATTACGTTGTTTTGAATCACTATCAACTGGCAGAAAAATTAAAGTAGCCTTTCTAAAGTTAAGAATCTAAAATCAGAAGTGACAAACTTTTAAAAGTTACCTGCTTTCTCGAGTCTAAGATGACTTTCGGCCCCTTCTGTCTCCGATGTCACCCCTCCAAAATTTCACCCGTAGCCAGATGCGCCGCCGCTCCCTGCCCGGCTGCCGGCGAGACTGAGCGCTCCAGCCCTCCGGCCGGGCTCCACCTCACACCCTGGGACCGGCACAACCCTCCGTCACCCTTTCCAAGCCCCAAGCGTTGCTGAGCTCCTCGCCAGGCCTGGTGCAGCTGTCCCAATGCCCTACATTCCGGACAGCTTCCCTGATGGATTGCACGGCCCCGCAGCTGACGGCTAAGCGGGAGCTCGCACAGCACCTCCTCCCCGGTTGCCAAGGTCTGCGGCGGCCACGCTTTAGGCTCTCGGGGTATGTCAATGCTGAGAGTGAGCTGGAGCCTCTGAACTTGCCTCAGCACATCTCGCCCCGCGCTCTCCGAGCATCCCCAGCACGCTCCGACCCAACCACAGGGTGCCGGAGAGGGAGGGAGGACCAGCCTGGAGAGTGGGATGGAACCCTGGCTCCCCAGGAGCCCACAGAGAGCAGAGCCTGGGGCACAGGTTCTTACACCCCACGGGAGAAGGAGGGTTTGGGCTAGAAAAGCATAATGTTCTCTTCTGGCTGCGGCTTCTGGGAATCTGCTGTGTTCACAGACAGAAAGTTATGGCTGTGTTAAGCTTAAGGTTACTCTGATCACCTTAAAAACCAAACTCACCACTGAACAGCAAAACACAGAATCACAGAATCACACCTTCAAGTCCTTTCTTGGGCAGTTAAAGCACATTCAGATAATCTCCGTTCCCCATCAGGAAATACTACAGCTTTTTCAGCACTTCCTCTTTTTCATATTTTAAATCATTACATTTCATGCAGTATCTTTATTTGCATAAGGATATTAATAACTCACCTGCACTGTTTCTAACTTTAGGTCATTCATCATTCAGTTACGCAAAATACAATAATGATTTTTACTACGGGTAATAAGTAGGAAAATGTACATTTCTAGAGCATAATCTTCCCTCAGATTAATATTTTCCCACCCTCTCTGCGAACAATACTTAGCTAACAATCTGCCAATTTAATTCCTCCCCAGGCTGCAGGAAGCTGGGAGCTGTGAAGAAGGGCTCATTCCCATTCCTGAGCTCCCTGGCTCACACCAGACAGAGTTCAGGTTAAAGACCTTTCCTGCCTGTAACTAGTGTCGAATTGTCTTAAAAGCTGTGTAACGACGCTGCCTGAAGACCAGTTTCACACAAGTTTAAATTTCTTGCAAAAGAGACAATTAAGACAGGCTGCTGAAAAATTGCAAAAGCTCTGCTTTTAAACAGGATTTTAAAACTTGCAGGAACTTCAGCTGCTGTAACAATGATGTGGAAGGAGCTGAGGACTATAATTAGATTTTTTTAAACTAACACTTAGGTTCATCAGATGTTCCCCATTCTTTCCACCATCAAACTGAAAGTTTAAAGATTGGCTGTGAACTAAACAAAATAGCTCCAGAGGAGGAAAAAGATACATTGAAAATGAGAGAGACATATGTACTGGCTTCATACCAGAGAGCACGTGTGTGGAGGTGTATTAAGTCAAATTTCACTTTGACCAATAGTTATGTATTTATTTATTGAACATATGTAAAGTTCTGTTTCTTTCCAGTTTGCTTCTCTCCCCCAGAGAGAGCAAGGCTGAACCTTCAGCAGATGGCTGCCAGGGAGCCGACGGGTTCTGCCCTTCATTACATCAGAGAAGGAGACACAAGAATTAGTTACACAAATTTTGGGTTCACAGTGAAAAACTTGTGTTCCAAGAGTAGAAATATTTGCCAAAGGCATCCTTATTTTTCGGATAAGACAAGGTATTAAACAACCCCAGGTCAGCCGGCAGCAGGAACCACCTCGTAGGGTGGTCAAACAAAATGACTGACTCTGTGACCTGCTGTGTGCACCACACAAAATGCCAACTCCCTCTTGTAAGGTGTCCTGCTCCCTTCCCCTCTTACCCTATGTGGGAGGAGAAATCTCATTTGGCTTCAGCCTGTTTGGATTGAGCTTCACTTGAACATTTTCTTTTGCTTTGGGTCCATGTGGGTTTCTATTCTGATAGACTTAGTCCCGTAGAGAAGGAAACCAAGGAGCCCGAGGCTAGTCAGCAAGTGGTGTGGAGGCCAGGCCACTGTTTTCTGTGCCCACAGAGCCCACGTATCATCGCCTTGGCTTCTCCTCTTGTTGTCTTCCCAAGTAACAGGTTGAGAGTCTTTACAACTCGAGAAGGAAATCCGTGTTGCAAGCTAGCAAAAGCCCATCACCAGGAACCCAAAGACCACACTGATTCTGGGGCCAGTGTCTCTAAGCTTCAGGCAGTCTGAAAACCAAAGCAAAATTTGGTCACGGCGCTGGAGCGTCACTGGGAACGTGAACTCATCAGTTAGGTATGTGTGCATAGAACTGGCTGAGATCAACAAGCCTTAATGAGAAATAGAAGTCAGCATTGCTTTAGACTTTAGTAAGATCTGAGACTAGGTTTATTTCCCATGGTTTGGGTCACACTGTCAGCATTTCACAGGCCCACTTAGCATGTTCTATGAATAGACCCAAGGACTGCAGTTTCAGTCCATCCCATGTCCCTACCATTCATTAACATCAAGCATGCGCTAAAAACACAGACCTCCACTTAATTCCCTATAAATGGCAGTTTCCTCCATTTCCCAGCTCTTGCCAAGCAGAACAGCTCTCCTTCATTTCAAGGCGACTTTGGTGGTCGTGTTTTATTGAGCCGTGGGACAAGTGCCTCAAAGACAGTGCTGCTACTTCTTACTGAGGCTGCGTTTCTTACCTCGGGAGGCTGAGCGCCAGAGCCTGGCTGCAGCAGAAGATGGAGATGCACAAAGAACACAAGATCAAAAATATTGTTGAGGACAACAAGCCTCTACTTCTAGCATGAGCCTTGTTCCTTGTGTCCACTTACGGAGATCAAAGGTATATAATTTATTTAGAGGAAGAATTATTTGCGCATAAACAGCCATTAACTAATAGTACAGAGAAGAAGCTTTTAAATTCTAATGGGTGGCACAGCTGTCAGCACAAGACAAGTGACCCAAGCATCTTGGTACTTACATAAACTGAAGCAGGAGGGAGTCTGATGCTGATGACAAAACCTCTTTGTGAGTAATACTGGCAATATCTTTTAGAAAGCAATTAAGGACTAAGTTACAAGAAAATGGGGCACTTCACCTAGTAGAAAATAACTTTAAGAATCACATTTCTTTCCCTGTTTGCCTACAAGTGGGAATGGAAATAATTCTTGTGGTTTTGGTTTTTTTTTCCAATACCTCATTATCCTGAGGGAAGAAAAGGGGAAGCATTTGTCTGTTCTCATGAAAAACCTGTAGTAGCGTAAGGTGTGGAGGAAAGAACATCCTTCTTCCAGGAAGAAGGAAAAAGCTATTCTGAATGGGGAAGACTGGTTACAGTGCTCCTCAGCTACCATGGACTGCACCTACTGCATTTATTATGAGTCTGACCTTCAGCCCCATCCCTAGGCTTCAGTCCTTCCAGTTTCATTTGGGTGCATCTCATCTTGGGCTATAAGGTCTCAAAATATAGCGCTAAGTGATGTCTCAGCTTGTTCTGCCTGCAGCTTTGGGAGTGACCGTACTGCACCCCCAGACTGCAATCCAGCTCCTTCAAACAGAACAAACACTTATTTAAATAGTAGTCTTCCTCCACCACTCCCTCAAAAGCCCATGAGCATGGGATCAAAGATTTCTCAAGCTCAACTGGCCCATCCACACGTCAGGGTTAAGGCTTACTGACCCCTATGGCCAGTAACACACATGGGAATAATATGATTAGGAAAACAACCTGACTTTGAATTCCAAACCCAAATAATCTGGCATTTACAGTTTGGTCAGCTGGGACCTTTTTTTTTATCCAAGGTGAAAGCACGGTGTGGACTCATTCATCTGGATTGTTAGCACAATGCCTGACTATCCCACTGCCCCTAAGAAAACAATACATGGAAGCAGCAGTTATTCTAGAAATATCCCAGTGACTTTAAATACAAGCAAAAACAGTCTGGGAGCAAAAGTTGGGGAGATAATAAATGCCACACTAGCAGAGTAACACTGTGATACTCTCAAAATAGCAGATGCTTATCGAGAGCGAGGGGATGAGACAGGCCAGCCTCACAAAATCACGGTTGGTTGCTGATTTTGAACAACTGCAGCTGCCCAGAGGGGGAAGGCTCGAGGAGTAAGGTTTGAAATGGAAGGTGGTGTTGATTCAGAAGAGGGACTACAACCATGATGAAACAAAGATGGCAACTTGCAGTTTATAGAAAATCTTATCCACACATTCTTGATGCATTTTCAACAACAAAAATCACATTTGTTTCCCCATAGCTAAAATAAGAACATGCTATTTTAAGCTGGTGACCATTACCCCAATGTGCTGAAAACACAGACAAAATGTCCAGCAACTTTCCAATGTTGGCAAGATTATCTCAGGCCTCAGCTATCTTACTTTGCACTGTGCTAGAAAATAGCGTATGGTTAGTTGAGACCTGATATGTGTGTCCAGATGTCCAGCTGCAGTCTCTATCTCTGCTTCCACACAAAGGAACCATCCCTGAGTTAGGTGGTGGGCTGTGTGTCCCCCAGCAGGGTCCTCTGCATTTTAAAGCTTTTTCTGAAGTATTTCTCGGGTTGCATGGTGGAAGTGATTGCAGTTGTGGGACTTCAGGTAAAACTCAAAAACTTCCCAAGATTCCTCTTCTGCTATTGTGTCTTCCTCCTGTTGGAGGCTAGAACCTTTAAACAGGCCACCTCAGATGAAAGAATGCTCCCTCCCACAACCCTCGGGAAGTGTTTTGAGGTCTGAAGATGTAGCTGTCAATATATCGCTGGGTGGCTTCAGCTTTGCAAGTCATCAGCTTGCTCCTCGGCAGCTCTGGGGATGATTTTGGTAGTGCTGGGGGAAGTATAAGGTGGAATAGACAACAGCAGCCGCTTGGTCATGGATCACACATACCTGGAGCAACGCTGGTGGTTGTGAAATGGACATGGTCTGGAGTAAGAGGAAGAAGGCAAACAGCAAGGATGCATTTTGTGGGAGCTCTGCAGTGACACGAAACTGGCAGGAAAGTTCCCTTCCAGGTCAGAAATATGAAGCCGTTGCTATCTGCAAGCTCAGCAACCTGCTCATTACCTAAGGTAGGAAGTTTACAGATCCCAGGGCAATACCAGGCTGGCTCAGCATCTTTTTTCTCAGTCTGGAAAACCTCCTGCCAGTCTTCATCTGGCCTCTTCCTTGAGGCAACCACACATTCCCATCTTTCCTTCCTGGTCCCTGTCAGACTCGCTCAGTTCATAAGGGCTCTGTTGTGGGTTAGCCCCAGCCAGCACCTAAACACCACGCTGCTCACGCACTCCCTTCCGGTGGGATGGGGGAGAGAATTGGAAGAGTAAAAGTGAGAAAACTCGTGGGCTGAGATAAAGAGAATTTAATAAGTAAAGCAAAAGCCACACACGCAAGCAAAGCACAAGGAGTTCATTCACGGCTTCCCATCGGTGGGCAGGTGTCTGGCCGTCCCCAGGAAAGCAGGGCTCTGTCACGCTTAACAGTTACTTGAGAAGACAGACACCAAAACTCTGAACATTTCCCCCTTCCTCCTTCTTCCCCCAGCTTTATATACCGAGCATGATGCCCTGTGGCGTGGAATATGCCTTTGGTGGGTTGGGGTCAGCTGTGTCTCCTCCCAACTTCTTGTGCGTCCCCAGCCTGCTCACTGGAAGGGCAGTGTGAGGAGCAGAAAAGGTCTTGACTCTGTGTAAGTGCTGCTCAGCAAGAGGTAAAGTGTCCCTGTACTATCAACATTGCAGCACAAATCCGAAACATAGCCCCATGCCAGCTACTATGAAGACAATTAACTCTATCCCAGTTAAAACCAGCACAGGGTCTGTTAGCTAAAGTACAAGGACCATGGGAAGGCAAAATGAGTACCAAGAACTGTCAGAAATAGGTTTCTCTGTTTCTGCCTTTGCTTTAAGAATGACTCAGCTCTTGCTCTCAATCCATTGTTGGTGGGTGTCCCAGGTGTGATTTCTTCTGGGCCTCCTCTTCATCATGTTCCAATGTCCGTGACTTTTCCCAGGGACTGCCTGAATCTTTCGCCCTCCAAGATGGGAAACAGGACCCCTGCCCACTCTGGGCAGATTTACTGGGCATGGTCAAGCTTTACGGTACTCAAAGGCCACAGTGGTGAGATGCTGGTCACAGGAACAAACATTTGAAAATGTGTTGGCTACAGATCAGCATTTAAGCAGGGAGCATGGTCAATGGGTAACAGAGGATGCAGAGGTAAGGAGGTCAGGGCAGGATCCCAGGGAGTCTCGGAACTCAGCTTGCCAAACATATACAAAGCAGGTATACATACGTACCAGTAGTAGCCTGTGATGTTACACAGCTCTGTAAACTTACCATGTGTCAGAAGCAGTGTATATATATATATTTTAGCCAGTAATTCCAGCCAGTTATCTCAAGCTAGTCCAGGATCAACAGAGATGAATTCAATGTGTGTTAGCTAAAGACAATAGACAAATGCTTCATGAACAGACAAGCCTTCAGCTCTTACCAGAATAAGTGGTTCATTTAGCTAGCAGGTGAGTTTTTAATGAAAACAGGAGGAGCACAGCCAGAACAAGTTTCTAAAGGCCAAAAAGAAGAATGTATTTGGAAGCTGCTACCATAAAGTAACAACCCAGATTTGCCCCGGGATTAATAAACGTGTTGCTGCTGCAGTCTTGGGCGATGGAGCAGCTCAGGCAAGTATCTCCCTGATGTTGGGTTTGTTCCCTTACGCTTGCAAAGACACAACCTTCACCTCAGCACTGCCCTGGTGCTTGTCCAAACAGTGAAACTGGCCTCTACATTTGCGGATTAATCCCTCAGCAAGGGATTCTGCAAATATTAGGTAGCCCTATCAAAATAGGCCGATGGAAGAAGAAAAGAGGGAAGGTGCTTGGCAAAAAAAAATTTTTTTTTAATTTAAGGGTTAAACATAGGTCACATGGGTTGGCAATGGCAGAGGAGGAGACAGACTGCAGACAGGGATTACTGCTACTACTAGGCAACACTTGTTTGAGCTACTAAGGTCCTTTCTCAAGTGCAGTTGATGGGTAGCCAGGTGACAGTGCCGCAGCTATCGGCCAGCCTTAGTCACCCCAGGGTTTCCATTCCCAGCACTCATGGCCAATACAATCTTACTTCAGCTTTCACAGCTATTAACGCTTTGTTTAAAGCATCAGCAACTGGAATCAAGTCATCGCTGCTGAATCTCAACTTTCACTTAAAAAGATAAAGAAAATATGAAGCTTCTTACCATCAGAGAAAAGCCTGATAAGATGAATTCCCTAAGGAATGATGATAAACAAAGAGAACCTAACCCAAGATAGGGTTAAAATATTCTGATTTTAAAAGCACACCTGATATTTTTGAGGGGTCTCCTTCATTTTCTGATTGTATTTTTGGAGGAGTACTTATTGGAAAGAAGGGACTGGCTTTACAAAAGGAAGTATTCATTACCAAAAGTTGGCACAAAAGGCAGCAGGAACACATTTACATCAGCTGGGAAAGGAAAAAGCCAAAGAGCTGCACAAACTACACAACATGAAGAAAAACCCATTAACAGGAGGTAGGGGGAAGCAGAAGGGAGATTTTTTTTGCTTTCCTTCCTCTTGACCACCCTATCCTGCACAAGAACCCTCTGAATCTGGCTCGCTCTGAATGCTGCTTTCACCTCCCTCTTCTAAGCCAAGCTTCCCTTCACACTGCGAGTTCAGCTGTACAAGCCTGGGACAAAAGAGGAAACCAAACACACAATAAAAACATGAGGATTGGCCAAATGAGGATTCCTAGAAGTTAAGTATCACACGGCAAGGTCGGTTGGTTAGCACTCAAGCCACCAAGGTTAGAGGTTAGTCCTGCATTCCTCTCGGGGCAGGGGGAGAGAGAGGGGGCATGGTTTTCTAACTCCTAAGCAAGCCAGGGGATTTACTGTGTTACTTTCAATAGGCCGTGTGGCTGATTATCTCAGTCAGCTTGGGTCAGCTTCTCATCTAGGCGAGGTCCGAGTAGATCCAGTTCAGTCCTAGGTGGCAGTGAAAGGTTCAGCCCTGTGCTCTGCATGCTCCTGTCGTGCTGGAGGGTCAGCCCCAGCGCTCCCTGGCATGGTCCCCACCGCTGGCGCTCAGCCCACAGTCCCACCACCATCAGTGTTTATCTCGGGGACTGCAAGTTAGATGTAGAGGTGACTCAAGCCACCTCCAGCAGTGGGGATGAGCACGTGTACACTGCTCCCTAGGCTCTCTCCTTTAGCTTCCACTGTTAGCCAGAGTTGGTGGCGTGACGCTGGCTGCGTGGACACGAGGGACAGCAGTGTGCCCAGCAGCGTGGTGTGAAGACCATCAGCCGCGAGATCTTTGATGCTGCTCCGTGTCCTGGAGAGAGTTACACTGATTTAGCCTTAGAGAAAAGCCATCCAACGTTTGCCAGCTAACACGTCATGAGGGACAGAAACAGCCGCTTGGCGGGGCTTCTGGATACGTGAGCATATTATTAAAAAACAAGAGCAGAACCAAAAACCAAAACCAAAACCAGCTCTTTGACTGATATTCACATTTCTGGGAAAAAGATATTTAAAATAATACCCTCTTCCCCTTCGCAGCCCGGTCTGGTGGGAGTGACTCAATAGCCATATGGTGCACCTATCGCTACAACCAGCAGATGTGGATAACAGCAAAGGGCTGGTTGGAGGGTGGGAGGCAGGCCTTCCCTGTCACTTGTAATCTTCTCACATCCAGAGGCATCTTAAGTCCTTTCTAAACACGTTGATACTGCCTGAAATTCACTGAAAAAAACCACCCTTTGTTTGTGTTAACAGGATGAGAAAGTGCAAGGCTTCCTGTTATGTGTGTGTGACAGCTATAGATAAGCAGAGACCTCTGGACAGGAAATCCGCCCAACTTCTGCAGTGTGACTCCTCTCAAGCTTAGGAGCAATTTTTAGATTGAAGCACCAATAGAATGAGACGGTGCTGGGCAGAAAATGGGGGACACGCTGGAGAAGAGCTCTGAAGAGCCCGAGATCTCTTTGGACAATGAGTGTTCGATGAAAATGGGGGACCTGGTGGAAGTCTCGAGTGGCGAAAAGGTCAAGTTTGATGATACGGGACTCTCTTTGGTGCTCCAGAATGGCCTGGAGAACCTTCGGCTTGAAAACTCCCTTACGGATGTCATCCTGTGCGTGGATAGCAGGGAATTCTCCTGTCACCGAGTGGTCCTTGCTGCAGCAAGCAATTATTTCAGGTAAGGCATGTAAGAAACAAACCCAAGAAACTTACTTTGCTTGTTAGTCTTGAACTGTAGATCTCCAAGGAGCGTAAACCGGCTGCTAAACCCTGCAAATTCGCAGCGAGTCTGTAATTCCTGACACCTTTCAGCTCGTTTCTTTTAAAGTTGGAGACTTAAATAAGGCAGGTGCCAAGTTGTGGATTTGCTGGTGTTCTGATACCAGCACTCAGCAAGTGTGCTGAAGGCATGCAAAGAGACATGGAACGGTTGGCAGACAAGTGGATGAGAAAATTTTGTTTTAACCAAGTATGGGATACAGGCAAAGAGGAATATTCATGCAGATCACGTGGCATTTTTATTGAGATAGGAGTGGGTTTGTGGTATTTGATCATTTTTCCTAATACTGTTCTGTGGTAAAAATGTAGATTGCATAAAATTGCTGAGGAAAGAGAAGGATTTTTCCATCTTTCCTAGGGTTACTGAAAATCAATTGCAATGGGAAATATCTGCTTGAAAGCAATTTTACCATTTCATCCCCTCCTTCTGGTCCTCTCGAATTTTTCATTCTTTCAGTACTACAGTAGATAGTCTATCTGAGACTACTGGCCAGCAAGGACAAATTTTAGACACACAGAGGAACTCAGTATCAGTTTTAACACAGATTTTCCGTTATCATTTAGACAATCACATTTGCATGGCTGGCATTTTTTGTCTTTCTTTTTTTACTGCTAAAGTGGTCAGATGACTGAATAGCTACAGAGGAAACACGAGAAAAAAGAACCTGTGACCACTTGTGACATAAGCAGAAAGCTAATATTAATGGAGTCTAGTAAGCTTTGCCGGCAGTGCCTGGAAGAACGGTTCTGCTTTTACCATCTCATAGGACATTGTGTCTGTTTATATATGGAAATAGGTATTATTTCCACTGATAGACTATATAGATCACACATGTGAAAATGTACAAATAAAATCAGAGATGCCCAGGCTTTTTTTAACAGCATCTTGTGCAGGAAGGTCAGAAGACGCTCAAACTAAGATAAGAATTACCACAACGTTACTTTAAAAAACAGCAATTCCTCTTCTGCTGTGTGGAAAGGTGCTGCAATGGGAAGGGACCTCGACAGTTAAAACCAGGCAAGACAATTTTCTGACAACTACAGTTGGCTGGTTTTCCACTGGGCCCTGAGCTGCAGCCTGCTCCCGGGAAGGAAAGGGGGGATACCTGGCTGGAGGTCATCTCATCCCAAGGCATGGGATGTGTGGGCGCTTGTGTTTGGCCTGGCTTCCCACAGAGCTGAGATTTATCACATCACACTGCCTGCCTGCCTGCCTGTCAGTGCCTCCTGTCACAACTCTTTGGGCTAGTTTCAATCAAGTTTGGCAGAGGGTGGAAATCTCAAAACTGAAGTTCCCACAAGTTTGGTGGAAATCAGTACCTCAGCAGAGGAGAGATGGCGGGACTGGGACCCCACGGTGCTCAGCTGGGTAACCAGCACAGCGTCCTGGCCAGCCAACACATGCAGTGTGTGGTTGCACACAGAAATGTGTGAAAGGAATAACCAGAGAGAATGGAGGGCTTGGGAAGGGGAAGCTGAGGTTACCGTAAAGAGGGAAAGGAGGACACAAGTCTGCAGGGAACTGAGCTTCACTAGTTGTAACTACTCACAAGGCGACTATTTTCATCTTGCCACGATTCATGAGAAGCTGCACGGACACAAGGAAGAAAGAAATTCTTAAATCACACTATTCCTGTGAGTATGTTCCATGCTATTCCAGGGCCTCTAGCACCCGTGCACAGGAGCAAAGTACAAGGGACTCTGTGAGTCACGGGCTTCATTGCCCTGCAACAGCAATTACACAACCCCCTTCCTGAGCGCCGGGCGCCATAATGCAAGCCAGCAGCAGCAGCTGACTTAAACACAGTTAAACAACATTAACAGCTCCTAGTCCTTCCTCAGCACTGCGTGAGAGCAGATAGATTAGAACTTCAGACACGTCCTGCATCTATACACAAAAAAGAGTTAACTCTCCACTTCACCCAGGCAAAGGTAAAATCATAGAGTCATAAAATCATAGAATTGTTTCCGTTGGAAAAGACCCTTGGGATCATCGAGTCCAACCATCTACTCCACTCTACAAAGTTCTCCCCTACACCATATCCCCCAACGTCACATCTAAATGACTCTTAAACACATCCAGGGATGGTGACTCAACCCCCTCCCTGGGCAGCCTATTCCAATGCCCGACCACTCTGTGAAAAATTCTTTCCTGATGTCCAGTCTAAATCTGTTGGAGCTTGAAGCCATTCCCTCTCGTTCTGTCACTAGTAACCTGTGAGAAGAGACCAGCACCAACCTCTCTACAGTGTCCTTTCAAGTAGTTGTAGAGAGAGGAGAGGAGAGGAGAGGAGAGGAGAGGAGAGGAGAGGAGAGGCGAAATACAAGCCAAGCAGTAGTTCTTTACTCCTACACTGCCCAAGGTAGTGGGAGAATGGGGCTGGGAGAGGTTGAAGCAATATTTTCCAAAGCACCCTCAAACTCCAGCATGGTGGTTTGAAGTCAGGTTCATAATTTCAAGGACAGGCACTCCAGCGAGGATGGGTGCTTAAAAAGTACTTCACAGAGTGCCACCCTTCATTTATTTCATTAAGATTTCTCCCCGTTTCTTCTGAATTTACCCATTTTTAGGTATCAAAATTTGGCCCCCTCACTTCAGATGTGCATTTCTTAGAGTAAACATTGGGTCAAAGCCTTACTTCAGAATTACACATGGACAGGAACCAGGGAAACAGACAATGAAATTAGTAGTCACCTCCGAAGGATTTAGAGCCCCAGAGAAAATAATCACACACCTCTCTGGGTAAGTGCAGGCAAACCCAGAGGTTCAGAAGCAGCATTTTAATCCCCAGCAGAGAAGCTCAGTCTGCTCAGCCCTGGGTGGTCTTCCCTCTGGTTGGCACACAGGGTAGAAATGAGGTCCACTCCATCTGAGCAAAAGGAAGGTCCCTACTGGAGTCACCTCTCTGGGACAGTATGTCCCTATTCACCCCTGTCACCTTCTAGAGAGGAGTGCTGGTGGGAGCATGTGTGGTTTCTGCAGATTGCAGCCACGCTACATGGATCTCTACCCTAAGAGACAGGGAATGGATGGCAGCTCTAAAGCAATTGCACAGATTAGGAGAGAGACAGGTGAAAGCACTTTGACAAGATCCCTGTGGAAAACCTCCACCAGAATCCCCAGGCTGGTTTCTGAGCAGCCGTGCGATGGTGTAACGCTGGGTACCTTCAACTGACCTCCACCAAACCCCCGGCTTTGAGCGATGAAAGTGAGAGCTCTCATCTCCATGACAGGGATGGTTAAATACAAGACTGGAGTCACCAGTTTAAAAGACAAAAGGAACAAGACCAGACACCACCTGCATCCTACAATGGCCTATTTCTCATGCAGATGCAGCATTCGGAACCTATCAATCCTGTGCAATTGAAATGGCTGTTTTGTACAAACCTCCCTCTCCACGTTGAAACCCCATTCCCAGGGAGAAGTGGGCACTGAGGGTTGGCCATTGGCCACAGGCATACAGCATTAGACACCGCCAAAAGGGAGAGAAGCTAAGGAGGATCTCACTGTCACGTTCACTGAAGTTAAGGAGCATTTTGTCTTAATGCCTTTCAAATACTCTGATTTCAGTGGCAGCAGAAACCAGACCATGGATCAGAGCAGTGACTCAAAAACCTCTAATGAGCCAAGATGAGTAAAGGGAAAATGAGCATTTTGGCTGAATACCTTTACTGACAAGTAACTTCTCTGCCCAAGTCTCCTGCTGCTGCCTATCCAAAAGGCTGGTTTTATTTTATTAAGATAATATCAGCTCTCTCTTCCTATAAAATCTCCACTGAGGCAAGGAACAGGTAGCTCTTAGAGCGATGAGTAGCTGGTATCTTCCAAACATTTGCCATTCACCATGCCTAAGCTCTTTGCAATAAAAACTGTTGATATCTTTGTTCCAGTAAGATGTGTCAATCACACAGCTTTATTCTGGCACCCCTTTTACAAGAAAAGGATGGCCTAAGACTTTGGATCTCTAGCCACCTCCCAGGTTGCACTGTCCTGTCAACATCATACATGACTAATGAAGAAGTGTTTGGGATGCAGGGTAAAGAGTGCTTCTAATTACACTTTAGATCTGCACATGTTTTTTCACCAATGCAGTTAGAAGTGGGCTCACGTACTTCTAATTTGTCGAGAGAGACTCCAAATGATGTGAAATCTTGCTCTCTGAATGCAGTGAACGACTCGGACTGATCAAACTTCTAAATAAAAGCAAAAGCATTGAAAGAAATACTTAAAACTATGAATGGAAAATGCAGATGAAGAGGCGTGTATTTGCCTTGCAGCTATCACAATGCAAAGCGGATTAAAAAAGCTCTTAGAGAAATTACTGATTTATGTCTCAGATGAAATATCTGACTAGTGCCAAAAGCTGTGTGTGGCAGTCACCTTTCAAACGCAGTATTATCCACCAAAGACGAGGTGGTGTCAACACGCATGAAAACACCGCACTTTCTGGCTAACAGTAGTTCCAGTTCATGACTACTCAAGCACTTCTCTAGCCAAGAGGTACCACCTCTACAATTCTACCAGGAGTTCCCAAAACTTAGGAGAGGAAAAGATAGCTTCTTTATTGGAAGCAAATCCATAAGCCATCCCCTCCTGGCCCATCCCTGGTATTAATGGGGTATGTCAAAAGATATGTTGGGAAGCTTAGAGGTGAGGTTATCAGACATGTGGATCTGGTCTGGCTCTCAGGGTTCAGTCTAAGCACCGTTCTGCAGCTCCAAAGCACAGGGATATTATAAGGTTTAAAAAGTATACGTGCTACGTGCTAACAAAGCATGGAGAATGTCAGTGCCTCGGGGGTTTGGGCTTAATGAGCTGAGCCTGTACAAGAAACGGAAAGAGTAAGAGTCTGGCTAGCAGGTGAGACATCACAACTGCTCTGCAGCATCAGTCCAGACACAGAGCACTACTCAGGGAAGGTCCCAGCTGCCTTTTGCTGCCATGGAGCTCCAGGTCCACTGCAGAGTCCAGCTCTGGGGTATCCATCGTGTGTGTATGCCTATCAAATTTGTGAGTAAAGAAGTATGAAAGCAACAAAAGGATTTTCCTTGTTACTTTGCTACAGGACTAATTGCATAAAACATGAAGCAATTGGAGTATTCTGTGTTGAAATCTATATAACCAAACGTTTTCAGAATGCCTCATCCTGGCTGGGGATGCAGTAAAAGATAAATGTTTTTCTTTTCAGAGCCATGTTCTGCAATGATTTAAGAGAGAAATATGAAGAGAAGATCATACTTAAAGGAGTTGACGCAGAAACCATGAATATACTCTTGGACTACACTTACACCAGCAAGATGCTCATCACAAAGCAAAACGTACAGAAAGTCTTGGAAGCCGCCAGCCTTTTTCAGGTACAGATAATTCAAATGCACTGATCCAGTCTTGCTCTGGAAACACCATGCTGTACCCTGGTTAACACACTGCAAACATCTTTGATTTCATGGGTTCTAGAAACATTTCGCTTCATATTTACTTACACTGCAGTAAAAACTGTCTTTTGCAGACATGTACTGGAATGCTGCTCTGGTCCCACGTGCCACCTGCCAGGCAGCAGTTGTGATGCTGGGGCAGTGCTCCCCAAGGTTCAGGTTAGCCTGTGGAGGCCAGTTGTCTTCCAGCCCAAAAGAGTTAGTGGGCAGTAGCTGGCCAGAGAATCATAGAATCATAGAATGTCTTGGGTTGGACCTTAAAGATCGAGTTCCAACACCCCTGCCCTGGGCAGGGACACCTCCCACCAGACCAGGTTGCTCAAAGCCCCATCCAGCCTGGCCTTGGACACCTCCAGGGATGGGGCACCACAGCTTCTCTGGGCAGCGCGGGCCAGCGTCTCACCACCCTCATAGTGAAAAATTTCTTCCTGATATCTAATCTAAATCCGCTCTCTTCCAATTTTAACCCATTACCCTTCGTCCTATCACTACATCCCCTTGTAAAATGTCCCTCTCCAGTTTTCTTGTAAGCCTCCTTCAGATACTAGAAGGATGCTATGAGGTCTCCCTAGAGCCTTCTCAGCAAGCTAACTTCATCTCTCCCTCTCCATTGCCTTGAAATGGAGGCTGACCAGGCAAAGTTAGCATCTTCCTTTGTAGGACTCTTGATGTTTTAGTCATGACCTGGGACTTGTGGGAAGTCAGACTTGAGTCAGCCCTTGGTCCAGGCACATCCACGTGCCCTGTAAATCACCTGTGAGGTCTACCTACCCCAAATTGCAGTCCCTGGCACCAAGTTGCAAATTGCTAACAAATTGCCACCAGCATAACCTGCCAAGTGCCAATGTGTGTGTGTGTCCACTCTTTTCATTAAGGAAGGCAAGAAACGCCTGACTCCATAATCATCACGGTTTGTTACGAACTTCAGATTCTTGAGTATTACAACGGGAGGTTTTGCTCTGAAATGGATGTGTGGGCGTTGGGGTGATGGGGGCTGGTCCACAAACTGGTAGCACTCAAAGGTTAATTTTGGATCATTTTCAGGACACTTCTCTGTGATCTTTTAATTTTCTCCTGAACCTTTTTTCTTTAGGATCATTCCTCATTGGGGTTTTTTGTTGTTTTTTTTTCCCCCAAGCCATCAAAAGCATAAACATGGTTTTTCCTTTCTCTTCCTTATTTTTCATTAAAGTTCAAAATAAATTTGATCACCAAGGCTGGTGCTCTAAGAAAACTGTCAAACACTGTGATGTTAAAATGATAAATGTAATGATAAAATCGTGAGGGTGCCATCAGCAAGAATAGTAAACTACAAAAACCTAGAAAACCAGGAATGTTCTACTAAAAGCAGTGGTCCCAAATCTTCCTGCAATGGTCTTGGATACTATCAAGATTTATAAGGCTTAAAGCCTCACATTATGCAAGGGTGAGGTTTTTGGCTGAAAATGTGTTTTGTGTAAAATAGATTTAGTAACTACTAGCGTTCTGCCAGCTTGTCTCTGCTATTTATGACGAAGAACAAACAGAAATGCTTGAAAAAGTCAAATATTTCATTTCAGTTTATCAACAGTTGAAAAGATTAATTCTGCAATTTATTGCAGTGTTTTTGTTTGGGAAATTCTTTCTTTTCCAATTAATGACATGTGAGAAAACCAAATTCCAAGTAGTACTTTTTTTATCCGACAAGCAACAATTTTTGGCAGTGTCTCTTTTCAATCTCTCAGACTTGACAAAGAACCGAGAAAGAAATAACTTGCACAGTTCTAGATATTCCAATACACATACTCCATTTTTCTCTATAAACTATTTTTGAAGACTTTTTATATAATTATGCCTTCCCTTATTCCCTTCCAGTGAGTTATGACCAAATGCAGCCCAAACTGACAGCAGGGAGAGGAGGGGAGCTATTCAGAGAGAGCAGAAATCCCTGCCGCAGTGTGCTTTGTGCACAGAGATTTCTTCCTGGGGGGCAGCAGGTGAAGGATTTGGAACAGGGAGCTGCTGAACAGCTAAGCCTCATCCTGAAGTGACCCGGACAAATTTTTTCCATGGTTGCAACATGAGTTCAGTAGTCACCTTCTCTGCCTGGGCTGGCAGCTGCCCAGCCACCGTGCTCACGAGGCTGGGTGTCCACCCTGCAGCCAGCCCAGCAGCCTCTACCGCCCGTGCTGCCTGCGGAGCAGCCCATCCTCTCATCTCTTGGTAGGGCCAGGGTCTCAGCTGCTCCTCAGGGCTGTGGCAGAGGGCTCTGCTTCCCCCGTGGTGATTCAAGAACAACCTTCATACCTGTCTGCTTGCCTCTTGCCCCCTCCAGGAACCTCTCCATTACCCCACTCCCTCAGCATGGCCTGGGTGAGAGGCCACCTCAGCTGCTTTGGTGGAAGCAAAGCAAGCTCCTGAGCAGATGTAAAAGAAACAGGACTGGCATGAAGGGCTGTGGTGACCACTGCCAGGGAAATGCCAGCTGCCGTGGGAACACGGGAGGATGCCCCTCTGCCTCACTGACCGCTCTAAGCAGAGCAGGGCTGCTCTGTCCCCAGGGCACAGCCGAAGCACCACCAGCCCGATGGCCTTACTGCCTCCCAAAGCACCTCTCATCCCTACGTTAAGCTGCTTTTCATGAAGAAGACACTGTAAGGAAAATCCTTTGCCAATTATCTGAAGACCATCCTGTAGCCACTTAGCGGTGAGTGGCCAGGGTGGCTGTCGCAGGACAGCGCTAATTACGCCGCAGCCACCGCGCCGTGCCAGCCGAGAAGCCGAGATTTACTAACGAAGGGCTTCTGGGCAGCTCCAGGTCCGGGATCAGTCTGCGGGCTCAGAAAGCTGCCAGCTCCCCAGAAAGCCACCCCTGCAAGTGTCCCTTCAGCACCCAGCTGACTCCCCGCTGTGGGGTCCCGTGGGAGGCAGGGGTTATTGCTGCGCTGGGATGCAGGGTGCAGGATGTGACCTCGAAGCGCGCTGCATACCGAGAGGGACCATGAATAAGAGCCCTTTCAGCCACCATTCCCTTCACTTTCTGGGGGTTAGAGCAGGAGGCAGGGCTGCTGGCACTGCTTACGCTTGAGTCAAAGCTGGGACAAGCAAAGCCTTCAACGGGGAGAATAAATTTTATTATTCAGAGAGAAGGCCAAGTGGACGCCAAGTAAGCACATGGGATGTCTCTAGCAAGTAAGAACCTGGATTCAAAGGGGTATTAGTAGAAGAACTCAGTTATTGAAGTAACCGTTCCCAAGGAAAAGGGCCTTTCAAGTGCCTGGGGTGGCATTAGGAAGGGTACTCGCAGAAGGCAAAGAAGAAAATTCAGAGCTCTGGAAAAATAATCAGAGCAGATGAAGCAGAGGCTGAGGGGTGTCTTCCTCCTGGGTGCTCTCCTGAGTCACCTCCTCTCATGGGACTGAAGCACCCCCAGCAAGTTTGGGGGAGTTTTGAGGGGAGTTTTGTCTCTAAACGAAGGGAGTGGTGGGGAGACGGTGCAGTACAGAGACGAGGAGGAGCAGGCAGGGAAAGTCCTGCCTTGATATGCTCTCAAGCACTCCAACCTCTCTGGTTAAGCCCTCGGTGGGAACCGTTTCTCACACTCACACCTCGCAGTTCCGCATTTGTCTGGCCACAAACACAGCTACCCAGCGTGATTAGTGGTGTCTGCGTGGCTGTGAGACCAGCGTGCACCGCCCGGGAGAAAACCCTCTGGTGTCATCTCGTAAGTATCGCTCTTAACAAGCCATGTATAAATAATTAGAGCACTCTTCACTGGTTGGATTGTAGGCTGCTGAGAACATCATTTTGGGGTCTGTTCCCAGACTGGTGGATGACTTGATGATTGAACTTGGCAAATCCCAGATTTGTTTTTTTTGCATCTTGTTAGTGCCAACTTTTAAAGGGCTAATGCTTAACCTGCCTCAGGTCTGAGGACTACCCAGTGTTGGCAAAGTCCTCTCAGATCCTCATGGGAGATGCACTGGCAAGTTCAAAGTGTTAGCCTTGTGCTAGCCCAGGCAACGTGAGCGTGGCAGGCACCCGAGGGGCCACCGAGCTCTGCCACCGTGCCACATCGTGCTGATGACATATTTATATCCCAACGGCAGCACAAAGTTCTGAGACCTCGTGTACCCTTGTTCATCAGTCAGTTGCATTTCTCTAAACTCTTGACCACATCTAAATGTAAAACAGGAACCAGGTAGTCTGTATGCAGCGTCTGCGATCGCTCAGCTCTGGTAAACAGTCTAAATGTGTCAACACAACACCGCCGGGTCTGGAAGATTCTACCCTAATTACTGAAACAAATCTACATACTACAGTGTTTAAAAATTTTTCACTTCCTCTTTTACCCCTTAAATTACTGTTGTGCAACTTTCCCCAGTGGGACGGAACGAGTTAAAATGGTTTGCTTGCTGACGCTGGATGGAAAAAGGACCCAAAAAGCATGGACGGAAATGCAGAGCATCAGTTCTGACCCATCACCCTGTGTGTTGCTGTTTGCACTGCTCAGGGGCAAAGCCAACATGAAATACTGATGCCCCATCCGTACCTGAAATCACAGAGGCGACGGAAAGGCCAGGATGAACCAATGTAACTTATCAGTTCTAGCCCAAACTGGTTCCCGATTCCTGAATAATCACCAGCAACCCAGCTCACACTGTAGTTCACAGCCAATGCCCCACAGACATCTGTGGTCCACCATCTGCACATTTGGGACCCTCAGGTGGGGCTTTTGTGCAAAGGAAATAATGAGAGTAGTTGTGATGCCCGATTGAACACAAACATGGGAAGTTCTTTGATAAAGACTCTGTATGTAAAATGCACATCTATGTTTCTTTCAACCAATGGTGAAGACAAGGAAAACAAAGTTCACTAAAAACTCCGAAGGCCTCCCCCAGAACAGACACTTGCCAGACAACCCTGGCTGTCAGGTCAGTGCCTGGCTGATGGTCACTCTCTTCCTGCCATGTCCCCCAGTACAGGAGAACATGCCCATCCCCTCTGGGGAGGCCGTGCTTTGGCCCAAGCCTCCCAGACCCCAGCACTCATTTTCCACCACCCTGGCATGGCCTCAGACACCTTCAGAGTTTGGATGGTGGGAGCATAAGTACAGACAGTGGAGCCACCTGCACTCCAAAACCAGACTCCCTTCTAGTTGATCTGAGCTGATATAAAAGATGAAGCAGGGCATGCACATCTGAAGCCTGGGGACCTTATCTGTGCTTTGTAACTCCAGCTCCATGCTTGCTAGCGCTTTGAGATCTTACAGAAGTAAGGGGGATGTTAGAAACCCCTTTACTTTTGTGACAAAAATAATATTCAAAAAGCTCTGTAGCTCTGCAGCGATACAGTCATACAAGTAACCCCTCTGTGCTTAAACATGCTTTTTCTGCCCACAGTTCCTTCGTATGGTAGATGCTTGTGCCAGTTTTCTCACCGAAGCCCTCCAGCCGGAGAACTGCGTTGGCATCCTACGGCTGGCAGATGCCCACTCCCTGCACAGCCTGAAGCAGCAAGTGCAGAACTACATTATCCAGAACTTCACCCAGGTCCTGAACTACGAGGAGTTCCTGGAGCTGCCGGCCGACATTCTCTGCAGCACGCTGAAGAGCGACGACCTCTACGTCACGGAAGAGGCACAGGTGTTCGAAACTGTAATGAACTGGGTTCGTTACAAGGAGTCGGAAAGGTTTCCTCTCCTGCCATATGTGCTGGAGAACGTCCGACTGCCCCTCTTGGACCCTTGGTATTTCGTAGAGACGGTTGAAGCCGATCAACTCATTAGACAGTGTCCAGATGTTTTTCCTTTGCTCCAGGAAGCAAGAATGTACCATCTGTCAGGCAATGAGGTGAGTAAAAAAGGAAGGTATTTGCCGCTCTTTCTAAATGTCTCATGCTTCTGCTCAAAAATTTAATCAGAAGGAGCAGTACCATGAGGCAGAAAACGGCATTTGCACTGAAGTTTCACTAACTGGTGCTACTGAAAAGTCAAGGTGGGCCCCACCAGTTATCCTGCTCATTTAGAGCTTAGAAATTCTTGGTAGCTTGTTTTAAAACATATGAACACCTGAGCTCCACCCTTCGTACGCACACTTGTGCAGCTAAACAAAGACCCCAGGTGACTTCCCCAGTAAAAAGGCAAATGGTGTGACTCCTGACACCTCACCCTCAGCTGATATTTCAAGCCTAAGAAAGGAAGGATAATTTTCCCACTAAACTCTGCCACAATCTGTAATGACTCTTTCAAATTTGAATATGCAACAACTCCATTCATTGCTTATGGGGGGAAATCTTTCAGAAAGAAACAACCTCCCATGAAGAAGACGGTCTCTTCCCAGAGGAGAGGTCTGCCTGTCTTCCTCATTTGCAGAGGTCCCTGCACCCAAAGAGACAGGCTCGTCCTGACATCCAGTTGAGTCCTGTCCTGCCTGCTCAAGGTAGGCTGTGGGAGATCTCCAGTTCTTCAATTGCCGGTCCTCTTTGGACAGTTAGGTGTCAATCACACCTCCTGGTCCAAAATGTGGGGTAGAGGGGAGAGCAACTCGAGGTCAGATTTCACAACAGGAGCCAAGTGAGTGGGTGAGGAAACTTGTGTGTCTCCTTGGAGAGTCAGAGGGAGGCAGGAGGCCTCAGAAGCATGTTGTGTAGCCATCGTTCACAGCGGATGTGTCACTGGCAGAGGGGAAAGACCAAGGGCTCTTTGTGCCGGTGACGGCGTAAGACAGCACACCACGACCCGGGCAGTGCCGGCCAGTCTGGTGGGAACTGCCCGAGGAAGCCTTGCCCCACTGAGCAGTCTGTCAGGTCCATGTGGGATAGATAAAGGGAGTGTTGCTCGGGGCTGAACACTCATTCCGCTCATCTTCAAAGGGGCAGCCGTCAGAAGCAGCCCTGACAGCTATTCTCCCCGGGGCTAACGCCCAGCAATGGTGACTGACAGGTTAAAAGCAGAATTCTGAAAACTGGCAAGTTCTGGGATAGATGTTTTTTTAAAAAAATCGCCTAATAATTTGCTAAACATAGGAAAAATACAATAATTATGTCTGTGTAAATAATAATTTTTTAATACAGATAAACTATGCCAATTTATAAAAACATATTAAAAGTAGTTTAGACAGAGAAGTAAAACTGTAAGCAAGCTGCTTGCTGCCACACAATTTAGCCTGTGGGTCCACAGACTGCTTCTCTGGGGCTTACAGAACGTGACAACTGCAATCCGGTCCTCGCCAGATGTTAAGATTGCTGCAGAGGAGGGCAGACCCCTACCAGCAGATTTTGAGGGTTTGCAAATTGATACGGCAGAAGCAGAGGAACAGCTTTATGTGCTCCCCATATCCTTTACACTGCCTTTCTTCCAGTAAGAAAAACTGGGGGGGATAAAGGAGGTCATTCCTTCTGTCCTTCAGCATAGCGCCAGTGTCCCTTGGGACACTCGTGCACTCATTTCCACTTGCCTGTGAGCATTTCCTCCAGGCAGAGCAGAAGTTTCCAAGCACCCCCTGCATTCTTTGCTCCTGGTGAACATCTACCCGGGAAGTGACTTTTTCCAGCGTCCCTGAGACAAAGACCTGGCGAATAAACTAAGCCAACAGGGAGTAAATTAGAGCTGGCCACATTTCAGAGCCTGGTGCTGGCTTTAAAGTAAGTCTTCTGGTCTTGGCATAAAATAAGGGCTTATAAACAAAGAAACCGATAAAAGCACCCCCAAAGTAGAGAACTCCTATTGCTTTAATGCTTTAATATATCTCTTCAGGACAGATAATGAGAGCACTTATTTTCTGGCCACATTAACTGAAGTCTTGCTCTCTCCCAGCTCCCCAGGACACACACAAACCTCAGGGCCCTCCTACCTTACCCTCCCTCTGTTAGCCCAAATAAAATCTGTCCTCTTCAGCTCCCTCACACGCACCCAGCCATGTCACAAGAGCTCACCTTCATAGCTCATGGTGCCACCCTGTGAATTCCCAAGAGGATCTGAAAGCATCCTAGCGGGTAGGCAGAAGCAATTAAGTCCAGTCTTGGAGAAATACTGCTGGGAGAAGGATACAGCAACTTCTACTGAATGCTTCTGGGGTGCTTTCCGGGCTTTCAACTTAGAGAGCATTTGATAATTGGTTCAGCTGATGTAAGCCAGTTGTGATTTACAAAACAGGTAATCAGAAAAAAAGTCACCAGACCTTTCTGTAGCTGTAGGTGTAAGTGCCCTGTGTGCTCACTCTGTCTTCCTTGCATTCAGATTATTACAGAAAGAACCAAGCCCAGGATGCATGAGTTCCAGTCTGAGGTGTTTATGATCATAGGGGGCTGTACAAAAGATGAGAAGTTTGTGGCAGAAGTGACTTGCCTGGATCCTTTGAGGCGAAGCCGCCTGGAAGTAGCCAAATTACCCATCACAGAGCAGGAGACGGAGAATGAGAATAAAAAATGGGTGGAGTTTGCGTGCATTACGCTAAAAAATGAAGTCTACATATCGGGTAAGGAACAAGCCGTGGGGAGTGGAAGAAGGGAACGGAGGGTTCTCACAATTATTTCCAGCTTTTCTCACAAGCATGCTTGAGGCAGCTTTAGTAGAATTAAGCACTGCAGGTATTCCTCATGCTTTGGCTCTGAACAGGCTGCAGAGAAGTGCTGAATGTGTGATGACACTGCCTGGCCCTGGGAAGGGTTTTAGCACAGGATTCCTTTTCACACAAGATTCACCTATACACACGGCTGCTCGTGTGTGCACACTCAGGGCCAGTGGTCATGGAAGGGACTCTGAGAACATACCAAACATAAAATGAAGAATAATTGCTCCAGCATCATCTTATAATAAGTCCATCTGCAGCTCCGTGTGCGTAAGCAAAGATCTGCCAGAATCTGACTCCTTCTGCACGGAGCAGTCAAGAACCCGCAGGGAACTGTCACCACTGTTTGGCTGCTAACCTGAAAACAGCACTTTCAGGAGCACTTCAACAGTGCATCAAAGCCAGATGAAACCCAATGTTCCAGACACACAGTGTGGGTCTGAACATATCGTTTGCAGGCCCTCATCCTGAGAGCTTCAGAAGGCACATTTAACTTCCCACACAAATACAGCTGAGCTCCATGGAGGGGCTCCATCCAGGAGCTACAGAGTTTTCACTTTGACAACCAAAAAGGCTAAACTCAACCTTGTCAGTCAGTTTGACAGCTGGTTTTGATGGCCTGTCAAAAACAAGTTTGATGATCTCGTTCTGCTTTCCAAAGAAAAAGTGACAGCGAGCTTGTGATCACTGCCACCTTACAGACCCCGACCCGGAGCTGTCCCTCCACGGGCAGGACACTTTTTCCTGCAAAATCATCCACCACGTCCCATGCCCACTTAAGACAGGAGAGAAGAAAGGAGGAGGGAGGGCTAAAGTGTGAATGCTTTGTTTAAGTATGAAGAGTGGTCCATTGCATTTTTTCAAATATCTTCTGTTGCACTCCCTCTTTTGGGAATTCACAGATTTTTATTATCTCCTTCCAATTTAAAGTTTATTAATTTTTTATCCCAGGATAAGAATTAGATTATTTCTTTCCTAGTTATATATAAAGGATTTTTTTTTTCCTTTCAGCCCATCATAGGGAGTTTCTTTTGACGCTGGCAGCAGACCCTCTGTTACAGGTTAGCTCTAGAGGAGATCCTAAGTCAAACATCCCGATTAGGGAACATCCCTCACACCTTCACACTCTTGAGTTGAGAGGTCTCTTTTCCATCAGCCTTTAATCTCTTACCCTTTCCTCTTTTTCAAGGTCACAGGCTTTTTGCTTCCTCTTATTCCTGACATCTTTTCCAGTGTCTCTTCTCTGTTGTTATTTTACACTCTATCCAGGCTACCTCCAGGCCAGGCTAACACCTCCCCTGCTCTGGTGAGTCTGAGCTGCCTTTCCTCGTGCTGCCATTCTCACAGGTCCTCTTTCTTCCTTTTCGGCTTACTTTCATAGCTTTCACTCCCTCCATTTTGTCTAAGCCTTTCTCCTATCTCCTTTTCACTGGTCCCACTCAAATAAAGGGCTGAGTGGACCAAAGTCATTAGTAGTTTCTTTCCAGCTAAACCAAGTTATTATTGCCTCAGTCCTTATTAAACATCTGCTTCCTCCTGTGTGTCCTTCTACTCGTTTTCTTTCTTTTAGCTCCTGTGACTTGGTTCTTTTCTAACTTGACCTCCACCCTTCCTAACTTGATCTCCCCTCCCACACGCATATTTCCCTCACTACCCTGGTACAGTTTGGAGTTTTCCCTACTCTTTTAGCATCTAAACTTTCCTATCTGATTAGGAAAGTCCTTTGCACGAGATCATGACCACTTTTAGATCACATTTCCCTGAACAGTTTCAATGCTTTGACTGCTTGCACTGAAACACTACATTTCAGGTGTAACTAAAAATGACGTGACTTATCACTCACCATTCTGTTCCTTTTACTACTATTTTTCCTCAAATTCAAAAGAACTGTCATCTAGAGAAAGAATGGGAAAAAATAAACCTCTAGTCCTCTCAAAAATCTCTCGCTGCCCCCCAATGTGCAGCAAAATCACCCTCTCAGTCCAGCTCAGGCTCCTACTGGCGTTTCAGCCTGTGCAGGAAAGAACAAGCTCATGTAAAAGAGAAATTTCAAGGGAGGGTAAAGGGAACACCTGCAGTCTCTCAGCCCCTTTGTAACCATGAAAGCTTCATTCAGGCCCTTCAGCCACTTCAGCTATTTGAGCCCAAATAAAATTCAATGCATACATGTGAAAAATACTGAGACAAAAGCATTACAAACGACTCTTTCTAGCATGCTAATTATCTCCTATTCAATCTGCTATTTGGCCCAGAGATGAGCTCCATCAGTTTGCAGTGATCTGGCTGCAGGACAGAATACCAATGAGGGCAGGCACTTTCTCAATGGAATATGAATTCTCTTTTCAGTATATTCACCAGTGAAGCAAATGTTTAATCAGGTTGCAGATGATGAATTAAGCTACTCTGTCTGTAAATGTGGTTTCAGGCTTAACTAGATCCATTCGTATTGCAGTTACGCCAAAAATTATATGCAAACAACAGTGCTTGCTTAAAACACTGCATTAAAATGCATTGCATTTAAAACACTCCCTTTAGCATGAGTAAAGATTCAGTCACAAGACAGCTCTAGAATGTCTGCAGGGTCCAATTCTGACCCTCAATCTATAAATATGAAGCAAATCCAAGTCAGTAGAGAAAGAGACCAGAAGGAGAGGTACAAAAATGAGATCCTAGCCATACGATCCCAAGGCTGAATAGTAAAACTTCTACCATGTCATGCAGGGCTACTGTTGATAGGAGTTTAGAGTCAGGTCTTTTGTTTTCCGATGCGAACCAGTAGGGTAGCTGACTGGAGCTACCCTGCACAAACTGGCAGTTCCCCAGTACCGGCCTGTCTTCAAGGGATTTGGCACTACCAACAGCAGCATCCTCCGCTATCTTATTTAAATCACATTTTTTCATTTGTCATTTCCCAGCATTCTGCAGAGCCCTGGCCGTGCACAAAAATCTCCTGCATATCACCATGCTATGTGTGGCTGGACCTTCACTCAGTATTAAAATGAAAACGGTTGTGCTCTGGTAAAGTGAAGAACAATGATTTATCTTTACCAAACATTTGGCTGCAGAAATTGTTTAGAGTTTCCTTCACCATTAAGTAAACTAAATGCAGAATTTTTCTTCTCATATAGCAGGGCCAGGCCATTGCTGTAGGTCACTAAGAAGCTAATAATAAGGGGCAATGATTTATTTGCTCTTGTGAGAAAACCTTTCTAAATTTAACCATATTGGAGATCTGAAGTAAATACAAGCTATACTATTATATTTACATGTGTCATGTACACTGCAGGTGGCAAAGAAACCAAGCATGATGTCTGGAAATACAACGCCTCCATCAACAAATGGATACAAATTGAATATCTAAATATTGGGCGATGGAGGCATAAAATGGCTGTGTTGGGTGGCAAAGTATATGTCATTGGAGGGTTCGATGGCATGCAGAGAATCAGCAGCATGGAAGCATATGATCCCTTTCATAACTGCTGGTCAGAGGTAAGATACTGCATCACGTAACATTTTACTCATTTGGAACATTTTAATCAGAAAATGCTAGGGCTTTGAATCATAAAAGTGAACCAGACAGGTTCTAGTACAATTCTTTTAAGTATTTCTGATCCGTAAAAACCCTAAATATTTTTTTCTGTAGAAATGCATATCCTTCAGAAAGTAAAAAAAAAAAAAAGGTATTTCCTGCCAATCATTGCCTGTGAGATATTTAATGCTAATTTTCCTTTTCTTAGTTGACTTTTGAAGTGAGTGGTCCATAAATCAATAAATAAGAACACACTATACATGAACCAGAGCACAGGCACAGGCTGAAAACAACTGCTCTGATACATAATATATATATATATAATGTGCATTATATACAGTTTGGGTTATACATTTAAGTTGAAAGTACAGGTTTCAAGGTAAACAGGATGGAAAAACCCCACAGTTCTAACTGTACTTCCAGCAACAAGAAGGGAATATTAGGCAACCAATTAATCCATGAAAATAATGACATTAGGCATAATAATGGCAGATACAAACCCTAGTTTTTAGATGATGGAAAGCCATGTAGAGGAATCACAGCTGCAAGTAGAATGATCATTTTGTGTTTTTTTCAGTGTACCTAAGTATGTAAAGGAGATTTGAGGCATTTCTGTACATTTCCTAACTTTTGAATTGTTAACAATGTTATTTTAATAACAGTCTTTGAACAGAGCATATTTTTATTGAGGGATTTACAGTCTTAAGAAAAAGCTGAAACATACTTCTCCCTTATCCCTAGAAATATCATCTTCTGAACCCTACTCATCATCTTAAAAGACCATCTGACTTAAAATTAAGCAGGCTCCCACCCTGTAGGCATCAGTCTGACTCCTTGAAATCAAAATGGTTACTAATGAGTTTTTATGGTCACCCAGGCTGCTCCCCTCATGGTCAATGTAAGCTCCTTTGCAGCAGCGAGCTACAAGAAGAAACTCTACGTGATCGGAGGAGGACCTAACGGGAAGCTGGCAACAGACAAGACTCAGTGCTATGACCCTGTGACCAACACGTGGAGCCTGAAAGCTGCCATGCCAGTAGAAGCCAAATGCATCAATGCTGCAAGTTTCCGTGATCACATTTATGTTGTGGGTAGGTGAAGCATTAATGTTTCTTCTTGTTTAGACACAGCAGAGCTTGTTTCTGTGTGTTAGTTTTACCCGCAAACTCTATGGAGTATAATCAAATGGTCAGATGGCTTTGAGTTTATTGAGGGACAGGAATCCAGCACATTCACAAACAGTAGCGAAGAGTCACCAAGTTTAACTCCTTGGTTAGCATGCTATGTATCTTGGAAACCTGGACCTACCCCAGGGACAATTTAAAGCCCTCTAAATGTGGGTTCATAGTGGCAAGGGCATCACCCTGTGGCTACATCATGTCCCCCTGTCCTTTTCAGGGGCATTACACAGCCCACTGCACACCGGATTTATGTAGGGATATGAGTTCTAGGAGCAGGTCACGGGAGCAGAGCCACCGATACCCAAAGATCTGGAGCTCTTCACTAGATTGTGACAGGGGTTAATTCAGTCAATTGATAGAACTGGAAGCAAAGATGGAAGAACAGGAGTTTAGTAGCAGTGAGCTGAACTGTGAATGAAGAAGGGAGCCTGCACACATCTCCAGATGGTGCTGGAAAAAACAAAAGAAGGAAAGAGGAACATTTGTTTCCAAAACAGAAGGTCTGAAGAGTCATCTCCTCCAGCCCTGGCACAGAAATTTTCTCACTGGCAGCACAATCAATACGGTGCTGAGGGCTGGTATAGAGCCAGATAGATACATTATCACCAAACAGTAAATGGTGTTCTGAAGGGAGATTTATAATGTGCATGCATGTGCATATATATACATATATGTGCACCTTGTGTGTATGTAAATACCTTGTGCTTCACCTTAGCACAGGGATTGACATCACCCTCTTCAAACAAGAGGAGAGACAGAAAGAGAAGGCCTGACTTACAGGTGAGCTGATACAACTCCTTATACAACTTGACAGGATACTCCAGTTAACAATCATTCAGTTCAGCATCTTTCACCAGTAAACCTATTGTTTCCCTAGCTGAGAAACAAATCTAAGCTCAATTGGAGAGAAATCAGCCCCACCTGAGGTTTAAAAGATAAAAGAATCATAGAGTCATGTTGGTTGGAAAAGACGCTTGGGATCATCACATCCAACCATCAGCCTTACTCTACAAAGTTCTCCCCTACACCATATCCCCCAACACCACATCTAAATGACTCTTAAACACGTCCAGGGATGGTGACTCAACCCCCTCCCTGGGCAGCCTACTCCAATGCCCGACCACTCTTTCTGTGAAAAATTCTTTCCTAATGTTCAGTCTAAACCTACCCTGTGGTTACTACATCCAAAGCCATCACGTTACCCAGACTGATGAACTACCAGGTGCCAGATGAATCACTGTAACTAACAACGTGTATGTTTTCAGTCAGCTCCAACTGGGAAATAAAACTTGTTTAAGTCACCTCACAGTGATCGTCCCTGAAGTAGTATTACCAAAACCAATATTTATTATAACTACAATAGATAAATGCTCACTTTGCCAGCTGGTAGGATCCCAGGCATTGTTGCAACTCATCAATAAGACCGTGGCTTCAAAGTTTCCTCAGTCCTATTCTATACAGTGGAAGACAGACCCAGTCCCTGCAAATTTCAGAATAAGAACCATTCATCTGTTGGTACTCTCAGGAGGGAATATATTTCCACAGTGTTTCCTGGGTATTGAGATACTGACCATTTTTCATAAGAAAAATCTGCAAAATTGGAAAAGGCGCACAGAAAGTTTTAAGAATTGTGGCAGATTTGGGAAACATGGAGAAACTGAAGGTCACTCTCTGTTTAGCTTACCCATAAGAAGATTACCAGTTCAGTCTGACAAATCTCTAAATGAGAAACGGGCTTTTGAAAATAGCCACTTCAATGTGGAAGAAGGTTTAATGGGCAGATGGACACTGCAGTTAGAGGAGTCCGTGAAGAAATCTTGCACCCATTTCTAATAGGGACAGCTCACCACATCTACGCCTTCATCATCTGAACTCTTCTAAACAAGATTGTATTTTGCTAAAGTTGTGCCCTTAGCTGAAGCAGCAGGTATGAGAAAGGTCTGTTGCTGGCTGCACTGTGTCATACTGCATGACCACAGCAGTTTGTTCTGGCCTTAAATTCCACAGCCTTATGAACAATAAGTGGCCTTCTGCGGAGCTGGCTTTCAAAACAATAAAGTATCCTGTGACCTTGTTTTTTCTTAGTTTTGGGGCATAAATCATTCTTACGAATGTCAGGAATGGAGCCTTGTTGAAGTGGGTGGTTTAGTTAAAATCTCTTACAGGAATGGCTGGTGCAAACTGATATCCATTTCTTCTCCAGGTGGGGCAATGAAAGCACTCTACTCCTATAGCCCCCAAGAAGACACATGGTGCCTGGTGACTCAATTCACCCACGAGAGAGCCAGTTGTGGGATCTCTCCTTGCAACAACAAGTTGTTTATCACCGGGGGCCGAGATGAAAAGAACGAAGTCATTGCGACAGTGCTTTGTTGGGACCCTGAAACTCAGAAGCTGACCGAAGAGTGTGTCCTGCCTCGGGGGGTGTCTCATCACGGGAGTGTTACCCTCAGGAAGTCTTACACACACATCCGTAGGATTGTGCCTGGGGCAGTTTCTGTCTGACCATAGGAGAACTGCAAAGAAACCCAATACCTCCGTGCCCCAGTGGCACACCCTGCAATGATGATGTTTTTTTAGCCGCAGGTAGCAACGGATGGAAAAACTGCCACTGGGGTCCCCTGGGGAGTATCTGTATATATATGCTCAGCCCTTGCATTTCCTCTGTACAGTATATCCTTAAATTATCTTAATTCCTTCCCTCCACAGAAAAACAAAAGGACCAGCTGTAGTTTACTCCTGCCAACACAATACCTCCAAGCAGGCAGAGAAATGGGATGTGTAGGCGGGAGATTTACTTCCCAGCTATATCTGCCCAGAAACGTGCTTGAACTGGCTCAGCCTGATCCTGAAGTTTATTCAACTATTTATTGTGTTACGTTGGATTTGCAGCACCTACTAGTGCAAAAGACAAGACGCTATTTTGGAATGAAAGATTTGTTACTTTGATGAAATGTAATGTCATTTTCTCCAAAGCTGTGGGTTTTTTCCCCAGTGCTTCCCCAGTAGATTAAGTTAAAACTGGTTGGTTTGTTGGTTTGTTTGTTTGCTTGAAGACACTTTGTTAGTTTTTAAGTCCTGCGTGACCAAAAATTCCATCTCAGTTTGCAAACCTTGCTGTGGTTCCCAAGAAAGAGATTTGCATAGGCTGCAAATACAAATGAACGCTAATCTGGTTCTGCTGAACGTTCGTTGTAGCTGTTTCCTAATAAAGCTGACCGAAACCTGGTTTCCCCTTTGTTCTATTCTGGGATGGTTTACTCTTCTGCCTGAAAGGCTTTTTCCTCTCGCTGTTGCTGTACACAAGTGGAGGACGGGTGCCCCCGACACGGATCCCAGTCTCCATCCCCACTGGGTGGCAGTGCTCTCCCAGGATTTTTCTCACGGGTGTTGATTTCCTGGAATGCAACCGGACAGAACAGTCGGCCCGAGAGACAAACACTTCCAGGTACTGGAACAGCCGGTTTCCTGGGACCATCACATGCTGTACCAGAAGGGGTTCAACAGGACAGGAGGGCCCGAGTCTTAAGTCCCAGGATCTGGGTCAGTTGTAGAGAAAGAAAAATAAACATTGAAGAGGTCACGCCCGGGACGCTCTGGGACACTCTTGGCCAAAGGCTGGGAACATATTCCTGTCCCTCCTCCCCTGCCTAGTTGCTGGAAAGAGCCAACTCACCATTAAATCAAGACAGAAAACACTGTGGAAAACAAATCAGTCCAAGCAGTGACTCCTTTCAGCCTCTCTCCCTCTCTGCAATGTCTCCTTTTGCCTTGTACAGTATTAAAAATAATATTTTTCTCATATTGGGCTGAGGGGGGAAAAAAAAAAAAAGTGGTTTCCTGAATTTCAGCATAGTAATGCCAGAGCGCTCGGTGGTACGGCAGAGCCCCAGACCCTACTGGCAACTCTGCCCCAACCCTGACCCTGCTGGCTGAGACCCAGTGGTGTAGGTGTGTGCCCCCCAAGAGGTCTCCACTGGGTCCTTCCCTCAGAAAGACCGTGAGAAATTCTGTCTCTTCTGCAACTGGCCCAATGCCTTAAAACTCACTTCTCAAATTCCAGCCACTCCCCACATTTTCTTACTCTAATCTTTCTACAGTCCTTACATTTTCAAATTTATTTATTTTTTTAACTGGTCCTCTTCCTTCTTAATGCTCCTGTCATTCTGCAGGACACAGCACTTCTTGCGCTTCCATGCTGGCCCAGATTGTCCCATCCTGCTCTCCTTTTTGGAGGGCATGAAGAAATGTCCCCTAAAAAAGGGTATTTCACTTCAAAAGGTTTTAGTGAAGAAGAGTTACCACCTTTGACTTGGCTAGCAGTACTGACTGGTCTACAGGGACAGAGAAGGTAGGTGAGGTGGTGGTGGTGTCTCACCTCCCCTTGAGGAGCTGCGCTTCTGTATCTTCACCTGTTGCCAAAACTAGTAACAGTGGCTGCTGAAGCTGGCCAGCTCTTCCTAGTGGGAAGCATCCTAAAAAACAGTAGCCTTCAGGAGCTGGCTGCTGGTTTTCTCCCTGCAGTCAGTAGCAAAACGTGGTTTTTTGCTTGAGAAAAATAATCCACTGAGCTAGAGGAAAGCTGTCCAAGTAAACTTCCAAATACAAATTCTTAGCTCTGCCTATCAGACAACAGCCTCTTGTCTCTGCTGTGGCGGTTCCCCAGACACACCTGCAGACCTTGGGCAAACATGAGCCAGACCATTCCTCAGTGACAAACAGGAGACGGCAGAACCACAGAGCTTGGCTCCTTTCCCTCACCTTACACATGAGAGTCTCTCAAAAACTCTGACGTTTTCATAGCGGCGCATGGAGAGTTGTTTTTATTTGCCTCCGTGCTCTTTGTACCTTTCAGACTCGTGTTGCAATCTGAAGGACTCAAAGCACATTGAAACACAAAAACATTCCGGATCAGTAGTTTTATGACGAAGCCAAAAATCACGAGGCTTGTGAAAAAATGGCAAGAACTCAGAGTGCTGTGCCCTCAGTTACTGACAGCGAGGTGGGGGTGAAGGAGACCAAGTTTCAAGGAAATGTGTAGTTTCCTTTTCCTATCAGGGGTTCTCTCTCATCTGTCATGCACACTCACCCCCTCCCACAGGGAATGGCCACAACCACGGTTTCTGTCCAAACATACATACATACATACAGTATCTGGGTGTATAAAGCCAGCCTCTAGCGAAGCAAAGAGCAGAGGAGTCCCTGTGGGAGCTGCGTGACCCGTCCCAGGGGCAGCCCGTGCTGTCCCCCAGCCTTGGGACACAGCCCCGGGGTTACCTCCAGTGCAACCAGGCAAACACCAGTTGCCTTCTGACCTATTGCTATATTAAACTTCCCTTGGAAAATGAAACAGCCAGCTGATGGAGCAGGAGTAGACACTCTAGTACTAATTACTAAAACGGCAGGAGGCTAATTAGTTTTACTGAATAATTACTCAAGTCGGTGCAAATGAACTAAGCTCAAATCCAAAGCTTGTTTACCTGCCTGGAGAGTCTCTGCAACTTGTGACACTGAAACTGATCTCATGCGAGGCACAGACCGAACTGCAGATTTATGTATTTCTCCAGTGGTTTATGGCACGGACCCAGCCCCTGGAATGAGGTCTGACTCCCTCCAGTCTGCAGGTTGCAGACAGCAGTCGGCAGCACTGTCAGTCCAACTGGGAGAGGGGAGAGAGCACTGGTAAGTTATGCCACAACATTGGCACAAGAAAAGAGGGGAAAAACTGACCAGGAATATATTTAGGCTATAAATTAGTATCACCTTGGTGATTCATGCTATTGCAATTTATGAAGGGATTACTGCCCCCAGCTACCAAATCACATGTTAAAGCCAACTGCTCTCCATTTCACTTTAAATTAAAATGCTGGGCAGGCACAGTGACATCCAAGAAGTTCATTAATGTGACCTTGGAAAGGTTGATAGCTGGGCTGCAGTAAATAGTCTCAGTTTGAATTTCCAGAGCTCATCTGGAGACATCCTTACAAGGTTGCTAATCACCGCAGCCTTTAGGATCTGGCAAAAAGAAAAAAAAAGTTCCAAACAATCTTTAAGACAAAACTCAAGACATTTATGAAAAGAATTATAGGAACCTTGCACTTGTGATACTGCCCTGGTGACTCCTTTGGTTCTATTCAGACAGTTTTAGGAAATCCCCGAGAGGGAAATGATTCAGGTGTGTATGGTGTGTTTCTTCTAGACACGCTGTAACGTACTGCTTCTCTACCAAACAGCACAGTAACATTCCATGGCAAGATGTCTACAAGCAGTCACTTAAGAAAATCTTATCCAACTAATGTGAAACCAAATTAAAGTGGATTAATAAAATATCCTCAACTCGCAATGCACATGACCTTTTCAAAATTCTCTTCAACTTAACAATTTTAGTTCCACTAAATTCTTTTCTAGGCAAACACTAATTTTAGGGAACAATTTCAAGGACATGAATAAGATTATTTAATTCATCTTTCTTAGAAGGCTGTTTCCACAAAGCAGTGTTTTGTTTGGTTGGTTCTTATATCCCTGTAGACAGATTTCATACACACATAAACTTGCTGCGATCATCAATTCACTTCCGTCTTCTTCCAGTGTCCTTCTTTATGTTACCAAACTTCTAGTTGTCTCTAAATACATCCAGGGAATGTGTATGTAAGAAAACATTATGGAATTGGGAATATAATCCCATCAGAGTTTGTTCTAGAGATTAACTTCATAATTGACAGAGGTTAGCAGGAATATCAAATATTATTTTATATTCTTGATCATAAGATATTTATATATCATATTTATATATCATAAATATTATTGATCATAATTGACTGAGGTTAGCAGGAATATCAAATATTATTAACCTGCTATTCAAGGCCACATCTGACTGTATATAGAACTACCTGACTTTATACTATTTACACAGTTATCTTTACTACTTAGCATGAAAATTTACAATATAGGTAAACTTCAGGTAATAAAGCTTGAAAGTATCTTGCATGGACAAAACAACCTGTTAGTTATCAGCAGCTTTGCCAAGGGGCATTGGCATAAAGATTTGGCCCAGGATACGAGTGGCCTGGGGAGTTGCTGGAACCTCTTCCACCCTTGATTATACGACATGCTAAAGGGATTTAGCAGAAAGCACTGGATCTAGTATATGGACATTTTCCCCATCCATCCTGCTGCTACGGACAAGCTCTGTTGTAGGCTAAATCTACGGTATTTATACAAACACAGCTTGTGTGCTGAATGTCTACGGTACATTCATCTGGGAGAAAAATAAAAGCAGCCAGTAAAAAGAAACCTTTAGATCCTAATTTTTTTTATTGAAGAGGATTGAGAAGAAACGTAGTGGGCTTTTTTCTGAAAAACAAAGCTGTCACTCAGGAATTTGGTATTTCTTTGGGTCAAAATAGGGGAAGCACAGAACCACGGTTAAAGCAAATACACAGTAATACAGTTTATTCACCTGCTGCAACTTTAGCTTAAAGATGCTCTTACACAAGAAGTGTCCCTTAGCAGCAAAGCCTCTAACATGTCCCTGCTCATTGCTGTCTCTGAACTGGAATTTGTTACCCCCTCACTTGTGCTGACACAGCTGTTTGCACAACACACTATAAAACAGATCTCTGGGATATTCTTGGTTAAAATGAAAACAACACCGCTTCTCCCTGGAGGGATATTTTTAACCTGCAACCCCAGAAGCAGTTGTATCAGCAAACCGGAGAGAGCAGATACTGCAATGTGAGGAGAGTAGCAGGCAGTTTGGGAACGAGGAGAGAAAGAGATAAGCAGGAACTTCTCAAAAAGGCTTCATCGCCAAAAAACATCTCATGCAACCAGACACCCATGTCCTCCTGGCTCACACTTAGTGGAATTCTTCAGATGAGTGTGAAATTATACCCAAAAGCCACATTCAGCACTTTCTGTGTAGTGCTTTAAGCAAACAGACAGTGAAGAGAGTTTGCACACAAGTAAAATACTGCACAGAGTGAAATCAAGGGCTGTTTTCCAATGCCTTTTTTTAAAAAGCCCAATGTATTTTCATATTTATAAAGTAACAAATTCTAAAAATATCCTCTTCAAAAATACAGAACTCATTTCTCAAGTCCAAGGAATGGCATGGCAATTTAAATTTCCCACAATGACATTTAGATTTAATGAAATTTTGGGTTATTTAAAGATTAGAAAAAACATTTCATTCGTCTTCTATCTGTATGTGGCTGATCTGGAAACCCTAAAAGGCTCTTAGAAGAAGATATCTTTCTTGCCCCTGAGTACATCAACAGGCTCTGCAGCCTTTTCTCCTGACCTTCCTAGGGGTTTGGTGGTGGGTGCCCAACACCAGCTCTGATGCGGTACAGCCTTAAACTGGCATCAGGCTGCTGGAGACGATCTATGCGAGACAGAGGTGGGAAATGCCTCGGCAGGGACTCGGGAGCAGTGTTCACATTTAGTCCCTCACCCTGGGTCACATATGACCGTGCTATGGGTAGACCTGTGCCCAGCCTCGTGTCACACTGCTCCTGCCCTGCTGCCCCAGCTGCTGGGGCAGCCTTGGCCGGGGGACATCAGTACGGACCCAGCAGGGAATGAGAGCTTGGGGCTGACCCAGGCTCTCTGTGGCCACCTGCCATGCTCACTTGGCCACGGGCAGAGCGGGACACAGGGAGGCACTGCCACCCACTGCTCCTGGCTTGTTTTCCCTCACCGAGCAGCCCGTCTCTGGTACCCACTGACAGCATCATGTGCTGGGTGGCCCAACGTACGCTGATCAAAGGTGACTTTCCATCATATTGAAATTTTATAAAAATTCAGAGGTTTTCAGATTGTCAGCCAGAATCCACAAGGCAGCTAATATGCTAGCACACCGCACAAGATGAAACACAGTTTTTCACTGAGTAGAGCAGTTTCTAGAAGCACCTTCCAGTGCATGCTTTAAAGAACAGAACATCGGCTACCAACCTTGCAAGAATACACTGTGAACAAAAGAAATAGTTGTTGCCTTCACAGCATGTTTGATTAGGGATCCTCTCTGCTGTAGGTGAGGCTGCCAGACAACCTGCGGTTACCCCCTTTGCCTCGAATCATCTATTTTTCATTTTCTATTTTCCACAAAGACATCTGTCACAGGTGGGTGAAAAATTATCTTGATTCAGACCTCCTCCAAAAGATACTGCCCTCCCACATCAGAACAAAGCTTAGACCTTTGTCCAGGGTAGTATTCGCTGTATTCCCAGCTGTGATGTGATGAAAGATCTGCGGCATCTGGCACCAAAGAGACAGAGAAATAAAGCCATGTCTTCTCTGACGTGGGTTGATCATTTCTTCTACAGAAGCTGACTGATTTCCATCAGGCTTGCATGCTACCAAGGTAAGAACAACTCTGCTGTGGCTGTGCTCTGCATTGGCTCAGGATGGTGATGGAGCAGGTGACACCAGGTGAGGATGCTTCCTTCTGACAATGGATTTGAGAGATGCTGAGATCTCTCTGTATCGAAGCCCATACAGAAAAGGAAACAAAACTTTAGGCAGAATCATCAGGACATTGCAGACTGTCAAGGAGACCCAGATTCCGGTCTGCAATCTAGCAACAACATTAATGCAGAAGAATGATTCTATAAACACAGCAAAGAGTGGAAAGAAGTAAAAAAATAACACAGTGTTGTGCATTAAGAACGTTACACTGGCTCTGGAGCAGATGCTCTCCCATATACCCAATTGTTTGGTTTTAAAATACAGAATAACATAGCAACAAAATATTAGAGACAGGCAGAGAATGATAACTGTGGTAGAAAGCCAGAAACAGAGTTTCACAGCATCAGTCCCATTCAGAGTCAGTATTAGTATTACTGGAACTGAGCACATTTCCAGGACACAGGGCACAAAGCTGTGAGTGCTTGATAGCACCAAGAAGAAAATCCCAGGGAAAGCCCCAGAATATGTCCATAGTAATACAATAATTTTTTTTGTTCGTGAAGGTGGCATAATAGCAACGTAGCGCAAAGGAAACAAAATAGCTATGTACGTGTCTGAGACTATGGCAGCAGCTGTGAACAATCCTCCACAATAAGCCACCGCCAGCAGAAATAACAGGAGGACACAAGCTTCTTTCGGGAGATGGATACGTGCTGCATTGAGTGCAACAGACAGGGTGTAGAACAACAGGTAGATCAGATCAGCAAGCAGAGCATTTCCCAGCAGCATGTACCTTGTTTCCCGACGGATGCTAAACCTAGAGAAGATCACAAACAAGATGGTAGGAATGATGAGGACACCTGCTACGAGGCAGACAACTGGAGGGATTAAAAACATCTTCACGTTTATGCCTGTTGGGTTGAGAGCCCATTCCTCCAGCAAATAGTACAAAGCAGCATCATCCAAATTTGAGGAACTGTTGAACTCCATCTCCCTGAGGCGGTGTGCAGTTGCATTTGCTCTCTTTACCACAGCACACCTGGAGAAGTCCATTTCCTTAGGATTTTGGGATGATTGTCCGACTTGGAGAACGCAAGATCTTCTACGCTGAATCCTTAGAAAGGCAAATGAAACAGAAGATGCAAAAAGCCTGTGGAAGCAGAGTGACTTCTGTAGCAAATTCTACCAGCTCTTCTCAAGGACAGAAAGTTGAAACTTGGAATTCAGTTTTGTGGTGCCAAAAGATGTTTTTCCTTAAAATGGAAATCTTCTTTTCTTTTTGCAAAATCTAGTGTTTAGAAATGAGAACAAACCTTCATGTGCTTTAAAAAAAAGGTATAAAACCTCCAGCTAGCTCTTCGATCAGAAATGAATCGGTTGATCGTTGCCAGTAATTTGAGTTTGTTCTCACAACGTTATCACTCTGAGGCAGATGAAATATTAGCTTGATTAAACAAATATGAAATGACACAGAACAACTTTCCATGTGTACTGATGCAGGAGAGTCATAAATGTGACATTTTGTACCAATTTGTATGCAAGAACATCATTGCTTTAAAGTGATCAATAAAACCAGCTCTCAATCCTGTTGTAAAATTGTATCGCAATTGCTGTAGTGAATGAAATTCTATTTATAGATGACAAACATTTTTGCTTCAGTGAGTTAAATCATGATATTTATATTTTATAAGCCTTCCCCTGCCTTTTTTAAATGCATGATATACAAATACTGAATTCTCATCTATTACAGACTTAGAGTCAATATGTGACTTGTCCGGGATGAGTGACGTACACTATAATGTACCAGCATACCCTATAGCAGACTTGGCATTTCCAGTGTCCACGTGGAGACAAATTCTTGGCTCGCAGGCCCACACACCCTGTGCTACACTGCTTTTACTGTCAGATCTCAGCATCAGAGCTGGGGGTGCAATGAGAGTATTGTGAAGGATCTAGACTGTGGAGAAGGAACTCTTCAAATCCTTCCAGGCATGGTCTGATCAAAAGAAAAGCTGATTTGTTTTAAATAGGTTCAACACTGGTTAATAATGCTTTAGTTTGAATCAAAAAGACTGTATCGATGCACTTGTTCACCATCTTGTGTGATGCAAAGTGGGCAGAGCAGCACTATTTAATTTCATGGTCTCCACCTCCTGCAGCGCTTACCCCTTCCTACACTGCACAGAGCAGCACACCACTGCAGCTAAGACAAGAGATCTGCCAGAATAAGCAGATGCCAGATGTTTAGGAAGCATTTCTTCACAGAGAGGGTTATCGGGCTTTGGAATGGGCTGCCCAGGGAAGTGGTTGAGGCACCATCCCTGAAGGTGTTCAAAAGACGGGTTGACATAGTCCTTAGGAATATGGTTTAGTGATTTTTGTCAGGATTAGGTTCATGGTTGGACTAGATGATCTTTAAGGCCCCTTCCAACCTAGACAATTATATGATTCTAAGCAGCTTTGTCAGCTCCCAGCTCTAGGTGCTCTTCTCACCGGCAGTAAAGAGGTACTCTGGAGATTTTTAAGCAATGGTAAGCATCAAAGGCTTACTCCCACCTTTTAAAAAACTGTGTGCACAAGCCAAAGGTCTAGTAAAATAGTCAAAATGAGTAGTCAGTGAAATCTGCTGGCCGCTCAGCTATTTTGAAGTTATATTATTTATTTAGGTGCTTAAAAATAAGTTCAGACAACCTTTTTGGCAATCCTGAGGAATGTACCTGAGCTTCCCACATGCATCAATATGGTCAAATCTTTAACTATTGTTTCAGGTACAACCTTTCTCCTCAAGTAATATGGATTCTACTATTGATGCACAAGAGCAGAGGAAACACTACTCCTGACTTAAAACGGCACTATTTGTTATTTCCCCAGCATTACCAGCACACAGCAAAGCAGCGTGCTTCCATCCGTGGGAGACAGTGCATAGTCTCACCTGGCAGAAAGTCCTGCTGTGCCCAGGACATGCTGCCTCAGGACATGCCAAGTAACAAAGCAGACAGCTTATGAAACTCAGCATTGGTCATCAAATCTCATGCACACCCTGAGAGCTGGCATCCACAGAACTGTACGTTAAGACGGTTTGACAGGCTGCACCGTATGGAACAGAGGGAGAGGAGGAAAACCCAATGGTAATTTTAAGCACAGCATTTCAGTTGCTTTGGTGTCTGGGTAGGCGAAACAGAAGGCGATTATTTTTGCTCACTCAATCCTGCATCCACTGAAAATTGTGTGAACGATATTGATGCAATTATACATTGGCTTCAGGATCGTGCTCTTCATCTGCCAGTGAGCCACAATACAGTTAATACTCTAAGTACATGGTAGGACTCAAACACCCAAACCATTGAATTACACTATTACTGCAAAATGGAAGGGAAGCAATGAAAACTCAAGTGGGTGCAAATCACCTCCAACTATAATTTCAGACCTCTGTTAATGGTGGAAGTGTTTCCTACCTCCCAGGTCATGGCGTTTCAAGGATTTCTGATTAATAGAGAGATTCTTTCATTTCCATATAAAATCACAACTGTATTTTCCACCAGCTGGTTAGGATTAAATGTGAGCAAACAAAAGAGTTCATTGTCATCTCGGCTGCACGCTTTTGGCTGGTAGAAAAACAGATGCAAATGCAATATACAGTGATTTTCTGGCATTTATAGGAGTGTCTAATGCAGTCAAGTTCTTCACAGAGTGATGTTGTACAGCACTATAGTTCTGCAAATATATATCTCAAAGGCTTGTTGTTTATATATAGCGGTTCGATTAACAAATAGTTCATATTTGTTGCCTGAGAACAACATCCTTATAGCAGAGCTATTCCTTCCCCTTGGATAAAAGAGCTAGTTCTCACGAGCTAGAAGTCCCAGCCACATGTGGGAGAGTGACAAACACTGACATCCTTATTACTGACAAGTACACAGCAAAAGCAGTAACTCCAGCAATCTCCCATTCAACCGCCTTTTAAAAATTCAGTTCTACAGCCATGGAAGTGTAAATGTGGATAACGTAAGGTAAAAAGGTAAGCAAAGGTATGAACTTGCTAATTATTCCACAGTAGCTCAGCAGAGGTCCTCACGACAAATGCAAAGTAGCTCATGACTCTCTCATTTATTTCACAGGCAAAGGGTACCACAGAGCCCAGGAGACACTGCAGCTCCTCAGCCTTTCTTAGCCTGCGCTCAACTATTCATCTGCTACAGCCCACGGATGGCAGAGCAAGCCCTATGGCATGAGCTTGTTCAGCTTTAACTGTACTACTGAAAAAGTCTGAGGAACGCAGGTGGGCTTTAGTTTTACAAAAACTGAAAACAGCAAATAACCAGAAGACAGATTCAACCCCATCAGACCTGGGGGCAAGTCCAGCCACAGCCACTCCCCTCAGATTTCCACAGGGGCTAATAACTGTTCAGTATTGTCCTGCTAGATTTAAAAATTTAAAAGATTAGTGTCTTGGCACACTGATAGACATTCAGAATAGGTGGCTCTAGAGAATAGCTAGCTGCTGTCTCCTTTCATTTTCTTGAGCTTATGAGGCATTTCCACACCCAGACCATTTGCAAGGGGCTGGAAGCTCTAAAGACTGCTCCTGAGGATACTGAACTCAGGCAGCTCCTTGCCATTGCGTCTCAGCGATCGATATTTTGTGGTGCCAACCTGAATGAGTCTCCTGCAATTTCCTGTAAACCTGGTCTTAATGCTCTAATTATTGATTGCTTTAAATGCTCCCTGGTAAATTTACGTTAAGTGGATGCTCTTTTTACATATCTTGCTGATTCAGACCTACAGTATTAGCAGCCCCTCTTCTGGCTCAATACAATCTGTATTGATTTTCAAACTGAATCATGCGCTGTTAATTACTTTACTCATTTCTGCTTCAATCAACAACCCGCTGAAAGATTAGTTATCTTATCTGCTTAGTTTGGGAGATTTAAGAAAGCATGCATTCAACCATACTGAATATCGTAAATCCAGCAGAGACTGCACTACATCATGTTCTGTTACTGGCTATAAACAGGTATTGGTAAACTGAACAGAAAAGGTCAGAAATATTACTGTCTTACAGAAGTTGGTATGGACTTCACTGTGTACACACACACAGGAAAGCTTCCTATTTCACAAAGAGTTTAGTCTCACAGATTCAACAAGTCAAAAAACACACTGCTGCCATGACAGGGAAGCACCATGCAAGAAAGAAAAGCTAACCAGAATAATGATTAAAATTATCCCAGCTTTTCATCCCAAGAGATTGTGTTAGGAGAGGATACCCAGAGAAAGCCTGTGACTAAATTGCACGCTCCCATTCATCTCTGAGGTTCCCTGGGTGCCATCATGTCACTGTCTCAGTATGAGCATGGAGTCTTTGATGTGGCTACCTCTTCCAGCATCACCCACCAGGTTCTAGCCTAGAAAATGACACTGTGCTTTGGGTCTGCCCCAGAGGCTGATCTGCCTGACCAGGAGCCCAGGGAGAGCAGCGTAGAAAGGCTGCGTCAGAGTCCACCGCAGCTCTTTGAACAGAAGTGTTTTGGATGAGACAATTGGGCCCAACAAATCAACATTTGCACTAGAAAGTTGTTTCATGGGGATATTTCCAGGCATGTTTAGTAACAAAGCCTTGGAGCCTCAGGAGTCTTCATGTGCTATTGCAGTTTCTTCAGCTTCCTTCCAGGAATGTCCCCCTTAGGGGCTTATCTAGGTCCAGAAGGCATCTCACTTGCTGGTGAAGCTCTCCCAGCTGTGAATAGCCAAGTACCCACCAGCAGCCCTGGGAGAACCAGCCATAATTATTTCCTGCCTGTATCCATATTCTCACTCTGGAGAAATGAGCTACTGTCAGTGAAAAAGCAAGTAATCAAAACAGTTTAACTGTACTATTTTCCTGGCTGAACTTTCCCTTTTTCTACCCCTTTAAATAAAAGGTCAATTAAAAGATAACTTATTTCTAAACCTTTAAGATTCTCTCTAGATTGTCTGCAAGCCTCTTTGAGGTCAGGACCAGCAGGGGAGAGGCAAAGCTTGACTGTCCTGGTCTTACTGTCCCAGGCTCCGTGCCTCAGCTACCCGTCCCCACCTGGCTCCGGAACGATTGTTCAGTGCCTTGCCTGTTATTTGCTACAGACAAGAGACACAGGCATTGCTCTTGTAACCGTACAAAGTTCACAAATCGGGCATAGCAATTACCCAAAGAATTGGTTTGAAAAACTAAACTCAGATTTTAAAGGTCAAATGAAGCCTGAAACAAAACAGGGATTAGAAAGCACTGGTTTGAAGACATTTTGATGAGGCTCCCAAACGAAAGAGAGGACCATTGAGAGAGAGACTGGGAGGACTCAGCGTTAAATCCCTGAATCACTACTTCTAATTCCAAATACCACCAGGCCATGGTGATCACAAAGCCAAGATAAATTTTGTACCAAATCTGCCTTGCAGGTGCAATATTGAGAATTACTCTGGATGTCAGAAGAACAGAATTTTGGAATATTTGACAAACATTGCAGCAAAAGGTAAGAGAAGTAACACAACTGAGGAAAAAAAAAAAAAAAAAAAGTGCCTGTAAGTCCCAGACATCACCTACTTTCCTGCAGATCACTGCTTGGCCCAAGCAGCTGCAGCTACTGGAACTCACAGTTCTCATTTCCTGAGCCTGGGAAAGCAAAGCAAGACAGATTTTCCTCCTGTGCCACACTTTCATGTGGCAAGGACCTACATGATTCATTCACTAATATGTTTTCATGTGACAAGCTGCAAATATGACCCAGGATTTATAGAAAACAACTGCTAGTTTATGTGGTCATTTACAGACAGATTCACAAGAGAACACAGGACACCATTCTAGACTGTTTCTTAGATTTATTATCTCTCAACACTTTTCAAAACAATGCATTTGTGAAACAGGAGAAACCATCTACTAAATAAGGCCTATTTTTAAAATATCAGCCTTCTTTCCTAAAGAAGCTCAATTTCTGAGAAACCTTTCTAAAAGAATTTCAAACACTATACAACATTGATTCTACCAGGAGTTATCTGAAGAAATCTGAGGCTTTAGGTAAAGAACAATACCACATCATCCTTATCCGAGCATTTAGCAACTATCAGAAGAGATGAAACCCACATTAAATATGACACAGCCATAAGCAGAACCAGAAACATGTCTGAATTTGTGGTTCCTCCTTTAAATCAGGCAGAAAGCTCCTTTTCCTAACAGAAAGCTTCTCAAATGGGAGAGCTACATACATCCACCAACCTCCTACGGGCATCTTTCCATCTCAGGGTGTCTGCCTTTCTCGTTGTGGCTGGTACTGAAAATTTTGTCTCTCTCCTGTCTCATCAGCAATGAGTCCAGCATTGCCTAGGAAGGACTACTGCAGGCAAGTAAAAGCAGTTGTCTGGCTATGCCCCTGTCCTAACACATTTTGTCTCATGTGAAAAGCCAGGCAGCACAGGAGAGATTTAGCATGGTATTTCCTTGAAGGATGATTTGATGAGAAGGGAGACAGATGGCTGGAGATTGTAAAATGCGAGATAAAATGAAATCCCGGAAGGGAGATGGAAGGAAAAAGGGGTAGAAGAGACAGGTTGGCATATACAGGCAGACAGATAGGGGCTTTAATGGTGATGCAGCAGACAGAAGGACCCCAGCCACAGCTGTACCCCGTCACAGTTCCTCCCTGACAGCTGGGAAGCGTTCGCCTGCACCATACAAACTGTGGGCTAAAGAAAATATAGGAATCAAGACGCAAGGAAACATGCTAGAAGTGGAGAGGCAGCAGAGAAAAGGGAGGAAAAAACCAGCATAAAAGCAAACACATGTTGCCTCTTCCTATTCATGCCTTTTGGTAACAGACTGTGAATGAATGGATACAATCTGTGCATGGCACAGACCAGCACAAGGCACAGCACCATCCTGGGCAGGAAGAAGCCCCACTGCCAAAGTTAAGATGCTCCTTCCCAGCTCCCAGCACTCCACCTCGGAATGGCAGTCGCTCCCGGGCAGCAGAGAAGCCGAAGCAACATTGATTCTCCAAAATACCTCTGCCCGCAGGGAGATGCTGACCTTATCTCACACTGAAGAAGCAGGTGCCAGGCACAGCCACCATATGGCAGAGAGATTAACTGCCAGCATGTGCTGAATAAGAGTCACAATCTCTTATTAGCCAAGCAGGGGATATGCCGTGGGTCGCATACACAGTGCCATTCACAAGCTCTGTTGTCCCTTCGCAGCAGCTCCTTTGTTACTTAGCCAGCACAGGTGCTTAAAAATTAGATTTTCTCCACATGAGGCCTCTCTCTGCCTTGTCCTGGTAACAGCAGCTTTGTACTGAGCCCACTCATTTCCATAGCAATACCCCGTGCTCTGCACGGCAGACTCAGGCCTCATGGCAGGAAAGCAGTGTTAGGGAGGGAGCAGGAACACAAACGTTCCAAACTTGTAAGGAAAAGAGATGATTTTTTTTTTTCAGGCAAGACTACCAGGGTTTGGGTTACGTGAGCCCACATCAGTCTGACTCTCCTGGTGACAGGCACGAGGCAGAGGGCACATCACCCCCTCCTCTGCCCAGATCTTCTCATCAAACTGCCTGGCAGAGTTACAGCTCACCACAGGGAGAGACTGAGGCATGGAGAGAATGTTGCTGAGCAGCCAGCAAGCTGAGATCTTCACCAGAGTCAATTTTATTTCTAGCTTAATTATTTCTTTCTTCTCCAGTTCAAGTTCCAGCTCAGTAAAGGATGTGCATGAGGAGCTGCAGAGAAGATAAGTCTTCTCTTTTCCTTGTCATCCTCAGCAGCTCCTAGAGCCAAAGGCCCTGTGAGCTTAGATACAATGGTACCTGATGAAGAACTGAAGCCAGGTACATTTTCAGCAACTTCACACAAATCATACTGAAAAGCAGTGGCAGAGCCAGAAATTATAGTTTCATCTCCTGAGTCTTGGTCCAGGACCAATATCACACACTCCCTTTTCAGTCTCTCTATGTTTTCATAAGCATTGTTACCTACTAGCATGGTAGCCAGCTCCAAGCTGCCTCCAGGTAGCTCAGCTATAACTCAGCTATCCACAGGAAAATGCCTGTCCTGAAAAGAGTTCGTTATATTTACAGCTATAGGGGACAACTAGAAAACAAAATACTTTTTTCTAACCCATTCTCAGCATTTTAAAGAAGGGTTCTTTATTAGGGAGTGTAGCGATAGGACAAGGGGTAATGGTTTTAAACTGAAAGAGGGGAGATTTAGACTAGATATTAGGAAGACATTATTTACTGTCAGGGTGGGGAGACACTGGCACAGGTTGCCCAGAGAAGTTGTAGATGCCCCATCCCTGGAGGGGTTCAAGGCCAGGCTGGATGGGGCTTTGAGCAACCTGCTCTAGTGGGAGGTGTCCCTGCCCATGGGGTTGGAACTAGGTGATCTTTAAGGTCCCTTTCAACCCAAACTTATGATTCTATGATTCTTTGATTTTCTCAGGATTTCCTAGGTCCTTTTAATTGAGCTTCTTTTTCCTCCCATGAAGCAGGAGTTTCTTGCTCCAAAGAAAACATTTCAGTTGCTATCCGCTGGGCTGGAACTAAGAGGAATATATGGATGCATAGGACTGCTATAGATCACAAAAGGTGCAAGACAACATATACAGAAAGAAAACTTAAATGAATTAGCAACACATTTTAATGAGGCATTTTAACAAGCTGCAAGTTGAACCAGATCAGAAGTAAGCCAGTCGCTCACTGAAGTCTCTCAGCAATGCTCTGAGGCAGTTTGGGGGCACACTCCCCTGTGCAGCTCCCATCCCTGGAAGCGCTACCCCCATCAAATGTTCTGGTGGTCACCCCAATACTAGCTGACCCATGACTCCTTCCCCTGTCAAACAATTGGCTTCCCCTGGGAAGCCCACAATATTCTCTTGTTTTTTGGATCTTGCCCGAGCTGTATTCAAACCAGGGCTGTTACATCTGTGCCAGCTACAGCTCTAGCACAGCAGCTGTGGAATTATGTGTGTTGTCCCCTGGGACACCACCTCAATCCCTGCCACTTGTGCCTCTTCATTCCCTGCCAATGAAGGGAATGCCAATTTCTTCCACATCAATTTCTGAGCTGAGACTGTCTCTCCACTTATTTCTCTCTCCTGCCTGCTATTGGAGATTGAAGCGATGGCAAAAACGAGACACACAATGCCACTTTTCATCCCCAGCTATCTGTCCTGAAACTCTCCTATGCTGCCTGTGAGTCACTTCAGCTCCTGTCAACAACCTCTGTGAGGCAGTTTGTGATAAGCATCACTGAGCCCATGTTTAGTCAAAGCAAACATATATCAGGCTGTTTCTGCTGTTGGCAGCCTGAGAGCTGAGGAGTCAGCGTAAGGGGAAGTCCCTCTGTGCCCACAGCCTCAGATCTGCATCACCAGTACTATGGGCTCTTCACATAAACCAAATGTTCTTGAACTGCTGCCCTCTGCTTGGGCTGACATAGGAGCTGCCTGCCACTGGGTCTAAATTTGGATTCACAGCAAGTGTCTCACCTTGACACTCTGCTGAAAACATTACAGACACAATGACCTCAGCTCTGAAGAGAGAGAAACGGCACGTAAGGACAGACCAGAGGATGCTAAGGGCCCTGGAGGCCAAGCAAAGCCTTTCAATCTGTAGTAGACCAGCTTGCAGCAGGTTAACTCTTTGTCAGATTCAAGATAGGGTCCTTGGAGCCTCACAGGGTGTCTGCAGGGATACAGAATTACAAAAAGTATTTGTTTTTATAAATGAACTGGAGGAGGGTCAAGTCTCTTCATACTGTCCTTTCTGGTTTTAACATGCTATAAGTGACCAGCTTTAATAATTTATGCATAATCAAGAACGATTTCCCGCAAGAAGCCAAACAAAAGCAGCTCCAAACTACTAAGTAACATACTGTGTTTGTTTTCAGTTAGTATAGTAGCCTTAGGAACAAGCAGCTGCGTTCTTCGTTTAGACACAAGATCAGACAACAGAACAGAGAGCCCATCAGAAGTTCGGCAGCAACTAGTCTGCTGAAGAGTGGGAAGAAACATGTTCCTACCCTCATGCACCTTATTTATTTTCCTAGGGACCCTCATAATCTGGAAATTTTTCTCCATTTTTACCTGCTCTGGAATTTCCACCTTCTGCTTCTGGACAATTCCTTTTCTCAGGGGAACATCATGCCTGCCCTGAGATTTTACTTGGTTGGTCGGGGTTTTTTTTTTTGGGTGAGGAATGGAGATGGAGGAATAAACTCTTCCATACAATCCTGTCCTCAGCGTTAATCAGCCCAGGCCTCCTGAATCTCTGTACAGGCCCAGTAGGTCTACGCCATGCCTCCAAATCCATGCAGGAATTAAGCCCAATGTGAGAAGATGTACAGAGGAGGAGAGATTATGGCTGTCTAATTCAGTGTACGCTGGGCACTTAGGTCAAAGAGAGCATGGAAGACACCTCCATTCTATCTACTTACATTTCTGTACTATGATCTTTTGTGGGGACTAAACATTAGCAGATTAGAGCTGCTGTAAGCCACCCAGAAAAACCATCCCATGCTACGTGTGTTTTTTCCTCCCTCCAGGCCAGAGCAGACAGGATCTGGCCACTAGACCCCAGCAGGGTTGTGCCTGGCACCACCAAGACCCAACTGGCCTGTTGAGGTGCACTTTGTACCACATCTGCCATGTAATATTGAAAAGGATGGGCTTGGTCTGGGAACAGTTTGGCTCAGAATAACCTTTTGTTAAACAAATCTGGCCTGGACTTGGCTGTACTACAGTATGAGCATAATAACATTTATTATAACGAACCGTGACTGTGTACAGGCACCCTTTTTCCCCAGACTCAATTCCCATAACTACAAAAAAGTTGTGTTAGTCCTAAAGCTTGCCTTTGCCTTCACAAATTCACACTATACTGACTCTTAAAATTGTTTTATCTGCCATCCACCTGCCCACTTCTCTTCTCAGCTTCTGGTCCCAGCCTTGAGGTTGTCCAGATTGTTCCTTTGTCCTTTTAAGACCTCTGCACCAAACACACTAATCCTCAGTAAGCAATCAAATCTCCCCATCTGTGCTTTTACTATTTCCCTTGGCACCATGGTATGACTTCTCTATTTTAATTAACCCGAGCTGGATGCCTTGTCAAGACTTAGCTGCTCTGATTTCTCATTATGTTATCATAATACCATTTAGCAACACCACCCTTCTCAGCAAGGAAAACTGATTCCAGCCCCTTGAAGGCAGCACAGTGAAACAAAGAGCACTCGCCAGGGCCCACAGCAATATTCAGTCACATTCTTGTTAACCTACTGCATTTCCTTCCCAGTGAACGCACCAGTTCTTGCCTACTCACAAAAGCACATTTTAAGATATGCTTTCTTATTTTGCTTCTGATGGTCATGATCACTTAATTTCAACTTTTTAACTCCTCTGTGCACTGCTTGATGAACACCCTCGACACGTACCTTATTAGTGACAGTATCAATGTACTTATTACCAGCACCAGTTGTTAGTACCCTGCACTGTTGTTTGCCCTTTTCCAGCCAAGCAACTTCAATTTGTCCTGAGCCTTTTTCATATGTTGCAGCAGCTGAAAATCCAAGGTGTGTTGGTCACTTTACAAGAAGAAAAGGAAGACTTTTGCTTTCATTTCAGTACAGACATTTCCAAACCTGCTTAGCTGGGATACCAGCATTAGCAGCAGCAACTGAGAGGACAGCAATAGCTCCCAGCTCTGCAAAGGGCTATATGTGCTGTACTGAGGCACAACACAGAATGCTTCTATCTTTTTATTGTGGCCTCCAACCCATAAACCTTGTCCCCAACCCCTTCCCTACCCCAATCTAAAATAGGCCCAGTCTCAGCAAGACCTTACCCTTGGTCTCAGTCTCTTCACCAGGCCTGTTTCCATCTCTTAAATTGTTGTGTGGTTCCTGCAGGTGCTGCAAGTTGCCATTTGTGCACAGAGCATCAAGTTAGCACCAGGGACCTGTTTTACGTTAACTCCTGGTCAGCTACTTGGTGAAACTCCTTTGGCAAGCACAAAGTAGAAGTAGACACAGTCTCTGACACACATCTATCATCAGGCTCACTTATAAAGTTCTGGGGTGGTTGCGTACCTCTAATGGTGTGTGAGTTGTCCTCTGGGAATAGCTAGCACTGGAAAGAGCTGTGTGTGAAAGGAGTTCACCTACATGGCACTCACGGCAGGAAGATGAGACTTGTGACAAGCATCCTGCAATTTAACACTGGGCAGCATCAGCAAAATGAAAGAAACACAGGAAGGTGTCATTTGGACAAGCAGCAGTGACCTGGAGGAACAAATACAAGGAAGTATTCTCTGCTACACTCCAAGGAAGACAACTCTAAAAATAGCCTCTGTTGGCTTGTCATAGGCAGAATAATTAGAATGGATGTCTCTCAAAATTCCTCAACCAAAGCCAAAGTTGAGGTTAATTAAAGCAATTCTTTAAATATTAACAGAGTAATGTCAATTTACATCCTCTGATTGTAAATTTGTAAAATTGTAAAAAAAATTCTGTGATTTTTTTCCTCCCCCTAGGAAACCCTGCTAGATGTAAAAATTTTAAGCAGAACCGGTGCAACAAGATGAATGGCAAGGCTGTAATACCAGTGCTTCCTCTTGAGCATGAATGACAACCTCGCAACCCGAAGTCCCAGATGTCAATTTGTTTTACGTGGACAAAAAGAACAATTAACAGCCACTTATATAGCCCCCATACACAAGAAAGCAGGATTTTAAGCACACATTCTGAGCACAGGTTGACAGTATAAGACGACAAGATATTTTAATGTACTTTTTGGGCTGCAGGAATAGGGCTACCCAGTTTCAGGACTGGAGAAGATTTGAGTTTGTCCTACAAGAATCATGGGATAGAAAGTTCGTTGACAAACTTACAGTGAAATTCAAAGCCAAGAAATTGTTTCCATGTTTACATGGAAACTTATTCAATGTTTGATGTGGAGGGCCATCTAGTGGAAAGTCTCTTTGTTTGCAACAACAGCTTAAATATAGGTAGCATTTTACATCAGTTTGAACAAAGGCATCTTTGCTTGTTAACATCTCAGAAATGCATTTTATGAGCTTTTCTTTTCAGACGGAAGGCTTCCCTGCTGAGACACTACAGCATCTGCAGGAGAGCCTCTGGAACAAGAAATCAAGCCTGTCTCGCTGCAGGATCCTTTGCAATAAAATATGCATTTCCTAAAATGAGTTTCCTTTGACTAATGACTTCAGGAAGCCTTCCTTAAAAAAAAAAAAAAAAAAACAAAAAAACACACAAGGAAAAAAAACAACAAAACCCCAGTTTCAATTTTTGTTCTCATTAATACAAGTGCAAAAATGGCTCAGTGACACTGTCAGCAGCACACTGCGATGGTACAGAAATACATTAGTATATATGTAACACTGTATCTTTGGTATTCGCTGATTTTTGGTATTTTTTCACAGAAATAATCGAGTGTTCTGAGCAAGATTCTCTGGTCAAATGACAGTGATAACCCGGAAAATATTGGAGTCACTGCAGAGACATTCAGCCATTCAGCTTAATTCACCCAGTTACCCATCTGTGCAGCGAGGAGGGTGAGAAGGGGGTTTTACAGCAGTTGTAGGGTTACCTATAAATCCCACTGTGAATCTGGAAAACAACTAGGATTTCTGAAAGCCTAGAAAAATGTTCCAGATTTAATGTTTTACCATTTTCTTATATTTTACTTACTGCGGCATTAAAGCTTATAAACAGTTGCTGCTTAATGAAGGGCTTTTCTCTCACTTTTTTTTTTTTTTTTTTTTTTTTTTTTAACAGAGAATGTAGATAGCTGAAGCACTGTAACAAAGTCTGCCTTTCTGGGACCTTGTAATCTGTTGTTGATTAACTGCGTTTGGTTTCCACGATGCTAATTTGCCTGCAATGCTGCTTATTTGATTTCTAATAAAAACAGAGCTTCTTTTCCAGTGTTTTTTTACCCAGCGGAGGTACTTACACGGCCCATCTCCTGGGCTTGCCACCTAGTTTCATGAAACCATTAACAAAAGGCAATATTTTCTGACAATCTTAAGTTGGGAGCAACCTGGCTAATAGGTGTAGAAGTTATTCAAAGGCAGGGACAGCTAGGCAGGTAAAACCAACAAGATTTCATAAATCTTGCTGATCTGGAAATTAAGCTGAAAGAAGTTAAATTATTGTTATAAATTTTGCTGTTAAAAGGCTTTAATAGTCTGCAACCCATTACTTAATTCCTTGAAAGCTGACTTTGGCTATTTATTTCTCCTGTATCATGAAGCGAATTAAAACACAGTTATATTTAATTTATTAAATAAAAATAATACAGTGTTTGAGATTATAGTTTGGACTTTTCTCTAACCAACCAGCATCTCTCTTGTAAGCACAATACTTAATGTATTAATACAAGTTATGCCTAATTCAACATGCAAAAGGAAAAGACACAAAGAATTTAAGGGAACAAAACCTACTCACATTTCCCTAAATATCTTTTATGGCTATAAATATTTCAAATGCTTATTGAACAAGAGCTATTATTCCTGGCTTCTTTGGACTCCACTTTCCTTTTACAGCACAAGTGCACTGTATCCACACTGCCCACAAGCAGGGGGAGAAGCCAAGAGACCCCCAAGCTGCTCCCTGGCCTCTTGCTGCAGCCCCAGCCCCAGGCGGCTCCTGCACCCCACGGAGGCCCCAGCTGTAGAGGCAGCAGCTGTGCTCCCCTTCCCCTGCTTCCTGTCCCTGTCACCGCACAGCTGGGCTGTCACCAGCATCTTACCCGCACTTCCTACCAGGGGTGCTGGGGCATAGACAATAGTCCGTTTCTGGGGTACAAATGTCCCCATCTTCTCACAGAAAGTGCTTCATCTGACAGGCGTATCATCTCCATGGAAGGCTTTTGTCCCCCTACAAACAGCCAAAGATGAGGACTCTGACATAAAACACACGCTGCTGATCCGCTCATCCCGCAGCCTTGAACGCTGAAGGGATGGGACAGGCTGGCACCTTAATGATCAGAACTACAGCAGACACTTCAGGTGGGAACAGCAGCACTCATCAGGTGGAACAGGCGAAAAACCTCACAACTTCAAATTAGGTGTTGAAGCAAGATCATTGTGGGACAAGGAAAATATTATCAGAGAATCCAGGGGCCCTGATCAGGGTGCCTCAGGCGCACACACTCACCTGGGAGCTGCTGCTGGGAAAGGAGGAGGTTCCTGCCCACCTGGCTGCCCCCTCCTTCCCTCGCCCCGATGGACAGTAGCACTTGTGGGAAGAGGACCACAGCAGCTCCTCCCTGACTCACATTTCTCTGCATATTACCTGGGCTCTTCTACTACCTAGGTATTACAGCACCTTGTTATTTTAGGTAATTACTAATTACTGGGGCAATGCTTCCCAATCTGGAAGAGACTAACCTGGGTTTGAGCCATGCTGGCATTAGGGAAAACATCTCTAACAGCCTAAGGTGAGAAATCTGCCTCCTCCAGCTCTAACCAGCAGTACCAGCACTCTTGTGACTGATTTGCAGGGTGTCCAGCACAGATCTCCTGCCCTACACAATGTAAGGAGATGCAGCAACATTTTTTGTACAGAAAATTTCAGGCCAAAGCAACAAAGGAGGAAATCAAGGTGCCCATCCCTCTGTCATTCTCATACCATTTCTGTGACAACACATGTGAATCCTGACTTCATTCCTGACTGGGAAACTCATTTAATGAGCTGAGGAAGAAGTTAACTCATTTTGTGGCTGGCTTCTGTCCATTTTGGACACCACTCTTGTTAGCTCTGAATGGGTCAGGCTCTTTGAAACACTGTCAAGCTCCAAATGACTATGTAGCTATGACCAAACTCAGTCTCCTGCTGCCTTGCTGTTTTGTTGTGGTTTTTTTTTTTCCCCACAGTAAAATCACAAAATATAAAGGTCTTTGAAGCACCTTAAGGTGTCTGATTTTCAAGAGGAGTTAGACTCCCTGTGTTTCAAACCAGGTACCTAGAAACAGATGTAAAAAAAAATCCCCACTAGTGCTTTTCTGAAGTGCAGGTTGGAGTAGCGCGTTTGCAGGGTGAGAAATTGCTGTCGTTGTATTAAAGCTCCTGAATCGTTTCTGAATCTCTTTTCCCAAATGAAGGTGCCCCATTTCCCAGGCTTACCCCCTGTCTCACCATGCAGCAACACAGAGCAGAGCATCCACCCTACCGTAACACGGCGCCACTTGCACAGCCCCAGCTGAGCTGGGCTCCCAACTCCCTGTCCTCCAACACCCTGTTTCCATCTCCCAGCCACCACACCACCCTGGCCCCCACTGGCACCCGGCTACTGCCTGGAATATGGCTACTGCACGGTCCTAAGAGAAATACCTAACAGTTTAATATGCTTGAGTACTGCCTAGGCATATCAGCTGGCTTAGAAGTGTTAATAACTCCTCTGTGACAAATCAAACAGCTGGGAGAGATTGTTTTGTTGCCGAGCTATGGTAACAGCTGAAGCCATGAAAGGATAAAGCCCAAAGAATAGCGGTCAACAAATCACCCCTCTCTAAATAGCCTGCCAGCTAGAGGACCCATAAAATACCATTTTTTAAAACCTGCTGGTAATTAGCATAGCTGCAAACCAAATGATGACCTTGGCATTGTCAATACTCATGATGCATTAATGGAGCACTTTGTCAGAATCTGAGTTCTTTCAGTTTTACTGCATTATTTTCTGTTAACTGCAAAAATATATTAATGGTCGTATTTCACTACCATAAGAGCCTTGCTTGTCGTGTCATACTCCTACCTCAAACATCATTTCATGACTTCAAGGAACACGGTGGGACGTTTCACCTTCCAGCTGGGATGGCAGTTAAGGCAGCAGCAGGCAGCAAGCTTCTAGAGCCAGGCACTGTCACCCAGCACACAGGAGGCAGGAGAACAAGAGAAACAAACACCACCAAATGTTATCTCCTAGTCTGCTAGCAAACTGCATTTAAAAGCATGCATTTTATTCTCTTCTAAAATGCACAAATCACCACTTTAAAATTAAATCTGGCTGTGACATTGCCTCTAACAACATAGATCTGACACACAGATTTGTTTCCAAAATGTATGTTCCATTGAGTGGATCAACTATAAGCATTTCTAAGTGCACTGTTACCAGCTGCGCTGCTGGTGATTTCAAAGGCTTCATTTATCATACATCTTTTGTTCGTGTTTAAATACTGATTGGTAGACAGTGGGATTTTACAGGGGCTACTCGTCACAGTTATCAAACTGGCTGTAGCGCTCTTTTTCCTTGAGGTCCCACCAACTACATAACTCAGCCAAGAGGTTTCTTCCCTTAGAACAGGATTTGTGATTTGGCTCATGGCCCCCAGATCGCCCATGAGGACTCATGGGTGGTGGCAAGATCCTGTGACAAGTATATCTTCTGCAATGTGACCAAGCCAGCATCTCTGTGCAAGACGCGATTTAATTTTTCATTGAGATACGACCTAAAAGCGTACAAACAGTGAAAGGCAGAAGAGGGAGCAGCAGCCTGTCCTGCTTGCAGCTCACTATGCCCCTGTGCACACATGTAGATCTGAGCCTGCTGTGGTATTGCACTCCCACTAACTTTGTCTAATTACTGGCTTCTCTCTTACCTAGGTCTTTTTGGTTTTAGCCCCTCCTTTGATGCCAGCTTTAGCATTTGAAAGACTATCCTGAAATACTTTCTCCCTCACTGAGGGTCTGTCTCTGTTACTCAAAGCTGTGTATCTGTGGCTACTTATACCAATGTCTCTTTTTTCAATTTCCTGACTGAGCCTTTAACAACGCCTTTAGAGCACTTAAATGTATGTATTCAGACAGAGAGCAATATAAAATTAACCAGGGAAACAAAGCCATACAAAACAGTCATTAAAAATTTCTTACAACCTTCCCTCAGGTCATCAGAATAGCATCTTCCTCAGCAGATGCTGAGAAAATTTTGCTTATAGGTTGCACTGGGGTGTCTGTGGAACTGCCCATGTTGCCATCTCACATGCTTTATGCTGAGTGATTATTTTGCCTTTGAGACAGGGAGCACCTGTTAATGACAGTAGCAGTTCAATAAACTGGAGGTATTTTTGGCTCATCTGGACAGATGTCTATGACACACAGGCATATCTGGAATGGAAACATTTCTAAAAATGTGCTTCATATTTAAACAGTTCTGTAGTCAGGTCCTTGAAGCGTCATGTACCACCCAGGTGCTGTCTCTGGTCTATAGACCATTGGAGTTCTTCATGATTTAGTGAAACAATTCTTCTGGGGTAGTTCTTCATCATATTTAATGCAGCTCATTTTTCACGTGTTGATTTTACAGCTAAGCATTTATTACCCAAGAGCTTTTTGCTTAAAGCAGATAGTTTAAGGGCAGCCACTAACACGAGCAGGCAGAGAGATGTCCTCGCCATTTTCTTTTTTATCCCTTCAAATTCCCTTTTCATTCTCCTTTGAGGCAACAAGCAGTTCACAGTCTATCATCCATAGTCCCCAGAACAGCAATAGTCAGTCCCATCCCAGATGCACTCCTTCCTGCCCTCAAAGGCATCATTACTGGCACTCCGAGGGCTGGCTGGCAGGCAGGACAGTCAAGCTTCTTAATACCAGCACTGAAAGGGGCTCCGGCAACCCTACCTGCTCCACCTCATCCCCTTGGCAGCAAGTATGGCAACAACAGTGCCTCACAGGGAAGGCAGGCAGGAGATGTTGAGGTGGAACACATTTAAAGAAATCTGTGGATAAAGATCCTTTTATTTCCTTTGCTAAATCCTGATGTTATTAACAGCAATTCACAAGCCTAAATTTTGCAGCAGACACTAGCTTACCAAGTAACTGAGAAGAGAGCAGCAATTAACTTAATGTAAGCCCTGGGAAGCCGTCAGATAAATAGCAAAGATTGTTCCCTTCAACCTAGTAGTCTTCTGCTAGCAGTCCAGAGAGAAAAAGCTCCATATCCAATTACCAATTCTCTACAACATGCAAACCCAAGAAATACTGATAAGAATCCATGAATAATTAAGTTTAAGCTGATGTTAGCAGAAAGCTTCACTGGATTTGGGATGTTAGACTCTTCATTAGTTCACTGGTAGGAAATAGCCTGGGTCAAATTCATTCTGTAAGTAATTCCTTGGAAACAAATACAGCTACCTCAGCAAACCATTTTGTTCTGAGTCTTGGGGTTAAAGAATCTGCGACATTCTTCCATAAGAAAAAATTTTAAAAATAGTATAGTTAGCTTTTTGTGAGTTGCTCACGCTAATGCCTTCAATCCCTTGATGCAAAATTTGCTACCCACATTAGGGAGATGCAGGCTTCCAAGTTCTGGCAGGCTGGGTCTGCTTAATCTAAAAACTCCCTACCTGTGTTTCCACACTAACCCTTTTGTGGATTTTCTTCCTCCTTTCCCCAGTCTTCCTTCTTGCATAGGAAGGATCCCTGCCATCCTACTCTTGCCATGCCAGGGATTGTACGTCCCTTAGTCCCTCTTCTCTCTAGGGCCCTCTTCTTACTCTGCATCTCAAGGGCTGTGTGCTTCTGCTAAACAGATGGCAGCCATCCCACGTGCCCCTCATTTACTGTTTTCTGATTTCCCTTCCCTTTTTTGCCCACCGATGCCCAAACCAATTCTGGACAGACTGAATTAATCAGAGAGGATGATTAGATTCTCCAAGAACCAACCTTTTGAACCAAGCTGATTGACAGCCAGAGTAAAATAGCCTGAAATGAAGTGAGGACTATAGAAAGGATATAGAAGGATATAGAAAAGGATAGTTCAGGGAACTACAAGTTACCATGAACAGATTTGGGTCTCTCATCCAAGTCTAGAGTGATCTCTAACTCCTCCAGCAAAGGGACAACAGAAGCCATTTGTTAGAAACGGGGACATCTATGCGAGAGCTTTCCTAGTTCCTGAGGAGCAGGAACAGACTGTCCTAGAGACAGCAGGTATGGGAACTACCTGAAACACTACTGGAACTAAGAGCTCCACTCTGGCCAGATTCTCTCCTCTAAATCTTTGAGTATGGCTTGCCTTAATGCGCTTGAGTTGAACATGAAGTAGGCTTCAAATGCAATTTTAAGTGCTGTCCTGTTGTCTGTTTCCTTCTCCACAGGGCATACATCTTTTCTGCTGTACCTTTGCCTTTAATGCCTACACTTCTGCATTCAGAAACTCAGTTCAGAAATTGTGTGCATAAATAATCTTCAAATAAAAAATCTAAACCCCTAGTTTTTCTAGGTTTGCTCAGACAATACCAACACCAGCCACCAGCCCTGGATCAGCACCAGAAGTGACCTCTGATAGACTCTCACGTCTATCAAGCCTTGGTGTTACTCTGAATGAAGAAGGGCTTCCAAGTTTTAAAGGCTCCCTCTTTCCAAAACAGAGTGCACAAAGTGGATGCTCTCAGAAGTGCTATCACTGCAGAGCAAGAATCAACTACCTGAAAACTCAGTGGTTCACATACCCATCATGAAGAAAGGCTTCCTCCTATATTAATACAAATATTTCACGCAGAATAAAAAACATCTAATATATTTTCTCCCATGATTGGTCTTAATCTATTTGCCAGAGCTTGTTCTTTCCTCCTACCAGCATTTTGGTGAAGTCACAAGGGCTTTCTACTTGTTGCAGGTGGGACTGAACCTGGCGCATTTTCCAAGATTTCCAGTCTTCACCACCGGGGACACCTGAGTGGCTTACTGGCTGGCACTCAGAACAGAAGTGCTTTGTTCTGCCTCCTATAAAGTTAACTGGCTGATTTTTCAGCTTTAGGAGCTCAGACAGTACAAAAGTGTAAGCTCCTTCCCTCCCCCATCTCCAAGGTTTAGCTCAAACACACTGTGAAAAGGAAGATGAGAACACTTTTGTTCCCTTTCTGCTATCATGTGGGGACAGAAGAGATCAGCTCTCTGATTGATGTGCCTGCTCCAATGGTGAGGGAACGCTTATCTTCAGTTCATACAGAGCTGGAGGATTTTCTAAAATCCTTGCACAGATTGGACCCATCCAAACTTGCTGTGTCTCACTCAGTCACCTGAGAGCTGCCTGTTCACTACCTTAGCGCTACCCTACAGCAGAAGGGTGAACCACCCACAGATACCACCAGCCTGTACACAAACTACTGCATTATCCCAGAGTACAGCTCTAAACTGAAGCTCGCAGTAGAGCTACTGAAGTGGATTAAGCCACTGCTTCATGGCATACACTTTTGCTTCTAAGAGGCTCCTCTCATGCGCTCAACAGGTGTCTCAACAAGGAGGAAGAAGGAAGGGGGTTTGAGAGACTGATGTAAGGACTCAGAGGAGAGTTTACGTGAAGGAACAATCAAGATACAACCAAGTTGGAAGCCCTACACAGGGAGAGGGCTGGGGCAAGGGTGCCAGCTTTATGCTTTTGTGAAATTAAAGCTCTGGTGTTCATGATGGCAATAAATTCATCTATATAACAAAGAATGACATTGTAACACCAGACATTGACTTCACTGCACACTGAAGATGAAGTTAGACTGACTGTAGGGATAATTTGATAAATCATGTTTGTCAAAAGCAATGTGAGGCTAACACCAGGCACTCCAGCTTTGGGCAGCAGAAATATTCAGTCTCTCCCCTTATACCATTTTACTCCCACATGAAATCCCCTCTAATTTCAGCATTAACAAAAGCCCTACAAAAGGCAGCATAGTCCAATAATCTATATACATTCCACACTGCAGCATCTCACTAACCTAAGAAAACATTAGGACTGCTTTTCCTGAATCCTAGTCAGAAACAAAAAAAGCATGTGAGAAATGAAATTAATTTGGATGTCTTCCTCCCTATTTAATAAGCGGTCATGTAGAGAGGAACCAAAACGCTGGCTCAGGACTCCCAAGCTTACCTCCTGGGCTTTTATTCCTTAGCAATGGAGGCATTTCCATGGCATCAAGCAGATGGCTGAAATAAGCATCTTTCCTAAATCTAGCTACATGTGGAAGCCTAGAATCTAAGTAAGGTACGAAAAAGCTACAAGCAGGAGGAATGAGGGGGTGGGGATGAAGGAAGAAGGAGGAGGAAAAGACAGGGGGAGGAGAGTAACACTGGAGAGCAGCAGTGGTCCAGCCCCTCAGAATCTGAAAAGCATCACAGGAGCCTCTGGATAAAGAGCAGCCTCAGTAGCAAGGCTAGGAGACAGAGGATTTCTGCTCAGTGATAAAACATGGTGAGTAGGATTTTTGTGATCTGCCTTATTGTTTGCTCTGGTGCAATGGCATTTCCTTTGCTCTGACACTCACAGCGACTCCAAGAGAGTATTATTTTGGGATGACTGCTCGTTTTTGAAGCATTGTTTGTTTTTTTTTTACTTATTTTTCCTTATCTGACAAGTGTGTGCCTGTACTTATATAAATGCACATCCTATCTCCTTTTAAAGCAACAAATTACTGAAAACAGCCAAAACTGACAGTGTTAACACTTTGCAGTCTGGTACCAACAGGCTGCTGGTCAGGGCAAGTAAAAAACGCCCTGTCTCCTCCTCAGGTAGACAGAAATTTCTGCTCAGCTGCTTTCTCCTAGCAATAGAGTGATGATTCGAAAGCTCCCTGTGCAGGAGTTTATGCTGCCCTTTTGCATGGTGTAATTGGAACATTTCAAGCAGTTACATTTCTTTCCGCCGCAGGTACAGAAGGAAAGTGAGCAAGGGGTGCGGAGGTTTTGTCAGAGAAGGAGCCTCCTTTTGTCGTGGTCTCAACCTCCTTCTGCCCTGCCCCACACCCCACGTGGGGCTGGGGGGAACAGTGGGTGCTGCTGTCCCCCCAGGGATCCTGCCGGTCGGCACACACAGCAGGACAGGATGCTGGGAGTAAAAACATGGTTAATTTTACTATGAAAAATCCCGAGCTGCACAGAACAGTTGGCAGGGCTCAAAGGAAGGTTCAGGCTTCCCTATAGCACATTGCTAATAAGATTAAGCATTTAACTACACATCCTTCTACTATTCTGCCGGGGAGTGTAAGACCTTATTTTGTGTGCTCACTGGAATTAAGGTTGAAGGAAAACACACCAATGTGCTTTTTGCTGGTTTTTCATGAGAAATCCACTGCCTGACCTAAATGTATATGCTAATTATTAGGCATCCTGGGTTACCCAAGAGATACAAATTATTAAGGGGAATGATAAGACACAGCCGCTAAGGCTGATGAGAGGAGTACTGCTAACAAGAGGCATGATCTCAATGCAGGTTTGTGTGTCACACAGGCGTCTTTAAAAATAAATTCTTCTGTTTCGTGAATCATGACTGTCCCTGATTACATCCTCCATCCTTTCCACCCTGTTCTTTTCAGTTTTCTAATGGAGATGAGATACTAGCAGGGTAATCAGTTTAAGTGCAAAGATGAGCCCTCCTTTAAAATCCTCTTTGGTTTTCACCATAAGAACTGTTAAGTTTATTTGCTTACTAGAAACAGTGTTACAATAACTGCAGACAAGATATCACTACCCTCTAGCAAGGATGCATTTTATTGCTTTGTAATTAAAAAATCAAATTAACAGGATGGAATATATGTTCATGATTATTAGTAACTATTTCCATTATTAACTTTTATCTTCTGAGATAGAGTTAAGGTTTCTGACCGGAAACAGTCTTATTCCAAAAATAACACACACACCCCCAACTATACTGGGAGCACCAGCTGTTCTTTATGCATCGCTAATTGATTAGATCCTAAGCATTAAAAATCAGTATTGTCCATTGACTTTAAAAGTAGCTGTGGCTCTCACCACCTCATGTTTGCTTGTTTTTTGCATTTTGGGACCTCCAACTGGTGCCCAGCAAAAGTCCTCCAAAGGTTAACTAGGAAGAGAGACCCTCCCAGAGCGCTTCATTCTTTTTCCTTTATGCATTCCCTTTCCCCATTATACAATTTCTCTAGAAGCAGGTTTAAAAAACATTTCATTTTAAAGTGCATCTGTTTTAAGCGTAATAACATATCCAAATGCCCAAACCAGATATATGTTTTCAGGAAATTCAAGTATGTTACCATTTTTGTTTGAAAAGCAGGGGTAACATTTTCAAAGGTAACTCTAATACTCAGGATCTTGGTATGAAGCCACTTGTGGAAAAGGGATTTTGGACTCACTCCAAACTTGTATCCTAAAACATAAAAGCAGTCCAGAGGGTTTTTTTTCTTCTTTTTAAATGAAAAAAACCAAAACCAAACCACAAAAAGAGTATGCAATGTTTATCAAGTCTTTCATTTAATAAAAGGAAAATTCTTGGAGGGAGGTAAGATTAAAACTGCAAATGGCATGCAGAATTCTGCTTAGCAAGAGACAGCAAGGTACCATCTCCACAACCTGCCAATTTTAAGAATGATCTAAAGGTAAAGAAGAAAGAGTACTCCAATCTCCCTGCAAAACTACTACTATATTCTGAATTTTGCTTATTTCTATCTCCAAGACAGACAATTATATATAAATTACCCATTAAACAAGCAAGTAAGTGTCCAAGCCCAACAGTTGATAAGATTTTGGAATAAATTAATCTTAATTATATTTTTTCTTACTTAAGCAAAAGTAATTTTGAGCCAAACGTGCCAAATCCAGAGAGTTCATCTACAATTCCTCCTTCTAATACTATTACTACTACCCATGCAACCTCACTGAAGCAGATACTTCTGCTTTCCCAGTAGGATGATCTTCCTAGGGTTACATCCAAGAGGACTGCTATTTTAGCTACTAACACATTAAAGCACAATCTATTTTACCTTTTCTTTGAAGGTAACCTAAACAAACCTTTACACTGTGAAATAAGCTCGTAACAAATAAGATAATAACTTTGACACCAGCTCAAAAACCAAAGCAAGTC